>VHKM01000728.1:0-600000 GCA_007210695.1 Neogobius melanostomus
TCTTATTATTATTATTATTCCCGCACATTTTTCCTCGATTTTCTGCAGCTTTCTGCACTTTCATGCTTGTGCAATTTCCTGCAATTTAGTGCATCAAAATGTTCCGGCATGTTGAGGAGAATGTGCTATTACTTTTTCAGACTTCTTGCGATTTACGGTTTTTTTCCGCAATCGGACGAATACCGGAACAATTTTTCCATTGACGCATTAAAATGGGGCTCTCCCGCAAAGTCTGCTTTGTTCCGCGATTTTTTTTCCGGCAATTTCTGCAATTTCTGCAATTTTGTGCATCGTTTCAGCTTCGGGCAACTTGTGGGTTTTGAGAAAAAATTGGCCCTTCGGCAGTTTTTCCCATCAGTTTTTTTCTAACGGAATTTGAAAAATTTTTGCATGGTGTGGTATGTGGTCTCTGCCGCCATTTAGTGGTGTATGGCGAAATCCCAGCCAATGCAGTTTTAATAGGATTTCTGGCTCTCCATGTGTTTCAAGCCATTGTTGCAGCTTTCTGCAATTTTCAGCATTTAGGCGATTTCAACAGTTGGACCAGTTTATGGAATTTAAAAAGTCTATGCAATATAAACAATTTATGCAAATTAAACACTGTTATGGAATTTTAACCAGTTTACGGCATTTTAAGCCAGTTTATTTGAACATAACAATTTTTTATGCATTTAGGATTTATGGAAATTAAAACGTTTAATGCAGTTTATATAATTTATGCAAATTAACGCAATTAATGCATTTTACAGTTTTTTTTGGCAATGTTAACCAGTTTTAATGCACATAACAGTTTGTGCAATTTAAACTGTTCATGCATTTAACCGGTTTATGCAAATTAAGCATTATCAAATTTAACCAATTTAAAATGGCATTTTATACAGTTTTTCTGCAATTTACCAGTTTTTAATGGTCAATTTATGCCGTTCATGCATTTTACAGTTTAATGCAATTTCACACCAGTTTAGAACATTAGATATGCAAATTAACAAATTTATGCAATTTCTGCAATTTCTGCATTCGATTTTCCGCAGTTCCGGCAGTCACATAGAATGGCGCAGCCATTGCTGCATTTCTAGTTGATTGACTGCGGAATGCTTCCGCAGTCCATTATTGGTTTTCATGTCTTTTAATATTATTTGATTGACTGCGGGAATCTTCCGAGTCATTATTTGGTTTTCATGTTCGTTTGTAATATTATTATTATTTTTATTCCAATCTTTTTCCTGATTTTTCTGCACCTTTCAGCACTTTCATGGCTTGTGCAATTTTTCTGCAAGTTAATGCATCAAAACGTTCCGCATGTTGAGGAGAATCCTGTATTACTTTTCGGACTTCTGGCGATTTACGGTTTTTTTCCGCATCGGACGAAATCGAACAATTTTTCCCATTGAAAGAATAATGGGGCTCCCGCAAATTCATGCTTTTTCGCGCATTTTTTTCCGCAATTTTCTGCAATTTCTGCAATTTGTGCATGTTCAGCTTCCGCAACTTGTGGGTTTTGAGAAAAAAAATTGGCCTTCTGCAGTTTTCCAAGTTTTTTTCTACGGGAAATTTGAAATCTTTTGCATTGGTGTGTAAGTGCCTCTGGTCCATTAGTGTGTATGGCGAATCCAGCCAATGCATTTTAATAGGATGTTCTGGCACTCCATGTGTTCAGCCATTTGTGGCAGGCTTCTTCTGCAATTTCGCATTAGGCGATTTCAACAGTTTGAACGCAGTTATGGAATTTTAAAAAGTTTATGCAATATAGAACATTTATGGCCAAATTAACACACTTTTAATGGAATTTAAACCAGTTTACGCAATTTAAACGCAGTTTATGCAACATAACAATTTGATGCCATTTAGGATTTAATGAAATTTTAAACACAGTTCAGCAGTTTATATAATTTATGCAAATTAACCAAATTAATTGCATTTTTACTGTTGGGTTTTTTGCAATTTAACCAGTTTATGCAAAAAAACAGTTTGTGAAATTTAAACTGTTCATAGGCATTTTACTGGTTTTATGCACCTTAGATTATGCAAATTAACCAATTTTATGCATTTTATCAGTTTTTCTGCAATTTTACGCAGTTTTAATGCAATTTCAACCAGTTTATGAACATTAGATGATGCAAATTAACCAATTTATCAAATTTATGCAATTTTCTGCATTCGATTCTCGCAGTTCCAGCAGTCAATCGCAATGGCGCAGCCATTGCTCATTTCTAGTTATTGACTTGACTGCGGAATCTTCCGCAGTCAATCATTGGTTTTCATGTTCTTTAATCTTATGATTTGACTGCGGAATCTTCCGCAGTCAATTATTGGTTTTCATGTTCTTTAATATTATATTGATTGACTGCGGGAATTTTCCGCAGTCCAATTATTGTTTGCGTTCTTTATTATTATTATTAATTCGGCACATTTTTTCCTGATTTTCTGCACCTTTCAGCACTTTCACAATGCTTTGTGGGCAATTTCTTCTGCAAGTTAATGCATCAAACGTTCCGCATGTTGAGGAGAATCCTGCTATTACTTTGGGACTTCTGCGATTTACGGTTTTTCCGCCGCAATCGGACGAAATACCGCACATTGTTTTCCCATTGACGGCATAATGGGGTCCCGCAAATTTCATGCTTTTCTGCAGTTTTTTCTCGCAATTTCTGCAATTTCTGCACTTGTGCAGGTTCAGCTTCCCGCAACTTGGTGGGATTTGAGAAAAAAATTGGCCTTCTGCAGTTTCCAGTTTTTTTCTACAGGAATTTTGAAACTTTTTTGCAATTGGTGTGGTTATGTGGTCTCTGCTCCATTGTGTGGTATGGCGAATCAGCCAATGTTTTTATAGGATTTCTGTGCTCTCCAGTGTGGTTTCAGCCATTTTTGTGGTCGCTTCTGCATCTTCAGCATTTAGGCGATTTTCAACAGTTTGACCAGTTTTATGGAATTTAAAAAGTTTATGCAATATAAAACATTTATGCTAAATTAAACCACTTTAATGGAATTTAAACCAGTTTAACGCATTTTAACCAGTTTACAGCATTTTTAACCAGTTTATGCAACATAAAATTTATGACATTTAGGATTTATGAAATTTAAACAGTTAATGCAAGTTTAATATAATTTTATGCAAATTAACGCAATTTAAATAGCATTTGACCGTTTTTTTTGCAATTTAAAAAACCAGTTTATTGCAACATAACAGTTTGTTGCATTTTAAACTGTTCATTGGGTCATTTTACATGGGTTTCTGCAAATTAGATTATGCAAATTAACCAATTTTATGCATTTTACAGTTTTTCTGGCAATTTTAACCAAGTTTATGCAATTTCACCAAGTTTATGAACATTAGATATGCAAATTAACCAATTTTGCAAATTTATGCAATTTCTGCATTCGATTCCCGCAGTTCCGCAGTCAATCGCCAAATTGGCGCAGCCTTCTGCATTCTAGTTATTATTATTATTATTCCGCGCACATTTTTCCTGATTTTCTGCAGCTTCAGCACTTTCATGCTTTGTGCAATTCTGCAAGTTAATGCATCAAAAACGTTCGCGCATGTTGAGGAGAATCCTGCTATTGACTTTCGGACTTCTGCGATTACGGTTTTTCCGCAATCGGGACGAAATACCGACATTTTTCCCATTGACGCATAATGGGGCCTACCGGCAAATTCTGCCTTTTCCGCATTTTTTTCCGCAATTTCTTTCCTGCAATTTCTGCAATTTGTGGCATGTTCTAGCTTCGCAACTTGTGGGTTTTGAGAAAAATTGGCCTTCCTGCAGTTTTCCCAGTGTTTTTCTTACGGGAATTTGAAATTTTTGCATTGGTGTGTATGTGGTCTCTGTCCATTAGTGGGGTATGGCGAATCCAGCCAAATCGCATTTTAATAGGATTTCTGGCACTCCAAGTGTTTCAGCCATTTGTGCAAGCTTCTTGCAGATTTCAGCAATTTAGGCGATTTCCAACAGTTTTGAACCAGTTATGGAATTTAAAAAGTTTATGCAATATAAACAATTTATGCAAATTAACCACTTTATGGAATTTAACGCAGTTTTACCGCATTTTAACCAGTTTATGCAACATAACAATTCATGCGCTATTTAGGATTTATGAATTAACAGTTAATGCATGTTTATATAAATTTATGCAATTAACCATTAAATGCATTTTAACCGTTTTTTTTTGCAAATTTAAACCAGTTTTATGCAACATAAAAGTTTGTGCATTTAAACTGTTCATGCATTTTTTTACCGTTTAAATGGCAAATATAGAATTAATGCAAATTAACCATTATGCATTTTACAGTTTTTCCTGCCAATTTTACCAGTTTATGTATTTACAGTTTTATGAAGCATTAGATTATGCAAATTAAAAACCAATTTATGCAAATTTATGGCAAATTTCTGGCATTCGATTCGCAGTTCCGCAGTCAATCGCAATGGCGCAGCCCCATTGCCTGCATTTCTAGTTATTGATTGACTGCGGAACTTTCCCCGCAGTCCATTATTGGGTTTTCGTTTCTTTATTAATTATTATTATTCCGGCAACATTTTTCCTTGATTTTCGCAGCTTCAGCACTTTCACATGCTTTGTGCAAGTTTCTGGCAAGTTATGCATCAACGTTCGCGCCATGTTGAGGAGAATCCTGCATATTACTTTTGGGACTGTTCTCTGCGATTTACGGTTTTTCCGCAATCGGACGGGAAATACCGCACATTTTTCCCATTGACCGCATAATGGGGCTCCCGCAAATTTCATGCTTTTCCGCATTTTTTTCCGCAAAATTTCTGCAATTTCTTGCATGTTCCAGCTTTCCCGGCAACTTGTGGGGTTTTGAGAAAAAATTGCCTTCTGCAGTTTTTCCAGTTTTTTTCTAGCGGGAAGTTTGAAATTTTTGCATTGGTGTGTATGTGGTCTCTGCTCCATTAGTGTGTAATGGCGAATCCAGGCCAATGCATTTTACATAGATTTCTGGCTCTCATGGTGTTTCAGCCATTTGTCCAGCTTATGCAATTTCAACATTTAGGGCGTTTCAACAGTTTGACCAGTTTATGGAATTTAAAAAGAGTTTATGCAATATAAACAATTTAATGCAAATTACCATTATGGAATTTTAAAGCCAGTTTACGCATTTTAACCAGTTTATGACATACATTTAATGCATTTAGGATTCATGAAAATTTTAAACAGTTAATGCAGTTTATATAATTTATGCAAATTAACCAATTAATGCATTTTTATACCGTTTTTTTTGTAATTAAACCTGTTTATGCAACATAACAGTTTGTGCAATTTAAACTGTTCATGGCATTTTACCGGTTTATGCAAATTAGATTATGCGCAAATTAACCACTTTATGCAATTTTACAGTTTTTCCTGGCAAATTAACACATTTATGCAATTAATGCAATTTCTTCTGCATTCGATTCCCGCAGTTCCCGCGTCAATCGCAATGGCTTCAGCCATTGCAGCATTTCTAGTTATTATTCCATCTTTTTCCTGATTTTCTGCAACCTTTCAGCACTTTCATGGCTTTGTTGGCAATTTCTGCAAGTTATGCATCAAAACGTTCCGCATGTTGAGGAGAATCTGCTATTAACTTTTCGGACTTCTGCGATTTACGGTTTTTTTCCGCAATCGGACGAAATCCCGCACATTTTTCCCATGACGCATAATGGGGCTCTCGCAAATTCCATGCTTTTCCCGCATTTTTTTTCCGCCAATTTCCTTCCTGCAATTTCTGCAATTTTGCATGTTCAGCTTCCGCAAATTGTGGGTTTTGAGAAAAAATTTTGACGCTTCTGCAGTTTTTTCAGTTTTTTTTTTCTACGGGAATTTTGAAATTTTTTGGCATTGGTGTGTATGTGGCCTCTGCTCCCATTAGTGTGTATGGCGAATCCAGCCAATGCATTTTAATAAGGATTTCTCTGGCACTCCATGTGTTTCAGGCCATTTGTGCAGCTTCTGCAATTTTCAGCCATTTAGGCGATTTCAACAGTTTGACCAGTTTTGGAATTTAAAAAGTTTATGCAATATAAACAATTTATGCAAATTAACCAATTTATGGAATTTAACCAGTTTACGCATTTAACTCAGTTTTTAATGCAACATAACATTTATGCCATTTAGGATTTTAAAAATTGAAATTTAAACAGTTTCATGCAGTTTATAAATTATGCAAAATTAACCAATTAATGCATTTTACTGTTGTTTTTGGCCAATTTTAACTCAGTTTATGCAACATAACAGTTTGTTGCAAATTTAAACTGTTCATGCATTTTACCGGTTTTATGCAAATTAGATTATGCAAATTAACCAATTTATGCATTTTTACAGTTTTTTCTGCAATTTTACCAGTTTAGTGCAATTTCACCAGTTTATGAACATTAGATTATGCAAATTAACGCATTTAATTGGCAATTTTATGCAATTTCCTGCAATTCGTTCTCGCATTCCGCAGTGCAAATTCGCAATGGGCGCAGCATTGGCCTTGCATTTCTAGTTGATTGACTGCGGAATTTTCCGCAGTCAATTATTGGTTTGCGTTTCTTTATTTATTATTATTATTCGGAGCACATTTTTTCCTGAATTTTCCTGCACCTTTCAGCCCACTTTCATGCTTTGTGCAATTTCTGGCAGTTATGCATCAAAACGTTCCGCATGTTGAGCGAGAATCTGCATTACTTTTTGGGACTTCTGCGATTACGGTTTTTCCGGCAATCGGACGAAATAACCGCAACATTTTTTCCGCATTGACGCATAATGGGGCTCCCGCAAAATTCATGCCTTTTTCTGCATTTTTTTAAAACGCAATTTTTCCTGGCAATTTCTGCAACTTGTGCATGTTCAGCTTCCCGCAACTTGTGGGATTTGAGTGAAAAATTGGCCTTCTGCAGTTTTAGTTTTTTCTACAGGAATTTGAACTTTTTGCATTGGGTTGGTGTATGTGGTCTCTGCTTCCATTAGTGTGTATTTTGTTTGCGGAATCCAGCCAACTGTATTTTTAATAGGATTTCTGGCTCTCCATGTGTTTCAGCCATTTGTGGCAGCTTCTGCATCTTCAGCATTTTAGGCGATTTTTTCAACAGTTGACCAGTTTATGGAATTAAAAAAGGGTGTTTGTTTATGCAATAAAAGCAATTTAATGCTTAAAACCACTTTATGGAATTTAACCAGTTTTACGCATTTTAACCAGTTTTTTTTACGGCATTTTAACCAGTTATGCAACATAACAATTTATGCCATTTAGGAATTTATGAAATTTAAACAGTTAATGCAGTTTACTATATAATTTATGCAAATTAACCAATTAATGCATTTGAACCGTTTTTTTTGCAATTTTAACCAGTTTATGCAACAATAAAGTTTTGTGCAATTTAAGACTGTTCATGGCATTTTTACCCGTTTATGCAAATTAGATTATGCAAATTAACCAATTTATGCATTTTAGCAGTTTTTCTGCAATTTTACGCAGTTTTATTGCAATTTCACAGTTTATGAACAATTAGATTATGCAAATTAACCCAATTTTATGGCAAATTTTATGCAATTTCTGCATTCGATTCCCGCAGTTCCGCAGTCAATTCGCAATGGCGCAGCCATTGCTGCATTTCTAGTTATTATTCCATCTTTTTTCGCTGATTTTCTGCAGCTTCAGCACTTTCATTGCTTTGGGTGCAATTTCTGCAAGTTATGCATCAAAACGTTTCCGCATGTTGAGGAGAAATCTGCTATTACTTTTGGGACTCTCTCGCGATTACGGTTTTTTCGCGAATCGGACCGAAATACCGCACATTTTTCCATTGAGACCGCATAAAATGGGGCTCGCCCGCAACTTCATGCTTTTTCCGCATTTTTTTCCGGCAATTTCTGCAATTTTTCCTGCAACTTGTGCATTTCAGCTTCCGCAACTTGGTGGGGATTTGAGAAAAAATTGGCCTTCTGGCAGTTTCCAGTTTTTTTCTACAGGAATTTGAACTCTTTTGCAATTGGTGTGTATGTGGTCTCTTGCTTCCATTAGTGTGTATGGCGAATCCAGCCAATAGGATTTCTGGCTCTCCATGTGTTTCAGCCATTTGTGCAAGCTTCTGGCATTTCAGCATTTAGGCGATTTCAACAGTTGACCAGTTTATGGACTTAAAAAGTTTATGCAATATAAACAATTTATGCAAATTAACCACTTTATGGAATTTAACGCAGTTTATGCATTTTGCCAGTTTTACGCATTTTAACCAGTTTATGCAACATAACAATTTATGCCATTGTAGGATTTATGAAATTTAAAACAGTTAATGCAGTTTATATAATTTATGCAAATTAACCAATAATGGCATTTTACCGTTTTTTTGCAAGTTTTAACCAGTTTTATGCAACTAACAGTTTTTTTGTGCAATTTAATCTGTTCATGCATTTTACCGTTTTTTATGCAAAATTAGAATTTATTGCAAATTAACAATTTATGCATTTTTACAGTTTTTTTTCTTGCAATTTTACCATTTAATGCAATTTCACCAGATTTATGAACATAAGTTTATGCAAATTAAAGCCAATTTAATGCAAATTTCTTGCAATTTCTGCATTCGATTCCCGCAGTTCAGCAGTCAATCGCAATGGCGCAGCCATTGCTGGCATTTCTAGTTATTGGATTGATGCGGAATTTTTCCGCAGTCATATTATTGGTGTTGCGTTTTCTTTATTGATTGACTGCGGAATTTTCCGCAGTCAATATTGGTTTTGCGTTCTTTATTATTATTATTATTCCGGCACATTTTTTTTTTCTGATTTTTCTGCACCTTTCAGCACTTTCAATGCTTTGTGCAATTTCTGCAAGTTAATGCCATCAAAAACGTTCGCATGTTGAGGAGAATCCTGCTATTACTTTTCGGACTTCTGGGCCGATTTAACGGTTTTTCCGCAATAAAGGAAACGAAAATTACGCACATTTCCCATTGACGCATAATGGGGTCCCGCAAATTCATGCTTTTCCGCATTTTTTTTTTTCCGCAATTTCTGCAATTTCTGCAACTTGTGCATGTTCAAGCTTCCGCAACTTGTGGATTGAGAAAAAATTGGCCCTTCTGGCGCAGTTTTTCCAGTTTTTTTTCTACAGGAATTTGAACTTTTGCAATTGGTGTCGTATGTGGTCGTCTGCTTTCCATTAGTGTGTATGGCGAATCCAGCCAAATGTATTTAAATAGGATTTCTGGCTCTTCCATGTGGTTCGAGCCATTTTGTGTGGGCAGCTTCTGCATCTTTCAAGCATTAGGCGATTTCAACAGTTTGACCAGTTTATGGAATTTAAAAAGTTTATGCAATATAACAATTTAATGCAATTAACGCACTTTATGGAATTTAACCAGTTTTTAACAGATTTTATAACCAGTTTACGCATTTTAAACCCAGTTTATGCAACATAACAATTTATGCCATTTAGGATTTATGAAATTTAAACAGTAGATTGCAGTTTCATATAAATTTTATGCAAATTACCCAATTAATGCATTTGACCGTTTTTTTTGCCAATTTAACCAGTTTATGCAACATAACAGTTTGTGGCAATTTAACTGTTTCATGCATTTTTACCGGTTTATGCAAATTAAGATTTATGCAAATTAACCAATTTATGCATTTTACAGTTTTTCTGCAATTTTACAGTTTATGCAATTTCACCAGTTGTATAACATTAGATTTATGCAAATTAACTCCAATTTATGCAAAATTTATGCAATTTCTGCATTCGATTCCCGCAGTTCCGCAGTCAATGGCAATGGGCGGCAGCCATTGCTGCATTTCTAGTTGATTGACTGCGGAATTTTCCGCAGTCAATTATTGGTTTGCGTTTCTTTATTATTATTATTATTCGGCACATTTATTCCTGATTTCTGCACCTTTCACACTTTCATGCTTTGTGCAATTTTCTGCAAGTTATGGCATGCAAAAGTCCGCATGTTGAGGAGAAACCTGCTATTACTTTTTTCGGACTTCCTCGATTTTAAACGGTTTTTTTCCCAATCGGACGAAATACCGACATTTTTCCCATTGACGCATAATGGCGGCTCCCGCCAAAATTCATGCTTTTACCGCATTTTTTTTTTCCGCAATTTCTGCAATTTCTGCAACTTGTGCATGTTTCAGCTTCCGCAACTTGTGGAATTTGAGAAAAAATTTGGCCTTCTGCAGTTTTCCAGTTTTTTTCTACAGGAATTTGAAGCTTTTTGCATTGGTGGTGTATGTTGGTCTCCTGCTTCCATTAGTGTGTATGGGCGAATTCCAGCCATTGTATTTTAATAGGATTTCCTGGCTCTCCATGTGTTTTTCAGCCATTTGTGGCAGCTTCTGCAGTCTTCAGCATTTAGGCGATTTCAACAGTTTTGACCAGTTTATGGAATTTAAAAAGTTTATGGCAATATAAACAATTTATGGCAAAATTAACGCACTTTATGGAATTTAACCAGTTTACCGCATTTTAACCAGTTTTACGCATTTTTAAACAGTTTAATGCAACAATAACAAATTTATGCCCATTTAGGATTTATGAAATTTAAACAGTTAATGCCAGTTTATATAAATTATGCAAATTAACCAATTAAATGCATTTGACCGTTTTTTTTGCATTTAACCAAGTTTATCAACATAAACAGTTTGTGCCAATTTAAACGTGTTCATGCAATTTTACCGGTTTATGCAAATTTAGATTATGCAAATTAAACCATTTATGCATTTTTACAGTTTTTCTGCAAATTTAACTACCAGTTTATTAGCAATTTCAACCAGTTTTATGAACATTAGAATTATGCAAATTAACCAATTTATGCAATTTTTAGCAATTTCTGCATTCGGATCCGCAGTTCCCCGCAGTCAATCGCAATGGGGCAGCCATTGGCTGCATTTTTCTAGTTATTATTAATTATTCCGGCACATTCTTCCTGATTTTTTTCTGCACTGTTCAGCACTGTTCAATGGCTTTGTGCAATTTCTGCAAGTTATGCATCAAAACGTTCCGCAGGTTGAGGAGAATGCGCTGCCTAATTATCTTTGGGACTTCTGCGATTTACGGTTTTCCGCAAATCGGACGAAATACCGCACATTTTTTCCCCATTGACGCATAATGGGGCTTCCCGCAAAATTCATGCTTTTCGCATTTTTTTTCCGCAATTTCTGCAATTTCTGGCAATTGTGCATGTCAGTTCCGCAACTTGTTGGGATTTGAAGAAAAAATTGGCCTTCTGCAGTTTTCAGTTTTTTTTCTACAGGAATTTGAACTTTTTGCATTGGTGTGTATGTGGTCTCTGTCCATTAGTGTGTATGGCGAATCCAGCCAATGTATTTTAATAAGGATTTCTGGCTCTCCATGTGTTTCAGCATTGTGCAGCTTCTGCAATCTTCAGCATTTAGGCGATTCAACAGTTTGACCAGTTTATGGAATTTAAAAAGTTTATGCAATATAAACAAATTTTGCAATTAACCACTTTATGGAATTTAACACAGTTTACGCATTTTAAACACAGTTTTACGCATTTTAACCAGTTTATGCACACATAACAATTTATGCCATTTAGGATTTATGAAATTTAAACAGTTATGCAGTTTATATAATTTAGCAAATTAAAACCAAATTAATGATTTTGACCGTTTTTTTTGCAATTTAAACCAGTTTATGGCAACATACAGTTTTGTGCAATTTAAACTGTTCAATGCATTTACCGGTTTATGCAAATGATTATGCAAATTAACCAATTTATGCATTTTACAGTTTTTTCTGGCAATTTACCAGTTTTATGCAATTTCCACCAGGTTTATGAACATTAGATTATGCAAATTAACGACAATTTAGCAAATTTTAATGCAATTTCTGCATTCGATCCCGCAGTTCCGCAGTCAATCGCAATGGCGCAGCCATTGCTGCAATTTCCTAGTTGATTGCTGCGGAATTTTCCGCAGTCAATTATTGTGTTTGAGTTCTTTATTTAATTAATTATTATTACCGGCACATTTTTTCCATGATTTTTCTGCACCTTTCAGCACTTTACATGCTTTGTGCAATTTCTGCAGTTTAATGCATCAAAACGTTCCGCATGTTGAGGAGAATCCTGCTATTACTTTTGGACTTCTGCGATTTACGGTTTTTCTTTTCCGCAATCGCGACGAAATACCGCACAATTTTTTTCCATTGACGCATAATGGGGACTCCCGCAATTCATTGCTTTTCCGCAGTTTTTGTTCCGCCAATTTCTGCAATTTCCTGCAACTTGTGCATGTTCAGCTTACGCAACTTTTGTGGGATTTGAGAAAAAATTGGCCTCTCTGCAGTTTCGCCAGTTTTTTTCTCGAGGAATTTGAAAAGAGAGTGGTGTGATATGGTGGTCTCTGCTCCATTAGGTGTGTATGGGCGAATCCAGCCAATGTATTTTAACAGGATTTCTGGCTCTCCATGTGTTTCAGCCATTTGTGCAGGGCTTCTGCATCTTTCAGCATTAGGCGATTTCAACAGTTTGACCAGTTTATGGAATTTAAAATGTTTATGCAATATAAACAATTTTTGGCCAAATTAACCACTTTATGGAATTTAACGCAGTTTAACCGCATTTTAAACAGTTTTAAGACGCATTTTAAACCCGTTTATGCAACATAAAAATTTATGCCATTTTAAGGATTTATGGAAATTTAAACAGTTAATGCAGTTTATATCAATGTTATGCAAATTAACCAATTAATGCATTTGACCGTTTTTTTTTTGCAATTTAACCGTTTTATGGCAACATAACAGTTTGTGGGCAATTTAAACTGTTCATTGCATTTACCGTTATGCAAATTAGATATATGCAAATTAACCAATTTTGGCATTTTACAGTTTTCTGCAATTTTTTTACCGTTATGCAATTTCACCAGTTTTATGAACATTAGATATGCAAATGTAACCAAATTTATGCAAATTAATGCAATTGATGCGATTTGCCGAGTTCCGGCAGTCATCGGCATGGCGCAGCCATTGCTAGCATTGTAGTTATATTCCATCTTTTTCCTGATTTTCTGGCACCTTTAGAATTTCATGCTTTGTGGCAATTTTCCTGCAAAGTTATGCATCAAAAACGTTCCCGCATGTTGAGGAGAATCTGCTATTACTTTTCGGACTTCTGCGATTTACGGTTTTTTTCCGCAATCGATCGAAATCCGAACATTTTCCCATTGCGCATAATGGGGCTCCCGCAAATTCATTGCTTTTCCGCATTTTTTTCCGCAATTTTCTGCAATTTCTGCAATTTGTGGCATGTTCAGCTTCGCAACTTGTGGGTTTTGAGAAAAAATTTTGCCTTCTGCAGTTTTCCAGTTTTTTTCTACGGAATTTGGAAATTTTATTGTCATTGGTGTGTAAATGTGGCCTCTGCTCCATTAAGTGTGTATGGCGAATCCCGCCAAAATGGCATTTTTAATAGGATTTCTGGCACTCCATGTGTTTCAGCCATTTGTGCAGCTTCTGCAATTTCCAGCATTTTAGGCGATTTCCAACAGTTTGACACAGTTTTTATGGAATTTAAAAAAGTTTATGCAATATAACAATTTTCTGCAATTAACCATTGTATGGAATTTAACCGTTTACGCATTTTAACCAGTTTAAATGCAACATAACAATTTTGCACATTTAGGAATTTATGAAATTTAAACAAGTTTAATGCCAGTTTTATATAATTTATGCCAAATTAACGGCAAATTTTAATGCATTTTACTGTTGTTTTGCAATTTAACCAGTTTTATGCAACATAAAAGTTTGTGCAATTTAAACTGTTTCAAATGCATTTTATGGTTCTACATGGCAAATTAGATTATGCAAATTAACCAATTTATGCATTTTACAGTTTTTCTGAAATTTTAGCGCAGTTTATGCAATTTCACCAGTTTTATGAACATTAGATTAATGCAAATTAACCAATTTATGCAATTTTATGGCAATTTTCTGCATTCGATTGCTCGCAGTTCGCAAGTCAATCGCAATGGCGGCAGCCATTGCTGCATTTCTAGTTATTGATTGACTGCGGAATCTTCCGCAGTCAATATTGGTTTTTCATGTTCTTTGAAATATTATTAATTAATTATTATTGCCATCTTTTTTCCTGATTTTCTGCACCTTTTCAGGCACTTTCATGCTTTGTGCAATTTCTGCAAGTTAATGCATCAAAACGTTCCGCATTGGTTGAGGAGAATCCTGCATTACTTTTCGGGACTTGCTGCAAATTTACGGTTTTTCCGCAATCGGACGAAATACCGCACATTTTTCCATTGAACCAGCATAATGGGGCTCCGCAAATTCATGCTTTTTCCGCATTGTTTTTTCGCAATTTCTGCAATTTCTGCAATTGTGCATGTCAGCTTCCCGCAACTTGTGGGTTTTTGAGAAAAAAATTGACCTTGCTGCAGTTTTTTCAGTTTTTTTCTAACGGGAATTTGAAATTTTTGCATTGGTGTGGTATGTGGCCCTCTGCCTGCCATTAGTGTGGTATGGCGATCCAGCCAATGCATTTTAATAGGATTTCTGGGCACTCCATGTGTTTCGGCCATTTGGTTGCAGCTTCTGCAATTTCAGCATTTAAGGCGATTTCAACAGTTTGACCAGTTTATGGAATTTAAAAAGTTTATGCAATATAAACAATTTATGCAAATTAAACACTGTTATGGAATTTAACCAGTTTACGCATTTTACCAGTTTATGCAACATAACAATTTATGCAATTTAGGATTTATGAAATTTTAAAACAGTTCATGCAGTTTTATATAATTTTATGCAAATTAAGCCAAATAATGCATTTTAACTGTTGTTTTGCAATTTAACCAGTTTATGCAAAACATAAACAGTTTGTCAATTTAAACTGTTTCATAGGCATTTTTTAGCCGGTTTAATGCAAATTAGATTATGCAAATTAACCAATTTATGCATTTTACAGTTTTTTGCTGCAATTTTAGCCAGTTTATGCAATTTCACCAGTTTATGAACATAGATATTGCAAATTAAACCAAATTATGCAATTTATTGCAATTTCTGCATTCCGAGTTTCTCGCAGTTCCGCCAGTCAATCGCAATGGCGCAGCCATTGCTTGCATTTCCTAGTTGATTGACTGCGGAATTTTCGCAGTCAATTATTGGTTTGCGTTTCTTTATTATTATTAATTATTCGGCACATTTTTTCCTGATTTTCTGCACCTTTCAGCAGCTTTCATGGCTTTGTGCAATTTCTGCAAGTTATGGCATCAAAACGTTCCGCGTGTTAATGTTGAGGAGAACCTGCTATTACTTTTGGGACTTCTGCGATTTACGGTTTTTTTTTTCCGGCAATCGACGAAATCCCGCACATTTTTTCGCCATTGAACGCACATAATGGGGCTCCGGCAAATTTTCCCATGCTTTTCCGCATTTTTTTCCGCAATTTCTGTTCTGCAATTTCTTGCAAACTTGTGCATGTTCGCTTCCGCACTTTGTGGATTTGAGAAAAAAATTGGCCTTACTGCAGTTTTCCCAGTTTTTTTTTTCTACAGAATTTGAACTTTTTGGCATTGGTGTGTATGTGGTCTCTGCTCCATTAGGTGTATGGCGAATCCAGCCAATGTAATTTTAAAATAGGATTGTCTTGGCGTCATCCATGTTGGTTTCAGCCATTTGCTGCAGGTTCTGCATCTTCAGCCATTTAGGCGATTTCACAGTTTGACAGTTTATGGAATTTTAAAAATTTGTTTATGGCAATAATAAACAATTTATGCAAATTAACCCACTTTATGGAATATAACGCAGTTTTAAAGACGCATTTTAAACCAGTTTACGCATTTTAACCAGTTTATGCACATACAATTTATGCCAATTTAGGATTTAAATGAATTTAAACAGTTAATGCAGTTTTATATACATTTATGCAAATTAACCAATTAATGGCATTTGACCGTTTTTTTTGGCAATTTAACCAGTTTAATGCAACATAACAGTTTGTGCAATTTAACTGTTCATGCATTTTTAAAAATACCGGTTACTGCAAATTAGATTATGCAAAATTAAATCCAATTTATCATTTTACAGTTTTTCTGGCAATTTTTACCAGTTTATGCAATTTCACCAGTTTTAATGAACATTAGATTATGCAAATTAACCAATTTAATGCAACTTTATGCATATTTCTGCATGTCGAATTCCCGCAGTTCCGCAGCTCAAGCGCAATGGCGCAGCATTGGCTGGCATTTCTAGTTATTATTATTATTATTCCGGCACATTTTTCCTGATTTTCTGGCACACCTTTTCAGCACCTTTCATGCTTGTGGCAATTTTCTGCAAGTTATGCATCAAAACGTTCCGCATGTTTGAGGAGAATTCCTGCTATTACTTTTTCGGACTTCTGCGATTTACGTTTTTTCCGCATCGGACAAATACGCGAACAGTTTTCCCCTTGACTTTATAATGGGGCCCCGCAAATATCATGCTTTTTCCGATTTTTTTCCGCAATTTCTGCAATTTCTGCATTTTTGTGCATGTTCGCTTCGCACTTGTGGGTTTTTGAGAAAAAATTGGCCTCCTGCAGTTTTCCAGTTTTTTTCTAGCGGGAAATTTTGAAATTTTTGGCATTGAGTGTGTATGTGGCCTCTGCCGCATTAGTGTGTTATGGCGAATCCAGCCAAATGCATTTTTCAAATAGGATTTCTGGCTTCTCCATGTGTTTCAGCCATTATGTGCAACGGCTTCTGCAATTTCAGCATTTAGGCCGATTTCAAAGTTTTGACCAGTTTATGGAATTTAAAAGAGTTTTTAATGCATATAAAACAATTTATGCAAATTAACCACTTTAAATGGAATTTAACTCAGTTTTACGCATTTTAACCAGTTTATGCAACTAACAATTTAGCGCATTTAGGATTTATGAAATTTAAACAGTTAATGCAGTTTTAATATTTAATTTTAATGCAAATTAACCAATAATGCATTTTTACCGTTTTTTTGGGCAATTTCACCAGTTTTATGGCAACCATAAAGTTTGTGCAATTTAATCTGTTCATGCATTTTACCGGTTTAATGCAAATTAGATATGCAATTAACCAATTTATGCATTTTTACAGTTTTTCTGCAATTTTAACGCAGTTTATGCTAATTTCACCGAGTTTAAATGAACATAAGTTTATGCAATTAAAATTTTAATGCATATGCAATTTCTGCATTCGAATTCCCGGCAGTTCCGGCAAGTCAATCGCAGATGGCTGCAGCCTATTTGCTGCAATTTCTAGTTATTATTAATTATTTCAGCCCATTTTTCCTGATTTTCTGCACTTTCAGCACTTTCATGCTTTGTGCATTTTCTGCAAGTTATGATCAAAACCGTTCCGCATGTTTGAAGGAGAATCCTGCTATGTACTTTTCGGACTTCTGCAATTTAACGGTTTTTCCGCAATCGGACGAGAAAATACCGGCACATTTTTCCCATTGACGCATAATGGGGCTTCCGCGCAAATTCATGCTTTTCCGCAATTTTTTCGCAATTTCTGCAATTTCCTGAACTTTGTGCATGTTCAGCTTCCGCAACTTGTGGTTGAGAAAAAATTGCCTTCTGCAGTTTTTCCAGTTTTTTCTACGGGAATTGAAAATTTTTGCATTGGTTGTGTATTGTGGTCTCTGCTCATTAGTGTGGTATGGCGAATCCAGCCAATGGGATTTCTGGCTCCCAAGTGTTTCACATTTTGTGCAGCTTCTGCAATTTCAGCATTTAGACATTTCAACAAGTTTTTGACCAGTTTATGGAATTTAAGAAAGTTTATGGAATAATAAACAATTTATGTAATTAACACTTTATGGAATTTTTAAACAGTCTTACGCATTTTAACAGTTTACGGCATTTTAACCAGTTTATGCAACATAACAATTTATGCCACTTAGGATTTATGAAATTTAAACAGTTAATGCAGTTTATATAATTTATGCAAATTAACCAATTAATGCATTTTACCGTTTTTTTTGCAATTTAACCAGTTTATGCAACATAACAGTTTGTGCAATTTGAACTGTTCATGCATTTTACCGGTTTATGCAAATTAGATTATGCAAATTAACAAATTTATGCACTTTACAGTTTTCTGCAATTTAACCAGTTTATGCAATTCATCCAGTTTATGAACATTAGATTATGCAAATTAACCAATTTCTGCAATTTATGCAATTTCTGCATTCGATTCCCGCAGTTCCGCAGTCAATCGCAATGGCGCAGCCATTGCTGCATTTCTAGTTGATGACTGCGGAACTTTCCGCAGTCAATTATTGGTTTCCGTTTCTTTATTATTATTATTATACCGACACATTTTTCCTGATTTTCTGCACCTTTCAGCACTTTCATGCTTTGTGCAATTTTGCAAGTTATGCATCAAAATGTTCCGCATGTTGAGGAGAATCGTGCTATTATTTTCAGACTCTGCGATTTACGGTTTTTCCGCAATCGGACGAAATACCGAACATTTTTCCCATTGACGCATAATGGGGCTCCCGCAAAGTCATGCTTTTCCGCATTTTTTCCGCAATTTCTGCAATTCTGCAATTTCTGCATGTCAGCTTCCGCAACTTGTGGGTTTGAGAAAAAATTGGCCTTCTGCAGTTTTCCAGTTTTCTTCTACGGGAATTTGAAATTTTTGCATTGGTGTGTATGTGGCCTCTGCTCCATTAGTGTGTATGGCGAATCCAGCCAATGCATTTTAATAGGATTTCTGGCACTCCATGTGTTTCAGCCATTTGTGCAGCTTCTGCAATTTCAGCATTTAGGTGATTTCAACAGTTTGACCAGTTTATGGAATTTAAAAAGTTTATGCAATATAAACAATTTATGCAAATTAACCACTTTATGGAATTTAACCAGTTTACGCATTTTAACCAGTTTATGCAACATAACAATTTATGCCATTTAGGATTTATGAAATTTAAACAGTTAATGCAGTTTATATAATTTATGCAAATTAACCAATTAATGCATTTTACTGTTTTTTTTGCATTAACCAGTTTATGCAACATAAGTTTGTGCAATTTAAACTGTTCATGCATTTTACCGGTTTATGCAAATTAGATTATGCAAATTAACCAATTTATGCATTTTACAGTTTTCTGCAATTTAACCAGTTTATGCAATTTATCCAGTTCATGCATTTTACCAGTTTATGCAATTTCACCAGTTATGAACATAAGTTTATGCAAATTAACCAATTTATGCAATTTATGCAATTTATGCATTCGATTCCCGCAGTTCCGCAGTCAATCGCAATGGCGAAGCCATTGCTGCATTTCTAGTTGATTGACTGCGGAATTTTCCGCAGTCAATTATTGGTTTTCGTTTCTTTATTATTATTATTATTCCCGCACATTTTTCCTGATTTTCTGCACCTTTCAGCACTTTCATGCTTTGTGCAATTTCTGCAAGTTATGCATCAAAACGTTCCGCATGTTGAGGAGAATCCTGCTATTACTTTTCGGACTTCTGCGATTTACGGTTTTTCCGCAATCGGACGAAATACCGAACATTTTTCCCATTGACGCATAATGGGGCTACCGCAAATTCATGCTTTTCCGCATTTTTTTCCGCAATTTCTGCAATTTCTGCAATTTGTGCATGTTCAGCTTCCGCAACTTGTGGGTTTTGAGAAAAAATTGGCCTTCTGCAGTTTTCCAGTGTTTTTCTACGGGAATTTGAAATTTTTGCATTGGTGTGTATGTGGTCTCTGCCCCATTAGTGTGTATGGCGAATCCGCCAATGCATTTTAATAGGATTTCTGGCACTCCAAGTGTTTCAGCCATTTGTGCAGCTTCTGCAATTCAGCATTTAGGCGATTTCAACAGTTTGACCAGTTTATGGATTTAAAAAGTTTATGCAATATAAACAATTTATGCAAATTAACCACTTTATGGAATTTAACCAGTTTACGCATTTTAACCAGTTTATGCAACATAACAATTCATGCCATTTAGGATTTATGAAATTTAAACAGTTAATGCAGTTTATATAATTTATGCAAATTAACCAATTAATGCATTTTACCGTTTTTTTTGCAATTTAACCAGTTTATGCAACATAACAGTTTGTGCAATTTAAACTGTTCATGCATTTTACCGGTTTATGCAAATTAGATTATGCAAATTAACCAATTTATGCATTTTACAGTTTTTTGCAATTTAACCAGTTTATGAACATTAGATTATGCAATTAACCAATTTATGCAATTTATGCAATTTTGCATTTGATTACCGCAGTTCCGCAGTCAATCGCAATGGCGCAGCCATTGCTGCATTTCTAGTTGATTGACTGCGGAATTTTCCGCAGTCAATTATTGGTTTGCGTTTCTTTATTATTATTATTATTCCGGCACATTTTTCCTGATTTTCTGCACCTTTCAGCACTTTCATGCTTTGTGCAATTTCTGCAAGTTATGCCATCAAAACGTTCCGCATGTTGAGGAGAATCCTGCTATTACTTTGGGACTTCTGCGATTTACGGTTTTTTCCGCAATCGGACGAAATACCGCACATTTTTCCCATTGACGCATAATGGGGCTCCCGCAAATTCATGCTTTCCGCAGTTTTTTCCGCAATTCTGCAATTTCTGCAACTTGTGCATGTTCAGCTTCCGCAACTTGTGGGATTTGAGAAAAAATTGGCCTTCTGCAGTTTTCCAGTTTTTTTCTACAGGAATTTGAACTTTTTGCATTGGTGTGTATGTGGTCTCTGCTCCATTAGTGTGTATGGCGAATCCAGCCAATGTATTTTAACAGGATTTCTGGCTCTCCATGTGTTTCAGCCATTTGTGCAGCTTCTGCATCTTCAGCATTTAGGCGATTTCAACAGTTTGACCAGTTTATGGAATTTAAAAAGTTTATGCAATATAAACAATTTATGCAAATTAACCACTTTATGGAATTTAACCAGTTTACGCATTTTAACCAGTTTACGCATTTTAACCAGTTTATGCAACATAACAATTTATGCCATTTAGGATTTATGAAATTTAAACAGTTAATGCAGTTTATATAATTATGCAAATTAACCAATTAATGCATTTGACCGTTTTTTTTTGCAATTTAACCAGTTTATGCAACATAACAGTTTGTGCAATTTAAACTGTTCATGCATTTTACCGGTTTATGCAAATTAGATTATGCAAATTAACCAATTTATGCATTTTACAGTTTTTCTGCAATTTTACCAGTTTATGCAATTTCACCAGTTTATGAACATTAGATTATGCAAATTAACCAATTTATGCAAATTTATGCAATTTCTGCATTCGATTCCCGCAGTTCCGCAGTCAATCGCAATGGCGCAGCCATTGCTGCATTTCTAGTTATTATCCCGCACATTTTTCCTGATTTTCTGCACCTTTCAGCACTTTCATGCTTTGTGCAATTTCTGCAAGTTATGCATCAAAACGTTCCGCATGTTGAGGAGAATCCTGCTATTACTTTTCGGACTTCTGCGATTACGGTTTTTCCGCAATCGGACGAATACCGAACATTTTTCCCATTGACGCATAATGGGGCTCCCGCAAATTCATGCTTTCCGCATTTTTTCCGCATTTCTGCAATTTCTGCAACTTGTGCATGTTCAGCTTCCGCAACTTGCGGGTTTTGAGAAAAAATTGGCCTTCTGCAGTTTTCCAGTTTTTTCTACGGGAATTTGAAATTTTTGCATTGGTGTGTATGTGGTCTCTGCTCCATTAGTGTGTATGGCGAATCCAGCCAATAGGATTTCTGGCTCTCCATGTGTTTCAGCCATTTGTGCAGCTTCTGCAATTTCAGCATTTAGGCGATTTCAACAGTTTGACCAGTTTATGGAATTTAAAAAGTTTATGCAATATAAACAATTTATGCAAATTAACCACTTTATGGAATTTAACCAGTTTACGCATTTTAACCAGTTTACGCATTTTAACCAGTTTATGCAACATAGCAATTTATGCCATTTAGGAATTATGAAATTTAAACAGTTAATGCAGTTTATATAATTTATGCAAATTAACAATTAATGCATTTTACTGTTTTTTTTGCAATTTAACCAGTTTATGCAACATAACAGTTTGTGCAATTTAAACTGTTCATGCATTTTACCGGTTTATGCAAATTAGATTATGCAAATTAACCAATTTATGCATTTTACAGTTTTTTTGCAATTTTACCAGTTTATGCAATTTCACCAGTTTATGAACATTAGATTATGCAAATTAACCAATTTATGCAAATTTATGCAATTTCTGCATTCGATTCCCGCAGTTCCGCAGTCAATCGCAATGGCGCAGCCATTGCTGCATTTCTAGTTATTATTGATTGACTGCGGAACTTTCCGCAGTCAATTATTGGTTTCCGTTTCTTTATTATTATTATACCGACACATTTTTCCTGATTTTCTGCAGCTTTCAGCACTTTCATGCTTTGTGCAATTCTGCATGTTATGCATCAAAATGTTCCGCATGTTGAGGAGAATCCTGCTATTACTTTTGGGACTTCTGCAATTTACGTTTTTTCCGCAATCGACGAAATACCGAACATTTTTCCCATTGACGCATAATGGGGCTCCCGCAAATTCATGCTTTTCCGCATTTTTTCCGCAATTTCTGCAATTTCTGCAATTTGTGCATGTTCAGCTTCCGCAACTTGTGGGTTTAGAGAAAAAATTGGCCTTCTGCAGTTTTCCAGTTTTTTTCTACGGGAATTTGAAATTTTGCATTGGTGTGTATGTGGTCTCTGCCCCATTAGTGTGTATGGCGAATCCAGCCAATGCATTTTAATAGGATTTCTGGCACTCCATGTGTTTCAGCCATTTGTGCAGCTTCTGCAATTTCAGCATTTAGGCGATTTCAACAGTTTGACCAGTTTATGGAATTTAAAAAGTTTATGCAATATAAACAATTTATGCAAATTAACCACTTTATGGAATTTAACCAGTTTACGCATTTTAACCAGTTTACGCATTTTAACCAGTTTATGCAACATAACAATTTATGCCATTTAGGATTCATGAAATTTAAACAGTTAATGCAGTTTATATAATTTATGCAAATTAACCAATTAATGCATTTTACCGTTTTTTTTGCAATTTAACCAGTTTATGCAATTTCACCAGTTTATGAACATTAGATTATGCAAATTAACCAATTTATGCAATTTCTGCAATTTCTGCATTCGATTCCCGCAGTTCCGCAGTCAATCGCAATGGCGCAGCCATTGCTGCATTTCTAGTTATTATTGGTTTTGCTCAGGTCAAGGATTCATCAGGCTCACGTTGTGAAAGAGTGGTTGTGTTGGAGAAAGCTTTGCACAGTGGTCACACTCTCCCATTATCAATACTAGATCTGGGTGAGAAATGAACCCAACACTGGATCTTTGGACATCACAGAAGCTTATTGAATAAATTGCAAGCATAAAACGCGCTCAACTCACTGGATACCTTCTGACTGGGTGCTAATTCCAAAGAACAATATGGAAATGAAAGAAAGTACAGCATTCCTAGTCAGAATAAACTTTATTGCTTGTCAGACGTTTCAGCTGTTCCTCAGCCTCCCCGGTAAGGTCTACTCCAGGGTGCTGGAGAGGAGAATCCGGCCGATAGTCGACCCTTGGATCCAGAAGGAACAATGCGGTTTTCGTCCTGGTCGCAGCACACTGGACCAGCTCTATACCCTTCATCGGGTGCTCGAGGGTTTGTGGGAGTTCGCCCAACCAGTCCACATATGTTTTGTGGATCTGGAGAAAGCGTTCAACCGTGTCCCTCGTGGTGCCCTGTGGGGGGTGCTCCGGGAGTATGGGGTCCGGGGCCCTCTGCTAAGGGCTGTCTGTTCCCTGTATGACCGCAGCAGGAGCTTGGTTCGCATTGCCGGCAGTAAGTCAGACTCGTTTCCGGTGCGTGTTGGTCTCCGCCAGGGCTGCCCTATGTCACCGGTTCTGTTCATTACCTTTATGGACAGAATTTCTAGGCGCAGCCAGGGGCCGGAGGGTGTCCGGTTTGGGAACCTTAGGATCTCATCTCTGCGGTTTGCAGACGATGTTGTTCTGTTGGCTTCATCAAACCAGGACCTTCAGCGCGCACTGGGGCGGTTTGCAGCCGAGTGTGAAGCGGCCGGGATGAGGATCAGCACCTCCAAATCTGAGGCCATGGTTCTCCACCGGAAAAAGGTTGCTTCCCCTCTTCAGGTACCGACCTGAAGAGGGAAGCAACCTAAGGGAGTCCTTACCTCAAGTGGAGGAGTTCAAGTATCTCAGGGTCTTGTTCACGAGTGAGGGACGGATGGAGCGTGAGATCGATAGACGGATCGGTGCAGCGTCAGCAGTGATGCGGTCGCTGTATCGGACTGTTGTGGTGAAGAGGGAGCTGAGTCAGGGGGCAAAGCTCTCGATTTACCGATCGATCTACGTTCCCACCCTCACCTATGGTCATGAGATTTGGGTAATGACCGAAAGGACAAGATTGCGAATACAAGCGGCTGAAATGAGTTTCCTTCGCAGGGTGGCTGGGCGCACCGTTCGAGATCGGGTGAGGAGCTCAGTTACCCGGGAGGAGCTCGGGGTAGAGTCGCTGCTCCTTCACGTCGAAAGGAGCCAGCTGAGGTGGCTAGTGCATCTGTTCCGGATGCCTCCTGGTCGCCTCCCTCGGGAGGTGCCCCAGGCATGTCCTATTGGGAGGAGGCCTCGTGGAAGGCCCAGGACACGCTGGTGGGACTATGTCTCCGAGCTGGCCTGGTGTGGCCTCGGGGTCCCCCCAGAACAGCTGGAGGAGGTGTGCGTGGATCGGGCATCTCTGCTGAGACTGCTGCCCCCGCGACCCGACCCCGGATAAAGCGGAAGAAAATGGATGGATGGATGTTTCGGGGGTCTCCCTTCTTCAGTCAATAAGAAGCTTATTGAATAATGTTACAGTGAAACATACTATAACAAAAAATTTGAACGTAACATTTTAGTATGTGTTGACTTATATTTCACTTTTTTAAAGGGACTATACATAAGTTTAACCACAAATAAATGTATACAAATTTAAAATTTCTTTCTCATACATGCTCCAGCAATGCCCTGGGGAGTAGAATGAGCCCTGGCCTTTTCACCGCGATTGCCTCTATATGCCTGTAAAGTCACTTAAATAGTTTATGCTCGGGTCGAACAAGCAAACAGTGTAATAACGTCATGCGCGTTCACACTCAGCTGTAGCGTTAGCTGTATCTCCTCTATACTGACGCTGCAGCGCGAGTGGTAACTTCAGAAGGATGGATTTAGCGGAGAATAAGAGGAGACCGGCTTCATAGCCCACTTGTCACAGGCTGGCTCATGCCGGTGACATAAAATGAGGGGACACAACAGGACAGGCCAATTTTCAATTGATTTATTGTAAATAATAACAAAGAAGAATAATACCAATAAAGTGAAGCATGTCAATGTATATCTGTGGTGTATGCAAGGTGCATGAGTGAGTGGGGGTGTATGTGCATTCTGGAGCAGAGGTGTAACAGAAACAACAAACAAACAAAGGCCTCAAACAGAAACAAAAACCCAAGCGTACCTGAGGGCAGAGAGAGGGACAATGATTAGTACAGAGCCACCTTATACACTGAGCCCAGGTGGCTCCAATTACCAGCAGCACCGCCCCTGGCTGCAGGGCCCCGCCCCATCAGGCAGAGGAGGGGTCGTGACAAGCACCATCGAAACTCCAGCCCAGACCCCAAATAACAAAAAGAAACCAAGAGTTTATTCGAGTGTGACAAAAAAGGCGAAAGTTGAGTCTGATCGGCGTAGGCAAAGAACCAGAGTAAACATCGGAAAATCTCTCAAAGACCCGCAGCTTATTTTTGCTTGAAAGGTAAGAAATTATTACTAAATACGTGGGAGAAAAGTGTTGTTGATGCTTCAAAACAACGGTGTCCGACTGTCCGTGCATGTTGTACAAACTTCACTGAAACAAGCCATAAAATAATCATATTTGGAAGTTACCAAAAGAGTTGATCTAATAGTTTTATACCTACAGAGAAGTTGTGTAGTATTAGTAGCAGACTAGTAGTGTCAGTAATAACAGTAATTGTGCTGTACCTACAAAACATTTGAGTAGTAACAGTGGTAATGGTGCTGTATTTACAATGGCAAAAATAATGTTGCTAATGTTAGCTTTTCTTGGCCGCAAAATAAGCATGACTGTTCACGGATTTATAAGTAGTGAAACGACTACAAAAAGTGGACATGTGCCGTTTACAATATAGTTTACGAGTTAGCTACGCTAACTTTGGGCCCAGGGAATTGAAGAGACGATTTTGGCTTTTCCTAGTAGCATTTCTACCGGTGGAAATATTTTATTATTTCAATTAGGCCTACGTTTATGCATACAAAGTATACGAGTTTTTTTTTTCCTCCTTCAAACGTCAATTATTTGTTTATATGTATTACTTGGCTTCTTCACTCGATTCACTTTGCTGCATTTTATCTTGGAAAATATTCACTCAAATTGATTTGGTCTAAATATCTTACAAAACAGTAACGTTTCTTACCTCAGTTTAAGTCACGCCTGCAAATCTGTAAATTGACCAGGACGGGACTGTTATTTCTGGTGCTCGTAAAGCCTGAGCGCCTCATGCACGAGCTTATCATCGAGGCTGCAGTTACGCGTTTGGCCTGAGGGGGCAATTGCGAGCACAAAACTGCTAAACTCCACACAGCCCCTTTAATATATATTGATATCACTTATTTTGTTGGCCTGGTTTTAAATGAGACCTTATAGATTCCAAAGCTGATTAAATATTTTGATGCTCCACCCTGATGTTTAATCGATCTGTTCATATGCGCCTCACTTGTACCGTGTGTTGTTGATGTAATGAAAGCCACTAGGGTGAGAGATGCACCGCGTGGGAATGCACTCTCACCTGATGTATGTGGACAGGCATAAAACATTGATATTGTGGCTGCGGTTGTGTAGTTAAAGTGGCCTCCTGTATCTGTGCTGTTGATGGAGTGAGCTCTGTTCCTGTCAGACCTCACAGCAGCGTGGTCTCAGCTCTATACCTCAGCTCCAGGCGCTGACACTGCAGTCTGCGCCTCACGGCCCATTAGTCCTGCACCGGCCCTGCACCCCTGCACCTTCACCCACACACAGTGGCTTCTATCCGAGCCGAGTGTGCCCTGACTCAAGTTTACTGTTCATTCTGCAGATTTTCCCTGCCCTGGTTTTGGGAATGGGAATACTGGGATTTCTGTCCATTCATTTTAATGGGACTTCAAACTTATGTGTCTTTTTGTAATTTGTCATTTGTGCGTGTTCAGCTTCTGCCGATTATACATTTAGGTTTGTTTTCTGCTGCAATTTCTGATTTTGAAGGTAATTCTGGGAAATATTTCTGCACCCTATAGTGCAGTCAGTTGGGAAAAAGGTTTCTGAGCTCTGAGCAGCTTCGAACACCGGGATATTCCCAAGCTCCCGAGGCTGTGTGTGCTGACCTGTTGACCTGTTTCAGATCAAGATTGCATTTTCTAACAAGTGTAAGATAATGATAAAGATATGTGTGAGGCTTACCTGCATAGCGCGTGGGTAAGAGCGCAGAGGTTCTCTCGGAGTCACGTAGCTGCAGCAGCACTCTGGGCGCCCGCACACCCCTGATTGGGAAACACGACCCCCTTCGCACCACGCTCTGCCCTCCCTCCTGCTTCATTTTCCTGTAAATTGCGCGTCGCTCCCCGGTCGTTACTGTCGCGGCGGGATTGAGGACGTGGCAGGTTTGACGGATGCTGATACGGTTGCGGGAGGTGGTCCGGTCCGTCTCTGTCGGGGTAAATGGTTTCTGCGAACGCCGGGCGCGGTATCGATCATTTGTTTTCATGTAGCTCGGTTCATACACACATGAGCGGGTAATGTACGCCGCTGTCTGGAGCCGCGGGCGCAGCTGGTGATCAGGTGACCCCCGTCGTTCACACTGCATCAGGAGCGGAGGTTGACCCTGTTTAAAGATGCCAGCCCGAGGCGAGACGCTGCTGGTGAAACATTTTTGTTTTAATGTGTACATATGAGTATACGATTAAACCATACCCTGTACGATGCTTATTTTATGACGTTTTGTCACTAGTGAGGCGGAGATTTCCAGGAAGTAACTACAGCAACACCATTTTTCTTACGCTTATTCATTCACAACTGTCAACAAGTTTGGTATCCACGTGTAGCACAAAAGCTGTGTTGTTTTCGTCAACGAAGATTGTTACAGTGGGTTGTAAAATTATCTGTACCCCTTTAACTTTTCAACATTTTGCCATACTATGGACCACAAACATAAATATATTTAGTTGACATTTGATGTGAAAGACACACAATCAATAAGTGACACACAATCGTGAAGTGAAAAGAAGTACAGTTAAATACACCATCCAGGAATGGAAAGAGTATGGCATCACTGCAAACCTACCAAGACCCGGCTGAACTGCAGAGAGCTACAGCTCAGGTGGGGGAAACTGTACACAGAACAACTAAACTGTGTTCCAAATTATTATGCAAATTGTATTTCCGTGTCATAAAGGAAAAAAAAAAAAGTTTTCAATGAACCTTATTGTGTCTCAGGGTTCTGTGAATCACTGACATCAATCTCAGACGCCTGGGATGATTAGTTGTCAGGTTAAGCCCAGTTAAGGGAAAACTACTGAAAAAGGACGATCGACAAATTAACCAGATCACCACGGCACGGTGGCCTTTCTGTGTGGAGTTTGCATGTTCTCCACGTGTAAAAACATGTACAATAGCCCAGGATGTATGAGAGCGTGAGTGTGGGACAATGGATGCAAATTAGCCCAAGGCTACAATCCGGAGTTGTGTGTTCATTAACATGCACTGTCCCTACCAACCAAATAAGCCAATAAATAAATAAATACATTTTCAAGCAATAAGGGAAAGAAAAAGGATCTCTCTGCTGATTAAATCAGATTAAGAGAACAGCTGCTACAAAGCAGCAAACGGGTATGTGAAGCTGCTGGAGCCTCTGGAGTCGACTGAACATAAAGGTGTAGGACCCTCCAGAGGCTGCAGTTGTGCATAAACCGTCTATCCGGCCTCCCCTAAACTGTTCATTGAAGCTGACGAGCAGAAACGGCCGCACTCAATCATCACTCACTGATGAGTGCCCTGTAACCCTGGATGGTCAGATGGATGGAGTAGTGGATGGTTGGTGAATGGCCACCATGTCCCAATAAGGCTGTGCCGTCAGCAAGGAGGGGGCGGAGTCATGAATCATGGGGAGAGAGCTGGTCGGCCCCTTTAGGCTCCCTGAAGGTGTGAAAATGAAAAATATGTGGAGTTTCTGACTGACCACTTTCTTCCATGGTTCAAAAAGAAGAGCCGTGCTTTCCCTAACAAAATCATCTTCATGCATGACAACGCACCATGTCATGCTGTAAAGAATACCTCTGCATCGTTGGCTGCTATGGGCATAAAAGGAGAAAAACTCATGATGTGGACCCCATCATCCCCTGACTTCAACCCTAATGAGAACCTTTGGAGCCTCAACAAGCAAAACATCTATGAGGGTGGGAGGCAGTTTTCATCCATCAATATAACTTGACCTGTTAAGATGTTTTTGATTGAAATAGCTTTTGATTTCAGTAAATATGACCTCCTAATGCTGCAAATTCAATTATTGAAAATATTCAGTTCTTTACAACCTTTAAGATGGTATTGAAACTATGAGTTGCATAATAATTTGGAACAGTAGATTTTGAGTTGTTTATTGTTTTTATTTTTGAAAAACAAACTGTTATCATCGGGAGGTTTTTTCAGTCACATTCACATTATCCTCTAACAGTTAAAGGCTTGAAAATCATGCTGACTGTTATTTGAGTTGATCATTAAGAAAATCGTAGAAAAATATCATTTGCATAATAATTGGAACACAGTTTATTAGTCATACAGTGCACAAATCTGACCTGTATGGAAGAGTGGCTTGAAGAAGTCATTTTGAAAGAAAACCATAAGAATTCCTGTTTGCTGTTTGCCAGAAGCCACATGGGGATACAGCAACATGTGGAAGATGGTGCTTTGGTCAGATGAGACCAAAATGGAACTTTTTGGCTTAAATGCAAAACGTTTGGCGTAAAAGTAAGACTGCACATCACCCTGAAAATACCGTCCCCACTGTCAAACATCATGGTGGTAATATCATACTCAGGGGGTGCTTTTCTTCAGCAGGGACAGGGAAGATGGTTCGAGTTGATGGAAGATGGATGAGGCCAAATCCAGGGCAATACTGGACGAAAACATGTTGGAGTCTGCAGAAGACTTGAAACTGGGGCAGAGTTCACCTTCCAGCAAGACAACAACCCTAAACATAAAGCCAGGGCAACAATGGAATGGTTGAAAACCAAAATATCCATATGTTAGAATGGCCAAGTCAAAGTCCAGACCTAAATCCAATCGAGAATCTGTGGAAAGATCTGAAAACTGCTGTTCACAAGCGCTCTCCATGTAATCTAACTGAGTTTATGAGCTCCTATGGACAGGTGTTGCAAATTAGCAGTTTTGCTATAACACTAAAAAACAATGTATCTGGTTTGTCCAATGCAGTTGTTATGTCCATATCAAATAAACTAATAATAATAATTGAACTATTTTGCTAAGATGTGCAGGACGGGTAGAGACAAACCCCAACAGACTTGCAGCTGTAGAGGGTATAGATACTTGTGCACACCCCACTTTTCAGTTTTTTATATTATATTAAAAAAGTTCAAAATTAATGTATACATTTCATTTCACTTCACGATTGTGTGTCACTAAGTGTGTGTCTTTCACATAAAATTTAAACTGAATATATTTATATCTGTGGTCTATAGCGTGACAAAATGTCAAAGTTAAAGGGGTACAGATACTTTTTCAACCCACTGTATATGAAAACATAAAGTTATCTGTAATATACAGCAAAAGTGTATATTACAGTGTATTTCATTAAAATGAATTCATTTTCCCTGTTCACCTGCAGTGTCTGGCCTCACACTGCTCTATACTTTACTGGATGTGATCATTGTCAGCCTCCCGTAAGCTGTACCACATTTTACTACAAAAACATGACGCCTATTCCCCATGTGTCCGCCCTAAAAAGCACGGTTTCTTTTTACAGGGATTTCGTCATTCCCAAACAGCTTAATGTGGAGCACTCCAAATGCAAATGCGATTGACGACCCAAATAAGCCTCTGGTGACCCACCTGGGGGCCGCGACCCTCTCTGTTCATTCTGCAATCCAGGACACACGCTAATGAACACCGAACAGAGCATATTTACTCCCACAGCTTTTGGAAATGGCTCATTATGATGATGAGAAATACCCTTGATTGACTTTCAGAAGTTAAAAAAGCATGTTTTTCTGTGTAAGCTCATAAGGAGATCTGTCATGTTACTGTCACCGCGCTGAGAACACTCTGTCTGTTTGACTGTAAAACTCTTCTCTCTCATGTCTTTTTCACTGATGCAACACTAACTCATTAAGGGGTATTATGCTTTTGGCTGTTGATTGGTAATAGGGCTTGGTTTAGTTAATAGATTACTCGATTTGAATCGATTTTCCTTTGAATAGCCCGATATCGACCCTTAAATTGACCCTTAAATCCGCCACATTCCGCTCTTCATTTTGAGTGCTGCTCTTCCCTCTTGCCGTCAGGGAAGCAAAGTTACAGCGTGGAAAAAAAGTAGTCAGAAATATCCCCCTGGATATAAAACAGCTGCACATGTTTCCTTGTCCCACACATCTTTCAAACTAAGATTTAGTGGTTTATTTGCAAAATCTTGCCATGGACAGCTCCAGTCTAAGGTGGCAGCCATATTGTTTACTGTCAAAGGCCTGATTGGCTAAGCCAGTGCGTCATTACACACATGGCAACAAAGGGGGGATTCAATTCTTAGTAAAAATATTCATATTTTCAATATGGACATAGCAATAAGATTGGACGAACCAGATGCATTGTTTAAAGTCTTATAGCACATGTGCTCATTTTCAACACCTGTCCAAAGTATTCATGTTTTTACTCATGTAAATATTCATGTTTTTATTTTTTACTAATTTACAAAGTTAGAGTTAGTTTTGACTATTTGCAGCATTAGTTCTTCTGAGTCTTCCATGTCCAAGCTCCTCCTGGGGGACTGAGCGTGTCACACTATCGCTAATGGTGCTTTCACACCAAACTTCACTTCTTGTTGGTCGCTTGAACACATCGCAGCCAGTCACTCAGCTACTGCTACTGCTACTGCTACTGCTACTGCTACTGTTACTGTTACTGCAGCTGCAGCTGCAGCTACGTGATTCCCAGAAAACCTCTGCGCTCTGCGGCACGGCGGTTAGCGCTCGTGCTTCACAGCTAGAAGCTCCGGGTTCAATTCCCACCAGGAACGGGGCCTTTCTGGGTGGAGTTTGCATGTTCTCCCCGTGTCTGTGTAGGTTTCCTCCGGGTACTCCGGTTTCCCCTACCACTAAAAACATGTACAATAGGCCAGGATGAATGAGAGTGTGTTTGAGAGTGTGCATGGGGGACGACGGATGGAAATTAGCCCAAGGCTACAAGCCGGTGTGGCTTGTTCATTAACTTGCACTGTCCCTAACAAATAAAAAAAAAAAAAAAAAAATCTTACCCACGCGCTGATCCTGAGCACAAAGTTGTGAATGAAAAATAGTTTCCTGATCCCTTTGACTATGCTTTGGTGACAGTGGGATACTTTTCCTAACTTCCTCCGACCCTTTACGTAAACTTCGCCCAGCTCGAGCCTCCTGCCTCTCCACTGGGAGAGTGCCCGGACACTGGGAGATACCTTCCACGCCACTGTCTGTCCTCTCCCTGTTCTCATGTAGTACGGAGGTTTTTACACTGTGCCTCTAGGTCCCTCCCTTTAAGCAGTGAGCAATGACACAGTCCCCGCATAGCCTCCTGCTATGGTTTAAACTGTGTAGGACGTTTCACCTCTCATCCAAAAGGCTTCATCAGGGAAACAAAGGCTTTCTGCCCACAGGTGAACTGCAGTCTTTCATAAATGATAACACCTATTGTATGAAAGACTGAGAAGGAACTCCAGCAGCGGAAGATACACTGAAGCTAGAGATGGAGGAAGTCATTGACTTTACCCTGGGGATGCCATCCCATGTATTCTTTATCACCCTGACGGAACCTGACATGGAAAGCACACAGGACTGTGAAATGAAGGTGCCCAGCCAGAACACACGCTCTTCTTCACAAAGACGTGTATCTGGGATCAGGGGTGATTTCTTTAAATTCCCAATGGCCGTTTTACAAACATATTAAACAATCAGAGAGAAGCTGGACATGCGGCGTATTTTGTAAACAAGGAAGTTAGTGATTTTATGATGCTCCAGAAGAGCGGAGACAATGTGAACAGTCTATGTCTGTTTTGCCACAAAAACGTAAGGTTACAAGGAGTCATTAGCAACTCGGGTCTGATTTTAATTGTGGGAGAAATCAACACAAACGTGTTACACCACTCACATGATGACTGGGTTTAGAAAACCGAGTTTATTTCAAAAGGCAGCAAAAACATAGAGCATCATAGCTGTTGGGTGTCTCTCGGTGACCTGAATGCCACCTATTGGTGGAGATGTATAATTACATCACAAAATAATAAGTAAACTTTAGCTTTGGGCAATGTTTAGACAATTTTAGCACAACACCTATCCAAGTGCTACAAATGCACAACGGCTGTTTCAATCAATGTACATCCGGAACGGGACAAACATACTTTTGATTGACGGCAACAAGTACAAAATCCTCTTAGAGAAGATGAAGCAGGTACATTCCTGTTAAGTACATATAATATGAAACCTTTTAAGATTTGATTGGCTGTTAAAGTTCCAGACGGTCCTGCTTTTGAACAGAAACATAAAGCAGGAGTGGATGGATGGCCAGGCAAGTCGTACGGCGTGACTAAATGGTCACATTTTATATAGCGCCTTTCTACCTGCTTTAGGCACTCAAAGCGCTTTACATCAAGGAACCAGTCACCCATTCACACGCTCATTCATACACCAGTGTACGCAGACACTGGAGGCAAGGTGGGTGAAGTGTCTTGCCCAAGGACACAACGACAGTGGGCACCTGCGGGATTCGAACCGCCGACCCTCTGGTCACAAGACGACCCGCTCTACTCTCTGCACCACCGTCGCCCCGACTACACCGTTTACGTCTGTCCCGACCTCAGAAGCCGTAACAGCGGGGAGGAAGAGACTGCTTGAGGATAGCCATCTATAGCTAAAAGCACTACGCTAACTCCTGACTGACTACTGCTACTAGTAAATCCCATCACCAGTTCATACAGTGACTGCAATAACAGTGAAATCTGTTGTATCTTGACACCCATACACAACTTTTATCTCCTTGCCTGTGTTGTTGAACCACTTGACCTCGCGGCGCTTCTTCACAGATGACTTAACGTTGACAGGCGCCATCTTGTTGTGCCCTCTTTACCGGCGCCGCAGTTGTTGTCGTGACGATCAGAGTTCTCATTTCGTTAATTGGCCGCCCGCGCACTCGCGGTGACAGCGCTTTAAGGCTGCTTGTTGTTGACGTCTGCGCTCCGTGAACGGTTTATGATCCTCGCCGCTGTCTGCTGATCCACTGCTCATTTGTCCGTGGACACAGCCCTAATGCCGTCACTTTGGTAAATTAAAACTGGGACGTTACCGGAGGTGTCATTGTGGTACCTGTCACTCACTCGCACAAAACTCACCCGACTCACACACCAGAGAGTAGAGCAGCCATCCCGTTTCCTCAGAGTGTTTGTGTAAATGTCCAAACTGAAGGATTTTGATGTCCCGTCAGCCCGTACACTGTTGCCTGTTAGGCTGTGAAAAGTCTGGTCTCATTCACAGCTGCACACTGACATCTGGTGGACAGTGTGTGTCACTGCCCCTGTGGGGAGAACACCTTTACATTTAGTCACAGAAGCGGCAGATCCCAGCTCACACAGCACATCACATAGTAATGATTAGTAAAAGAGAAGCACTACAGAGCTAAACCTTTCTCAGACTGTTTTAACCTTTTCTTTTCTGAACCTCTTAACCTCACCTGAACCGACCACATTTTCTCCGGTTTGGCATAACCCAAATCTAAAAGCTTCTTGAAAAAAACGTCAAAATGGCGACAAAAACGAGACAAAAAAGGCATAAATAATGTGACAGAAGAGTGATGATGAGGAAAAGTCAAAAAGTGACGACAACAATGCAAGGAAAAAGATGCATTCAGATAAATAGCTTTTAGATTTGGGTAAAGCCCAAGAAAATGCACTCTGTTAAGGAGGGGATAAGGGGTTAACGTTATGCAATAAAGCTGAAATGTAATGTACAGTAAGTATGGAAGTAGCTGCATTTTAAATACTCTCAAAATGAGTATTCTGAGGGGTTAGTTCATAAGCTGTTCAGGAAAGAAATGTCCAAATAGAAAATGTTGAAATGTTTTCCCTGATCATTTTCTGGAAGTGAATGGATTCACAAACCTGCCACATTCGTCAGACAAACATCAATTATAGGCTGTTTACAATGATGTGAATGCAACCTACAAAGCCTTTGGGACAAATATCCTTAAAACAAAAACAACACTGAGCGAACCTTGAACAATAAGCAGAAAAACTAAAATACTATCAGTATTGGACTAGCAGATGTTGGTAGTTGGTGGAGGGAGAGGAGAAACTTTTTAGAACCCACTGTAAAAAGCCTGACTAATGGTGACCCTTCTTATAGGGTCACTCACGACATACAGTTGGAACCAGGGGTCTCATTTATAAAGCCCACGTACGGACAAAATGAGGCCAAAACCTTCCGTACGAACTGTTCTGCGCCAAAGGTGGTATTTATAGAAATCAAACTGAACGTGAAACATTACGCACCGCCACACTAGGTTTGTACCTGTCGTACGCAGTCCGCACTTTTCAGAAATGCTGCAAACACACGAGGAGAGGCGAGGGAAAGCAGCAAGGGGAGGTCGGATTGAGGAAATGAAGTCTGGTGCACATTTTAAACTGCTCATTTCTTTATTTTCTACAGAAATGATTAAGATCATTAAAAATAAAATCTAGGAAATCAACCGTTGGCTTTGTGTAGTGTTTCAATAAAAATATTGTAGTAATGTGTGACACTCAAAGACGTGCACGCTCATGTACGCTCATGCACGGACACCGGAGCGCACTGCCGCCGGCTGCGAGCGAGAAGCAGGAAGGATCCGAGCCGCTCTGTGCTTTTAACCAAAGTCTGACCAACTCCTGTGGAGGCCGTGCGGATGGCTGGTCCAAGGCACAAGTCCATTCAGAGACGCTGCGTAATTACGCGCTGCAGCTCCACAACCTCTCTCTTTCTCATACCACCCGGACTCTGCTCCTCATTCATGCCCAAAGCGAACCGGTTCAGTTTTCAGCGAGCTCAAAAAACAATAGACTATCTGAGTGATTCAAAGCCCACCGAGCTTATTCTGTACTTTCAGGAAATTTGAACTCCGTGAACAGCACTGGGAAATATCACAATCAGCGTCTAAAAGGCTCTTCTTTACGTTCTAAAAGTGTATTTCCAAAAGTGTTATTGATGAGACTCTGCACTCTGCCAGTAGGTTACTTGTGATCAGAGAAACAGCGGTAACATGTAAGTAAAGATCCACCTCGGCCTCTGCCGTCACTGCTGCGGCGTGTGGCCCCTCCCTCTTTGCTCCCGGGGTCTCGGTAAAACCCTGTCATTATCGCTCACGGAGTTCAAATTTCCTGAAAGTACAGAATAAGCTCGGTGGGCTTTGAATCACTCAGATAGTCTATTGTTTTTTGAGCTCGCTGAAAACTGAACCGGTTCGCTTTGGGCATGAATGAGGAGCAGAGTCCGGGTGGTATGAGAAAGAGAGAGGTTGTGGAGCTGCAGCGCGTAATTACGCAGCGTCTCTGAATGGACTTGTGCCTTGGACCAGCCATCCGCACGGCCTCCACAGGAGTTGGTCAGACTTTGGTTAAAAGCACAGAGCGGCTCGGATCCTTCCTGCTTCTCGCTCGCAGCCGGCGGCAGTGCGCTCCGGTGTCCGTGCATGAGCGTACATGAGCGTGCACGTCTTTGAGTGTCACACATTACTACAATATTTTTATTGAAACACTACACAAAGCCAACGGTTGATTTCCTAGATTTTATTTTTAATGATCTTAATCATTTCTGTAGAAAATAAAGAAATGAGCAGTTTAAAATGTGCACCAGACTTCATTTCCTCAATCTGACCTCCCCTTGCTGCTTTCCCTCGCCTCTCCTCGTGTGTTTGCAGCATTTCTGAAAAGTGCGGACTGCGTACGCCAGGTACAAACCTAGTGTGGCGGTGCGTAATGTTTCACGTTCAGTTTGATTTCTATAAATACCACCTTTGGCGCAGAACAGTTCGTACGGAAGGTTTTGGCCTCATTTTGTCCGTACGTGGGCTTTATAAATGAGACCCCAGGTGAAGATGCTGAACCTGGTAAGAGTTTGTCATTATCCAGAGTGAAACAAGTACTGTACCGACATGGGCTGAGAGGGTACTCTGCCTGGAAGAAACCCTTACTCCAAAAGAAGCAGAAAAAAAGCCAAAATACACACAAATACTATATTCTGACGGAATTTTTTTTTTCATGGAATTGTTTGGCCATAATGACCATCATCACATTTGCAGTAAAAAGGGAGAATCTCACAAGCCTAAAAACACCATTACAACTGTGAAATCCGTGGCAGCATCATGCTGCGGGGTTGTTTTGCTGGACAAGGCGCATCATGTTTTTGGAGTTTTGCTCGGATTATCCCATACAGAAGCAGGACTCTTTGCAGTCCGTGGCAGACGGACAACGTGTTTTCTTGTCTTCATTGTTACAAAGCGACTTAAAGGTAAGGAACTCCAGTTCAGTCGTGGATGTTTGTAAAACGATCGATGAAGCTAATCGCGGTGAATTTTGGAAAACTGCACCGGCTAGCACTCGTTAGCTAAATAACATCCGAATCAATCATTTGACAGGTGCATTTTTGCCCCTGACTTCATTCAATGTGTCTGTGGGAAATGTACACGCGCAGAGATGCTCTTTGCGAAGTTAACGGTAAAAGAGAGAGGCTGAATATGTGGATGAGCGCAGCATCTCCAAGGAGCGCTTCATTCACTGAGTTTTTCATAAAGCGCGAGGTCTGGACAGAACAAGTGTTTGGTCAGCCCTCTGTCTGTCTCTGCCCTCAGCTGTGAGGACTTAGTCATGTTGTTTGAGATGTACTGGTCTCACATGTAACTTTCTTATTCTGTATTAGGCCTTTGGTCTGGTTTAGATGTGATTAAGTCCTGCCTTAGTCCTGATATTGCATGTTTTTGCTCTGGCTTAATCCTGGTTTAGTTTTGAGTAGTCCTAGTTTATTATTAGGCTATTTATTATTCTGTATTAATATGTTATTGCAATGTTTTTAAAGCCTTAGAAAATGTAAACATGATTATTATAATCAATTATTAGATAGCATTAAGAATAATATTAAAGGCTTATGGAATATTTTAAATAGTTTAATTAGAAATAAACCAAGAATGATCAATTATCCACAATATTTCAAAGATGATAAAACTCTTAATAATATGAATGAAGTAGTCGAAACATTTAATAAATTCTTTGTAGATTGTCGAAATTGGCAACTGTGTCTCAGACAAAATTTCCATGACCTGTGGAGTCCCCCAGGGGTCAATCTTGGGACCCCTCTTATTCAACCTGTACATGCTTCCATTGGGTCAGCTAATAAACAGCAACAATGTGTCGTACCACAACTACGCAGATGACACTCAGATCTACGTGTCACTGACGGCAGGTGAACATGGGCCTGTAGATACTCTCTGTCACTGCATCGAACAGATCAGTTTGTGGATGCAAAACAACTTTCTCCAACTAAATTCAGACAAAACTGAAATCATTGTCTTTGGCCCACAGACACAAAGACAAAGTGTTATCAGTCACCTTGAGTCTCTTGCTCTAAAACCAAAAATCAGGTTAGAAATCTAGGAGTAATCATGGACTCAGACCTGAACTTAAACAGCCACATCAAAGCAATAACATCATCAGCTTTTTACCATCTGAAGAACATTGCTAAGATCAGAGGAATAGTGTCAAAACCAGACTTAGAGAGACTCATCCATGCATTTGTCTCTAGCAGGTTAGACTACTGTAACGGCCTGCTCACTGGCCTTTCTAAACGAGCTGTTAGACAGCTGCAGAACATCCAGAACGCTGCTGCTCGAGTCCTGACAAAAACCAGGAAATACGACCACATTAGTCCAGTGCTCCGGTCTCTGCACTGGCTTCCTGTCACTCAGAGAATAGAATTTAAAACAGCTCTGCTTGTGTACAAGTCTTTTCATGGTTTAGCACCAAAGTACATCTCTGACATGTTAGAGCCGTATGAACCATCTCGGGCCCTGAGAACTTCAGGGAGGGGTCTCCTGGTGGTTCCCAGAGTCAATAATAAACACGGTGAGGCTGCGTTTCAGTTTCATGCAGCTAAAATCTGGAACAGTCTTCATGAGGATGTGAGACAGGCCTCAACTCTGACAATGTTCAAATCCAGGCTGAAAACAGCTCTTTTTACCCGTGCATATGAAAACTGAAAGTATTTTATCTGCACTCTTGACTTTTACTGTAATTGATTAACTTTGTGTTGTTGTTTTATTGATTGATTTTAACTGTTTTCTTGTAATTTTTTCTGCAACTGTGAAGCACTTTGAATTGCCTCGTGTATGAATTGTGCTCTACAAATAAACTTGCCTTGCCTTGCCTTGCCTTGCCTAGATGTTGGACCGAACCTTGCTGCAAAAATTGCAAGCGTTGAAAAATATAATTGTGAGTTCATAGACACAAATCCTATGCCCATGTTCCTCAAACCTGAGGAGGAAAAGGAGATACTGGACATTGTTAAAGGGTGTAAAAATAAAACCTCGACAGATTATTATGACATAATAATATGATGAAAACCGTGAAAACTGTTATTGAAAGTATCTCTAAGCCGTTAACATACATCTGTAACCTATCGTTGCAAACTGGACAATTTCCTGATAGTATGAAAGTAGCAAAAGTGATTCCTCTGTTCAAGGCAGGAGATAAACATCTCTTCACAAACTACAGGCCTGTTTCCCTTTTACCGCAATTCTCTAAAGTCTTAGAAAAGGTTTTCAGCTTTATCGAAAGTAATAAATTACTCTCTGACAATCAGTTTGGTTTTAGGAATAATCACTCAACTTCACACGCTCTCTTTGATATAATTGAAGAAATAACTAATGCTGTAGATAACAAGAAATATGCAATAGGGTTATTTATTGACCTGAGTAAAGCGTTTGATACAATAAACTATGATATATTAATTAATAAACTAGAACATTATGGAATTAGAGGGGTAGCTCTACAGTGGGTTACCAGTTATTTAAAAATAGCAATAACAATGTGTGAAAATCGGTGATTATCAGTCGAGTTGTCGACAAATTGTGTGTGGTTTACCTCAGGGTTCCATTCTGGGCCCAAAATTGTTTAATATGTACATTAACGACATTTGTAAAACTTATCAAATACTTAGATTCATCTTGTTTGCAGATGATACAAATATTTTTGCATCAAATCAAAATCATGAAGTTTTGTGACATTGTTGAGTTCCAAACTGTTACCAGGCCAAATACAAAGAAGGTTCCAAGAACGTACTGGTTGTTATGAATTGAACTTTAGGATTCAGAAACAAAGCACAACTTTGAAAAGTTTTAGCCCAACAGTTAATGGGGTACAATTGTGGAATAAATTGGAGATAGAGATGAAACAATGTCCAAACATCAACCTGTTGAAATATAAATACAAACAAAAGACTTTTGAAAAGTACAGAGAAGAAGAAACGCGTTGTCACTAGGGGAGCAGTAGGATTAATTTGCATTCAGTTAATTAGAAGAGTGTTGTTGCTCTGATCAGTTGTCATTCTATTGCTTAAAATCGCAAATAGAGAATTAGAGTAAGCAAGCTCCAAATCTGTTGAGAGGACCCTCCAACGGGCTTGTATACCTTGTCTTTAACGCACTACACAGTATAGGAACATCATCTACCAAATCAGCTGTTAGGACAGCTGGGTGGGGGTTTGTTGAGGAGGAGCTACTGCCCTCTTCAATGGACCCGCTCTACACCCTGGCTTTTTAAAGCACCACACTATGCAGGCCTTACATATTACATCATTGTACATTAACAACAACTGGGAAGTAGCAAGATCATGGATAATATGTATTTAATGTTCTTTTAACACAAAACTAGTGACTTTCGGGAATGTTAACTGTGTTTGGCACAAAAAAATGATCCTTTCTAGAGAAGATGCCTCGCTTTGTTTTCTTTTTTTCACCAAGCCTTCCACGTCTATACTGTAGAATAGTAAATGTTGAAAATGATGGTTAGCATAAATGAAATCAGCCTTGAAATATAACATACCTTGCATGCACCCGAGTGAGACATCTTCTCTAGAAAGGATCGTTTTTTGTTGCTGCAAAGTGAGTGCTTCTCTCGCGCATGGACAATCTTTGTCGTTTTTCTCTCGGTGTGAAAGTAAGCTATCACGCAGAAACGAGGCCTGTAAATGACTTATGAACACGCTGTGTTGCTCTAAATGTTTGAGCCTTGGGAAATGTTCGTCTTTGTAAGTATTAGTGTGTCCAAAGCACCTGTTTAGAAGTCACCAATGTCTCTGTAATATTACTTTTGATAAGTTTGTCACTAGAGTTTTGGAGTTACTGCTGTCTTACATGTGCATTGACTAGCTCATGATTGTGTTTAGCATGTTAAGTGTAAAATATATGGTTCGTAATTGACCCCTTTTTTCTGTATGTTACAGTTACCACATCACACACTGAAAGCTTCACTAAAACAAGAAAAGCAAGCCTTGTGTCCGGAGTTTTCTTTAATGGTTCGCTAGCTGTAGCAGCACACTGACACGTGTTGTGAGGACAGCACAGCAGTGGTTCTACACCTTGAAGCCCCTCCTGTGCATGCTGTAGTCAGGCCACACACCCAAACCAGAAAACCGTGGCTACCACAAATATTAAAAGATAGAAATTATAATATTATTGCCATTAAGTATTTGTTTCAAACGTATGTTCAGAAATGGGTGTTTTCTGCACTATACTTCTTTTGATTTTTAACCATATAATTTGCTCAAATAATATTGCTTATGACCTGACCAACACAGAGATGTTTATTTAAGGATACCAGGCAGTACACACTGTTTAACTGTTCTTCTTGATATTGTTGATATGAACATGGAGTTGGATCTGTAACTCATGAAATGCTTGATTATGGTTATTACTTTAATGACCAACACTGATGTAATTTGGGATGTTTGTAAATTAATTTTGAGTTTGGACATTTTGAGCACTTCCTGGATCCCATATTCGAAATAAGTGTCAAATAAGTGAGCTGCGTACAACTTCAGACGATGGACACACAAAACAAACAAAAAGGAAATTAGGGGATTTCCTATGTCAACAAACAATTGTGTAAGGAAAGATTAATTGGAGGCTTTGTGACATTGTAATTGTTAAATTGTTAAAACTTCAATTCTGTTGCTGCTCTAAACACATGAAGCTTTTAATCGACGACTGAACCGTTTGTTGAATTGATGATTTTTCGTTGTATTCACAGAAGCTTCTTAGCTCTTGTGGTCAGAAAATGTAACAAGTAAAGCCAAACTAGACATGGCTCCAATAACACTCAGGCTCGTCCTTAAATAGAAGCAAAACATCCTCAAATCAACCAACTCAGGCCAGTCAACGTTTTAGAGCTTCACTAAATGAATACTTCCTGGGCGACTGAGAGCCTCTGCAAGCATACTGCCATTGTTACATTTTTGCATTGTGTAATCATAAATGAATAATACAGTCTTGAATGTTGATTTAAGCTCTCTTCTGTGTGTAATTGCTCTCCTTAAACAAGTTCTGTATCTATTAAGTTATCAAAGCTGCAACGCTTCATTTTAAGGGGCACATTCATAGTGAACTCATGATGAAGTCATGATGAACTAACCATGAGATCATTTTTAGTTGTACGTTTATACAAAGTTTGGTCCTTGTTGGGTTGGTTTCTTCTCAAGCAAAAATTCATCATGATCATGATGAATTAATCATTATCATTAGTGAGTTCATTGCCTGAATTAACGGTGTGAATTCATGACTATTTCATCATGAATCATCATGACCTCACATGAATTCATAATGAATTGATTAATGAAGTCATGATGAATTCATGCATGAATTCATGTACCCTTATTACCGATACTTATTTCAATATTACTCAAGTAGAAGTAAAAAGTACTGTATGAAAAAACTAGGGGCGACAGTGGCGCAGATGGTAGAGCGGGTCGTCTCATGATCGGAAGGTCAGGGGTTCGAATCCCGCCTCCTGAAGGTGCACATTGTCGTTGTGTCCTTGGGCAAGACACTTCACCCACATTGCCTCCTGTGTCTGCGTACACTGGTAGCCCCCTAGGAGAGACCAACAGGCCCGGTTTGAACCATGAGGCCGTCCTTCCGTGGACCCACCACCTGCAGAAGGAGCCATGGGGGCCGGTGCTATGTGACCTGGGCAGCTTCAACGGCTGCCCCCACGACCCGGCAACAGACAAGTGGAAGAAAATGGATGGATGGATGGATGAAAAAACTACTTGCCAAAGTAGAGTTACTTCAAAAAGTTACTTAGGTACATGTACTTGAGTAAATGTACACTACTGCTCAGAAGTTTGGGGTCACTTAAAATGTCCTTATTTTTGAAAGAAAAGCACTGCTGTTCTCAAAGATCATAACATTAAACCTCTGATTGTAATACTGTACATACATGTTCTGATTCTTTTGTGCTGTGTTGTTGCAGGCCACCAGGGGCCGCCAGAGGAGACATGGAGCCTAACCAGCAGCTCGAGAGCTAGCAGTAGCTCTACACATTTTAGATGGGTTTTCTTTTTGTTCTGAACATTTTGAACAGAATCTGCACCAATTAGGCAAATACAGTAAAGAATAGGGACAAAATTCAAATCATTTTTTTTAATTCTGCTGACATATCTCGGATACAAACTCTCCAGGGGTGAACTCCTCCTCAGTGTCATAGTTACACAGGTGTATTCGAAGCAAACGTAGATGTGTGATATTTTGTATGTTAAAGTAGCTCACTGTGTAAGAAAGGTTGGAGACCCCTGTCATGTGATGCGGTGGGACAGCGTTGACAATATAACCAGTTTTAGTTAAAGACTGACCTAAAACCATCGCATTTGTGTTTGGGAGAGAGCAAACCGTTTGGACACGCGATATTAAACATATTGTGCAAGCTTTTAATGTTAATCATCAATTCACTTCCCTTGGCAACATGGGGAAAAGTGGGACATGATCTAAAAATGTAGTACCACGGATGGTTAAATGATTTCACATTACAACCAAGAGAAGGGGACTTGATTTAATCTATATTTCTATTACTTGTGTTATCAGTTGTGTTTTTTTTTTTTTGCAGTTCTTTCCGAAATCATGTTTTTACTACATTTGCTCGTATTTCCATAGATTGCAGGTTGTATACAGCTCTTTAGAGACAGTGTTGTGCAAGTTACTTTAAAACTGTAATAAATTCCATATATGCAGTTTAAATTCACGCTGTTGTTCTGTGTCAAATTGTTTTTTTGTTTTTTTTATCATATTTTATTTCTAATCTACTCTACGCATGCCCTTATAGTTTTAAAGTTTTTATAGTTTAATTTTATCTGACTGTTATATGTTTTATGCTTCATGTTGCAAGATTGAACCAAATAAAATTCCTAGTTTGTGAACCTGTTCACTGACAATGGCAATAAAACCGATTCTGAAATGTAATATGTTTGCATTGTTTATATTACTGTTTCAAAAATGTAATGAGAGTTACACTACTTTGAGTTACTTTTGACAAAATATAAACTGAAAATAGTAATAATGGCACTGAGCAAAAGTGCAGTCAAAGATTTCCTTTTCCTCTATCCTCGTTCTCTGGTGTTTTGTTTTGACGGCATTAGCTACAGACTGCTGATCTTAGACACTAGTGTCCACCTTGATTTGGTGTGGCATTTTATTTGGGGGAGTTTGGCATTTTTCTGTTTGTACTCAATACAAACCATTTAAATGTGCTTGTAGCTTGAGTTACTTCAATTGTAATGACTAATATATTGCCGTACTTTAAGTTATATGTTAGATTCTTTAGTTACTGAAAGAAGTAATATGTTTTTGTAACTCGTTACTTTTGTAATACGTTACCACCAACACTGTTTAGATAATCATAACAAAATGAAAATGCATGTAAAACGTGACTCATCGAGTGACACCTTATGGATGTGAGTTTGTTTAGACTGACATTGGGAAACCCCTCTCAGACAGGGAGACAGTCCACACAGGAAGGCCCTCTCCGTAACCAGTCCCTTCAATCACAAGGACGTCTAACTGATAAAATGTTCCTTTAAAGTTTCAAGCTGTATGTTTCCTAAAAACCTCCTTCAGCAGAGGAACCTCGGGATGTTCCTCATCAGCCCATAAGGAGTTAAAAACAATCCCACAAGCTACTGCTGCCTCCCGAAGGTGTCCAAACTCGGACAATCTCTCAACATGACGTTTCATTCAATAAAAATGTGAACAATGTCCTAAATCAGGGCAGCAAACCTGCCACCTTTTTTGCTCTCCTATTGCTGTTGCGATTATAAGCTTAAGTTAGTGGCGTGTTTTAAGTAGTTGATTAGCAGCGCTGCTTATCAAAGATCAGTCCATGTCTGTAGAACCGTCTGTGTTGAACACATGTGAAGACTAAACAGCTGGGAACTGTCCCAGGTCGGCATGGACACTTTCATAAACAAAAGCCGCCGGTTTATCGGAGTCTTCTCGCAACGTGATTCCATCATGTGAACGCCACATTCACTTATTACACAAAGGTTGTCTATAAAGTTATATGCGACTTTGAGTGTAAAATGTGCAACCTAATTGTGACCCACCCTGGATTCCAAAGACACAAGTCAGCAGCCCGTGTCTCGAGAAAAACGTGAACAAAGGTATTTTTTTGAAAATTGGTGATTTTCACTTTGCAGAATCGTTCAGTTGAAGTCACGAAGAAGCCTCTCCATGTTTAAGCTAGCAGTATTGGTATATTTAAAAGCGTAAACTTTTATGTTCAAACCGACTAGTTTCGGAGCTTGCAGTAGGGGCGTGTCTTTGTCTGTGTGGCTTCATGACTATGCAACGCAATGCTATGTTGCTCTCAGAAGCTGCCGCTACTTACTTTGGAAAATGGATTTACCACACAAAGGTTACTTCAGACGGGTGAGTGAAAGTTTGTTTTTTTATCGCTGGTGGCTGCTGTGTTAATGGTTGTTTGATGAGGCTATTGTGCTGTTGTTGGCTAACATGGTGTTAGCATGGGAGACAGTCATGTAGTCACGAGGAAATAACCTGCTATTTACACAAAATCAAGATCTCTACAAACTTAAACTACTCCATAAATGTAGTCATTGCATCCCTAGCTTTCAGCCACTTCTTATTTGAGAGAGATCCGCTTCATATTTTCAGTTTTATGCAGGTACAGTTACGCTGGGTTTGTGCAGTGAAATTATTTTACAAAAAATAGAAAAGTGAAAAGTGGGGCGTGCACAAGTATTCATACAGCATGACTTAATACTTTGAGATGTAAATGAGCCCTATTGTCACTCCCAACAGCAGAGAGGTGAGAATGGCCCAAAACTTTGGAGAGCTTTCCAGCCCTTTGGCCTTTTTGGAGTTGTTAACTTCAAATCACCGCTACGTCTCCAAATATTATCAGATGTTCATGTGTTACACATCGTTGGAAAGCTTGGAGACTACACTTTAATAATCTGTGAAAATCTCAAAATGCCCCAGAACCGACTTGTGTCTTTCATTCCTGTGACTGGTCACTATTTAGATATGAACATGTGGATCTTTTAATAGATTCACATATATCGACCCACATTTTTAAAGAATTGATTAAGAATTGAAGGAGTTTGAGAACGAAGATGCCTTAGTGGCCAACCCTGAGGCAGGAATAAGGTGCAAGTGGAAATGGCTAAAGTTAGAGTGGACAAAGAAAAAGCGAGTGCCGCACAGCTCACGTTTGCTCCCAGTTTATTAATACTTGCACCAAAGTCGTGTAACGTTTCGGGCGTCAAACCAGCCCTTCCTCAGACAAGGAAGGGCTCAGACATGTCTGAGGAAGGGCTGGTTTGACGCCCGAAACGTTACACGACTTTGGTGCAAGTATTAATAAACTGGGAGCAAATGTGAGCTGTGCGGTATCGCTTTTTCTTTGTTCATTTATCTTCTTGGGTCCAGCACGCTCGTTCAGATACTTGGATGTGCGCGCCTGCTCTTTTTATAAAGTTAGAGTGGAAACATCATGTGAGAGGAGAAGACCATCTATTCCCACTGTCACATTTTTATTTTTATCATTGATAAGGCGGGCTATGCTAGATGCTGTCTCTGCAGCAAGGAAATACATTAAAGTTCCAAAGGTTCCCATGACCTGCTGGCTCACTGTAATGCTGAAAAGCACAATGAAAAAGTTTCCACTATAATTACCACACATAGTGTATTGTCTGTGTTGAGCACAACTCCAGTGGAAACCCAGGCCTCAGAAAAACTATGTATATCAGCACAACTTCCAGAGCAGTTAGGAGAAGAGTGATGTGCCAGTGCCATTGTACAGAGTAGCTGATGCAGAGGTAAATGTTATTGAGTGTGTATTTGTTCATGGATCATTTATTGTTGCAGCTTCAGTTGCGAAAAGTCATCACAATGAATTAAATTGGAAATTGCAATGTGCAATGGAAGTTATTGGGTAGATGTTAATATCTGTCTTGTTTCTTTTTTCAGACAATGGATCTTGCAGCTGTTGCAGAACATTCCCTTCCCCTGACTATCTCTCCTGTAACTGTTAACCTCACCCAAGCACTTGCACTGGACAAACCTACACTAAAGAGCCTAAAGCTGTCCTGGACAGCAGCCTCAGAGGAGCTGGGCCAGGGCCTGGGGCAGGCCTTCTTCGAGCAGATGCTTAATAACAAAAAGTTATTAAGAATTAAAAGATCTAAAGATTACTTTAGATTACAGCCCGCAAGTTCCATGTGTAGGTACAGGTAACAACATCATTGTTACACATGTAAGTACAGGTAATTACAATAAGATCATTATCTCTTTCCTCTCTCCTCTCTCTCTCTCTCTCTCTCCTCTCCTCTCTTTCCTCTCTCTCTCTCTCTCTCTTTCCTCTCTCTCTCTTTCCTCTCCCCTCTCTTTCCTCTCTCTTTCCTCTCTCTCACTTTCCTCTCTCTCTCTTTCCTCTCTCTCCCCTCTCTCTCCGCTCTCTCTCTCTCTCCCTCTCTCTCCTCTCCCCTCTCTCTCCTCTCCCCTGTCTCTCCCCTTCTCCTGGGGGCCGGTCAGCTCTCATTAAGCCCCTCTCTCTGCTGTGCACTGTCAAAATGGCCGCTTCGCAAAAGCTACAAAGCGACGGCATGTGTATACAGCTGCAACGAAACACTTGCTGAAGAGGGTATGTGTGTGATGTCATGGCGTAGCAACAGCCGGCCAACCAAACTCAAAACTCAAATAGATGGTGCTCTGCAGGAGACACTGTTATTCCCCCGCTCTTCCACAGGGGGCGCTCACGTGTTCAGTGACAGTGACACTTCTCAGTCAGTGTGGTTTTATTAAAGTGTGTGGATAAACAAACAGGAGGAGGAGGAGTGAGGTCTGGACAGTCTGTGGACAGCTTCATTACACCTGCAGACTCAGGGGCATCATGTTACTGTCTCCCCTCAGCTCCACAGAGTCAGGACACTTTGCTTAAATTACTTTTGACCTTTTTTGTTTTGTTTTATTCAACAACAACAAGAATCAATCATCTTTACTGGATTGTGTTGGGCACAATTACTTGACAAAATGTTAGTGAACTGTAATATACAAATGTTTACAAGTGCATATGAGACACTGATGAATAGAGGAAAATGAGATTTAGAGATATGAATTTAACACTTTGTGGTAATGTGCTCGTTACGTATTAATATGGTATTGATAAGCATACATAATTAATAGGCTATGAGTAATATGCTTGTATAGATATTAATAAGCTGCTTATTATACTTTATTGACATACTAATAGGCCATGAATAATATGCTTATTCGTGGCCTAGCCTAACCTTAAACAGATTACTAATGCTTATTAATACCTTATTGCTACTTAATGAGCACACCTTATTATAAGGCAATATCACTTTTACTATAGATTACTGACATATGTGAGAAGTTTTTGATGGTTTTATAAGGCATTGTATGAGACAAAACTGCTACCATTTGCAAACATGTGTTCATTCGTAGTCTAATGTCTTTAATGAGAAAATAAAGCCAAAACATCAACAGTGTTTGACCGGTACTATATAAGAAGATGCCTCTTCTCAGTGACCAATACTTTATACATATCAGGCAAAAACAGGCGACATGATGGGAAATGCCATAAATGTTGACGTGTGACATTACAGATAACAGACTATAAAACCTAGGTTTTTTACTCCTAGGAAACAAACAAGCCATAAACGGCTGTCTTTCAACAGAAACAGTGGGCAATTGTAAATGGAAACATTATAAACAGTTTATTATGAAGATTAAGGAAGTGAAAGTTCCTATATGCTCTCCACTGCTCACCAGCCTCTGTAATGAGTGGTGACTTAGCCGACTCTGTCCCGTTATGTTTGGCACTGTCCCGTTGGTCCCGGGCCAGACTCAGGAGCAGGTTTTAGACTGTGGGAGGAGCAGACAGGAGCACAGCAGATGTCGGCGCGATGGAGCATGTGTCGGACCAGAGAGAGAGAGAGGCCTGCAGGAGCTGACCATGGTGCTGAAATAAAAACCGCTTCACTCACTTTCTCCCCTAGTGGCAACAATAGCCCCACATGAGAAGCTCCTACAGACGCCAAACTTTCCAGCTTTGGATTTAAACAAAATGTTGAAGGTTTTTTTCTGAGGGATTTCTTTTAATATCTTATTCCTAGCTTGATTTTATTGAGCTCTGAACCCAGAATTTAGAATTTTTACATATTTTTCCCACTAATAAACAAATACACAACTTTTTTTCTTGTTTTTTACTGACCACAATCCAATATATATTGGGCGGCACGGTAGCATAGCGGTTAGCGCCTCCGCTTCACAGCTAGAAGGTGCTGGGTTCGATTCCCACCTGGACGGGGCCTTTCTGTGTGGAGTTTGCATGTTCTCCCCGTGTCTGTGTAGGTTTCCTCCAGGTACTAAAAACATGTGCAATAGGTGAATCCTCCAGCCAGGTGTTTCTGACCATCAGCCTGGCTCCACATCATGGAGATGGATCCCTGGGCGCAGCACTGCCGTCGACCACTGCTCCTCATGGGTTGCCTCAGTGGCATCGAAGGACGGGTTAAATGCAGAGGAGAAATTTCCCTACGGGGAGAATAAAGACAAACATACATATTTGGACCTGGGTTATTATTCAGATTGTGTTACCTAAATTATTGGCCATTTTTATGCATAAAATGCCTTGAACCATTAAATGAAAGAAAACTTGCATTTTCCCCTCATATTTATATCAGTAATGTGATTCAAAAAGTTTCAAATGAATATCTACGAATTTAAAAAAGTTTCCCTATTCACCTGCAGCGCCTTGTGAATAATCCTTATTGTCGATACCAGCAAAGCCAATATTAGTTTAGAACTGGTTGACTTGACATCCTACACACACAGTACATCTGGTCTTTTTACAGACACAGTAAATCTGCAAAGAGTGGATGTGACTTTAGTTTGTCCGTGTGGAAATAAAGGACTTGTTCCTTTGACACTCGTGTTCAGTGACAGCCTGTATCATAAAGTGCTCTGGTCCGTGTCTCATGTGTGAAGTGTGAACTGAGGCTGAGAGACTGACACGGCGACGCTCCCGGCCAATCACAGAGCTCCCACCGCCCTCTCCGGCCAATCAGCAGCCTCCTGACCGCCAGCCTTTCGTAACCCCGCGGTACGTACCACAGTCACTGGGGAGGAAACACTTCTGTTTCATGTGGAAAGAGCACGGCAGGTTTTTTTTTGTTTTTTGTATTGCATTGAAATTTCCCCTATAATACAAAAATATGTACAATTTCAAAACAACCAGTTGCTTTCTATGGGTCGGACGCCAGAGACTGTTGACTGAAGGCTCCATAAGATCTAAACAATCGATCCCTGGACCTTCTTGCTGTGATGTGAGAGATTGTAATTGCTTGTTACAGTAATCAATTAAAATTTTGGGCAGACTGTGGTGAAAGAGTGAGGTAGACCTGGAATACGTATATGTGCTGCAGGTGTACTACTGAGCCACTCTCCTAGCACTTGACGTGCTTTAAAAAGAACGTTGACTTGTTTAGGCCTATTGTTTGAATGTGTTGTGTGAGTCCACTTGTAAAGGGAGATAAAACATGTATTTTTGTCTACAAAACTAACAATAAAACAATAAAACAATCACAACTAATATTTTTATGGTGGAAATGGGAATGTCAATAATAATGGATCATGTTGATTATGTAATACTTAATAATAACTAAGTCAATGTTCAATTACTAGAATGGTGACTGGTGTTTATAAGTAAAGATTGGTTATGGTTATTAAGTGAATGGGAAAGAGGAAAAGAAAACTGTAAATAAAATAAAATTAAAATAAATGCTTATACATATTGGTAAACTGGATACATTTCTATCTTCGTGTTGTCTTACAAAACTAAGTAAATACACTCAGAAATCACAAACTTTTCTATTTGTATTGTATTGTATTTTGAAATTGGCGTAGGCACTTATAAGTTTTCTTGCTTCGGCCTACTCCTTTTGAGTTATTATTTATTTTTCTTGTTTGTTTGTTTGTTTTTTTGATAATGTAAACGAAATGATGTAGATATTGTAAATAATAATGCACTGTAAATAATAGCTCAAATAAATCAATCAAATCAAATCTAGACAAGGAATGTGACATTTTTTTAACCTCGTAACCCCCACCTTAACCGAGCACATTTTCTCCCGAGTCTGCAGGTGTGTAATAAAGCTGTCCACACACTGTCCAGACGCAAACGAAGATGAAAACGCAACAAAAGTGCAACAAAAAGTGAAGAAAGTGCACAAAAAAAGACCTCAAAAAAGTTATTTAAAAAATATAACAAAAACGCAACAAAAAACGTGACAAGAAAGCGACAACAAAGTGACGACAACGTATAGAAACACAACGGGGAAAACTCTTCGATCAGTTTTGCAGGTCTCAGCTTTCAAATGAGGCATTACACTGGCCTAGGCTGTAAGAAGCTTTTAGATTTGGATAAAGCCGAACTGGAGATAACGTGCTCTTTTAAAATGGGGTAAAGAGGTTAAAGTAATAAAATTGTTCCTCCCCCAAATAAAGAATAAAGTTCTGTGTTGAACCCCCAGCCTGCGCCTGTAGGCCAGTGTAACGCATCATTTGAAAACTACAGAATTGATCTAAATGTATCTTTTCCCTTGTGTTGTCGCTTTAAAAAAAACTTTTTTATCATCAATGCAGGTTCACCCAAAACTGATTTTATGGATCAGGGAGTTTTTAAGTAACAGACCACAGCATGTGCTCTTCAGCGGTGTTAAGTCCTGACAAATTGTTTTGAAGACTGGACTTCCCCAGGGCTGTGTGCTGTCACCCGTTCTTTTCTCTGTGTACACTAACAACATCTGCTGCCACACAGGAGGAATGACTCTCCTAAAGTACGCGGACGACATGGCTTTGTTGGCACACCTCAAAGACGCACAGACCCTGGCACAATACCAGCAGGAAGTCCACACTTTGGTCTGTGGATTTAAGCAGAGCTCACTGGAGCTCAATATCCCCAAATATCTCCAAAACAAAGGAGGTGTGCTGTGGAGCCACAGGGAAGGTGGGCTCAGTGGATTTTTTCCAGCCCCTTCTCATCCATGGCCAGCAGGTGGAGCAGGTGGACTGTTTTAAATATTTGGGGATAGAAATAGACAGAAAACTGTCCTTTGGGCATCATATAGACTATGTTTTTAAAAAAGCACACCAGCGCCTCCACCTCCTCAGAAAGTTGAGATCTTTTAAAGGAATAGGCCACCGTTTTTACATACTGAGATATGTTCCTTAGCGTAGACGAGTTCATTTGTACCTGTCTGGTCTTCACGTGTGCCTTCCATAACGTAAACACAGCACAGACGGCGTTAGCATTTAGCCTCTCTCTTCGGCAGCCGCATATTCCTGGTATTATTACGCCTTACAATATAGTTCCCCTTTTTATCCGCTTAGAAAATCCACATTGTTTAATTTTGTGTAATTATACTTTGTAGTGTAACACTTCACATAACCATATTTAAATAGGGAAAACGTGGAAGAGTTTGGTAGCTTCTATCTTCACCTCGTTTGGAGCTATAGAGGAGAAGAGAGAGGCTAAATGCTAACGCCGTCTGTGCTGTGTTTACGTTACAGAAGGTACACGTGACGACCAGACAGGTACAGATGAACTTGTCTAAGCTCAGGTAAGAACATATCTTAGTATGGAAAAACGGTGGCCTATTCCTTTAATATTAACAAAGACATTTTATCTTTGGTGTACACTTCACTCATTGAATCCATCCTTACATACAACATCTCTTCCTGGTTCAACTTTCTCACCGTCAAACACAAAACAAAACTCAATAGAATAGTAAACCACGCCGGTAAGATCACTCAAACCCCTCAGACCCCACTCTGCGAACTGTACAGGCGATCAGTGCGGAGGAAAGCCACTCTCATCACTGAAGATGCCACACACCCTTTGCATCACTCCTTCCCCTGCTGCCATCAGGCAGAAGATACAGATACAGAACCCCTTTGGCCCATAGAAATAGCAAGAATATACCAAGAATACCAAGAAATCATTCATTCCATCTGCAGTCGCTGCACTAAATAAACCCCGGTAGCACTGTACTTGATATTGATCTTTTTTTCATGTGATATTTTGTAATGATGTTGTGTGTGTTTTTATTGATTGATTTGAGCCGTGCTGAAAGACACATTTCTGCTCTTTAGAACAGACAATAAAGTTCTATTCTATTCTATTCACCTTTTTGTTGTGTTTTCCTAACATTTGTTGTCGCTATTTCGTCTTTCTTTTGTCGCGTTTGTGTCACTCTTTTATCACGTTTTTGTGTGTGTGTGTTTGCTTTACATCCTTGTCTCGTTTTTATCCTTGTTTTGTCACTTTCTTCAAGAACCTTTTAGATTCGGGTCTTGCCAAACTGGAGAAAATGTGGTCAGTTCAGGCGGGGGTTAAGAGGTTAAAACATGAATTGCAGCCGTAATCACAACAAGTTAATAAAGCCCTGTTAGCGATTGTCTTTTTTGCGTCACGAGAGAGGCAAAAAGTAGATCCTCTGCATGTGCTTTATATGCTGTGGAACTGACGATAAAAGAACCATTTTCTACAAATCTCAAAAAGAGCCACTCCGCATAGGGCTACAGAAGGCTTCTTTTTGTCGACTAGTTTTTGTCATTGACAGTTCTTTCGATGATTCAAAATTCAGTTTCTTCCATTCTGTGGGTTCAAGTCCCAGCTCCCAACAATTTCCTAAATGTCTCTGCTTTTTCACTCTCTCTCACCAAAGTGCTCTCCTGGTCTACGGGTCGAAGACAATCATTAATGTAAATAGAATGAAAGAGCAACTCCTTCCGGCCACGCGATAGGACTAATGTTTGTAATGATGAATACACACATATAATCCATGGAAATACAAATGTTGTGAGAATAAACCCTGTGTCGTGCTGCCTGCTCACCACCAGGGGGAGACAACATCACAGCGGTGAGGAGACGGTAGACATGGAGTTATGTAACAGAAGTCACTGACCCTGGAGTGACTGTCTCCTCCTCCTCTTCTTCCCTCTCCTGGATGATAACGGTGTGTCCCGCGGCAACGCTTCACAGACACCCCCCCCCCGTCCCATAACACACACACACACACACACACACACACACACACACACACACACACACACACACACACACACACACACACACACCGCTGTCGTGTCAGGACGGATGAGCAGTGCCACGCCTCGGATACTTGCACACAAAATGGACAGACTGGTTCCTTAATACTCTCATCCTGCGGTTCTCAAACTGTGGCGTGAGTCCCACTGGTCTACTTCGGGACACACCTACAATGCTTAGTCATGTTATTTATTACATTTATTTGATAGGGACAAGTGTGAACAATTAACCAGTAACACACTACAACATTTATAGCCAAGGTTCATTTGCAAATTCTGTCTCTAGAAGGGCTTTTAAAAATACATACATACTGAGAAAATACATTTACAGTAACTTTAATTCCAACAAAGGTAGTGCATTTGAGTGCAATCTAAGAATGACTACGGTTACATGCAGCCAATAACCCGAATATTAGCAAGAACCCGAATATGACCCCTGGGTTACTCCTTTTCTGACCCGAATATTTGGCCATATACTGTATACGTGTATCGGAATGTCAGATCACATGTGTTCTGCGCATGTTCAATTTGAGTGCAGGAACTTTTATGTGCCGTTTATGTCTGGCGTGCAGCCTTCCGAAAATACACAAGAAGCAGGACTAAACATGGCGAAACCCAGACGCAGCACAGCGGCGCACTTTTGAAGCAAGAAGGAAACCCATGACTTTATTAGTGTGGTGAAAGACATGAACATACTGTCTTTTGTCGACATAGCGTCTTCGCCATGATGTCCTCCAAGTGTCGAAACGTTGTCTGTTTGGACGGGGATATTCCCAATTTATTACAATGACCATGTACTGTATACATGCATGTAAACGTGTTATTTCAAGCCAGAATATTGACCTTAACCCGAATATTAATGGCATGTAAAGGAAGTCAAAGATTGCACACCTTGGTCTCTTTTTAAAACTGGCTTGAGTTCATTTGTTAAAAGCCCCCAGATCTAAGTCCTGTTTCAGCTGGAGACGTGGAGTTCCACAGTTTAGCTCCTGGACAGTGAAGGCTGTCTATGGGGCACTTTCACATTTCCATTAGCCGCTCTTCGTGTGATGGAGCCATTGCTCTGAGTGGGACTATGAGCCTCTGAGAACATCAGGGGCTTGGTTGTGCAAACATTTATACAAATGACAACATTTTACAAACTTAAGGTCTAAAGTTAAGGAAATGTAAACTCTGCAATCCTCCACAATTGTGTGTTCTGATAGATGTTTGATCTAGTATTTTCAAAGCTCTGTTGTAAATCATTCTTAAAGGCCTGATTGTTGTGGTCGTTGCCTGTGACTGGAAGGTCCTACAGTACCTGAGATGAGAGAAAGTCATTGCTGCATAAATACATTTCAACCTGGATAGACTCAATCAGATAAAGGCAGCGATTAGAAAGGTTTATTGACACAGTATGTATACTTTTGGTAGTAGACATTGGATATATGGAGATATCGTCCCCAGAGCCTGGACACTGATGGTGGTATGGGAGGCCTGAGAAGGACGCAGCAGGGAGAGCCGTAGATAGAAGAGGCGGAGAAGAGGCGGAGGTGGGTCGCAGCACAGCTGGGTAGCGGATGAACCATGATTGTTGGAGGCTTAAAAGCAGAACCGAGGGTGATGATGTAGCTCTAGTTCTAATAGGCTGAGGTGGAGGTGTGACCCTCACAGACACGATCATTGGCTGGGGGTAAGTGATGCTGAAATTAGTCTCTCAGGTTGAATTTGCGGCACGGTAGTACAGTGGTTAGAGCTCGTGCTTCACAGCTAGAAGGTCCGGGTTCGATTCCCACCAAGGACGGGGCCTTTCTGTGTGGAGTTTGCATGTTCTCCCCGTGTCTGTGTAGGTTTCCTCCGGGTACTCCGGTTTCCCCTACCACTAAAAACATGTACAATAGGCCAGGATGAATGAGAGTGTGTTTGAGAGTGCGCATGGGGGACGACGGATGGAAATTAGCCCAAGGCTACAATCCGGTGTGGCTTGTTCATTAACTTGCACTGTCCCTACCAAATAAACCAATAATTTACACCATGGCACCTATGGGACTTATGATTCTGAAGCTGTACAGAATCGGCTGTCTTAGGGGTCTTCTTAACATGCCTTTCCAACAGTAAATGGGTTAGGGTTAGATTCCAAAATTAGGCCCAAATATTTCACTTCTTTGACTTGTGCAATGTCTTGACCATTAATTGTCAGATGACGTTTATTTCTACCCCTTTCACCTAGTTCAATATTTATGAGTTCTTCTTTTATGATTTGATTCCAACTGTTGTTTCTCTTTTGTATATCTAATCAGCAATTCTATACCGTTACATATTTGTGGTTTGGAGCTGGAACACTGAGCACACTTGACTTCACTGGGAGATAATGCCATCTTATTTTAGATAAATGGCTTAAAATGTACTCCAATTAAGCCTTTTTTTGTTGCTGATTTTGAGCAGGTTTGTTTTGTCTTGAAATAAGCACCAATGGAACGAGCATTAATTTGCTTAAAATAAGACAAAAATCACTTTGAAATAACACCCAAAAAAGTAAAAGGCAAGACAAATCATGCATGGCGATAAGAGATAGTCCGACTCAAAATCAGCACACATTCATTTTAAGTCAAGTATTTTTACACCTAAAATATTAAAACAAAATGATTTCAAGAGGACCGTTAAACCTAGCAGCCATTGATATACAACTTTACTGGTATCGCAAAAACAATTACTCAACAATTTTACAGCAACAACAACAACAATAACCTCAACATTTGAGCCTGTCCGCTCCCATAATGATGATGCAAATTGCCCAAACTGACTCCCATTAAAATGTATTTGAAGGATGATGCTCGGTGCAGGGCTAATCGCATTACGGGATTATAAATATATGGGAGGGCGGAGATTACTGACAGACGTAATAATGGCCACAATAATTTAACAACAAAAAAAAGCTTTATGAGTGACATTTGGAAAATGGTGTTTGTGCCCGTCAGATTAGAGGACGTTGTTTACGACCGGAGCATGTTATAAAATGTTACAGCGCAGTTCACGTTTATATCGTGGGCTGAAGAGGGGCGTGTTCACCCTGTGCACGTCTGGGATCATCCAGTCCATATAATGTGTATGCATTATTCAGTATTCAGTCTTAATAGGCATTCCCACAAAGTGCTTGCTAGTCTTCCTGGGGTCCTGTGGTAATATGAAGCTGAAAGTAAAATGAGCTAATTGTCTTTTACTTTCAGCTTGAAATGCAGCTTATTTTTAGTGTTTCTAACATTAAAAGGAAGAGAGTTCCAGGCGTTTGCCCTTATGTACAGAGCAGTTCTTTTCATTGAGTTATTATTGAGTCTCGGAATAACCAAAGAATTTGTCGTCACTTGGCGAGTCACTTAACTGTGACAAAACCCGCTGAATAAGCGTATTTAAAAAATAAAACTGGGCTCTTTATCAATCAGAACTGTGTGCATGAGCATGAGGAGACTTGCCTGTAGTTTGGCCTCAACAGTTAACCAAGACAGTTTCTTGTGCATCTCATGGACATTAGTTTGAAAAGGACAGTGGACCACACTGTAGGGCAGTAATGTAGGTGAGACAATACTATGCTTTGGACAACAGTTTCCAGAACAGGAGTTGGGCAGTAAGCAGAACAGAACATTTCTTTGCCATCGCTATACCTTTGCCCATCATGCTGACAATATGATTAATCTGATCTGACCAAGACAATGACTGATCCAGTCTGGTACCCAACAGCTTGACTTTTGAAACCTGCTCCAATAGTGCTCCCTCTAGAGACAGATGAAGCGTATTGTTATCTGGTTGAGTACAATACATTAAGTTTTAGTTTAGTACCAATTTATTCATTTTGACCCACTTCACTGCCAGGTTTAGCCCATCCTGTAAGGTACTGTTCAGTTCAGATATTTTGGGTGAAGAGGAAAACAGAGTAGCATCATCATATACTGGACTTTTTAAAGGGGGGGTATTATGTAAAATCGACTTTTTCAAGCTTTGTATCATGTTATTATGTCATTCCCTCATTAAACACATGCCTGGAGTGTTGCCTTGGCTCATTCACATATTTTTGAGTAATCAGTAAAAACTTAGACGGCAGCCATTTTAGGTGTAGCTATGCCTCAGTCCTCCTAGGAACGCCCCCACCTCCTGGAGACGCCTCTGGACCTTTTGTCACCAGCCAAGCCACCAACCACTGCTCCTCAGCTCAGCAGAGCCCCCTCCCCGCACAGTAGTGTTGTTTAAATGCCACAGCAGTGTGCTGAAGGGGGCGTGTCGAAAAGCTTCTTAAAGAGACAGAGGCCTATTTCAAGACGTTCAGTACAGCCATTTTGAGAGAGCAATTTTATTCAAGGCAGTTATTTTAATTTACTGCATATACAGACCAACAGAAGGTTACGTCATCATTGTAGTATGCTATAGACTGGTGCTATGTGATTGAAAAAAGCATAATACCCCCTCTTTAACTGTTAATGGAAAGTAATGAATGAATAATAGATAATAAAAGTGGGCCCATACAGCTCCCTTGAGGCAAACCACATGATGTAATTTTGATATCTGACGAACTTCCATTAAAAAAAAAACTTTTTTCATTCCCTCTGTCTTTCTTCGTACTGCCATCTTCCGGTCGGCTGGTATGTCTCCTGTCAGGTAGATATTGTAGATATTTAACATTAATCTATCATAATGCTTCATATGGCCGCTAATACGATCTTCTCTTTAGTGTCGCGGATGGTTGGGGGCTTCGTAGGCTCTGTGCTTGATGGATGGCGGTCTGAGGTTTCCTGGGGTCCTTGTGTGGAGTATCCGTCACTGGGCCAGCCGTGGAGCAGTTAGCGTTACGGTCACTTTGCTACTTTAAAGTGCTTCTAGGCTAACTTTTCTACAATCTATAGGTCGAAGGGTTTCGGTCACATCCTAGATTTGTGTGTCTCCTGCTGCCTTGCTTTTAACGGTGTTTCACTGGAATGGGCTTTTATTTAACTATGGACTGGACTTCAGAGTACGGACTTATAATATTATATGGAAATGTGAACATAGATTTAAATGAAGCTAACACAACTATATAATAAATGTCATTCATTTTAAGAATGTCCTCTTTCAACCTACGTGCCTTTAGAGGTCCAGAGCCTTCTCTCCTGTGGCATTGTACTTTTAGTGCCACACAAACATAAAAATGAAAATGCGTTTCTTACCTGAACTATACTTTTTTGAATCCATCCATAGGCTGGCTGATTTTGTTTCAGCCCAAATTACAGTTATAAAAGTATAAAGATATAAAACTTCAATACCCTTTTTGGGAAGTAATGTCCACAGTCATAGTCAGAAATAACCAAAAAAATGACTCTATAGATGAGAAAACCGCCAAGCAATGTGCCGTAGTCCATATCAACAGTGATGAGTAACAGGATGGGTACCAGTATGGCTACAACTGTAAATATGGGGTGTCTGCTGTGAAGTATATCTTCGGGAAAACCATTTTAATTTGTTTGTAATTTTCGATATCAAAGAAGCTGTAATCGTTTTCATTTTGGAACTAGAAAACCTTTGACATGGTTTTGCTCATAATGTGTTCCTGAATTTACCCAGTTTCCAATGGTGCTGTGGACGAAGTACGATGTTTTAAAACTTATTTGAATTTGGAAAGGTTACACTTTAACTTGGCCAGGCGAGAGTGAATCAAAATAGGTGGCCCTGATGAGGTTAAGAGTACTGTTTAAATGATGGGATTCTGTCTTTGAATAAACCTAAAATATTCAGAAATTTTAAGTTGGCCTAAATAAATAAGGCTATAGGAATCATTTATCATCACATCCTTCCAAAGTACAAGATTAGATTATTACATTCTTTGAAGTTTCAAGTGTCCATGTAAACCTATAGTGGAGAGTTGATTCAGTGAAATAATCAGATTATTGTATGGATTAGTCCATTTCTTTGTTTCTGAGTGAAAGTGTATATTACCCTTTAAAAAAGGAGATTGTTGGCGCTTTTGCAGCCTAATAAGTGTCCTGTCGGCGGCTACCTTTCAGGCTGCTACTTCATTCCTTTGAACCTCAACAAACAGCACACTCATTATTTTTTAGGACACTGTGGTATAAAACATTCTATCACATAAACTCTGCAGAGTTTTACACCGAGACCGGTATCCATGGTAACAGCAACTACCCCAAGCCGCTGGTTATGACTTTTGGATACCGTGGAAAACGTAAACCTGCAGAACGGGACCCCGTCACCCAGGCCCGCGTTATCCAACGGGCTAGCAGGGCTGGAGCCCACGGGCCCAATGAGCCTATCAGAATTAAAGAGAGAGAAAAAACAAAGTTGATTTTCATGTCAATCACTTCACTTTGCAGCATGACTATCCGTATGCGATGATTGCGCACCTATGTGTGTACCTGGAGTAGGCCCGCCCTGGAGTAGCCCCGCCCTATCTGTCCCAGAGGGCCTATCAGATATAAGCGAGTTCCATATTATATTGCAATTTGTTTGTTTTACCTGTCAATCACATACTGTGGTATCAACTGACCAATTGGCTATAATTAGTCATAGCATCACATTGACACTATGACAAATTCTAGCCAATCCAAGCGCAGAGAAAGTTCAGATGTTACTCATGTACGTAACGCATCTATTCACTCATAATATTACTTGATGGCGACTCGTTGTGAGAGACAGAAATGTCGGGAAAGAAAAAGTTTGAGAGCGATGCACAGAAGAGAAAGAGCGGCGTGAGAAAGAGCTGATGAGCCATATGACGAAGCTAACGGGCTTTTTTAAAACAACAAGCTCAACCAGAGGTGGAACCGGTGCGAACTTGTGGACCCTTTTAACATAGACCCTGCTCGATGGGGAGAGCCTGCCATTGTGGCAGAAAAGGTACGTGCATATTGGGCCAAAATGGAACCAGAACGCTGCCAAAACAAGGACGCTGATGTCTCTGCTTCAGAACGCCAATTCAAAAGCCAGAAATGTTTTTTTTCCAAAAGCCATTTTATGCGCAAACTCATAAATGGTGAGAATGTATAGAGAGTGGCTCTGCTGTTTGGAAGAGTCTGTTTTAGTTGAGTTGTACTGTTTTTGCATTAAAGATTGAGATTTTGATACACAATGCAAGATGTCATTTAACATTTATTTTTGATACATGTAGTAGCCGGGTTAGGGTTTTGTAGGATTTAGGGTTAGGGTTTTGTAGGATTTAGGGTTAGGGTTATAGGTTAGGGTTAGGGTTTGCGCTGAGGGGGGGCCTACAATTCTATGGGTACATTAAGGCGGGCCTGCCGTCACCGCGGTAACAGCCGGCGTCACAGATAAACAACAGCCGAGAGAGGAGAGAAGAAGAGGGTCATAATGCTACACCAATATTTCCCAACTTCACCTAGTTTACAGAAGACTCGAGGAAGGAGGAGGAAGTGTTTTGCCCAAGGACACAATGACCCAGACTGTCAAACTGCTCAAGTCTGTAAGCTTTGGCTTTCTACATTTCTAATGACGTTTGATGAGTCAGTTTTTTTATTATTATTATTATTATTTTTATCAAACATATTAGGGCATACAGGACATACCAACATAAATCGGACATAAATCATAAATAAATCATACGTAAAACCATCCATAATTCATGACAAATCATACAAAGATATTCAATCATCCATCCATCCATTACTTTCCTTACCATGGTCATAGGGAGGTAGTATTTATTTTATTTATTTATTAGTTGATTTTGTCGGGACAGTGCATGTTAATGAACATACATGTGTTTCATGCATGTAAACACGCCACACCGGATTGTAGCCTTGGGCTAATTGTAATTGTATTCAATTACATTACCTCAATTGCCAGTTCTTGAGCAATTTTTCTAAGAGATTGTAATTTTCATGTGCCCTGATGAAGACTCAGTAGAGTTGAAACGCGTTGGAATACGGAGTGCCTCGATCTTTCTTTATGCAATATTCTCTGGCCCACAGATCTCGATGAGCACCTGTGTTTCCTGATGTCAAGAGGTGATCTTGACACTTATTCTTTCTTTACTCTGGACTTATTGTTCACATCAAAACATTTGGACATTACAGTGTCAGTATCCAAAGGGATGATAAATACATTATAATTATCATTTCCCCCACTTATTCTTAAATAAATTACCATTTCATTGAACGGTGTTGCCATAGTATATTTCAATGGCAATACCGTGTCGCCATCCCGATCTTCCACCAAGCTAAGTTTACAGATAAGTAAATCAAAGGATATGGGTGCAAAATGTTTTGATAATGTTGCATGTTCTGAAGGGTTCACCTGTTTAATGGTGTTGTTATATTGTTTTTGTTCAGCAAGAAAATGTTGTAAATCTTCAACTTGCGTAACAATCTGCAAACTCATGACTGAGCGGCTCTTTAAGGTGAACGGTTCGAACCTGATCTCAGTTGTAAAAAGAGACAGATCTTTTTTTCACTCAGTTTTACCCACAACTCCCCTGAACAAACACACCAATCCTCCCAACAATCAGCCACAGCTAAATGCACTAAAAATGATTTGTCAGACACTTGCAGCCTTTTCTTATTAGATTTGATTCACAAACATGTTTTTCAAAGACTAAATATCAGTCCCATTGTAATTTTAGATGATTAGAATTTTTAAAAAGTGCCTTTTATCGATGGAGATATCTTAGATATTATGAGTTATCTGGCTGACGTTATTGCAATTGTATATTAAAAAGAGCCAGTCTTTTGTACGGCTCTTTGAAATGAACGGATCCCAAAGACTCAGCTCCCAGAAAAGAGCCGTAAATCCCATCACTACTGCAAACTTTTAAGGTATATGCAATAAAGTATAAATAGAAAAATTAGCTCATTTTCTCCCTGATTGTGTCAAATCTTTTTTGCTATTGTTCCTTGTTGTTGTTTTTGTTCACTTTTACTCTGATTGTACTATTGTGAAATGAAATGTTTTATCATATTGAGTTCGGGGTCGGCGCTCATAAGCTTTTTGCTTCGGCCCACTCCTTTTGAGCAAAATGTATGCTCAAATAAATAAATAAATAAATAAACATTAATCTTGACAGTAACTCTCCGAGGTGAACTCCTCCAAAGTCCCAGCAACAGAAGGAGTCTCTGCCATTTTTGTTACTTTAAAGCAGCAGTGCCCAACCTTTTTTTTACCCTGTGAACTATACGTTTATGAAACAAAACTGTCAGAGCAGACAGCAGCACAGTAGCACAGCGGTTAGCGCTCGTGCTTCACAGAAGGTCCCGGGTTCGATTCCCACCTGGATGGGGCCTTTCTGTGTGGAGTTTGCATGTTCTCCCCGTGTCTGTGTAGGTTTCCTCCGGGTACTCCGGTTTCCCCTACCACTAAAAACATGTACAATAGGCCAGGATGAATGAGAGTGTGTTTGAGAGTGCTCAACCCAAGGCTACAATCCGTTGTGGAAAGGAATATCAGATCTGACAGCACTCACCATTGCCTTTTTGAAACACTTCCCTCTGGCCGTCTCAGGGCTCTCAGGGCCCAGAAGGAGAGACAGAGAAGGAGCTTCTTCCCCGGGGCGGTGAAGGCCCTGTTGAAAGTTTAACTGAACATGTCATGAGGCTAGTCAGTAAATCGCTGGTCAGCTCTTTTATGATGTTTAAACTGATTTTTTTACTGATGTTTTATGTTTTTCATGCTGTTATGCAAGGGAGTGCTCTCCAAATGAATCCCGTTGTGATTAATTTTGCAATGACAATAAAGACCTATCCTGTCCCATAACACGCACTGTCCCAACCAAATAAACCAATAAACAAACACTAAACAAACACTATCTGGTTTGGAGGGAATTGCTTTATTATGAGTACATTTTCTTGAGCTTCCTCTTAATCCCTATAGTATATTTACCTAAACAACTCCAGATTGTGTTCAAATAGAAAATGATCAAACGTATGCAGGAATATAGAAAGCTACTGACGAGCCACTGGGAAAGGGCTGGAGAGTTACTAGTATAAAAAGCACTAAAACCTCTGCTAAATACTCACATATAGCTTTGCAAAGAAACATTAGTGACAACACCTGTCTGCTGCGGAACCGTGCCACTAAAACATGTTCAATAGGATCTCCTTTGATGTTTCAGACTTTACTGTGGAAAAACAAAGAGACTGTACTGTTTGAAAGAAGGTCAAATGGAATATTAATGCGTTCAAATCCAATTATAATGGCTCATATCTCCTCCTAACCTTCACAGCCAGAACATTACAGTCAATAATCAAGTATGTGACACCCAGGGGCCTGTTGTCATGACAATCTACACTTAAAGACCCGTGGGAATTCCCTTTACAGCCTGTTCACACCTCCTACTGTACACCCTGCGTCTATATTTAGCCTCGCGCCCGAGCATATGGCCACACCTTGACCCCCTCCGCGCGTTATGTAGCCACTACCTGGGCGGATTGCTATGGCAACAGGTTGCCACGAGCGACGGGGCGCCACATCTCGTACCCCGTGTGTGTGCGCGCGCGCGTGCGTGTGTGTCTGCGGGGACGAACGAGAGGAGCAGCAGCATCACCACCACCACATCCACCAGCGCAGCACCAGCCCAGCCAGGACCGAGCGCTACAGCTTTACAGCCGACTGAACTGCGCCACTCCCGGGGCTGAATTCCACCCTCTCTACCACCATCTCCGCCGCCCGCACTGAGTGAGCATTCTCCGGACAGCGCGATGGAGACCAGGCGCTGACGGGAGATCGCCCCAGGAGCCTCGCTCGCCGACAACAGGTTAGTGTTTATGGATATGAGACGAGTACGCACCAGAATCTCACCGCTGAACCAGGGGCTAAACTATCGGGCCAAAGCAGGACAAAACTGCCCCGGACTGGAGGACTAATCCTGCCGCTTCAATCATTAAATACAGTTTGCTCATGAACGCCACCTCATCGTAAAACGCTTTGGATGCCTTTGCGCGCATTGTTATGAAGCCTGTATTAATAGCGTGCGTAATTTTAATGTCACGTTAGGCTTCTTGTTTTCCCTACTTAGCGTTATGTAAAAAAGAACTTATGCTTATGCTGTACAGGGCAAAGATGATGAGCAGCTGGTCAGCGGTTTGTGTTCACGACTTTCTCACGTGAACGGACTGGGCTGCGACCAATTCACAACGGGTCATCTTTACCACAGCGCACGAAGGCAGGTCTCAAAAACCCTGGCGAAAGTAGGGCCAGTGGTGACTTGGGTAAATCCGAAAATGTTGTTTACAAGATATTCAAATGCACTGTCTTCAAGGCTATGGCAAGATACCAACAGCAATCTGCAAAAGCTGCTGCAGAAATAAAAAATAAAATATATTTGATGCGTATAGCTACTGTCAAAAGAGTGAGTTTCCCACGCACTTTTTGAACGACTCGGCAATCTAAATAATAATAATAATAATAATACTAATAAGATGATTGCCGGCACGGTTTAGCTCATACATTTTCAAGGTTTGCAAAATATATATATATATATATATATATATATATATATATATATATATATATATATATATATATATATATATATATATATATATTGCCTAATCCTTGTTGTCGTGAAAGTCTCCGTGATGATCAGACAGCGGGAGGTCGTAACACTGGACATAAACGCGCAGTAAAACACGCTAAACGGTGCCATAGACCTGTCTGCCGTCGCGCGTAAAAACGAGCGGCGGAACGTGATTTATGGATAGCTGCGCGGACTGAGAGCCGGAGGTGGGGGGTGGGGGGGTGGGGGGGACCCGCTGGTGTCGTGTCCCCGCTCCGAGGTCCCGGGTTACGGGCGTGTCTCCATTTATCACTCGGCACACGCTCAGGGTCTTATTTAAGTGACAGTTTTAGCCTAAAATGATGTAACAGAATGATCTTTATTAGGCTGTTATTGACTCTGCCTCGGTGTTGCTATTTTTCTTCTTTTTTTTTTTTTTTTCCTTTTGTCCGAGTTGATTTAACTAAGCTTAAATTACATTTAATCCATTTGTTTATTTTCTTACTACGTTGGAAAACATCAGCTTCTTCCATTGACATGACAGGGCTTGAATGAAGGGAGTGTATGCTGATGCTGTTGAGTAGAGTTGGACTATAGCTTTTATACAATTTAGTGGTGGGAAATTTTCAATCGAGTTAATTGTGGCCTTTATAATGAACTAATCACAATTAATCACATTTAAGCATCATTTATTTAGTGGTTGTATTTATTTTTTATCACAGGTATATTTTAGATGCTTCTTTGTATTTTCCCACATTTTAACTTATTTGAAGTGGAGATATGTAATCATTGGGTGGTACGGTGGTACAGTGGTTAGCACTTGTGCTTCACAGCTAGAAGGTCCCAGGTTCGATCCTGGTCGGAGGGGTTCTGTCTGTGTTCTCCTCGGTTTCCCCGACCACACCCCACCACATTCATAGGCACATTGAGTTGCCTTGTGTATGAAATGCGCGGTATAAATAAACTTGCCTTGCCTTCAATAGGCCAGAATGAAAGTTGGTGGTGGTCGGAGCGGCCGATGGCACAGACTGGTAGCCTCACGTCGGTCAGTCTGGCAGCTGTGGCTACAGTAGTAGCTTACCATCACTGAGTATGGCGTGAATGAATAATGTAGTGCTTTGACAAACTTGTATTTCAGAGACTGATGCAGTTTGATTTATTTTGGAAAATGATCTTCTTAAATAAGTAGGCCCATATGTCGGCTTAACTAGTAAACAGGTTTGACAGCAAAATAGTGTTTGCTTTACGCCGCGTTCGTCGATTCATACTTTTTAATCGCACTAAACCTTATGTAATTAATTAATCAGAATTAATTGAAAAAAGTCCCAGCCAATGGAACAAGCCTGTTTTCTCTTGCCTTTTGACCTTTTATCTGGGTCTCATTCTCAAATCAAGTGCTGTTTTTCTTGTGTTAAGTGCAGAAGTTCATTTATTGTATTTGTTGGTAATCTTGTCTCAACACAGTCCAAACCTACTGGAGATCGGCATGATTTCTCTCAATTCAATCAGGCCATTTAAGGCTGTGACTTTTTCTAACTGCACTTATGCCAATATAAGCGTGAGTTTTAGGCATTTTAATGGTGAACATTTTGTGCAAGAATCACCTCGTACTCACTGCTGCACGTCGAATACCAATACACATTACATAACATCAGCTTCGTGATTTATTATTTACATTTATCAGCCACATTCTGTTGCTGCGTGCAGGAGAAACTCACCGACTTGTTACAGAAATTGCCAGAAGTCCGTCAGAATGTCTCACTCAGGTCGGTCATCTGTACGCTCATTTGCGGGACATGATGAACTCTATCAATCCATATTCCATGAGCGTAATTTCAATCAATAGTTGATGATATGTTCCTTATGCAGGGAGTGTGCTCTCCGGCAGCCCGTGCGCTCACATGTCGTCAGCTCGTGCAGCGACCGGAGCCCTGGAGTGTGTACAGTCATTTAGGCAGACGTTAATAGTGGCTGTAATGACTTTGCAAATGTACTTGTAGTATACGCCTTTTCATATTAGCAGTGTGTGGCTCCATATAAAAATCATTTACCCGCCTCTTCGCTCTTCAAATCAACTCTGCTGCTTCTTTTATTGTGTGTAGCAGTCGTTCTCAAACTGTGGTCCACATCCCACTAGTGTTAACGTACTTCTGTCTCTTCAGGTGGCACCGGCAAACGTAGACTTTAAAACCATCTCAATGAGAGATATTCTCGTTGACGCTTTAAGTGATGCATTTAGATTCTCAAAGCTTTTCACACCAAGTACCACCGCATCAAACATATGACCTGGCCTTGCTCTTGCTTTAAACACATTCTCCATCAGATTTAAAAGAAGGAACAAAGTGAGTGAATCACAGTCTGGTGGAAGACCTCCGTGTTTTATCAGTTAAATACAGATAAAACTGAGATCATTGTCTTTGGCCCACAAAATCACACAGAGGTTGTCATTGGTCATCTTGAGGCTCTTTCACTGGGACCGAAAAGTCAAGTTAGAAATCTCGGAGTAATCATGGACTCAGACCTGAATTTTAATTCATATTAAGTCCATTACATCAGCGGTCTATTACCATCTAAACAACATTGCCAAAATAAAAACATAGTGTCAAAACCAGATTTGGAGAGATGAATTCATGCATTTGTCTCCAGTCGGCTAGACTATTGTAACGGCCTGTTCACTGGCCTTTCCAAACGAGCTGTTAGACAACTGCAATATATTCAAAATGCTGCTGCTCGAGTCCTGACCAAAACCAGGAAATATGATCATGTTAGTCCAGTGCTTCGGTCTCTGCACTGGCTTCCTGTCACTCAGAGAATAAAATAGCTCTGCTTATGTACAAGTCTCTTCATGGTCAGGCACCGAAGTACATCTCTGACATATTACAGCCGTATGAACCACCTCGGGCCCTGAGATCCTCAGGGAGGGGTCTCCTGGTGGTTCCCAGAGTCACCAACAAACACGGTGAGGCTGCGTTTCAATTTCACGCAGCAAAAGTCTGGAACAGCCTCAGTGAGGACGTGAGACAGGCCTCGACCCTGACTATGTTTAAGTCTAGGCTGAAAGGACACCTTTTTACTGCTGCTTATGGCAGTTGATTGTATTTTAACACATTTTAATATATACAATATACATACTTTTTAATGTATTTTTTTAATGTAATTTTATTGTGTTTTTAATGCTTTTTATTGCATTTTATTGTGTTTGGGTGTCTGGTGCTGCTGTGAGGCACATTGAGTTGTACATGTACATGAAATGTGCCATATAAATAAACTTGCCTTGCCTTTGTGCAGTGTATTGGGGCTTATGGGGATAAGGGTTTTGTGTTGCGTAACTTTGCAATCATGATCAGTATTGTATGCAAGAGATCAAATCAAGTTGTTTTGCATAGCCCAATATCACAGCGGGAGTTGGCTCAAAGGGCTGCTCCAAACATCAAAACACTGAAACAAATAACCACTTCAGTGTTCAGGCAATTGTCATGTCTAAATGAACAATCAGCAGCACATTGTAGGAACCAAAAACGTAATAAACAGACAATAACATGATAACACTGTTGAGTCAATAACGTAATAACAGGCAAATGCAAAAACGTTCGTGGCCGATAACGAAATGAGCACAAATGATGATCCATCCATCCATTTTCTTCCACTTCTCCGTTGCCGGGTCGTGGGGGCAGATGTTGGAGCTGCCCAAATCACACTGCACCAGCCCCTATGGCTCCTCCTGCAGGTGGGGCTCATAAGGGGCTTCAGATGATGATATATTTTTTTAAAGTTCCAACCCTAATGGCACATCCTGATTCATAAGTCATGATCTGAAGTCCATCTGCAGGAGACATTTATCTGAATCCATTTGATTTATCCCTTGAATTAAAATTTCATACAACCTCTCACTGTATCCTCCTTACAGTCCACGCACCACCGCGCTTCTCATGTTTGATCACACTAACGAGAATTCGCCATTTCAGCCAAGAGAGATGCTGTCAATGCAGTTTGTTGAAGTGATAAAGGGCACGGGGCCGCGCGGGGAAAATGTCAAGTCGCTTTTAGATTTGCTAATTATGCAAATCCGGACTCCATCAAATGAGCGTTACTCATTTCACAGGAGAACGAAATAAGTCGAAACTACATTATATTTTTTACACAATAATATTTTGTTGTTTGCAAAAAAAAAGTTGCTCAAACTCACTCGCAATTAGTGTGTGACCAAGTAAGGGACACTGGCGATTGTAGTGTCTACGAAGGGTAGATATAGGGGCTGAGGAGGCTATTAGTTCTGCTGCTACAGTGGTTATTGGGTGGTGGCAGAAACGGCAGCTTTAAGAAGAGGCGATGAATTAAAGGGTGGGTATTATACAAAATCTATAAAATCGTTACAATTTTGTTTGCTCATTAAAAACAGACCTGGAGTTGTTTTTCCACACATGTCTGAGTAATCTTTGAATCTTTTGGCAGCTCCAAAATAGTGTCTCCTGAGGTCCTACATATCCATATCACTTCATCACGGAGTAGAATCACTCAGAATAGATAATTCACTGTAGCCACACACAAAGTTTCTCCTCATTTAAACAGCTGCGTGGCATTTTCTAACCAACAAATTAACGTTATTACCGAATACCTGCCAAAACCATAGATACAGACGCGTCATACAAAGGGGCGTGGTCTAGCCGAGTAGGAAGAAAACCTCTCATGGGTATCACTGCATATTGTTCAGTATAAACGGCACTTGTAGCTAACTTTAGCATATGTAGCATCAAGCTAACGTTAGCTTCATGGTTAGCATTGTCCCTTTTTGAAGTATGTATCTCTCCATGTCTCAGTAAAAGTATATTGTATATGAAAAGTATATTCTCAATTCAGCATTTGTTAAAGAAATGATGGAGAAATGGGAGAAAGTTCATTTTTTTCTCTTCAAACGTGACTATATACGGGCAATTCCTGCTGTCTGTATCTATAATACCCCCTCTTTAAGCCTGGCATTTTCTTTAGGCGTTGACCAAGGAAAAGCAATGCCAGTAATTTAGTCATTCTTACCGATTTTTATCAAAATATCTGGGGTTTAATTGAAATTTGAGCTGCGTCTTTGCATGTGTGTTTAATCCGTCCTGCAAACCTTTTAAACAAGTAGTTTTTTAATCTTAGCGGCAGATTACACCATATAGTTTGTGATTGTGGCAGCTCTAGTCATGACTTGGGAGCAGAACAAGTTTTTTCTTTCTCTCACGGCTCTTGTATACAGTGGGAGGAAAAGGTGTGTACACCGTGTGGAATTTGTCCGAGTTCTGTCTAACTTGGTTGCTCAATATGGTCCGATCTTTATTAAAATTACAAGAATGATTAAACAGTGTCTGCCTGAACTAATACCACCCAAACATTTACATTTGATCATATTATTATTGGCCACACGATGTAAACATTCACAGGACAGGGAGGAATAAGTAAGTACACCGCCTGAATCTCACTGAACTGCAGCAGTTTTGTAAAGAGGAATGGTCCAAGATTCATCCAGATCGTTGTGAGCGTCTAATCTGTAACTACAGAAAAGCAGTTATTGCTGCAAAAGAAGGATCAGCCAGATATTTAATACAGGGGTGTATTTACTTATTCCGTGCATGTTGTGAATGTCTCAGGTTTTTCTGCAAAATATCTTGATAAACTTGTGAATATATTTTTCTATTGATGATAGCACGTTGTCCAGGCCCTGAGGCAACAAAACAGCCCCACACCATGATTCTCCTGCTCCAGACTTCACAGTGAGGAGAGGGTTTTGATGTTGGTGTGCTGTTCCATTTGTCCTCCACACATGACGTTGTGTGTTCCTCCCAAACTATTCAACTTTGGTTTGCGAAAGAGCTCTTGGATGCTCCACAGCACTACTGGAAAAATATTCAGTGGACTGTTGGACCCAAAGTTGAATAGTTTTGGAGGAACATGCAACCCAACATGAAAACCCTCTCCTCACTGTGAAGTCTGGAGCAGGAGCATCATGGTGTGGGGCTGTTTTGTTGCCTCAGGGCCTGGACAACGTGCTGTCATCAATAGAAAAATTAATTCACAAGTTTATCACAATATTTCACATTCACAACAGCATGGATTAAGTAAATACACCCCTGTATTAAATATCTGGCTGATCCTTCTTTTGCAGCAATAACTGCTTTCCTGTAGTTACAGATTAGACGCTCACAACGATCTGGATGAATCTTGGACCATTCCTCTTTACAAAACTGCTGCAGTTCAGTGAGATTCAGGCGGTGTACTTACTTATCCCTCCCTGTCCTGTGAATGTTTACATGTTGTGGCCAATAAAAATATGATCAAATGTAAATGTTTGGGTGGTGTTAGTTCAAGCAGACACTCTTTAATCATTCTTGTGATTTCAAAGGAGCTATACCTGATTTTACGTCTAGAAACGGAATTAAATTGATTTTGTCCTCCTTTAGTATATTGTAAACTCAAATGTTTGTGGGGGAAACAGCGTGCATCAAATTATAAAACATTTGTATCAATTTGATGAACTTTCAGGATATTTTTCTAGCATTTTTGTGAACATGATCCTAAAAAGTGACCCTGCAAGTTGTGAAATGTGCCTGTTAAGAATTTGGATGCTACAAATATATTAGGAAAGTTACAAATAAGTTTGGACACAACTAACATTATAATTTAGTGGCTTCCCCTTTCATTGTTTGCAATTTAAAAAAAAATCAGGTATAGGCCCTTTAATAAAGATCAGACCACATTTAGTGACCGATTTAGACAGACATGTAAGAAATTCCACACGGTGTACTCACTTTTTCCTCCCACTGTACTTTTTCATGCTCACTTGTTCATGTAAATCTATTTCAATGATCGCCACTGGCCAGTCGCAAACACTGCAACTATTTCTGGAGTAAGATATAACTTTTGCAAGCGTCACGACAAAAAGATGTATATATTTGAGTTGGAATGACGCAAATTAATAATATTTGACCTCAATTTGAGTATCTCTGACTTGCCAAGTACAATATCTGCACTAGGATTATGCTTTAATCTCATTTTTACTGCAATGAGCTGTTTATTCTTAATTCAAGTGCAAAAATACAGTGTGTTGGCTTGGTCTGTGTGGAAGCACGGCCCTACACACAAACTCTACACTCGTACACAGCGCCGATGTCCTTGTCCTTTGACTTCCCTCTGGATCGCTGCGTGTTTTCATCTCTGCTCGGAGCCAGCAGCGCAGACAATCACCAAAATACTTTCCGCCCGGGCTCTGAGAGGCCGGATTTAGCCGAGCGGCGGAGAGAGAACAACACATTTATGGATTTGTGTGTGTTTATAGATTGGAATCAGCCCTTTCTTTACTGATTCATACTTGTATACAAAGGCATTAGGCTGTGCGCGATGAACAGGACATGCTATTTGAAAGTTAATGTATAATCAGAACGAATGGGTGACCAATTAAATACCAAATTAAATCATGCAAAATAGATGGGTGTTTTTTTGTGTGCTTTAAACCATGTCAACCATATCTCGTCAAAGTCATGCCTGGAGTAGCATACTTCACTTCACTCACACAGTTTTTAGTATTCCTCGGGTTGATCCTGCTTACTTTAGCTGTTTCGTCTTCTACAGTGTCAGCACTTCATTCTCTTCTGCCTAGATGCATTCACTGGTACGTCATTAACCCAAACGTTAAAACCCCAAACTGTCCTCCACATTTTGATAGATGGGAGCAACGTCTACGTCACATCAGTGACGCCCCTTTTCGGGGGAAAACAGAAGCTCCGTACATTGGAATGAATGAGGAAAGATCATCTAAAAACGTTTAATTTACACATGAAAAAACATTTTCTTTGTTTTATTTAATTATGGAACGTGAAAAGGAAGCCATGGAATGACCTGTTGTTTCAGATAATTCACAGAGAAGACGGTTAACGTTTTAAAACTGAGCTGCTAAACCCACTGTGATCATGACTTGTCTGTGACATTTGCCTGTGTAACTTTTTCGCTGGATGCTTTATAATGTCACTACAGCTTCAGCTTTTAGTCTGTTGCTTTTATATTATCATTAAATTAAAATCATACAGCCTGCGATGTAGTTTTGTAGCTTATGAGAGCAAATGGTACATGGTTCATTCAGCAGCTAATCTACTAGCTGCTAATGCTAACGTTAATGCGCGTTTTAAAACTGAGAGAATCATTAATTAGGCCTAATGCTGAACACGTTTGATGAGTTTAATTACCGATTAAAGACGTTACACAAAGCGCATAATACACGGCCACCAGGGGGAGCTGTTTCCTCAGTAATGAGCTCTGACATGGCCATAACAGATGCTAGTGATCGATAAACTCACTCATATAAGTGTCCACAAAAAATAAAAAATCTTCCAATCGTCTTCTGACAGTGACTTGATGTGTCTGTGATCAAGAACGGACATTGTCCTGTAGTTCTGATCACTGGTTTGGAATATTTGATCTGAATGAGAAATAGTCCCTGTTTCACATACACACTAATGCAATTTTTAACTCTCGATTCCCCCAAAAGGGGGCGTTGCCCAGTAAAAGTTCCCGGATGTTGCTCCCATCTATTGCCCATAATCCAACATTATATCAGTTCTGAGCCGTGTTTATCAGGCTGAATCGGATTGAAATATCGTCAACTTGAGCGGGTTGAATGGGTTGAGGACTTTTCGCTTCTGTCTTCAGATGCTTCTTCTCGCTTTGGTCGTCAAACGAAACACACGAGCTGGAGGTATATAGTGAAAGTGGCCGCTCCTGAGAGAGAGGTTTTCTTCCAATTTTCTCCATCAACATATGAATATAATTACTTAACCTCTTAGCCCCCATCTTAACAGAACGCATTATCTACAGTTCAGCTTTACCCGATTCTAAAAGCTTACAGCTTATAGCCCAGAGTAACGCCTCATTTGAAAACCAAGACCTACAAAACTCATCTAAGCTGCCTTTTGTCCTTGTGTTGTTGCCACGTTGTTGTCACTTTTCTGACATTTTTCTTTTCAGTGCTTTTTTAACTCTTTTATTGTTATGTTTTTGTCGCTCTTTTGTTGCTTCATTGTTGCGTTTTTGCGCTTTTTACAGGGAGCTTTGATTTGGGGAATACCAAACTGGGGGAAAGAGGTTAATGTACTCCTTTGTTGGATATCTGTCTCATTGCTGATTTCCTAACTGTTTCTTTTTGTAAAGATCCAGTTGCAGACTCTTGTATTTACTCTCCCGGATGATTGAGAGTTCTTGTTCTTCCGTTTCATCAAATCAGCAATACTTGAAACCTAAGAGGCCACTGTTGTTCATTATGTACATTTGACATGACGTGTTGCCAGGGCTAATGTGATAAAGGGAAGTAGAGTCTCGATCATCCAGGTGGGTTCATTTAATCTTCTTGGGCTAAACAAGACACTGACCCAGACTAGCATTTGACGGATAACCATTTTTAGCACCGAAGACGAGACATGTTTGACACAATACCATGGTGTCACCACGCCGCTCCAAGTGACGTGAGTTTAGGCGGAAAGAGTTGATATTCGAGAGCGTTCCTGCTGGCTCCACAGCGCTCCGGTGTGAGCTGAGAGCAGATGAGATGTCAGATAACAGTCAGGCGCCGCCGCGGGGTCATCTTTGAAGGCCAGGAGCGGAATGTTTTTGCCTGTGCCTGGCTCCTGGCGACTGGGACAACCTCCAGCTGCAGCATCACGATTCAGAAAGGATTTTGCTCCAGGTTGATCTCCGAACATAGAAACTCTCACCTGGAAACAAACAATCGGCATTTTAGATTTTAGATTCATTGAGCTTTGAACGGCAAAAGACAAGGCAAAATTTAAATGCTGTGGATTTTTTTAGTCATCGATTAATAACTAGTAACTCTCTATAACTATCTCACACATTGGCAGTTATAAAATGTAATATTGCTCTGTTTCAATAAAGTCAAATAATAAAATAAAAAAGAAAGACCGTGTGTCTGTTGTGATGGCAAGAGTTTTTACTTTGTAATGAAAAGATTAAGGTTAAATGTGCATTATGTAATATTTGTATGTGGAAAAAAGTTAATATTAGTGCATATTTGACTTTTAGTGACCCACTATCGGCATATGGTTAGCATAGGATCAAATTGCTTTTTTTAAGGAAGAATGGTTGTCATTCTATTGCTCAAAATTACAAATAGAGAATCAGGGTAGGCGAGCTATGGATCTGTTGAGAGGGATCCTCCCAACGGGCTCGTAATCCTCTTCTTTTGACGCACCACACAGCATAGGAACATTATCTACAAAATCAGCTAGTTAGGGCAGCTGCGTAGGGGTTTGTTGATGAGGAGCTACTGCTCTCTACAACTGGCCCGCTCTACACCTGGCTTTCTAACGCACTACACTGTGTAGGGCTTACATAATAAATGTACATAATAATATTCACGGAGTATAATATGTATATTAATCTGTCTTTTTAACATAAAACTAGTGACTTATGGTAATACTAACAATGTTACCATGGTAACCATCTGAAAGAAATGTAATGATCTCCTTTTGTTACTTGCTTTGTACTAGACATGAAACTAGACCGTTGTTGTAATTGTGCTTCTTTTCTGTTGATGTACGAAGACTTTAATCAGTGTTTGTAAGTTATAGTTCTTTGTAAATAGTTTGTAAGTATGTAGCATTATCATAGTTGTTTTGTAATTAGTTGTTACGTAATCAGTATTGTTCTGTTTTGGGGTATGGTCGGATGCTGCGGGTGTGTAGGGTCTATTTTGTTTCCTTGTTGCTGTTTTGTTCCTTTGTTGTTCCACTGTGTTCTTGTGAAATGATGATTTTAATTGTATTGATTTTGGGGCTTGGCGCTTATAAGCTCTTGCTTCGGCCCACTCCTTCTGAGCAGAGTGTTGCTGCTCAAATAAACTAATAAACAATAACACAGTGATTTCCATCCCAGTGACCTCGGATGCTCCAGGGGTAAGTGTTTTTTTTTAGGATTTCTGGTGGATCTTTCTGGATAGAACCATGGCGATGGCTCCATTACCACAGAAAACCACCCAGAAACCCTAAAAACAACTGATCTGGGATTGTCGTAGAAGTCACTGGGATGGAAAGCAAACCACGCATACAGCCACTGGGTCACTGAAAGGTCAAATACCCACTAATATCACAGTTTTCATTATTTAGCTTTATCAAGAGATTAAAAGGTGAGGACAGCAATTTCCTGTAGGACTTCATGAGGAGCTGTTTGTGAACTGCCGCTGCACTGCTAAGAAAAGATTCAAAAAAGGTACTCAAAGATGTGCGAGTGGGTCGATAAACAGCTCCGGGTGTATTTTTGATGAGAGATCAACCTTGCAAAATTTTAAAAAGCTGTAAAATCAATTTTGCATAACTTAAAAAAAATTCTATATCTAACATGTCGACAAACAGCCATTGTTTTAAACCCTGGTCAAGCCATTATTCAGATTTGGGCATGTTTACACATAAAATGTACAGGTGAAACTCGGAAAATTAGAATATCGTGAAAAAGTTCATTTATTTCTGTAATACAACTTAACATGTGAAATATATGATATAGACTTATGGCATGCAAAGTGACATATGTCAAGCCTTTGTTTGTTTTAAGGTTGATGATTTTGGCTCACAGCTTGTAAAAACCCCCAAATCAAAATATCAGAAAATTAGAATATTGTGAAAAGGGACTAAATTGTAGCTCAAAGTGTCAACCTGTCATTAGCTAATGAATCCAAAACACCTACAAAGGGTCCCTGAGACTTTAAATGGTTTCTCAGTGGTTCAGTAGAATTCACCATCATGGGAAGACTGCAGACCTGACAGTTGTGCAGAAAATCCATAAAGAGGGAAAGGCTCAAAAGGAAATAGCAAAAGAAGTTGGATGTTCTTAAAGTGCTGTATCAAAGCACATTAATAGAAAGTTAAGTGGAAGGAAAAAGTGTGGAAGAAAAAGCCGCAGGGACGAGTCTGGAGAGGACTGTCAGGAAAAGGCCATTCAAAAGTGTGGGGGACCTTCACAAGGAGTGGACTGAGACTGGAGTCAGAGCATCAAGAGCCACCACACACAGACGGATCCTGGACATGGGCTTCAGATGTCAGATTCCTCTGGTTAAGCCGCTCCTGAACTACAAACAACGTCAGAAGCGTCTTGTGTGGGCTAAAGAACGAAAGACCTGGTCTGTTGCTCAGTGGTCCAAAGTTCTCTTTTCTGATAAGAGCAAACCAAGGTGCCAGAGTCTGGAGGACGAAAGGAGAAGCACACAATCCAAGATGCTTGAAGGCCAGTGTGAAGTTTCCACAGTCTGTGATGATTTGGGGAGCCATGTCTTCTGCTCGTGTTGGTCCACTGTGCTTTACGATATCCAGCTTTATTGCTCTTTTGAGCCGTCTGAGATCCAGAAGCTTAATTCTTTGCTCCATTGTTTGGTGGAAATTAAACAATGGCTGAGCGAAAATTCTCTGCAGCTAAACACAGATAAAACGGAAACTCTGATCATTGCCCCTGATGATTCTATTCCAGGGATTAAACAGTTCTTGGGTGACTTAGGCCAGTTTGCAAAGCCAAGTCTGAGAAACTTGGGGGTGATCTTTGACAAAGATATGTCATTAGTGCAGCACTGTAAGCAGCTGACGAGGAACTGCTTCTTCCAATTAAGGAACATTTCTAAACTTAGGAATATGGTGTCTCGAAATGATTTGGAGCTGATTATTCATGCTTTTGTGTCCTCGCGTTTAGATTATTGTAACAGTTTGTTTTCATGTCTAAACAAGAAGGAACTCTCTCGTCTGCAACTAGTGCAAAACTCGGCAGCGAGAATTCTGACCCGAACAAACAGGAGGACCCACATATCTCCTATTCTTAGAGAACTTCATTGGTTGCCAGTGTCCTATAGGATCAAGTTTAAAATTCTGGTTCTATCGTACAGAGCTCTGCATGGTCAGGTACCCTCCTATTTATGTGATCTGATCCAGCCTTATACTCCTGCGAGGGCTCTGAGGTCTGTGGATCAGAATCTGATGAAAGTTCCACGCACTTGTTTTCGGACTAGAGGAGACAGAGCCTTCCAGGCTGTAGCTCCCAGGCTCTGGAATGATCTTCCATCCTCTTTGCGCTCTATTGATTGTGATGATGCCTTTAAGAGCCAACTAAAGACTCATTTATTTAACCTGGCTTTCAATTAGCCACTTTTTGGGCTGCTATGATTTTGTAACTGTCTTGACCTTTTATTTTATTTTTATTTTGGGTGTACTTTTTTCTGATGTTTTAAACTGTGTTGTAAAGCACTTTGTGGCTCTTGTCTGTGAAAGGTGCTCTATAAATAAACTTTACTTTACTTACTTTATTAAGTACAGAGTCAACACAACCGTCTACCAGGAGATTTTAGAGACTTCATGCTTCCTTCAGCAGACAAGCTTTATGAAGACGCTGACTTCATTTTCCAGCAGGACTTGGCACCTGCCCACACTGCAAAAAGTACCAAAACCTGGTTCAATGACCATCAGATTACGGTGCTTCATTGGTCAGCAAACTCACCTGACCTGAAAACCATAGAGAATCTATGGGGCATTGCCAAAAGAAAGATGAGAGACATGAGACTGAACAATACAGAAGAGCTTAAGGAGCTACTGAAGCATCCTGGTCTTCCATAACACCTCAGCAGTGCCACAGGCTGATCATCCATGCCACTCAACCGCATTAAGGCAGTCAATCAAGCAAAAGGGCCCACATTTCTCTGTTTAAACAGTTTTTCATTGATTTCATGTAATATTCTAATTTTCTGAAATTTGGAATTTGGGGTTTTTACAAGCTGTAAACCAATATCTTAAAAAAATTAAAACAAACAAAGGCTTGACATTATGTCACTTTGCATGTCATGAGTCTATATCATTAGTTTCACATTTTAAGTTGTATTACAGAAATAAATGAACTTTTTCACGATATTCTAATTTTCCGAGTTTCACCTGTATTATATGAAAACATTTTTTCCCCCTCATATTAATGCCTATAATCTAAAGCAAAACCTTTAAATTCATATCCTTCAATCTAAAATTCACCTGCAGCGCCTCGTTTGTCTACGGCGATGACAATGGACTGTCTTCACACTGCCATAGGACCTTCACCGATATAGGAGTCGATCGTCTTCATGTGTGTCAGCCCTAACTAGCCACTTTTGTGCTCGTATCCCAGATAGTCCTGTAATACAGACTTTCCTCTCCTTTCCCGGGGCCATTAAGCTCTGTGTCCGCCAAGGTCACCCCGAGTGAAGCGCGTGACCTTCCCCCCCCCCACTCCGCTGAGTTTCTCTCATTATTTGGGAGCAGAGATAGTATCGTCATTCTTCTGTGTGTGTGTTTCGAAGCGGGTCCAGAGCTAACGAGGAAGGACTTTGTGCCGAGTAATTACGCAGATTGCAGGCCATGATTAAGTGCATTGTGTTTTTCTCTTTAGTTCCAAGTCGTCCGACAGAGCCACCGCCGCGCTTTGGACAAATTGTTATATGCAGGATTGTTCCAGACAGTTTTGCAGACAGGAAATGGAAAACTCGTATTCTATTTTGACGATGTCCTATTTCCAAGGTGTCCTTGGAGGGATATGAACTACTCCACAGTTTCTATATGTAAGAGATATGGACTATACTATTGATTTCAGATTTATTGTTACACATAGATATTTACAAATGGTTCAAAGACACCCCAAAACAATGTTTTTTCTTATTTTTGTGTGTCATTTTGTACTATTGTTCAATGTTCTAAGGTTTAACTTACTGATTGCTCCCGAACGCCTCACCGTGTATTGTACTAGGCACTTTGAACGTGACTTCAGTTAACAGCGCAGCAGAGGCACGGGTCATGAGAGGAGCTGAATTCTGACCTAAACATAAAACCTCTTCAGAACGAGACGACTCTATGGTCATCTGTGCCTTAAATAGCTGCAACATATATATGACACTATTCCCAAGTGAAAATCCACAATAGTCACAATGGTCCGCTCCTCTGCAAACAATGCAACTTTCTTCATACAGTAGAGTGAAGTAACTTATTCGACAAGTCACGTTTTCAGCCTGAGGACCACGGCACAAACATAAAACACAATGGAGGAGCAGAGAGATGCGCGTTTTCTCTATGTTAATACAATTCAGTCATCAGCTAAAGATGACAATATTAAGGTTCGCTGTACACTGTGTGCTGACAAAATGTTACCGAGCTTCAAAAACACTAAATTAAGAAACATTTGGATTTGCAGAATGGCAGTGAGAAGCAGAAGCTAATGTCAGTAGGGCTGTGTATCGATTCCGACTTCCCAAATCGATTCATCTTGATTGATATTCGATTCAGTTAAAGATATCACGCATGACCAATTTGACTTGGATATAGAAGACATTCTCAGAAGAACTATATGTATACGTTAAGAACGTAACCCAATGCAATTACTTTAATCATGTACTTTTTTTAACAAAACCTGACCAAAACAAATTAAATTAAAGCATTGGAATTAAACCCAGCCCTAATTGTCAGTGTCAGGATCTGAGGTAAGGCACGGCCGTAGTCTTCGCGGAAAAGCATTCATTTAGCCGCAGCATGAGGCGAACAGCAGCTGAAGTGAATCAGACTCAATCAATAGCAGTAGTATAGCACACTCTAGTGGTCAGATACCCAAACTACAGCAGGCTAATCTCACTATAGTCGGCAGCTACTAAATGTAACACATAAAGTAACGTGTAATCCAACTTAGTTACTTTCAAAATCAAGTCATCATTATCAAATCTTTTTAATGAATTGTGAACTAGTTACTGTGAAGATATTGTAGCCTGAAAGTTGTGAAATAACTTTCACAACTCGGTTCAAGGTTCAAGGTGCTGCATCCGTCATTCCAAAGTCCTGAAAACATGACAGAACAAAATTCGTTCCAAAGATCCAGAGATAATAATAAAAATACATTGTAAAAACAATACAATCAGCAATAATAAGGAGGATAAGGGATGAATACTAAGAAGAGCAGGTGCTTCAGTCTGAGAGGCGTTTGAGGCTCATTATTCTTACAGCCTCGGGGAAGAAGCTCAAGGAAGGAGGAACAAACAGGTCACGTTTTGTATCCTCGAGGCTCGTCTTCTGCAGCGCTCAGTGTAGATGACTCTGATTGGAGTCAAAGTGCATCCAAGTGTCCGGGTCCGCACGCTCTCCACCCCACGCCTGGAGGAGGAGGTGAGGGGCTTGGGGGCCAGGAACAAATAAGCAGTCATTTTTCTTTGTTTCTGTCCTTTTGTTGTTGTCAGATCAATGTGAGCCAAAACAGCGGACTTAGTTCAGGTCTGAAGCCCCGCCCCTGAGCGTTACCACGGAGAACCTGGTGCTCACCCAAACCACGTCCACCAAGTCATATTTGAAGGGCAAGAGATGAAGAGATGAAAAGCCTCAATTTACATGTATTTTTGGGATAATTATTTTGGGAAATATGAGCCGTCTTTAAGTCCAGGTCCTACAGCTGCATTAATGATAACTGAATATAACTGCCACTTTGTCATAAATAATTGTTCATAATAATTCATCAAATTAAATAATGTTCTCTCTTCGTTTATTCTGCAGGATTATTTATTATATACAATTTATTGAGGAGGTCAATTCAAAAGGCTTTCATTTTAAATGAATAATAACCCTGATAAAAACAACAAATAAAAGGTTCTCCTTGTTACCTTCTGAGAAATCTATAGGCTCCGGGCCTCGCTGGCTTTGAATATAGCTTGCAAGACAAAAAAAAGTGTGGGCACCCCTGGTTTAGTCCAATTTAAAAAGTCCTGTGTTATACAATGGTAGATGGAGGTGCTGTTTTACAGCCTGCCTTGTAGTATAACGATGAACTTGATAATTATGAAATAATGTTTTATTTAAGAAAGCCAGTCATCATCATACAGTGATCTAAATACAAATGTACAAGTCATAAGAGTATTTATATCAAAAATATTCAAGAGTTTTAATGAAAAAAGTAGCTATACGGAAAAACATCTTCTGTAGAGTGAACATTATTTTTTGGTAAGTAGTGAAGGTATTTCCCTAAACAATGTGGCCATACTGCCTTTGCTATGCCCGATCCCGTCCGACCTCGAAAGCTAAGCATGGAAGAGCCTGGTTGGTACTTGGATGGGAGACCGTTAGATAACACCAGGAAGCCTGGCGAATGTAGTGAGTGAGTTAGTGGTTGATGATGAACTCCCAAAAAACATGTAGATGACACTTTTTATATCTTCATTATTAATGGAATATTTAATTGATCTCTAACCCATTTTGTATTACTAACAAATAACATAAAATTAGATTTTTTTGACATTTAATGACACTTTATTAGCTCTGAACCATTCTGAATAATTGTGAAGATTATGATTTAAATTTTTAATTGGAGCATTTAAATCCCTGTCAGAAATAAACAGAGCAAAAATATAAATAATATAAAATATATATAAATAATAATGGTCCCAAAATTGAACCTTGCGGTACACCATACTCCACAGAATTCTTTTTAGATTCATCATTTTTATACTGACATACTGTTCTCTGTTAGAGAAATAATTATAGAGCCAAGTATACCCATTATCCCTGAATCCATATTTATGCTGTTTTTGAAGCAGTAAATCGTGGTTTACGGTGTTGAAAGCTTTAGATAGATCTAAAAAAGACACCAATTGCAAATTCCTTTTTATCCAAAGTTGTATGAGCCATGTGTGATGAATGATATATGAATGATATTTACTATATAAATGGTAAATGATCTACATAAGCTTAGGCCATTTACCATTTATAAAAAACAAAGTAAATTAGATCTACCCTCAGAGCCAAGGACCAAGCACCAAATTAATTGCAAATTTGCAATTTCAATTTCCATCGCTTTCCTACTTTCCAGATTATTCATCTTTGCCCCACACTCCTTCCCCAAAAATAAATATTCCTCTCCAGTCTCTCCTCGCTTCGTCTGATGGAGCCTCCTCTGGTCTGCATTCTGTCTGTCCGATGTGCTCATGCGAGCGTGAAGAGCGATCGCAGCCTCCTCCCGACTGCACGCCCGGACGAGGGAATGCTAAACAGGGGCCTGATCCGGCACCGCGGTCCCTGCAGAGGAAACTCTGTAGAACATATAGGCCGCTCGCTCTCATCATCCGCTCATCCATCCATCAAGCTTACAACATATGGATGCACCGCTGCATGATGGGAAGGGAAGGACACCATGGCAGGCTAAATAGACCCATGTGAACAGTGTAGAAGTGTTACCTTTAAGATAGGGATGTCAAAGTGTAGACGGTGGGGTAAAAGTTTGAGTGTGTGATTGAGAGATGTGTATATATTCGGAGGGATAGGAGGGTGTGCCAGGCGTATTGTTTTAAATGTTGTAATCTGTAAAGCACTTTGGGATACCTTTCGGTATGAAAAGCGCTTTATAAAGTTTGATTTGATTACTAATAAATCAGATTATTTTACCGCAGGTTGAATCTGTCTGTAAAGAAGCAACCTTCAGTTATGTTTATTCCCATTTACTGTATTCCTATAAATTCCCCTAAAAAATTCTCAGAAATTAACATTTGTGTGCAAGAAAGAGCTGGTATTGAGGTCATGTTATAGCCTTAGGCGTTTGACATATTTTGGGAAAAATAAAAAAGCTACAATCTGATTTTCTTTTTACAAAGATCAACTTTGGGTATAGGGCCTTTAGAAGGTCAGATGTAAGTAATATGTAGAATACAACTCATAGACCGTCAAACCTTTAATATCTTTTAGAAAATACATTATTCACTTTTAAATCAGTTGCAGTTATAGTAGCATCCTGCCTCCATGGGGTTTTATTAAAGGTAGTTTAGATCTTTACAAACATGTGGGGAAACTTTGACCTTGACCTTTTTTTTTAAAGTGTCAAAAACTGCGCTGAGTCCCAAGTTTGAACCACAATGCTTATCAGAAACGTTTTATCAAACTGATCTAGAGATGTTTGAAGCTGCCATAGAATAACTCGCTTTTTTACATTCCGCTTTAAGCCAAATCATAGAAATGGTCTCTTTCCCCCTCTGTTCTCATTGGACCTGTCAGACAGGTAGTTCCGCTGTCCTCCTCTGCCTCCTCCTAACGGCTGGGAACTCTCCGGTCATAAATCAGTCTGCCCTTTCGGTGGATTATGTAACGCACTTTTGGAAGACGTGCAACATTCACCGGTGCGTCCCTGAGTAATACCTCAAGGTCCGGGGCGCCGCGTACCTCTGTTAAAGGAGAAAATGTTTACAAATGTGCTACACTAAAACCCATCAAGGAGACTCCTCAATCAAATGTGTTCATACACGAGGGGGTAGAGATTGTAAAACATAATCGACCGGACTGGGTTGGTTGAGTCGTGGATGTTGCACTTGAATGAATGAATGAATGAATGAATGAATGGTTTATTTTGGTTGATTGATGCATTTACATTTCCAAACAGTAACAATAACAGATATTGTCAGAAGCCGTAGTTGTAAAAATGTCGTACATGTACTGGCCCAGGGGTCATATCCACTTGGAGATCTAAGCAACTGTAATCAGTCTAAAAATAGTGAAAAGATTGTCAATTCCTTCTCACCCATGAGTAGAATGGATGGATAAAGCCACATGTGGTATTTAGTAATTCTCTTCAAATATAACTTAATAGGCTACTGTTTTTCCATACTGAGATATGTTCTTCCTGAGCTTAGACGAGTTGATGCTAGGGTTGGGCGATGTCCCCTTAATTGGCAGTTGACGATGTTAACAGTGAGTCATGGTGATGGACGATGATATCGTGGTGGGGGTTTGGGACGTGCATGCTTAGAATGAATGGTATATTCACAGACTAACACGTTGTGTCTCTGGCAGGCTACTTAAACTAGCATGTATATGTTCAGACTGCAGGCTGAAACCACCCAATTCAGATTTTTTTTTTTTTTGTTGCCACTATGCGACCTGTATCTGATCTTTTGCCATGTGATATCAGACTGAATGGCCAGGCCGCATTTAGTTTAGTTTAGTTTATTGTTTATTGAAACAGGGACAGTGTACAAAACCATTAGTCTTTACAAAAGAAGAGATGATTTGTACCAGATTTAGCAAAGTAGCTATTTTCCATCTGCAGTCCCTGGACAGGTGAGTACAAAAACATTACAATCTATAAATCTAATCTACAATAAAAACACTATATAAAATACATTAGTTTTCTGTACACTTCTAGAAAAACATATAAACAATCCATACAATTTACAATACATTCATCAATGCTGACACGATTGATGATCTAAAATATACTTTTTCAAATTTCGAGTAAAACTATTAAGATCTACAGACAGTTTCAGACAGTCTGGAAGCTCATTCCACTGTTTAATGGAGCGAAATGAGAAGGCACATTGTGCAAAGGCCGAGGATCTTTTTGGGATTACACAGTTTTTATTTGCAGTGGACCGAGTGGCTCTCGTATTTTGCTCAGAACAAAGTCTGACAAAGTTCTTCAGTGGTGGCGGAGCTGCATTATTAGTGATTTTGAATATAGTTCTTAGATTATTGTATAGAATTATATTGTCAAAACTGAGCAGTTTGTACTTACTCAGGATATTGCAATGATGATAACGAAGTGGTTTTTTGTCAAGTGCCTTTAAAGCCTGATTATACACAGATCTTAGTGGTTTGAGCGTGGTCTCCTTTGCCTGCGACCAGCTAGATAAACAGTAAGTAAAGTGAGGAATTATCATGGCGTTGAAATAAGTGAAAGCCGCCTCGACTGTCAGGCTATTCCTCATATGCTTTAGAGAGGAAATGTTATATTTAATTGTGTTGGTTACTTTTTTAATATGCTTTTTGAATGTCAGTGTTTGGTCTAAATAGAGCCCTAAGTATTTTGTTACCGTTACATTTTTTAGTGCCTCTCCATTTACATATATGTTAGGCATCTCTTTAGTATTATTTATTTTATGAAAATACATGCCAACTGTTTTACTAGTGGTTAATGTCAGGCATGAAGATTGGAGCCAATTTTGGATTTTGTCCAATACTGAAGACAACTTTGAGGTCACTGTCTGCATATCCCTTCCATGTGTGAAGATGACAGCATCATCTGCATACATAATTATATCCAGGTCTTTGCACACATCAGGGAGGTGATTTATATAAATTTATCTGACCTACACGTCATCGATGCACTACAAATACCATTCATTTTGCTGTAAAGACGGGAGCGGACAGGGAAACTACACGTGCACTTGTTCTCGTTAAAGACATCACTGTCTCTGCTCCACAAAAGTCCATAGTCCAAAAAATTCTCTCTTCCTTCTTAAAATGATTTGGTTATTGATGACCTCGCTCCGTTAGCTTAACAAACTTTTACATTGCCAGATCTGCAGCGGCTTTTCCTATTTACTCTCTCATGCGCATGCGCAACATTAAGCCCTGCAGTCTGCAGTGCAATCCCTGCAAATATTTTAGCTTTACTTGGCCCACAGAAGATCAGTGCATGTTTCTGACAGGAGGGGGCGTGGCATCACGATGGTGGCTCTCCATCGTGATGTTGCTCATCCATCACGATGGACGATGATATCGTCCATAGGAACAACCCTAGTTGATGCGTACATGTCTGGTCTTTACAAGTGCACTCAGTTACGCAAAAAGACCAAAGATGTTGTTAGCATTTAGCCTCTCCTCCTCTCCTCTTTGGGGTCAAACTGGTGTGAAGTCAGAAGAGACCAAGCTCTTCCACGTTTTCCCTTTTTAAATACGGTTACAGTCAGTAGTTACATGATCCACAAAATTACACAAAATTAAACATGTCGATTTTCTAAGCGGATAAAAAGGGTAAAATAAAGTATTACCAAAAAGAGAGTAAACTGGTGGCAGTGTTAACAAGCTGTGTTCTTCTGCACAGATGTAAACAGCCAGAATAAAATCAGGGCACATGTAAAGTAGTTCTAATAAATCATTCTAACAAATCAAGAAATCAGGTAAAGATAAGACTTTTCCGGTAAACCTAGTCCTGCAGCCACTTCTGTATCATCACAGAAGATCCAAGTGTAACATGAAAAGATGGGCTCGTGTCCTCGCTCCTTACAGACAAGAAACAGTGTACAAAGCGTATTGTGGGGGAGAAAGTTTTGTCTGGATTTGCACAAAAGCAGCATCAAAAAGAGCCCAGTGTTCTGTCGCGTTTGACAAACGAGAAACACTTTGAACAATATTTGTCTGAGAACAAAGCCCCGAAACTAAAATACACATCAGACACAACAGGAAGAGCATGACTAATAAAGAGACGGCCGAGTTGTCGAGCGAATGAGGGGAGTGTTATGAAAACAGTTTGCGGTGGTAACTCTGGGCTCCTGCGCTGTTAGCGATTGATAGAAAAGATTGAAAAACTGGAAATTGTTGCATTCTCGTGACATCCCAACATCCAAAAGAGAGCAAAGGGAGATCAACTTTTTGGAGATTTCCTTTAAAAACTGCTCTTCTCCCAGGGTTATATTGGCTCCTGTATCTCCGTCATCAAGTTGAGGCAACAATGACACAGTAATCCCCTCCAGAGGCGTGCTGGCCATAGGGAGAGTCGGGACGTTTCCTGGTGGGCCGCTCGGTTCCGGTGCTTCTGGGCCGGGCCATCAGAATAAAATAATGAATTAATAACAGACTCACAGTTGTGCTGTTCCAGGCCTAAAGGCTTTAACTGGGCTGCAGCAGGAGCATGAGCTGCTGTTCCAGATATAAACGAAGTAACACAAGAGTAATTGTCATGGAAATCTATCAAAAATAGAGATACCATTTAATATTGAACTAACTCAGAGGGGTGTTTAAGTGGAACACCCCTCCGCTTTAGTTCAAGTTGGTGCAGTCCAATCCAGAGAAAAAGGCAGTGAAAGGTAGAAAAGTGGACAAATAAATGTTTTTATCTTTATAACTTGTGCTGATTGTGGGTTTGTATCAGGCTCAGACTGTGTGTGCAGCGGCCCATGTGAAATTGTTAGAACATTTTCAATGTGGTATTTGATCCAGCGGCCTCTGGTACTTGAGACCAGCGCACTATTATGGAGCTATAATTCCGGGCTGGTCTTTTCCAAATTCCCGGGCCGAAATTAGGTCCCAGCACGCCCCTGATCCTCTCCACACTCCATTGGTATTCATCCTCCTGCTAAGAGATCATAAGTTTCTTGAGGCGTGAGGCAAAATGTCCTCAAGAGAAAAATAACCCAGTGGAGGGCGATGCCACACTTTAAAAAAAAGCTCATATAACATCGCTCACACATTCACACATATGAAAGTACAAAAACTGACATATCATATCATGCACCAGAATAATTTGTGGATACCGGTGTACATTTTCATACTGCTATAAACGATATCATTTGTATGTGCACTACAGCTGATTCTGAGTCAGGACCAGGGGTAGACAGAGACCACAGCAGTTTCCTGACAATAAAAACACATGTACACTGCACTGTGATGCAGATGAAGGTGCAGCAAGTACTGTAGCAATAATATTTGATCTTATCTCTCATTATCTTCCAGATGACGGTAGAACAGATTTAGGTGAATATAGATTAGGGGTGTCCAAACTCGTATCATCGAGGGCCACATATGGAAGTGAAGCTTATGCAGTCGTTGGTCCGTGCAGTGAAACATACACCCCGGTGCATTCAAGAGTTTTTTGTTTACATTTATTTCAACAGGGACAATGTGAAAAATAAATAAATAAATAAAGATGCTATGCACCAGATTTAGCCTGAGCTACAGTAGTTTCCATCTGCAGTCCCTGAGCAGGTGAGCTACGATATAAATGGAGATAAAGTAGTTATCTGAGGTTCGAGAGCAGGACCACAACTCCCCCACGCCCCTTCCGGGTGCCGGCCTATTTAAGCCCCCCATTTACTGACCTCGTCCTCTCGTTCGGGGTTTCCGGCTCTCCTTGTAATCTTCTCTCTTACCTCGTGTCGCAGCTGTTGGTAGTCTGTACGTCTCTCCATTATCTTCGTAAGTTGCTCGTCTTACTAGCGTCCTGGGGCCGGGTCCCCCTGTCCAAGTCGCGCCACACTACGCTGTAATCCCATTCAGGTTAACCGTGAGCTTTACTGTACTTCCGCGGCGGTTGTCAGTGGAGCATGCATCCATCTAAGCCGTGCTGTAGTGTTCCCGCGTACTCCAGTCCATGCGGTTTGGACCCGTGCGTAAAGGGCTCGTGTGGCTGCAGCGCGCCACCTCCTACTCTACCCAGCCCCCCGCGGCCGTGCACCGTGAGCTTCCTTCACGCGTCCATCCAGCCTACATTTAGCGCCTAAACACGCTCCATGTACTCCGCGTACTCTATTCTACGTTATCCAGTGTCTCCGGATTTTTCCAGAATGGAAAGTTTGTTTTGGCTCAACTTGCCAGGTTCTGCAGTACAGTGCCCTGGTCATTAAAGGGGACATATCATGCAACATTCGCCGCGTTTCCAACATCATAGTAAATATTAAGCTTTGCATTATCGTTGATTTCCTTGGTGCAAATGTTTGCCGGAAGAGTTGAGCCATGGCTCTCGTGCTGTATTCCGCTCCTTTGGCACCAGGTTGCCAGAACTACATCGTGTCCCCCGGTCCGAGTTGCCAGATCTCATATCTCTGCTGTACGTTTCCAGCACTGGGTTGCCAGTTTCTTCTACTGTTCATGTTCCACCCCCGTACTAGGGCCAGCCCGGCTCGGGGCACCCCATACAATTTTACATATTGACAACTATTTCTCCAGCTCTAGCTATACAGCTTCTGTTTATTCCGCACAATTACATTTCAGCTTCTGCTGACTCAGCTACGCTAACTCATGTTATATTAGCTCCTGCTTGCTCGGGCTATCTCGCCTCCTTCTAGCTCAGGCCGTCTCGGCTCATGCTGATTCATGCTATCTGCCACCCTTGCCAAGGTCGTCCCCGCCGCACCCCCATCAGTAGATTCCTGGCCGCCTAGCCATCCTTCTCGCTGTCTTAGTCCCGGCAGGCTCGATGTCACTCCATGTCACTCCACTTCCTAGCTCCGGCGCCAGACGCCGCTTTCCGCCACCTCGCGGTTCTCCTCGTAATCGATCCCAAGCACCTTCGCGCTGGAATCTCTCCACCAGGATGGCGGGATGGACCGTCGCAGGCTTGCAGAGGGCGCTGAGGAACGCAGGAATCTGCTACTGGCGTTCGGATCCAAAGAGCACGCTGTTTGGGCAGATGTTTGGCTCAGGCGAGCAGCAGCCTAGCGCTTCCGCGGCGGATCATCGCTCCGCCCCATCTGGGTCACGGCCCACACCTCCCAGGACCCATGCCAACTGCGCCCCCGGCGCCGCCACCACTGGTCTCGTGTTGCCAGATATCTCTCTTTCTATCCCTTCCAGCTCTGCTTTACCTACTTTTTCGCAAACCTTCCCCACTGCCGGTCTTTGTGGTACTGCTTTGCCCAGTTTTCCGTTCTTACCTTTCCCTGGCACCGGGATTCCGGTGATTTCCATGGCTTGGCAGGCGCCAAGCGTGGCTAGCCCTCCCCGGGTTGCATGATACCACCTCTAATTTTCAGCTGGCTTCGGCAGCTTCCAGGCCTTCAACATTCCTATCGGATTCAGGGTTGCCGACGCAGTCTGCGCCATTCCTGGGTCCTCCTTCTCCTGGTTCTTCTAGTGGTTCTCCTCGAGGGCTCCCGGCTGGGTCCGCTCCTTCGGATCCGACCCTCGGAACATTGCCCCCGGCCTCGTCAGCCTCGCCCCCAGCCCCGCCTCCGTCGGCCCCGCTCCCCGGCCTCATCGGCCCCTGCTCGTCGGCCTCATCGGCCCCGCCCTGGCCTCATCAGCCCCGCCCCCGGCCTCATCGGCTCCGGTTCGTCAGCCCCGCCGCCCGCCCTCGCCTCGGACATCCCATACGCTGCCGCCCTTGCCTCGGTCGTCTCATACGCTGGCGCCCTCGCCTCGGTCGTCCCCCACGCCGCCGCCCGCCCTCGCCCGCCCTCGCCTCAGTCGTCCCGCACGCCACCACCCGCCCTCGCCTCGGCCGTCCCGCACGCCGCCGCACACCCTCGCCTCGGTTATCCCGCATGCCACTGCCCGCCCTCGCCTCATTCGTCCCGCACGCCACCACCCGCCCTCGCCTCGGTCGTCCCGCACGCCGCCGCACACCCTTGCCTCGGTCGTCCCGCACGCCACCGCCCGCCCTCGCCTCTGTCGTCTAGCACGCCACCGCCCGCCTTCGCCTCGGTCGTCCCGCACGCCGCCCGCCCCTCGCTTCGGTCGTCCCGCACGCCGCCGCCCACCCTCGCCTCGATCGTCCCGCCACGCCACCGCCCCCGCCCGCCCCCGCCCGCCCCTCGGCCTCGGTCGTCTAGCACGCCACCGCCCGCCCTCGCCGCCCCGCCCCGCCCTCGCCTCTGTCGTCTAGCACGCCACCGCCCGCCCTCGCCTTGGGTTGTCCCGCACGCCACCGCCGCACCCTCGCCTCTGTCGTCTAGCACGCCACCGCCCGCCCTCGCCTCGATCTCCTGCACGCCACCCGCCCGCCCTCGCCCGCCCCTCGCCTCTGTCGTCTAGCACGCCACCGCCCGCCCTCGCCTCGATCGTCCTGCACGCCACCGCCGCCCTCGCCTCGATCGTCCCGCACGCCACCGCCCGCCCTCGCCTCGGTCGTCCCGCACGCCACCGCCCGCCCTCGCCTCGTCGTCCCGCACGCCACCGGCCCGCCCCTCGCCTCGTCGTCCCGCACGCCCCGCCCCCCCCCCCCCCTCGTCCCGCACGCCACCGCCCGCCCTCGCCTCGTCGTCCCGCACGCCACCCGCCCCCCGCTCGCCTCGTCGTCTCCGCACGCCCGCCCTCGGCCTCGTCGTCTCGCACGCCACCGCCCGCCCTCGCCTCTGTCGTCTAGCACGCCACCGCCCGCCCTCGCCTCGGTCGTCCGCACGCCACCGCCGCCCTCGCCTCGGTCGTCTGCACGCCACCGCCCCTCGCTCGTCATCCGCACGCCACCGCCCGCCCTCGCCTCGGTCGTCCCGCACGCCACCGCCCGCCCTCGCCTCGGTCGTCCTAGCACGCCACCGCCCGCCCTCGCCTCGGTCGTCCTGCACGCCACCGCCCGCCCTCGCCTCGGTCGTCCCGCACCCACCGCCCCCTCGCCTCGGTCGTCGCACGCCACCGCCCGCCTCGCTCGTCGCCCCACGCGCCCCCCTCGTCTCGCATCCGCCGCCCGCCCGCCCTCGCCTCGTCGTCCGCACGCCACCCCCGCCCTCGCCTCGGTCGTCGCACGCCACCCCCCCCTCGCCTCGGTCTCCGCACCCCCCGCCCGCCCTCGCCTCGTCTCCCGCACGCCACCGCCCGCCCTCGTCTCGGTCATCCGCACGCCACCGCCCGCCCTCGCCTCGGTCGTCCCGCACGCCCCGCCCCCCTCGTCTCCCGCACCCCCCCGCCCTCGCCTCGGTCATCCGCACGCCACCGCCCGCCCTCGCCTCGGTCGTCCCGCACGCCACCCACCCTCGCCTCGGTCGTCCAGCACGCCACCGCCCGCCCTCGCCTCGGTCGTCCCGCACGCCGCCGCCCGCCCTCGTCTCGGTCATCCGCACGCCACCGCCCGCCCTCGCCGCCCTCGCCTCGGCCGTCCTGCACGCCACCACCCGCCCTCGCCCGGCGTCCCCACCCCCACCCGCCCTCGCCCGGTCGCCCCACGCCCGCCCGCCCTCGCCCGGTCGCCGCCGCCCCCCCCCTCGCCTCGGCTCCCGCCGCCACCGCCGCCTCGCCTCTCGTCCCGCACGCCACCGCCGCCTCGCCTCGGTCGTCCCGCACGCCACCGCCCGCCCTCGGCTATGTTGTCCCGCACGCCACCGCCTGCCCTCGCCTATGTTGTCCCGCACGCCGCCGCCCGTCCTTGCTTCGGTCGTCCGCACGCCGCCGCCCACCCTCGCCTCGGTCGTCCCGCACGCCGCCACCCACCCTCGCCTCTGTTGTCCCGCACGCCGCTGCCCGTCCTAGCTTCGGTCGTCCCGTACGTCGCCGCCATCGCCTCGGTCGTCCCGGATGTCACCGCCTCACTTTGGTCGTCCCAGACGTTGCCACCCTCGCCTCAGTCCTCCCAAACGCTGTCTCCTTCGCCCTTGTTACCCGCTGCCTTCGCCTCCATTGTCTCCGGCAGGCATTGTCTTCACCCTCTTCGTCCCTTGCAGCATTTTCGCCTTAGTCGTCTCAACCGTGCCCTCTCTTTTGTCGTACCCTACTATGCCGCTGCCTTCGGCATCCCTGGCTCTGCTGCCTTCACCTCCATCGTGCCCAGTGATGCCTCTGCTTTCGTCGCCCCCATTGCTGCCTTCACCTTCGTCTTCTCCAGCACCGTCGCGGGTCTTCGTCGTCCTCAGCCATGTCTTTTCGTGTCCGGCGTTGCTTCCGCATGCCTCCAGTGCCCTTTTACAGTACATCATCGTCCCCGGCTATGCCTTCTCCGTAGTTGTTTCAAACACTGGGTTGCCCCGTCTAGGTTCCTTCGCAAGTACCGAGTTGCCCCGTCCAGATCCCTTCGCAGGTCGAAGAAGTTGTCCAGGTTCCTTCACAGGCACAGAGTTGCCCCATCTAGATTCCTTCGCTGCCGTGGAAATGCCCCGTCCAGATTGGTTCGCCGGCAGGGAGATGCACCATGGTTCGACGCGGGTTCTGAGACGTCCCCTCCCAGCTTTGAGTCGCTACTGTGGATGCCAGCGATTCCTTCTCAGCCGTTTTTGGGGGTGGTTCAGGTCTTGCATTGCTGTACCTCTCCATTCATCTCTCTCCGGGCCGGTGCCGCATGGTGTCTCAGTTTCACTGTATATATATCGTCAGCCGTCCGAAGCATGCGCCGCATACCCCAAGGGATACTGGTTTCGCCCAGCTGCAGCTTCTCTCAGGAACTTCCTACCTTCGTTGCCTTCCCGTGCCAGCTATTTCGTACAGCCAGTCGATCGTCTTGCTTCCCGGTAAGGTCGAGAAGTTGCGGTTGCTGCTCCAAAGTCAAAGCTTCAGGTCTCCGTTATCCTTGCCTTCCCCCCAGTGATCCCTTTTTCCCTGTTAACTATACTTATCTGTTACACAATTTACACCCAAGTTCTGTCAGGTGCCGTTTCCATCGTGCAGGGGCAGAACATTGGAGCAAATAGTGCCCATCAGCTCCCTTCATTGTTCAGAGTTTGCTCCGCCTTCCCTCGGGCCCGGCTCGGCAAGTTTCAGTCGTGCGAGCAAGATCCAGGCAATTCCCGAGGGTTGCTTGGTCTTCCACCTCAAGCAAAGCAAGACCTACAGGAGTGGCGTTTATGTTCCCATTCATCTTTTTAAGCTGAATTGTTACCTTAGTCCTTTCGAGCCCCTCATCTACCACGTCCAGCATAAGAAGTAGAGCGGCGCATCCCCGCAGGATCCGCTTTCGTCACCGATGGTCGGCCGTTACTCGATCCTGGTTTATTCCTCTATCTAGGTTCGTATTGCAGAGTCCCTCACGTGCCCGGATTTCTCCCTGGGCACTCCTTTCAGTGTCGGGGCTGCCACATCAGCATCCAGCCGAGGCGTGCCTGATCGTCTCATCAAGACCTTGGGTCGCTGGTCTTCCTCAGCCTTCAAAGTCTATACATGTCACAATCTGCGGGATCTGCAGGACGCACAATCCACGCTTCTCTTGCAACTTCTTTGGGGACGCGAGCCCGGGAGCTTACCTCATCGAATCCCCAGAACGGCTTATCTACTTTTGTAACAATCGTTAATAAACGTATTATTCATGAACACTATCTGAGGTTGTGGTCCTTGTGAGCGAAAGTGTACGTATTTAATCACTCAAATACAAACATTCATTAAATCAACCATTCACCCATTATAGCCATCAGTCTACACAGAATCTTGTTAAAATGACTACAATAAAACTGATTTTCCAAAAGCAGTTTCCTTGTATTGCAAGAGAAATACTTCTGGTCTAAGAAAAGTTACAGATTCTGTGGGAGTTTGTTCTATTCTTTGATGCCTTTGAAGGCTGTCAAAGGCTGATCTATGTTTAGGCCTTACTCTGCAGTTATTGCGACTCGTGGACCTGGACCTCCTGGTCGTCTGTTCAGAACAAAGTTGGACAAAATTGTTCATTGGTGGAGGTCCAGTACTATTTAAGATTTTAAAATCTAATCGCACATTGGAATACCCACAATTAAACTGTCATGTTTGACATGCTATATTTTACAAGGATCAGACTGTGATGGTATCTTATTGGCTTTTTATCAAACACTTGGTTGCAATGGGATTTTAGAGGAAACTAATATGAAAAATTATCATTGGGTCCAAATACACTTTTGCAATTTCATGAGTCTTAGAACCACAGTCTCACAATATAATGTTAGTTTTTTATTTTAATGCATTAAAAAAAAACTAGGGACTTTCCTGGTTAAATAAAGGTAAAAAAAAAAGTATATCTCTGAAGATGTGTTACATTTAAACAAGAGGCTGCACTTTGGGCATCCCTGATATAGATGAATTAAAATAATAAAATAGCTTTAAACTAATTTGCCCAATTGGCTAAAGGCAGTGTTTTTTTAAAGTATTTTGCCAAATGTCAGTCATATTAAAATGAAGCGTGAGTTCGCTTCATTCATTCTACTGCCGATGTGTTTTTTTGTCATTTACCACTGATTAGAAAAAACAAACAAACACTGCCTGTAGATTGTTATTGAGGGAACTTCCGGAAAAGGAGAGGAAAGTGAGTCAAGGGTAAAAGCAAAACCAGACCATAAAGGCCTATTCATACACCACAAGACGCAAGAACTTTGTTCTCGTACCCAGAGCTGCGAGAATCCCTGCTCTACTTCCTAACACCGGTGCGGAAGACGGGACACAACATGGATAGTTTTGAGGTAGGGCTGGGCAATGAATCGAAATTTAATCGAAATCGCAATCTCTACTTTGTTCAATCTCAATAATCGTCATGGGACTTTAATCCCATTATAATCGACAGGTTTACAGACATTTCTTTGGTACAAACAGTTACTAGTTTGTGAGTTTGGACGAGACAATGGAAGACTTTTGTGTGTTAAATGAGACTTGATGAAAGCATTTGTTTTTGTTTGAGCTGAGGTTTGAATAAAAGATGTATCTAATTTTATGAATCAGCAAGATGTATTTAATTTATTATGAAACAATCAAATTGAATTGGGTAAAACAACAACAAAAAAAGGAAAACAAATTACACATTCATTTTAAACTCAAGCTGCGATTCCTGTAAAGTTTCCGCCCCGGCTGACCCCCGCTCTCTCCTCCGCCCCCGTCAGCCCGGAGCGGGAAGCCGCTCACGCTAAAATGGACGCCCATTACTGTCGTCTCCAGCAAGTAAAGCGTCCACCATCAGCCTCCCGTCAGAAAAAGTAGCACACTTCCTGAATAATGACCAGGTTTGTCCAAATAATGAGAATCTTCCACACGACAATATGAAAAACTGAATATTTTGGCTCATTCTTGTGAAGTATGAATGAGCCTTCAGGGCGAGACTCTGCATGTGAAGAGAGAGAATGATAATGATAATTTGAAAGTTAAATAAACTAAATAAACTAAATAAATTAGATGTCAATAAGTTCTTTAGATGAAAAAGTTTATAACAAATCTGGACAATTTGATGTCTGTAGGGGCTACTTTACAAGTCAGAACTAAACGGACTGTAAGCGAAAAGCCCATTTCATCTGTGCCAAATACTACAGCCACAACGTCATTAAGAACTTTATGCACGTAACATTTAACTAGTCCAAAATTATTCTACATTTTCACCTTAACTAGTTTAACAATTACACGTAGGCTATTTATTTATTTATAGTATAATATTACTAAAACCACCGAGGTCCACCAAAGAAGATAAAGGTGGCTAAAACGATGTAGACACCTGATTGTAGAAACTCCTTTGAGACTGTGCATGTGGCGCAGATATTTATTTTCTTACTTCTAATAACGTCAAGTGGCAAATTCAATCATGGGACGGCGTTGGCCACATTGATTTGATTATATGTAGCACGCTCTTTTGTCAAATGTTTTCAGCTAATTTACTGTGCATCAGCCTAAAGTTGGCAAAGGTTTATGTTGCTGATTGTAGGTTGATAATGTAATTGCAATAGGAGAAAATGTCACTCATAAACAGCGGCTCTGTGCGTGGGTGTGAAAAATGGTAAACTTGAACTTTCTCTCGTAATTTACCTTGTAAACAGTTTATGGAAATAATCCTGTTAACTGAATAAGACGGGCATGTGGGTCTGTTGCCTGTGGGTCTGACTAGGGCTGGGTACTGTTACTTTTTTTTCCCCGATACCAGCACTTTAACAATACTTTTTTCGATACCTATACTAAAATATTTATCATCTTGAGCCAGAAAACAGAACAATTATGTGTGCAAGATCTGCAAATTTACAATATAACGTTTTTCTCCAGTGTCAAGAAATGTGTGAAAAATGAGTAATTAATTTAAGCTCAGGATTACACTATGTTAAAGTAATGTCACTTGTGAAATGCTGTTATTAGACATTAGACATGTCACTGTAAAATACACGACTATTGAAAGTATTGAACATGGAGTAGGCCCACATAAGCTTCCTTCGTCTCATTTTGAGCCTCGATTACTGCGAAATGATGAGAATTCTGTAAGAAAACATAAATGTAAACAGCTCAATAACAAACAAAAAAGCTGATTTAGTGAAATAATACAACGCTTTAGATCTTTAGATCTGACCATGTCTTGGCCCAAAAACTCACATGAAAAAATGCAGGTTTGCCTACAGTGTCACCCCTTGAATTTCAAACAGTACACCTACAAGTGTTTTAGACAATACTCCTCTATGTACAGTATGTGTTATACTAAGTTAGGAAAATAACTTAGCCCCTCACTCACAAAGCTGCTAACCGTGAAGCAGCGTAGCACGTCTGTTCCTCCTTCTAGACTTTGTTTGCCGCCTAACATTAGTCCATCTCCATTTGTAATTTAGGCAAATGCGTCTTGTCACTTGCAAACTGTAAGAAAAGTAATATCTCAAAAGTGAAATTCACAGAAATGCAGTTTCAGAGACATAGTAATCCAAATTTGAAAGCGTTATCCATCACGACGGAGACTGGAGCCGTGATTTATCCTGGGTTTTGTTTATTCCCCTACTGCTCTGTGCGTGAGGAGACATCTGCCGCGAAAAGACGCCCGTCGCTCATAGAACCCAAATGCCGGTAATGAATTTGCGCGGCAGGTGGTTAATTGTGTGCGTTTGCAAACTGACTAGTGTGCGTCGCGATTCCAACGGGGCTCTGTCATGTCCCTCAAAAGTGTGGGAGACTGTCGGGCTGTTTCTTCTGTAAAATGTGGTTCAGCGAGGAGTTACTTTGATCGTTGGCAAATGAGAAATGAGCTGACGATGAGAGATCAAGACAAGGAACGACTTCGGTGTTGAGGAGGAGATGAAGAGGCTGGGGAGGCTGCTGCGGAGGAGGGTTATCTTGGGTGAAACAAGGGGAGAAATATAACTGACAAATGTTGTACCTCATCAGTATTTAATAGTGATTGGATTCCCAACCCCGCAGGAAGTCCTTTCTATACTGACTCATGTTTTTGGATATCATCACCACTTTTAGACACCTCTCAGAGAGAATAAGTGGACCTTATTAGTTTATATGTGCTGACAGAGAAGACTTTGAGACCGTTTTTTATTTAATGTGGATTGTCTCAAAAATGACAAAGGGATAACTAAGGCAAAAAAGTGTGCAGCTCGGCAGTTACTATAGTTACCACTAGGGCTGAAAAATATATCGTTATCGTATTTATATTGATATGAACATTCAAAATATTAAAATCGAAAAAGCAATATAAACGATATAGATTTTCATCAATAAAACTGCACTCTTTTGTATTATGATTTTATTTTTCTAAAAAATGCTTAGTTTTCACCTAACCCATAGTTATATCGTATCGTATCGATATCGAGATATCTGGCATGAATATCGAGATATGAAATTTTGTCCATATCGTTCAGCCCTAGTTACCACCATGGAATTTTAAACTATAGGTCTGTCGGAATGTTTCCAAAAAACCGCTATAAAATATAGAAGAATTAATGATTCTGAGGAATAAAGTAAACATAACACAAACTATTTTATACGTCAAGCTTTTGCCACATGAAGGTTTCATCACAGTGGAACAGTTTTTTTTAAACTAAACTAAGTACCGTATTTTGGTTTACCTAAGCACACATACAGATAGGCCTACTTCATTAGAATATTACTCAAGTGCAAGTGAAAAAATACTATATGAAAAAACTAAGAATTAGGACAAGGCAATTTTATTTGTATGGCACATTTCATGTCAAAAGACATGTCAATGTGTATCACCAAAACACAAACTTAAAACATGCAAATCAATATAACAATTACAATACAACAACACTAAAAATACAGCGCCTCTCAGGTTCTCACTGTGTTCAGTCCTGACTCTGGGACCAGCAGGAGACCTCTCCCTGAGGTTCTCACTGTGTTCAGTCCTGACTCTGGGACCAGCAGGAGACCTCTCCCTGAGGTTCTCACTGTGTTCAGTCCTGACTCTGGGACCAGCAGGAGACCTCTCCCTGAGGTTCTCACTGTGTTCAGTCCTGACTCTGGGACCAGCAGGAGACCTCTCCCTGAGGTTCTCACTGTGTTCAGTCCTGACTCTGGGACCGAACCTCTCCTGAGGTTCTCACTGTGTTCAGTCCTGACTCTGGGACCAGCAGGAGACCTCTCCCTGAGGTTCTCACTGTGTTCAGTCCTGACTCTGGGACCAGCAGGAGACCTCTCCCTGAGGTTCTCACTGTGTTCAGTCCTGACTCTGGACCAGCAGGAGACCTCTCTCTGAGGTTCTCACTGTGTTCAGTCCTGACTCTGGGACCAGCAGGAGACCTCTCCCTGAGGTTCTCACTGTGTTCAGTCCTGACTCTGGGACCAGCAGGAGACCTCTCCTGAGGTTCTCACTGTGTTCAGTCCTGACTCTGGGACCAGCAGGAGACCTCTCTCTGAGGTTCTCAGAGTGTCAGGGAGGTACTTTGGTGCGAGACCATGAAGAGACTTGAGACAGCAGGGCTGGAAGCCAGTGCCAGAGTTTGAGAGCAAATGTGGGAAAATTGATGGAAATGAGCCCATGGCTACGATCTAGTGTGGCGTGTTTGCATGCATGAGTCTCATGTGTGTTCATTAACGTGCTCTGTCCCGGCCACATAAACAAAATAGAATAAAATTTGAATGTGTTTCACAATTATAAACAGCAGTGAAAGCCCCCAATTTGTTTTATCGTTTCTTACACCATGACGTTTCTGGCCACATGCCCTTGATCCGACGAGGATGAAGGTATTCTGTATTCTTGGATCCAGCACGCAGGTTTTACTGCCTTTGGATGTGCGTGCCTATTTCTTTTTAGCAGTCACTTTTTTAATAACCCTGTTCAGCTTTTAGATTAACAGTTGTTTTTAAATATAGATTTTTTGAAAAGGTTACTTGTGATACTTGACAAATTGATTGTTTTTATTGATGTGCTGAGATATTTTTATAAGACCATATCAGTAGCATGAACTCTTTTCATTGAAGCCAATGTTGTTGCTATAATCCCAGTGTGTGACTTTATCCTGTCACCCCCAGACGTGTATCTACAACCCCCTCGTCTCCTGGTGCGGACCCCCACATGGCCGGAGCGCTGGAGCCCCGACGGTCCAGCATGGACGTGCCGCGGATGGCAGAGGGCCTGTTCAGCAGCACGCTCTCAGGGGCGTCGGGCGGACACCACGTGCCCTCCTACCTGACGCTGGAGCAGAAGGCAGCCTTCGTCTTCGTGCTGCTGCTCTTCATCTTCCTGGCCCTCCTCATCGTCCGGTGTTTCCGCATCCTGCTGGACCCATACCGCAGCATGCCCTCCTCCAACTGGACAGACCACACGGAGAAGGACACCTTCGACTACCGCATAGTCTGAGGAGGGCACAGAGTCATGCCGCGCTTCGTTAGGACGCCGCAGTGTGTCATAACCGCTCAAAATGGAATGGGATTTTCACTTTGTTGTACAATAACTGTGCCAGATTTCTTTTATAACTTACTACAAAATGGTAACACTATGAGGCTTTTATAAATGATATAAAAAAGCATTTACAAACCTTTTTCTAGTTATTTATATTAAGCACCCAAATAGAGATTAATGGCTCAGACTCGATAATGAGCCCAAACCACAGACACACACAAAATGTAGCTTGCAAATGTGACGGCCATCTTGCAAATGTCCAGTTAGCTAAATGTTTTAGAAAAGATCAAGCGCTTACCTATGCTTAAGTTACTTAATTTGTCACGAACCACGTTTAACAGAACAGCACGGTTCCATGGCACGACCGAGTGAAAATCTTCATTTGCTTTGAACTGTTATCACGCGGCGCTACACACCGCCACCGTGCCGCCCGTTCGTCAGCCCTTTGGCCCGAGAACACACCAGGCCCTTCACCGCGGGAACGAATCTCCTCAATCCAATCAATCTTCGAAGGAAAAAACAAACAAAACAAACAAAAAAAACAACAACAAAAAAGGACGATAATCCAGCTTCTCCCTGCCAATCTGAACTGAGAGCCTGACGCCTCGTTTCCCGCGCCCGCCGTCTGGTCAGTTTGCCACTGTAAAAAAAAACACACACACAAAAACGCGGGATGTCAAGCCATGCTCACATAATACACCCCTCTGTACCTTTATGACACAAGGATACAGGCCCAGCTATAAGAAGAACAAAAAAGAACCTTCCAAAACAACACTTTGTCAGCCTCCGAGCTTAATTAGTTAAGTCAGCGTTTCACTTTTCAAAGTCAGGTATGATCAAATTACAAATGAAATAGATTATTAAATTATGTCCATACTGGGGGAACTGTATCTAAAGCAGAAAGCACCCAAGTAAAATGCATTACTAAAAGATAAAGGAACCTTTTTCCCATTAAAATGAATGGGAAAGTGTGGATGATCCTGAGGTCCACCTTAAGAAACCCTAATACCACCTTTCATTGGTTCTTAATCGCTAAACCATGTCTAAAAAGGGTCAAATATAGATATAAATTAGACTGAATTATGAATTAAAATTGATGTAAACCATGTCCAAGGTAGAAAAAGCATCAAACTTCAAGCACAAATTGAACGATCTCTATCGAAAATGTATAAAGAAGCCAAAAGTATGAGAACCAAAGTTGTATTTTAGCTTAATGTTACTGTCCAAATACAGCTAAATCTTCAGGTATCAATGGCAATTTCTTCGGCCAATCAGAAGGCTCATTAGAACAACAACAAAAACAACAACAAAAAGGTAATCTCTGTGAGCACCCTGAAGTGTTCCATTTTCTTGAAAACCCTAAAATGGGTTGGCAACTTCAGGCTCAAGGGGCAAAATCTGCCCTTCCGAGTGCAGTTCGGTCCCCGCTCTTTAGAAAATCGGTCCACTGCCAACCAAAGTTGCCTACCCCGTCCTAAAATATGAATATTTTACTAATTGTGCGAGGAAGCTGACGGTTCTTGAGTGCCACCCAATCCGTCAAGGGAATCCTTATGACGGTGGCACCCAAATTTGGGTCTGGGGCCTGTAGGGGGAAGAAAATTTGAATGTTTTTGTAAAAATGTACTACTTTGAATCAGTATTGCAGCAACAGCCAATGCTATTTCTTGTGTCATATGTAATTTTAAGATGTAAAGCATTACATTTGATCCAGAATAGAGTGAGTTACCATTATTGTAATTTAAATTCATAAGGAGGGCGCGACACTCTAGATTTGTTAATGGCTGCCTTGCGATAGCATCAGGGTCAGATATGGAGGCTCGTGGGAAAACGATAACTCTTTGACAAAAAAAGGATAAAAAAAACTGTCCCAAAACTTGTGGCGACGCTGGAAACGAGGCCGGACTGAACTATGCCATAACCGAGTGACCCCATGTGCGTGCTGCCGTGTAACGTGTCCGTGGACTACCTCATTCTCCATCTCATGTCTCCGCTCGGCACAGGGTCGAAACGCTCCAAGCCACTTGGATAAACACACTGTTTACACCTTTTTTTTTACACTTTGGTTTTTGTAAGGATATCGTAGACAATCAGTGTTAGAATACTGTACTTAAATATTTGCTAAAAAACAAAAGAAGAAGAAGAAGAAGAAAAGTTTGTTGTTTTACTACGTGCACAGGGGTCAAAATTGGGATTTATTCCAAGCGGGAAGAGTTCCAATGCCTTATGTCTTTGTCAAATGTAGCCATCTTTCAAAATCATATAGTGTTGTGTTAACTGTAGTCTGTGATAAAAGCTGGCTTAGATTTACATGGATCGAATTGGAAGGAGGTGCCCTTTAACGTTTTGGAAGAGGTTTGGAAGAGAAAAAAACTGTTCTGACCATTGTCAAACTGCTGTCCCACCACCAAAGGAATTGAGTTTTTGGTAATTTTTTGTGAAAGGAAAAGAAACGATGTTCGATGCACAAATCTAACGAGAAACATTCACCGCCTGGCCCAAAATGAAAAGCCACCACCCGGGTCTGGGGTTGCTGCAGTTCGTCAGTTCTACGGTTCTCGAGATGACAATGCTAGGATTCGTCAGTTCAGGGAGCATCACGAGGTACATTTTTCTCATGTGGATTGGCCAGACCTTAACCTAACCCTATTGAGAATCTTTGGGATGAATCAATGGTATGACTCTCCCATCAGCAATCCAAGCTCTTGGTGAATGTGTAATATTGAATTGGGAACACATTTCTCCAATTAAAGGCAGGCAACTATTATTATACGAACAGATCACTAGCCTTATTAGCCCAACACTGGCCCAGACGCTCTTTTGAACCAAATCAATCCCTTGAATTATACAGCAATAGCACATAATGAGATAAAACAGCTTACAACGCACCTAGCACTTGTTCTTACGACACTAGAGGCACTTTTGCACATGGTTAGCGAGCACATACCGTACGGTGTTCAATATTAATTTAAGAGAACACACTTTTTATTCGATAGCGCTGTTACCACGGAGACAGGTGAAAGTGGGGAGAACGGGGAAGACAAAGGGTGTAGGATAAAATATGCCTTTGTTTGAACAGAGTTGTAAGTCATTTTGTACCAGTAGCAACATGAGGAAGAGCAGCTATTAATTTAATCACTTTTACTGCCTAACTTTCCTATAAAGCGCAATATTGTGATATTTGTTCTTAACTGCTATGGCAAAGGTTCTCAGATTTCATCGGCTTGAATCAGACATACATTGGGATCAAATGTTGAACGTTACAGGGAAAATCCACCAGAAATCGCAGATTTGCCAACACATTCCCACGCTCTATCGTACAATATGGACAGAATTCCGATTTGAAAATTGTATTTGAATCCAATTGCGATACAAGGGAAATGATGAGATATTTCAACCTCTACATGCCTTTAAAAACACAATACTCAAGATTTTGCAACAGTTTTGTGACTCTTTCTATGGTGATGGGACAGTGGTGCAAGTCGAAACCCTTGTTTGTGCGTCTTGTGTGTCGAGCCCGAAGGCGCTCAGAGCTTCTTTAATGTCCTAGATGTCAACAACCAAAAGAGTGTGCCTCTTGAGTGTGTTCTGGTGTTCGTCTGTGGCAAGGGGAAACGATTGGTTTTGAAATCTGTTTTTGATGTCTTTCGTTTTTTGTGTGTGCTGTCCATTTTCCTGAATTGTACTAGGCATGGGACAACTGCGGATTCTGGATTACTATATATTTTTTCGGCCTCAAGTTTTAATTAATTCCACGAGGGTCTTTGGGCCTGACAGAATGTGGTGACTTTTTTAAAGAACTTGTGACGTGATTTTTCTATGCATTTCCCTTGGTAAATTGGAGACACATGATCACCCCAAACTTGCCCGTCATGCAACATTTTCTCATTGCATTTTCCTCTGTCGATTTCTCTTCAGACGCCAGAATTTGATTGACCTAAAAGCTTAAAACAAAGGCTGCGATAGTTTGATTCTGTTTTTCGGTTTTGACAGAACAAGTCGAGAAAAGTCATTTGACTGCTCAGTGCTCCCTTTGTTGTCAGAGGAGGCCACAGCAAATCACTTGCACTGTGATTTGACAGATTTTAAAGCCTGTACACCCTTCAAGTGTCTTAACAGCTGCAGTTCCGTCGGCTCTTGCTTTTTTTCTTTATACTTTTGGATATGTAAGAAGCAGTCTAACAGCTGTCCATTTTTAGGTTGTCTGTTAAAGTGTAAGCATATTTGTTAATCTCTAGGGAAATTGTTCTCTGCTTTTGGACAATCCTTCAATGCCACAGGGCAACCTGTCATAAGCAGTGGATGACTCCAGTGCAGTGTCTACGTCCCATCTCTTGAGCATCTTTAACTGGCTAGATTAGAAAACCCACCCAAAACTCCACAGAGAAAGGCCCACCCATTCCCAGAATCAATGCCAGAAACGTATTGTTCTGTGTCTGGTGACAAGATTTTCCAACTAACACTTCTTGCAATTCGGTTTCTGGGGATCCAAATATTGTCTGTATTTTAATTGAGCAGGCAGAACTAGCACTTTGACAAAGTTGTATGCCTTCGGAGTATATTCACTACTTCTTCTACCCACAGAGTCTCCCACTGTCCATGCCTAGTCCTGACCTAAACAGCATTTTACTGCCTGCACTGGTGTATTGACAGTTGGTATGCCAGGGTTGCAGCGTCGATGGAGATGTATTGATTTAACACATCGAAGCCCTTTACGAACCGACCGTCGTGGCTCTTCTGTTGGGCAACTCTTCAACTGTGCGCCTTATAGTGTAGATTGTTTACAGTATCGTAGGTCGCAGAGACACCCAGATGGACTGTCGAACTGCGAGTGTCTTTGCGCTTTCACAGAGATGTCATACTACCACTGAAAAAGTAAAAAGAGAAAAGATCAAAACTGGGTCCGGACGATCCCAGGACATTTCCGTGATGACATTCGATGTTTTTGTGATCTTTGAGGCCTTTTTCGAATCCCAGAGGGGTGGAATACAGCTTTTAGTTGGACAGAGCGAGCGCTACCCTTGACATATGACATATTTGTGACATAAAACACAAAGTCAGGAGGGTCCCTGGGTAGACCTTGGACACCCTGAAGAGACTACGCCTCTCGGATGGCCAGGGAAAACCTTGCAATCCCCCGAAACGTGAAGTCTGGGCAACTTTGCTCAGATGGATACCATTCTCTGCTGTTTTGGCATTTCTCACAAATCTTTCGTGACTCTTAAACCAGGCAGAACGACGATTTGCGAGCACTATGTCGCGATTGGCCTGCGCTACATGAAGCATCTTTTGTATTCCAGAGGCATTCGTCTTCTGCATTTCTTCCTCGTCCTCGTTTATCAGTCATCTCTGCCGTGGCATTGACACTGTGCAGTTGCGCTTTTGTAACCAACAGCCGTAGCATCAATAGGGAAACATTCTTGCCTTCTTGCAGTGAGTAAAATATCCAGTCTAACAAAAAAACGTATGAAGCGGAAGAAAACGGATGGATAGATCGTGCCAAGTTTAATTAGCAGAACTTGAAAATACTGTTAAGGAGTCTCCACAAGAACATGAGCAAAGGTGGATTTTGAAAAAGCACAAACTAGTGAACGAAAATCCCCCACCTGTATTAAGTTGCAGAACCTTTTCCCAGAACTTAAGCTGGCAGTGCTCAAAGTCAGTCATTGCGGAGTACCATGAGAATTAGCTTTATTCCACCTCTCTGATCTTCTCCTGTCGCCAATGTCGCCATGTCGTGCTGCAGTGGCGTGTGCTTCAGTCTCCTGCATGCTCCTTTCTCTGTGCATGGTCAAAAACTGGTGATTAAAAAGAAAAATAAGAAAGTGCTTTACCCTCTCCCCTTGTTGTGGCTGTGGGCCAGTTGCTCCAGCAGCTGTTAAATATTTGTAAGTGAAGAGTTCTTTTCTTTCCTCTTTTCTTTGGAGATTTCCGCCTTGAGACGTTCCTTTTTTGTAATAAAAAAAAATATCACAATACACTCTCCCGTCGTCTCCCTTCTTGTTTGCTTTTTTCGGCGCGTTCCGGAGGTGTCAGGTGAGAAGGATAAACAAAGCCAAAAAAAATAAAGAAAAAGGAAGCTATTCTCCAGACAGCGTTGCCCTTTTCAAAGGCGAGACGTGTTGTGCGCCGGAGGCTCGGTACATTCTTTTTCGCAGGTTTATCAGCGGCTGCCAGTGCTAGCCGCGGGAGCCGGGATTGCTTTTTCAGAGTGCAAACACTTGGTCCGGTTTGTACAGAGCGGGTTGCCAAGCTGTGGGGCGCGGGCCACTCCGTGAGCCAAGGAGCCTCCAGAAACAAACGGTCTCCTCGCGCGCGGCAGCCCATTTTCTTTCTACAGTCCATCCAGTAAAGTCGCTTGTGCAAAACTAATGGCATCTATGGGCCGATTTGGTAAGCTAATGGGCTATAATGTCGCTAATGCGGCAGTGAATTGGGTTTTTAGTGTGATATGACATTGCAAAGATTAGTCTTAAATGTGACCAAGAATGACAAATATATACACAAGCCGGCTGCAATTTCCTCCAGTATCATGTCATGTTTTCCCTTCCCACTTTCTCTTCACAAACCAAATCAAGTTACTGCGAGCAAAGAAGCTGAGACTCGATCTCCTCTCACCTCTGTGCAGATCGCTGGGTGCTGGGATCAAGCTGATGAAACCAATACTCTCTGAAATCACTTCCAATGTACACTTCTCAGGCCTGTGCAAAGCTCACTGTCCAGCTAACGTCCGCCTCATTGTGTCGGAGAGGTTTGAGTGCTTGAACGATATAGGAGCTGTGTTGTCGAGGACTTTGTTCCCCTAGTGGGGCCTTCCATGGCAAACAGCTCCTAGCCATCGACTGTACATCAGGGGTAGGTATATCAGCGTCAGGTGCGGCGGCCAAATCAGGCCCCCAGCATGTATTCTGTGGCCCCTTAGATGGTTTTAGAAATATAAACCTACTAAAATAATCCAAAGAATCATAAAATAGTACGAATTTCTTAGGGGATTTTATTAGGGGAGGACTCCCAGAACCCCTAACTTAGAACAACAACAACTGACAAGAGGACAAGCAGGGCCTGTTGAGTGAGCTCGTCTCGCAACACGCTCTGTTTTTTTCTTTTTTTTCTTTTATTATTGTCATTTATTTTACTATTATTATTATTTTATTCACCAAAACTCAGAAAGATAAAATATTAGCAATAAGTAATAATTGTAGCAATAATGATGATGATAATGATAGTGATGATGATATATATAAATAAATATAACATTTTTTTTTCTTGCCCATTGTATGACATTGTAGCCTATTTTACTTATTTTTATATATGTTTTGTTTAATATATTACACTTACATATATACACTAATTTGACCACATTCGACATAGCACCTATGCACCCCTGCATTGCATACACATTCACATACATACACAGAAACTCCACAAACCAAGGCAGAACTGAAACAATAAAAAACGCAACCCAAATAATTTTATTTTTATTTTTTTACTATACTCTCCCCCTCCCCCCCAACCCCACCCCCCTTAACACCTACTGTATTTGTAAACTGGGTAACGCTTTAGAATACAGCCCGCGAGTTCCAGGTGTAAGTACGGGTAACAAGAAAGTAATTACACATGTAAGTACAGGTACTCTTACAACGTGTAACAAGGGGGAACAATGTGTAACAAGGCAGTACAAAGTGTTACAAGGGGGAACAATGTGTAACAAGGCGGAACAATGTGTAACAAGGTAGTACAAAGTGTAACTACGTGTAACTACGTGTCAAGGTGTAGTAAAGGTAATCTTTTTCATTTTTTTATTTCTTTCTTTCTTTCAAAAGGACATCATACAATCACAACAAAACCGCCAAGCCAATACAGTATGAATGAAACGGAGCAATTAATGGTGCTGAGCTATCACAGACTTTCACAACAGTATTACTGTTGTGAAAGTGAAGACACGACTCCAGGCAAATATACAGCAAAACAAGGAAAATGACCACGTTATCAATGTGCATGAATACTGTAACTAATGTGTACAGGACAGCACGGGCTGTAAAATGAAGTGAGACACCGTTGAAAAATGCCTGGAGTCATGTCTTCACTTTCACAACAGTAATACTGTTGTCCTGCAACATTAAGATTAATGCACTATTAATAATACCACATTCCCTTTTGCCACAACTATGTGATAGCTCAGCACCATTAATTGCTCTTAGAATACCTTTACTACACCTTGACACGTAGTTACACGTAGTTACACATAGTACTGCCTTGTTACACATTGTTCCCCCTTGTTACACTTTCTACTTCCTTGTTACACATTGTTCCCCCTTGTTACACATTCTACTTCTTTGTTACACATTGTTCCGCCTTGTTACACATTGTACTGCCTTGTTACACATTGTTCCCCCTTGTTACACATTGTACTGCCTTGTTACACATTGTTCCCCTTGTTACACTTTCTACTTCTTTGTTACACATTGTTCCGCCTTGTTACACTTTCTACTTCTTTGTTACACATTGTTCCGCCTTGTTACACTTTCTACTTCTTTGTTACACATTGTTCCGCCTTGTTACACTTTCTACTTCTTTGTTACACATTGTTCCGCCTTGTTACAGTTTCTAATTCTTTGTTACACATTGTTCCCCCTTCTTACACGTTGTAAGAGTACCTGTACTTACATGTGTAATTACTTTCTTGCGGGCTGTATTCTAAAGCGTTACCGTAAACTGGATATATTAGATTTCGAATATAACGTTTTCTTTCTTTTATGTTTTCATTCTTGTAATTGTATTAAAATGTAATAAAAAAATAAAAATAAAATAACAAAATAACAAAATAAATAAAAAAGAACAACAACAACATGGGGTCAACATGGGAAGTTTGGCCGTCTTGTGAGTAGAAAGAAAATCCGCCTGTGATTCAGTGAAATTGCCTACTCCTGCTGTATATGAAAGGACTAATTACAGCCCTTTTCTCTAATGGACTTCCCACTGAAACTATTTTGCCGTTTTAAGTCATTATCCAACACAGGCTTGTCATTCTGATCTCCATGTGCTTTTCATAACACGCGCAACATCATCCAATATTTTTCCTATCTTGATTTGAATTGTACCCTTCTATATAAGGATGCTGGCCACGCTGAACGGAATAGGGGAAACCACGCCTCCCACAGGACATCGCTATTTCACGGTCAATGGTCCAGATAAAGAGCAGTTCAGGAGGCCCTCATTATGAGACTCCAACAACCCTGGTTACGTCGCCTGGGTTAGCAGTGCCGGGGGCTGAGCCTGAAGGAGAGTCGTGAGGCCACCGTCCCATCGTTCCTCCACCTGCGGAAGGACCCATAAGGGGGACGGTGCGGAGTGATCCCTGCCCCTGCGACCCTCTAACTGATAAGAAGAAGAAAGTAGATGGATAGATTTGAGCTAAGTTTTCTTTATAATGTATAAATCTTTATTCTGAGAGTAGCTTTTTCATACGTCTTAGATACAAATTGACAAAAAATATGAGGTATGCTGCAACATAATCACAAACACACGTAACACTTTTCAGTACTAAATATTTAATGGATTTTCTGTGTTTTTGATCCAATCAGCAGCAAAAGGCTTCTCCTAAAGTGCATCCTCTCCCCACACGAGTCAAGCCGGGGCGATCCCAGATTGATAGCAGTGCAAATAATCGCTTGTCATTAGTGTATGAGAGACAAAACATCCACAAGTACAGATGACGGCTTAAGAACCTCCACTCCTTTAGGCTACTCCTGCGTCCTGAGTGCGTACACACACATATTATATAGGTTACTGTAAATACACACTTTTCAACAACATCCTTAAACAACAAAAGACATTAATCTTAGTCACTGTCCCTCCTGTTCTCTGACATCTCCTCATAATGTCACGATGGTACGATTAGATAAAGGCTGTGTTTTTGCTTTGCCTTCAGTTTCTTTATTCCGCCGAATTCTCCCGGAGTTTGTCAGACCGTCTTGCAAAGGAGCAGCACCGGATCAGAATATAAAGTACAGGCTGATCCTCTCCGAGGGGAAAAATGCAACCGCTGCTTTTTGGATTACGTAACACTATAAGCCTAAGAATGCAGTTTAGAAAAAAAAATAAAGTCCCCCGTTTGGATGTAGAAGGATTTAGCCTGAGATCAATAGAAAAGATACATGTGGGGTGGCTTGTTAGGCGTGTTCGTTGCGAGGATGTCCAGGCTAACAGGAGAGGACGGGGCGTATGAGCTAACGGAGCGAGTGGATATTCAGCATGACAGGCAACAATCTGACGCATCAATCTTTTGGCAGGAAAAGAAGAAAATAAGGGAAAGAGAAGGCTGAGACAAAGGTCCTTTTATGCCACTCTGACTTTCAGAGTGCGTTGAAGGGGAGACACTGCAGATAGACTAAATCTGGAGATATTGTTTTGGCCGATTATGTTTTCTCATCATTTAGTTGTGCTCAAAAGTTTATATACGCTGGCAGAATGTATGTTTTGACTTTTTTTTTTTTTTTTTAGAGAATATGAATGTTAACACACAAAAAATATTTTTACTCATAGTTAGTCGTTGTGTGAAGCCATTTATGGTCAAACAACTGTGTTTGCTCTTTTTAAATCATAATGATAAAAGAAAAGTTTTGTGTTATTCATAATTGCATTAGCCAGGGTATGTAAACAACTGTACACTTTCCCCTTGAAACAAAAACACTGCTGCACAATAAGGCGTCTAGTTTCATCATCATTTCGAAATCGTCATTTCAAAATCGATATTTCTCACATGGCAACAACTTGCAGAAAAGAGGCACCTTTTTTGCTTGTTGGGCAAAAACTCAGAACTTTCCTGATGCATGTACCTGTACTGTCACGGAAATGTTATGACTGGCTGCGAGTTCACAATATGTAAAAATGCGTTATGATCAGCCCGTAAAGGTCTTACAAGAAACTGAAAGACAAAACAAATTTCAGTTCCAATACAGACAAAAATGTGTAGGTACAGAACATTCAATACCCAGATTCCACATCCTCCGCCTGTTCGCTCAGCTCCACTCCGCTCCTGTCCGACACCTAACGGCAGCGACATCACCGCCCACTGTCTCCTCTTCAGTCCGCCGGGTCCTCTTTGCCAGTGCAGCAGTTCTTCACGAGGAACTCGAAGTGAGCCATGCAAAGTTTGTGAAATAAAACTCCTAATAAAATCATAAACAACTGTTTAGGTGCAACTTCGGTCACAGAGGAGATCACTTTGAAGCTAGACCACTTCTCTTTCACTATCACAAGTTTGGGGAAAAAACAAAGTTACGTGAATGAGAGCAAGAGAAGCTTAATCGGGTCGTTTGATTGTGTTTGTCTTAAACTCTGCCATAAGGAAACATCGAGGTTATATTTGTGTAAAATACAGATTTTTTTTTTGTTAAAATAAAGTCTGTGCGGTCTGAACTATGGAGCTTGAGTTTTTTGAACGGCTTTTCACTGTGAACGATGGGAGCCGAGTCCCTGTAGAGAGCCGTTCACTTTTTTCTTCTTCTTTTTAACTCTTCGGGGGAGGGGCGTCAATTTAGTTGTGCATTCTTAGTTTGCGAAACAAAAGTCACTGCTGGAGTGGGGCGGAGAGAGGATAGGAGTCCACATCTTCCGCCTGTTCGCTCAGCTCCACTCCACTCTGGGCCGCCACCGAACGGCAGCGACATCACCGCCCACTGCCCCCTCTTCATCTCCGCCGCTGCTGCAGCCTCACGAGGAGTTCATCACTTTGAGAGATAAAAGTCCTAATGAAATAATGAACACCTCGACTATTTAGGGGCAGACGAGCAGACGGCACGGTGGCACAGCGGTTAGCGCTCGTGCTTCACAGCTAGAAGGTCCGGGTTCGATTCCCACCTGGATGGGGCCTTTCTATGTGGAGTTTGCATGTTCTCCCCGTGTCTGCGTAGGTTTCCTCCGGGTACTCTGGTTTCCCCTACCACTAAAAACATGTACAATAGGCCAGGATGAATGAGAGTGTGTTTGAGAGTGCGCATGGGGGACGACGGATGGAAATTAGCCCAAGGCTACAATCCGGTGTGGCTTGTTCATTAACTTGCACTGTCCCTAACAAATAAACCAAACCAACAATAAACTCCAGTTACAGAGGAGATCGCGTTGAAGCTGGACCACTTCCATACGTTTTTTTCTCCTCCCCAGCCACGTGAAGGAGAGAGAGGGGGCAGAGAAAAAGTTACGTGAATGAAAGCAGTAGAAGCTTAATCGGGTCGTGTGATTGTTTTTTGTGATAACAAACTCCATAGAGGGAAATACTGTATCGATGTTATATTGTGTGAAATAGTGACATTTTCAGGAGCGGCTCCCTTTAAAGGGGGGTATTATGCTTTTTTCAATCACATAGCACCAGTCTATAGCATACTACAATGATGACGTAACCTTCTGTTGGTCTGTATATGCAGTAAATTAAAATAACTGCCTTGAATAAAATTGCTCTCTCAAAATGGCTGTACTGAACGTCTTGAAATAGGCCTCTGTCTCTTTAAGAAGCTTTCCGACACGCCCCTTCAGCACACTGCTGTGGCATCTAAACAACACTACTGTGCGGGGAGGGGGCTCTGCTGAGCTGAGAATATGGAATCTGGACAAAATCTCGATGAATTGAAATTTTCGCCTTGTTTTTTAGGCGATCATGACTCAATTAATCAGGCTAGGAGCGAGATCTTGGAAAAATCCTTCTGAATCTTCTTCAAAATCTTAATACAAGACTGGACGTTTTTTTTGTCTTTTAAGTGCTGATGTTGTCGTCAGAGTGAGGAACATTGCATTCTGAGAGCAAAAATTAAACACCTTAGTGAAGATCACGCAGTTATTGGAAAGGTTTTGCGAACGTTTATATGCCGAGGGAGAAAAGTGACCTGAAAATGTAAAAACAATGAAAATGCCTGCAGTGTCGTGGGCGACTGAGAACCTATACACACAGTCCCATCACAGAACAGCAATTATTCTGTCTGCTCACTTCACAAGTCTTTCTGTTTCAGCGCTATTATTTACCGAGATTATATGGAGACGAAACAACATTTCAGAACATAAGTCTTCGTCTCACAGTCTGAAATCTCATTAACTTCTGACAAACACGAGCAACAATCCGATCCGAGCCCCGCCCCCCTTTTCCCCGGCGCGAGGAGCATCACCAATCGATGGCCCGTCATGCTTTACGCAACGTGCCTCGTGTCAAAGAGAAGCCGCTGATAATTGAATCATTTTCTTTTCTCACATTTCAGTCTTTCTCCAAACGGGCCATTTCACTGCCCGTTAATTTAACGCTCCCCGAACAGCTGGCGGAGGCGGGCCTATCTACGGCGAGGGAATGGTGGCTGCAGCGCGGACGGCGAGAGTGAGATATTAGTGTATTGCATAATTGATTTCCGTGTGATCGCTCCCGTAGCAGGGAATCAGGCAGGTGGACGGAGCTAAAGCTGATGAATGGTGTACGGTCGGGTGGAACTAGTCATACACTGGGTTTGGTCCAAATAGGCTTTATTATTTAGCACTTAAAACAAGCCCATAGTCGAAGGAGCTCACAGCGTTGCTTCAGAAAGCAAAATTCACATACATATTTCCCATAGGCTTTTACATGATAAGACTAGTTCTGCAAGGTTTATTGATATATATCAATATATTGAATCGCAATCGAGGTTTTGACTACTGCAATAACCTAAGGAGGCTGAAGTGTATGTGTTTTTCCTTCTGTCTCTGGCATTTGAATAATAGATAATCACCACCCAGAATCGCAGAGCCTTGTGATCTTAGGTTCAGCTCCAACAGATAAAAGGAGTTTCCCTAAAGCAGATTCTAAAGTGTTTAGATGTGATTCCATGTAGCACAATCAAAAAAACGCGCACATCCCTAACTGAGCAGTGTGCTGGATCAAAAAAAGGTAACAAATGTAAGAAGAATAAAAAAACCCGCACAACTGCGTTTTAGCTCCCAAGAATCTATTCTTGGGAGCTAAAACGCAGTTGTGCGGGTTTTTTTATTCTTCTTATAGATGTGATTCCATCCCAGACTTATTTTAGCCCTGTGGTTGTCCCAAGGAGGTACTCTGAATGTCGGGGAAATTCCTCCAGAAGAGGGCGCTGTCCATGTACAACCAAATCTTGTTGAAAGTAGATTATTGTGTATTGTTCTAAGTTATGTCATTTGCCAGTCTAAAAGTAATATGAGTTCACTCATCATTTTAGCAGTTTATGCATTTAAAGATATCAAATAGAAAAATCGCAAATCAAATCGCAATCGCAATAATTGTCTGAAAATAAGACCACTGAATCTGTTAATCTGTTTCGATTATTGAGACAAACCTCCCAATATCGTGTATCATAACAACAGTAGCTCAGATGAGCCGGTCGTTTGCGCTCCCAATCCCGACTCACCCCCTGTGTGAATGTAGGCTGTTTCCCAATTGCGAGGATCCTCGGCGTCTCGACCACTCCGGACGTAATTCACGTCATCACAGCGCCGCCAAGTGGTGTTCCAATTCACTCAGACCACTCGCCTCCTCGCAGCTCGACTCCTCCGTTTGGCTCATTTATGAAGGATGCACCGGTGGATCCTCCACTGCCTCGGAGAGCTGAAATTACCCATGATGCACTGCAACACTGTTCCCCCCAAAACTTTATTAGTTTGAAGTTTTGTTCCACATTTGTGCAAAAAAATAATTGTAATAATAAAATCATTAGTAGACGTGTTGTAAGCAAGCAAAGATGTAAAAAAGAGGTTTATATAAAGTTAATGAAAAGCCTAATAAATAGGCCTATTTATTGATAAATCAGGCCTATGGTTGTTGTGCAATTGAAGGCGATTAGTGCGCGTGGGCGGCACGGTAGCACAGCGGTTAGCGCTCGTGCTTCACAGCTAGAAGGTCCCTGGTTCGATTCCCACCTGGACGGGGCCTTTCTGTGTGGAGTTTGCATGTTCTCCCCGTGTCTGCGTAGGTTTCCTCCGGGTACTCCGGTTTCCCCTACCACTAAAAACATGTACAATAGGCCAGGATGAATGAGAGTGTGAATGGGGGACGACGGATGCAAATTAGCCCAAGGCTACAATCCGGTGTGGCGTGTTTACATGCATGAGACCCATGTATGTTCATTAACATGCACTGTCCCGACCAAATAAACCAATAAAAAAATAAAATAAAAATAAACTGGACCTGCTAAATATATTTGATATTTTAATTGAATTTCTTACAAATCCTTGCAGAAATGTTATTTTATTCAGGCCAAATGTTCAAACAGTAAGACATCCAACCAAAACCAGTTTATAAACAGCTTTTATTCATAAAACAGTCGTTTTGTAAGCATGGATTGACATTTTATTATATGATTTGACACGTGACATGACCAATGGGCGCTGGCTGCTCTGCTTTGTGACCGCATACACTGGAGGCCGCCATTGCTCCTCCATTGCTGTAGTACCTCCATTTGGCCGCTAGGCCCCCATTGAAAAGCATTGGACACTAGACACGTTAAAAACAACTTTAATGCCTGGTTTCAATTTTTTCAACACTTAATATGGCTACATATTCCTCCTGAGATAACGCTGGGTTAGTCAAAAAAATAGAAACCAGGCTGGTTTTCGAAATACAATTTTTTAATCTCCTACTTAACGGAGGTCGGACTGTTGGCATTGGAGCTGCGCGAGCTACACGTCACGCAAGGGCCGAGTCTACAGTGAGATCCCGCCCTTTTGCCCTTATTAGGAACATGCTTCGTCAGAGCTGGGGAGGAGGAGTCTGTAAATCCGCCATGATTTCCCCCTCGAACGTGGTCATTTTGGTAAACGGGGTGGAGTGAGGAGGAGCTGTCTATTCTTTTTAACAGTCTATGGACATGATGCAGCCGCTCCGGAGGCCGTTCCAATTGAGCTCAAATGTGGCGGTGAGAGGACACTCGCATCCGTTTGGGAGGAGCCCACCACCGAGGACGTCAACGAAGTGGCCAAACGGAGGACGGATCCTCGCAATTGGGAAACAGCCGTAGTCAGTGAGTGGTTGGTGGTGATCAAAGCGGCTGGTGGAACAGATTGGCAGCCTTGTCATGGTGACGTGTAAACAGCAGCAACATCCCTCTCTCTCGGTACTGCTGAATTTTTGCCTGCATTTGTGGTTTCTGTTCCACGTTGTTTTACTGGATACTTTTGTACATCTTTGCTGTGTTTTGTGGGATCGGTGGATTTTTTTTACTGCAAAGAGTCCATAATGGTCCTGAAGAAAGCGGCTTTTTAAAAGTAAACAGCTAGCTAATCAGCTAAACCCATTTGAGACCGACACATTTCTTCTTCTGAGACACTGAAAAGGAACCAAGAGCCCCCACACCTGCAGCACAGTGGAGGTGTCACAAGAGGAGCTACAGGAAACAACGAGGAGGTATGCGGGCGAGACTCACAGCTAAGCCACACATGCCTTCTGTTGTTCTGGCTAATGGACGTTCACTGGAGAATAAAACAGATTAAATGCTAAGCTCTTCACAGAAGATGGTGAAAGACTGTTGTGGAGCAGAGGGAGCTGCGCAGGAGGAAGAGGAAGGAGGAGGTGGAGCTGACCAGTGCAGGACACCACGCTCTGAAATGGGGACAACCCCAGAAGGCGGTGCACCATTTCATAGGATTAAAGTAGCACTGAAGGCAGTCTGCCAGGTTTCCTCCGGGTGCTACGGTTTCCCCGACCTCCACAAACATGCTGGTCAGGTTCACCCACAGTACTTACTTGCTTCTGTCAATTTGCCCCAGGTTGCCGCGGCTACAATAGTAATTCACCACCACAGAGCGTGAATGAATAATGGGTGCAGTGTAGCGCTTTGGGAAACTTGTCAACACAGGCTTGTAATGGGAAACTTTAAAAAATATATATTATTATTATTTGCCTATTTTTAATCTGTTACTGTTTAATAACATACTTTTCTTTTCCTCTTCTTGGCCATTTGAATGGCGGTGGCGGCCAACCTTCTGAAGGCGTGGCAGTCCTGGGACAATAGTATAGCATAATTTGCATGCACACTATACTGTAGCCGATTTGGACTGGAGTCAGGACATTATCTACGAGATCGTAGATAATGCTACGCTCAGCCACACAGCAGCATGAACATGCAGTGGAGACTTCAGGAGCAGGCGCTTAGAAATGTAAATGACATGAATGAAGCTTGAGTAGATCATCTTTGCAATGAAAGGGTTCGGGCTTTGCGTCTTGGATAAACTCCGACCAGTTGTAGCATAGCCTGCTAGCGTCCTTAGCAAGGCACTAACAACAACACGGCAGAGAAAAACACCACGTAAAAGTGGTTTAAAGCTAATAAATCCCTTTCATCTGTGGTGTCGTCATCCCGATCTGATCTAAATCTCACGTCTCATCTGTCCTCTCCTTCAGCAGTGTAGAGAAATGGTAGGAAGAATGGGGAATGCTTTGAAAAAATGCAAACATTTCCGGACTCAGCTATTGTGAAATATACCGTTATGATGATATTATTAATTTATATCATTATATACATTTTGGGTCATATCGCCCTGCGCTATTGAACATAAACCAAGTATCAATGACAACGCTGAGTCAGAATTTAGATGAAAAGGCATCCGCAGTTCTCTCCACAGAGCTTTGAAAGATCGGTCCACAAGCAAGTTCTGTGCAACTATATCAAATTAAGCAAAACACCAAATTCTTGAAAATAATAATATTCTGTATTGAGCTCCGCCATCCACAAAATGGGATGGCTTAGCTGGCTAACGTCTTAAAAGTCCTCCAGTTTTCTTTTCGGATTGCGGAGTGGGCATCAGTGCGGTCCGGGGCACAGGTTTCCACAGAGAAGGGCCGGTCCCTTGGTCCCGTCAGTGGGCTCAGCTCCGTCACCCGAGGTTATGAGGAGAATAGCAGAGAAGACATTATTTGGATAAATAATTCAAACGCTGTATCCTTCCGTGAGGTAATGTCTGCGAAGTCATTATGACACTTTCATTATTATTTATACATGGGGAGCGGAAACAGTAGCTGGATGGTTTAGTGGCTATTAAAGAAAATTCCATGAAGTTTGGAATACGCTATAGTAAGAAATGATGGGCACGTTTCTGTCCATGTTTTACCACTTAGGGAAAAGTTGTTTAGCTCCCATTTCAGTCAAAGCTTCTTACAGTGATAGTCTGTAAGTTTGCAAAGTTAGGCGAGATTGATAGAAATTCGAAAGTAAACAATCAAGTTCCTCCCCTCTTTAACCAGAATGCCCTTCTGATGGACAACTCTAAGTCCGTACTGCTCTTGTATATGAAAAGAGATCTTATTTCATTCTATTACTACACCGATTTACCCAGACGCAACTTAAGAATCAGCACAACAACAGAGCAGGCAACAGACGGGAAAAGGTTTTGCACTAAAATCATTTGGCAGACTGTTGTAGCCTCATTGTTTTTGTTGCATACACGTTTTTTATCAGCTAAAAGTCAGTCCTATTGTATTTCAGCGACCCGGTCCGAGATGGTTGAAGTTTTCTGGCTGCTGTTGTGCTTTTCTTTAAATGAAAATTAGACTAGACTGGGACCAGAAGACTCTACTCCCTGTGAAGAGCCAAAAATCCCATTACTATTCTCTCATTCAGTCAGTAGATGAAGCAGCTTTTTACGCTCTTCCACAGAACACGCACCTCTAGAGACCCCCACGCAGCAGCAGTCATACCCAGCGTCACAAGCCCAGTCTCGGATCACACTGTCTTGGAACAGCAGCTGACCGACAGCAGATGGCCGCCCCGTGGATCAATCTCGTGACCTCTTTTCCGTTCCGTTTCTGTTTTGTAAATGTTGATTTTATTTTTGGGGTGTGGGGCTGCATAAAAAGAAACTACTCTGCATTGGCCTTTAAAGGGCGCGGGTCTGAAAAGGTTACGCAGCCTTGCTCTAATAATCATCCCACCGACCATAAATCAAAACAGAAAGGAGTAAAACGTCTTTCGGTGCACGGGATGTTAGAGCTGGAAACAGGAATTCCACAAAGTAGGCAAACAGCAGCTCTTGTTTGGGGTTTTGCAGTGAAGCATCTGGTTTAAAATTCAAATCTAATGATAGCCATGTAACATTATTTAGCCCAGTATCAGGAGTAATAACAGGAGTTGCCTCACAGGACTCTATCATGACAAATGACTGTACAATCTAATGAAGAATGTCCTGTAATCAAATACAGATGTTCCACTCATTGTTCTATGAATCTTCGCGAGTCATGACTTGCGTAGGTAGACACCGTGACTGACTGATTTGTGCAGCGCGGCGCCAGCTGACATTACGGGAGGCCTAACAAGAAAACATAATGGCAGAGATTCATCTTCAGAATGCATTTAGTCTTCTGACATTTTCATGTAAAACAACTTGTTTGTGTCAGGGAGTAGACAAGTTTAATCGTGAAGATCCCCGTGCTTGTTTACATTTCAAACAGTGAAGACTCGTGCTTCTTTCCCACGGTTACTGTCTTTGCTATATGGACTTGGGGCCAGCCTGTCGTACCTAGGCCGATCGGTGCGCTTTTTCGGTCTGTCTTCCCCCATCTCCATCGTGGACTCCTTCCGTTTCCTGGGCACCACCATCACCTAGGACCTCAAATGGGAGCCAACCATCAGCTCCCTCATCAAGAAGGCCCAGCAGAGGATGTTCTTCCTGAGGCAGTTGAGGAAACTTAAAGGTATACAGGAGGATTTTCCCGAATTTTAGGAAAGAACCGCCCTCTCCACATTTCAAAAAAATGCACATGCGCAACGCTCTACCTGCTCCCGAGAGGGAACGCCTACTAAAACGTGTGCGAGAGACATGCACGAGCCCAGTTCTCCTCGTGCACGCTCTGTCACTGTCAGCATTGCTCACACAAGCTCACTTTCCAAGAAGATTTGCACTTTTTCCACAATGTCAGACTCGCCACCGGTAAGTGAAAATCTATTACAACAAGCAAACCTTTTTTAAAGAATATGTGTAAAGCCAATCGTAATCAGGGATTGTGAATAACAATGTTTTTGTGTCTATGTAGCGTTACGAGCATCTCTACAGCTAACTTTATCATGCTACAGGCTAATAAACAAGCTATCATTTAGCATCTAAATTGTTTTATTTCATTTGTCTGTTTAGAGCTTTCAAGAGGACAGTCTTGTGGGATCAGATATGGACTACGAGCCCGTTCCCTGTGCATCCCGACCAAGATCCAGGAGGGGGGGGGGTGCGCCTAGAGGCCGCGGGAGACGAGCTCCGAGCGCAGCTCCCAGCACCAGCCAAGAGCAAGGAGAGAGGGGGGAGGCAGGGGTCGGGCTAGAGCCCGTGGCCGTCTGCTAGCTGACCTGTCACGGGAGGACTTCAAAAGGGTTGAAGAACTTCATAAACAGAGGATTGCTATTGAGGAGGTATGTGTACATATATAACCGCTAACTTGTCATTTTTTGTTGCAAAATACGTCAAAGGCTAACTTACAAACTCTATTAGTGCAAAGCATTACTATTGTTATTGTAACATTACTGGTCCAGGGTGTCAGACAGACAGTGATCTTTCCTTTTGTTATTGTAATGCTCCCTCCTACATTGCGAGGCAGACAGTGAACACACTCAAATGTATGGAGTGAATGTACTGTACTTTTCCCTTTTATTAGAAAAAGTTTACACAGTTTGCCTGTTCAATGGTTTAGTTGAAAGCTGTATGTGTCAAAGGGCTAAAAAGAACATTTTGTGATTTTGTTTAACAGGCTAGGATAAAGAGACTGACATTAGAGGAGTGTCAACAACTTCTACAAAGATGCCTCAGTCGTGAACCGAGTCTCATCTTTGACCCGATGAGTCTCAACCACACATCACTGTTGCCACACATGGAGCTGTACATCTTGGAGGAAGGTGTGCTTAGACTGGGCAGGCGAATCTGGAATGACCTTAGGGCAGAGGTGGACATCCAGGAGTCAGAAGAAAGTCACAGACAGTTCCGCTATGCTGCATATAGGAACTTTATTGTCTGGCAATATGGTGTTCTGGGACCTGGAGTTAGAATTGTTATAGCGTCATGTTGTGTAGGATCGTTTCCCGGATCCTAATGGCAATTACGTAGGCTTTATTCCGGCCAGAGTGTAAACCTATTGTGTACTCGCAGTAATTCTTTATTGTGCTTTATTCGAAGATGCCTCAGCAGCTAAACTTGCACCCTAACATAAGCTGGATCAATACATGTGTGTTTTACGCTAAAATGTTATTACATTTACTATTTTTTGATATGTTGATAATAAAGTGTCTTACAAAGCTTATCTTTTTTCCCCCATGTACTTCCATTGAGTTTCCCATACCTTTTAATATTTGAAAGTGGCTTTAGAAAGTTCACAAAGGACACAAGTTTATGTAGGCTTGTACAGTTGTGCTCCAAAGTTTACATACCCGGGCAGAATGTTTTTACTATTTTTCAAAGAATATGAAAACAAAGGTTCAGTGGTTGTGTGAAGCCACTTATGGTGAATCAGTGTTTGCTATTTTTAAAATCAGAACATACCAAAATGACCCTGATCAAAAGTTTACACGACCCTGTTCCTAATAATGTGTATTTCCCCTTTAGCATCAATGACAGCTTGGTCTTTTGTGGTCATTGTGGAGAAGTTTCTGTATAATCTAATGGTAAACCGGCCCATTCTTTATCATAAACCTGTGAGCACAACTGTATGTGATAACGGTTTAGAACTTACATGTACAAATATAAAACGCAATTTATCTGAGAAAACCATAATTATTTTGCATATTGTTTTATTTGCTCAAAAGTATAAACTTATATACCATTTTAAAATACATTCACCAGAAAAATGATTTGCGCATTATGTACAGGGGAAATGAAGCACACGTATGGCCCCCTTCATATGTAACTAAAGCTCCAAAGTCACTCTTTTCAAGCACCACATCTACAGGTCATGTGTGAGATGGTTGACCTTTAAAAAAAAAAAAAACATAGGTTTACATATCAGGACCTTTTAGGTATAAAACAAGATTAAACAATCCTATGTAACAGCAGCATACACTGTAGAGGGTTTAATTCAACAAAATAAGGCACTTGACTCGAATACAACTCACCTAGCCCTCGGCGGGCTTTCTTTTCCTTCAATTCTTGTACTGTTGGGGCAGGGCCACCAGACAACAGCCCCAGCCTTCGTGGATCATCAAGTGCAAGAGGCTGCTTTCCTGCCATCCCCCTAGGAGCCAACAGTCTTGAATGGAGAATGACACTCTGTAGATCTGGAATGTACTTGTAGGTTTTTGGGTTCAAAGATCCTGTAATCACATTTTTCACTCAGTAAATCATGCGTACTATAAAAAAACATTTGACAAACACCCTTTACACATTAGTATACTCTAATTGTGTAGAAATATATACAGTAGATAAAACTTACGTTGAAAGCTTCAAAGGTCTCTGCTTCCTTACAGCTGTACCAAAAATGATTGCAAATGTCTCTGTTCCAACTCAGAAGCAGTGCACAGTCCCTCTCATGTCCGGCCTAAAATAATTGTATTGGAATAAAATAATTGGTTTCTTGCCAGAAGAAAAAAACGTATAAATAACAGTATACATACAGCCAGAATCTTTTACTTAGGTTCTTTGCACCATGCCAGATATCCAAACTGTGTTTCACACCACAGTCTTTGTATTGGCCACTGTCTGTAAAACATCAAAGCATTATGATTATTCATTGAACATCAAACTTGTCTATATGTAACTAATATTGCAGAAAGCCACGTACTAAAAAGTGCTGATATTTGAATAGCATCAGTGCAAAATTCTGTCACATTCCCCAACTTTGGACGGAGTGTGTCCAAGGTCTCCATGAATGTCGCCTTCTCCATAGCTACAGAGTTCCCTCCGACCTGTCGTTTGTCCATATTGACAATCGACACAATACTTTTTGTGTCATTCTCCATAGTGGTGTATGTGCAGAATTCAGCACAGAACCCAGGACTGTCCATCCTAGCATCACCTTATAATGACAAATATAAATGGATTAAATGTTTTGTAAAATGTATAAACAATAACGACAAAAATATTCAGTAAATTACAAAATATAAAGCAAAATAAATAAATTTCTAAATAACTGCTATCTGCACAGAGATGTTGAATTATAATTACCCTGCTTCCTCTTGTGGAAGAGTTCTTCTTTCTTCCTCACTGCTACTACTGCTGGCCAGTTTCTCAACTCCTTTCACAGAGAAATCAGCTTCTCTGTAAATTACACACATATAGAATATAGATTATGTTGCTAATCCTTGTTGTTACAGCCACAAAACAAGGAATAATTTCTACTAAGAAATATGTATCTTGATGATAAATATGACAATAACTTACCGATCAGACAGTGACTCCAGAATTGTGGACACAGCTGGAGGCTGGGGTCTGGCCCATTGAGTGTGTGTCAGTGGAGTGGATGTAATTTTATCATAGCTGTAACAAATATAGAATTATACACGTTAGTTGTTTGTTCTAACAAAGTACAAGCATAAAACATCTTTTATATTTTAGTGCACAGATATGCATCGCAGTAGATTGTATGGAAGGGCATCCACATTTAGCTAGCAGCTAACTCAAAAACAGTCATGCAATACAAATATCAAATGCCCTTCCATGTTTTATTTACTTATACTGATCGATTGAGAGACTTCAAGAGCAATGGAGAAGTAGCTTGTTGCATTTGTCTAATTTATACTATGGTGACCATATCCAAAATGAACACACAAGTTTTACATCATTTCAGCGTGATGTCTTTTACCATTTGTCATAAGGCTACTTTAGACAAATGGAGATTTTTCCCGTGTCTGCGCGGCGCGTGACTTGTGCCAAGGCTTCGCTCATCATAGCCTACATTACGATAAACTTCTCTGCTAATAACTACTTGGTCGATTATCAAATCATAATCAAAAGCATACCACAACGATCCTCTTCCGAGTCTGTTTCCAGTTAGTGATTCACCCTCTTTTAAACTACATTATTTAGTAAATCGATGCAGGAGCGGGTGTTCTAAACGAGCTGCTACTCTCTCTGTTGTTTGTTAGCAAAGGCTCCGAGCCATGAGGGGGGAGGGCGGCGGGTACGCAATGATAAAGACTGTCACTCAGATAGATCTCATCTCACCCATTTTATGTACACAAAGTTTCACCGCAAAAATGCCTGCTAGTACATTTACAAATCTTGACATGCCTTTGTTTGGGGGCTGCGGTGAAGATTAGGAAATGTTAGCAGACCTGTGGCCATCTTATAACTACTGACGATGCATTTTACAAATAAACTAATCTACCCGGGAAAGTTACAATATAGACGTAGATAACTTTTACTACAAGTGATTTGAAATGGATTTCTCCAAATAGAATGCCAAACTTTACCTGTCAAGTAGAAACTTCACGACTGAAGCGTCAGTGGAAAGCCCAACCTGTGCTTTCAGCGCACGCCATCGTGTGAAAGAATCTCCCAAAAACACTCTGGTCTTCTTTCTTTCTTCTGAAGCCTTTCTCTTCTTCTCATAAACTTCGAAGACACTTTTTCTCTTGCGACTCTCTGCCATTTTCAAAGCACCCGGTGAGAACTGCGAGCTACAGTGACTAGCTGAAGGCGTAGCTCAACATATTATACACCTGAAAGTGCGCATGCGCAAAAAACGAAAACTACCCAGGGACGAGCACGTACGACGTCCTTACGTAAACATATCACCAGAATGATTGACAATTAGGAGGACCAATAGTCTTGATGATCCACCCGGAAAAAGAACATCCTCCTCTATACCTTTAAGCTGCCGATCAAGATGCTGGTGCAGTTCTACACGGCCATCATCGAGTCCATCCTCACCTCCTCCATCACCGTGTGGTCCATCCTAACCTCCTCCATCACCGTGTTGTCCATCCTCACCTCCTCCATCACCGTGCGGTCCATCCTAACCTCCTCCATCACCGTGCGGTCCATCCTCACCTCCTCCATCACTGTGTGCCATCCTCACCTCCTCCATCACCTGTGGTCCATCCTCACCTCCTCCATCACCGTGTCCATCCCCTCCCCTCACCGTGCTCCACCTACCCCTCCACCGTGTGGTCCATCTCACCTCCTCCATCACCGTGGTCCATCCTCACCTCCTCGGTCCATCCTCAACCTCCTCCATCACCGTGCGGTCCATCCTCACCTCCTCCATCACCGTGTGGTCCATCCTCACCTCCTCCATCACCGTGTGGTCCATCCTCACCTCCTCCATCACCGTGTGGTCCATCCTCACCTCCTCCATCACCGTGTGGTCCATCTCACCTCCTCCATCACCGTGTGGTCCATCCTCACCTCCTCCATCACCGTGTGGTCCATCTCACCTCCTCCATCACCGTGTGGTCCATCCTCACCTCCTCCATCACCGTGTGGTCCATCCTCACCTCCTCCATCACCGTGCGGTCCATCCTCACCTCCTCCATCACCGTGTGGTCCATCCTCACCTCCTCCATCACCGTGTGGTCCATCCCCTCCATCACCTGTTCCATCCTCCTCCATCACCGTGTGGTCCATCCTTACCTCCTCCATCACCGTGTGGTCCATCATCACCTCCTCCATCACCGTGTGGTCCATCCTTACCTCCTCCATCACCGTGTGGTCCATCCTCACCTCCTCCATCACCGTGTGGTCCATCTCACCTCCTCCATCACCGTGTGGTCCATCCTACCTCCTCCATCACCGTGTGGTCCATCTCACCTCCTCCATCACCGTGTGGTCCATCTTCACCTCCTCCATCACCGTGTGGTCCATCCTCACCTCCTCCATCACCGTGTGGTCCATCTTCACCTCCTCCATCACCGTGTGGTCCATCCTCACCTCCTCCATCACCGTGTGGTCCATCATCACCTCCTCCATCACCGTGTGGTCTCCCTCCTCCATACCGTGGTCCATCCTCACCTCCTCCATCACCGTGTGGTCCATCATCACCTCCTCCATCACCGTGTGGTCCATCCTCACCTCCTCCATCACCGTTGGTCCATCTCACCTCCTCCATCACCGTGTGGTCCATCCTCACCTCCTCCATCACCGTGTGGTCCATCCTCACCTCCTCCATCACCGTGTGGTCCATCCTCACCTCCTCCATCACCGTGTGGTCCATCCTCACCTCCTCCATCACCGTGTGGTCCATCCTCACCTCCTCCATCACCGTGTGGTCCATCCTCACCTCCTCCATCACCGTGTGGTCCATCCTCACCTCCTCCATCACCGTGTGGTCCATCCTCACCTCCTCCATCACCGTGTGGTCCATCCTCACCTCCTCCATCACCGTGTGGTCCATCCTCACCTCCTCCATCACCGTGTGGTCCATCATCACCTCCTCCATCACCGTGTGGTCCATCCTCACCTCCTCCATCACCGTGTGGTCCATCCTCACCTCCTCCATCACCGTGTGGTCCATCCTCACCTCCTCCATCACCGTGTGGTCCATCCTCACCTCCTCCATCACCGTGTGGTCCATCTCACCTCCTCCATCACCGTGTGGTCCATCCTCACCTCCTCCATCACGTGGCATCCACCTCCCATCACCGTGTGGTCCATCTCACCTCCTCCATCACCGTGTGGTCCATCCTCACCTCCTCCATCACCGTGTGGTCCATCCTCACCTCCTCCATCACCGTGTGTCCATCCTCACCTCCTCCATCACCGTGGGCCATCCTCACTCCTCCATCACCGTGTGGTCCATCCTCACCTCCTCCATCACCGTGTGGTCCATCCTCACCTCCTCCATCACCGTGTGGTCCATCCTCACCTCCTCCATCACCGTGTGGTCCATCCTCACCTCCTCCATCACGTGTGGTCCATCTCACCTCCTCCATCACGTGGTCCATCCTCACCTCCTCCATCACCGTGTGGTCATCCTCACCTCCTCCATCACCGTGCGGTCCATCCTCACCTCCTCCATCACCGTGTGGTCCATCCTTACCTCCTCCATCACCGTGTGGTCCATCCTCACCTCCTCCATCACCGTGTGGTTCATCCTCACCTCCTCCATCACCGTGCGGTCCATCCTCACCTCCTCCATCACCGTGTGGTCCATCCTTACCTCCTCCATCACCGTGTGGTCCATCCTCACCTCCTCCATCACCGTGTGGTCCATCCTCACCTCCTCCATCACCGTGCGGTCCATCCTCACCTCCTCCATCACCGTGTGGTCCATCCTCACCTCCTCCATCACCGTGTGGTCCATCATCACCTCCTCCTGAGTCTGATAACTCTGTATCAGACTCATGGATGTAATCCGCTCTATTGCACTGTGTGGTATGTCCACACTTAGATCCGCTGCTATCACTTAATCATTTTATATACCTACACATCTGTAAATACAATCCCGCTGTTGTTCTTTGTCAAATTATTGTCATCTTATCATATTTTACTTTTTATGTTTGTTAATATTCTTTATGCATGCCCTTATAGCCTTATAGTTTTAAAGTTTTTATACCTTATTTTTTTATCTAAATTCGGTGTTATATGTTTTATGTTGCACGATTGTACCAAGAAAAATTCCTAGTTTGTGACCCTGTTCTCTAACAATGGCAATAAAAACTCTTCTGATTCTCTGATTATGTTATTACCAATGTTCCCCCTTTTCTAAGGAAGAGGGAACGGCAGGACTTCACCCACCGAGGGCAGTGCTATCAGAAGTTACAGGAAGACTTTTGAACTGGTGTGAGCATATCATTTCTAATCTTTGCAGGATTCTGGAAAAGAGTTTCCAGATCATTTACTCGCAAAAGATTGAGTGATTGGGAAATGTGTTTCCCAATCCCAAACAAAGGATCATATTAAGGACTGGTTTTGGGGAACAATGGTCTTTCCAGACTCAGACAAGTGCCTTGCTATCTCACTGACATCCAGGGCCAATCCCAATCCTATCCCCTAACTTTAATCTGTGAAACAGAATGGCCATAACGCCTTTGCTCTGATCCCGTCAGATCTCTGAAGCTAAGCAGGAAGGGCCTGGTCAGTACTTGGATGGAAACCGTTTGGGAAACACGCCTGGGTGAATACTGTGTGAGTGAGTGGTTGGTGGTGGTCGGAGGGGCCGATGGCACAGACTGGTAGCTTCGCTTGTGTCAGTCTACCCCAGGGCAGCTGTGGCTACAATAGTAGCTTACTACCACCAACTATGGAGTGAATGCATAATGCAATGTAAAGCATCTTTGAGTGTCCAGAAAAACGCTATATAAAACCGATGTATTATTATTATTATACAGCGACACAGTGGCGCAATGGTTAGTGCTCGTGCCTCACAGCAAGAAGATCTCGAGTTTAATTCCCTGACTGGGCGGGGCCTTTCTATGTGGAGTTTGCATGTTCTCCCTGTGTCTGCGTAGGTTTCCTCTAGGTGCAGTGGTTTGGTTTCTCCTTCCACTAAAAACATATAATAATATATAATAACAGGATCACCTGTGGGGCCAGGATTCACCTGAAAAGAAATTCTTTATCTCAGTGGAACTTTTCCTGTTTAATAAAGGTAAAGATTGTAATATGTTACTGCACAGCGCAGTTTGAAAATGTGATCGCGTTAGCCGCTGTTACCTCCATAGCTTGTCTTGAAGCTGCTTCTTTTTCTTTTCACTGCCTTATTATTATGTTCAATTCAGCATCTTCTGTAGTTTCTTGCAGAGCTACAACACAATAAGACAAATGTAAAGTTCAGGTGAATCAAGTGTCCAGGCAAACATAATGTCCAAATAAGCGTCAGCAGTGGGTGTCTCCTGTCCTTAGACTCTCCAGCATGGCAAGGAAAAACTCAAAACCCAGGGGGAGAAAAGAGAAACCTTGGGGAGAACCACAGATGGAGAGATCCACTCCCATGGACGGACAGGCTATAGAGACCCAGGGCCGATTCTTTTGGAGTAAGAGCTTCTTCCTGGCAGAGTACCCTCTCAGCCCATGTCTGTACAGTACTTGTTTCACTCTGGATAATGACAAACTCTTACCAGGTTGTGAAGGAATTTGTAAAGTTATCATATGTATTGCATTTGTTTACTGTTGCTAAATGAATTTGTGTATTGATGAATACTATGTCTGTGTTGGAGGCCGAATGCCTTCAGCAGATATAGGTGTAAAGGTGTCCTGTTTCTTGAGTCGTAAAGCCATAAACCCCCAGAAAGGGAACAATCCTTATCAGTCACACGCTCTTTGTGACCTGGACCAAGGTGAATCATTGCAGCCCTCTCAGGAAGCAGGGGGGGTGAGGTTTTACGGTTAACTTCCCACCAGCCAAACGGAAAAATACTGAGACCAACAGCCCCCCCATCCTGACTCAGGGGTCTAGGGGAGGAGGAGGCTTTTTATGACTGTAACAGAAAAGTTTTGCTTTGTGTTGCCTGGAAGGAAGGGAATGGGGTGTGGCTATAGTTTTCAATATAGCTGTATGTGATCTTTGTATTTTTGTGTGTTTGAGCTGAGGCTGGCATGGCGCCAGATGGCCTCTGTTTCACCACCCGGATCCGAGATATATCGATAATAAACTTCAAAGTCTGACCTGTGTGTTAAGTCTGTTATTATTTCTGGAGCAGAAATTAACAGGGCGTTTCTAAAACTGTTGTGCAAAAATTCCCGAACACAGGTTCAGCCAGCATCTTCACCAGGTCTTTTGTATTTGTTCTTGGGTTGATATTCACATTTCAGACCACAGCACGTTCATCTCTGGGACACAGAACCCGTCTTCTTTCTGATATGTGTGATGACTTGTCATTTCCATCATTGTTTTAACCAATCAACCTTCAAGTGTCTTGAATTGCATCAAAGGATGAACCATGACTTGTTCAAGCTTCCAAGGTCATGACATCGTGATCTGGGCTTTCCAATTGTTAAAAGGTATAGTAATCTTAGTATATGTAAAATTTACATACACTTTTGTAAAAAGTAACAAAAACATTTCTTTAAAAAAAAAATCTCTCATTCTTCTGGCTTTTGACAAATAGAAATAAATTCTAATTGACCTCAGAAAAATAAAAGTTGATTCTGATTTCATGTCAGACTGTGAGAAAAAAATGCAAATGTGTCTTTTTTCTGAAGTGAATGTAAACATAATGGTTCCCGCTGTATGTTGAAAACAGTAACAGCCCTAGAACTGCCCTTGAGGCACCCCTAAGGGTGGACTCAGGGTGGATTTAACGCTTCCTACTTTCACACATTGTTCTCTACCCTCCAGGTAGGACTTAAACCATGGTTTAAACCGTGCTTTAATTTTAACAGTGGATCTATGGTTATACATGCACTTGTTTTTGCCAAAAAACGAGTGGCATTCAAAGTATTTTTGAACCATGATGCCATTTGAGCTAGATACAAATTTTCTGGCTACAGACTGACTGACATGGCTTTTATCTGGGAAAAGAAAATTGAAGTGCCTCAGTAGTTGACTACATGGTTCATAGACTAGAGGGCCATTTTTAAGCTTTTCTGAGTAGGACTCATCTTTGTGAAGCTATAACTCAAACACCCTCAATACACTTCTTTTGTAGAGCCTCTAACATGTTGGTGAAAAAAAATCCAAAATTCAAAAATGGCCATTTTTAGCAGCAACTGCCCATATATGGGCAGTTTTAAAGAACGGAAGTCATGTCTCTGAAACCCATACATGTCATCACCATAGCAACAGGGCAGTCAAAAGAATGCTAATGTCATCTGCATAATAACCATTTCATTACCTATGTTCTGACGATCACAGTTTATTTCAATGCTCACACTGCGTGGAGCTGTGATCTGATTTCCTCTCAGCGAGGACGAAATCTACGTAGAAAAAACAGTTTATCGTCAACACAGGGCTCTTTTTTACCCACGTGTTGGAAGATTTAACAGAAAATAGCACCATGAGCAGCCCAACATCAAGTCCTGCCCCAGGCCCCTCTGTGACCAGGACATCCACGACTGGGTCCTTAAAATCTATCCTTTCTGGGTCTAAATCTAACACGTCTAAGAAATCTGTTTCCTTTAAATTGCCAGCTGACATCGAAATTATATCTCCATCCTATCCTGAATTACAAAAGACCCATTTGAAGTCAGTGGAAGAGTGGATTCCCACCCCAGTCCCCGACAAATCTCAACAGTCTCTCATGTTTTTAACTGAGGAGGAGGAGGCAGAACCTTCCAACACAAAGACCAGCCCAGAACAGGAGCAGGGATGGTTTCCAGTGACGTCAAACCATCCCGCAAGCGACATCTCCACTGTCCAGACATTTGAGGAGACAGTGATGGGTCAGACAGAAGAATCTATGACAGAGGAGAAAGAGGCAGACAACTTTCCCCTGGACAAAATGATACCAAAGATCTCCACAGAAACGCTGCAGCCACTGGTTTGCACGTTTTGGGGCAAACTTGGGTCTTTGGACTTAAAGGAACACGACTCCAGGAAGGTCCTGGCTGAAATGTTTATGGAGGTCATTGAATACCTCGCTAATCTCATCCTGGAGGCATTCAGGAACACAGTGATGCAAGGGAGTGCAACACAGCACCCTCTGCAGGTGTCTGAGCAGGCAGTGAACAGAGCCATGCACAGAGGTCTCAGAGAGAGCTTTAAGGCAGCAGCCGGCTCTTCTCACCAATCCATAAAAGGTCTACTGAATCTTTTGAGTGCAGAGGTAACAGCCCAAATCAACGCTGCTCTGGGCTGCAGCCGAATTAAGGGAAAGCACATCCTTCTGCCCGAAAACAGTGAATACAGGCCTTGTAAGGAGAAAATGAAGGCTCTGATGCGCTACGCCAGAGACATGTTACGCTCCGTCCAGAACAAAGTGACAACATGCTGTAGTGGCCAGGCCTCACCTGAAGAGGCTGAGAGCAGCTCCCCTCCAGTGAGGTCTGTCTTGGACAGAGTGCCCAGTTTCCTGGACGAACGAGACGAGGAGCTCATGGAGATCATATCGCCCAGCCAGTTAACACCCCTCTGGAGAGCGCTCTACCCCAAACCCTGTGAGGAAACACAGAGTGAGAAGAAGCCCAGATATGCCAATCTGCGCACTCTTGGATCCAAACTGTGCCTGCTGAGCTGTGCCTGCTCCACAGACACAGTGTCTGTGGACTCCTCTGAAGACGCTGGCAGATCATCCAGCCCCAGTGTGAGAGAGGCAACTACAGTAGTGAGAGAGATCCTTCTACAGGAGGCTGTGGAACTGAGCACAGAAGACAGGGTCAGTCTTAGCAAACATAGCCTAGATACAGCCTCCGCCATCGTCCACGACATCATGGAGGAGATAAACCTACAAAAGTCAGGAGACTCTCTCCACACCACCAGCTATCTAACATCAGCCACACACAAGGTCAAAGCCTTCTTTGCCCTGTGTTTTGCCAAAGGCACGCTCAGGAAGTTACTGGCTCCGCTGTGCTGCAGTGATAAAGCCAAACCTAATGTCTCCATGGATGAGGTGATGGATCAGGCGTCTCCTGTTCTACAGCAGCTAATTCAAGACGATGGCGACGTGTATGTAACACTGCCCAAGACCATCGCGCTCAGCCAGCACTTAGATCTGAGCGAGGAGCTGAGTGGTGTCATCGCTGACAACATGGCAAACACACAACACAAGCCAACGTTCAGGAAGGACGTCCGAACCAAGGTTAAGCTCTTCATGAACAAAATGTTTTACTGGATTAATGATCAAACTCGGCTGCCCGTCCTCATAGACCCAGTGCAGAGAGTCCTGGGCAGAATCCGACGACTGGTATTTAAAATGTCCAAACCCAGTCAGAGCTCACAGAGGCTCATGCTCCCCTCCACCCACGAGCAACTGGCCCTACAACATCAGCCCGATGAGCCTGTGTACCCAGAGACACAGATCAAGGCTCCAACATTTATCCCACAAGTGTACACATCCACTCAGCGCCATGAGCCTGCGATGTTCAGAGAGACTTCCCCGCTCCACTCTTCCCCGGAGCAAACTCCCTCAGAGTTCCCTGGGGCCCTCCCTGCGAGGCAGCAGCCGTCCAGTCTGTGGAATGAGCGCGACTGTAACAATCTCATGTATGAACTGGTCTCTAGGATCTTTAGGAAGTGGCGCCTTGACGGTCCTGAAGTGCTGGCTCTGTCCAAGGAACTGAGACAGCAGCTGAGACAGCAGATCTGTGACTGGAATGTCCAGGTAAAGCCCAGCAAGCGCAGCTACCAGGACGTAGCAGACGCCGTTTACAGAGACCTGTGCAAAGACTTCAACCGCAGATATGTGGCCCATTCTGCTGTGATGCTGAGCAGCTTCAGGACCGCCACCCTAAACTCCATCCGCTTCCACCTGGAGTTTCCCAAGAAGAGATCCACTGTGTGCTCATATCTGCGCTCAGCATGGGACGCCATCTGTAGGCGCTTCTAAATCCAACAGCAGCGCTGATACCAGTGCTAATGCCCGCGGTAACACAGGCCGTGCTCCACAAAAGTCAGCACACAGGTCTGACGTGAGGACAAAAGTCTTCACTGCAGCCTGTAGAGACACACACGCCCTCACAGACGTGTGGGGTCACTGGGTGCTCACAGGAGGTGTCCACAAAAGTCAGCACACAGGTCTGACTGAGGACAAAGTCTTCACTGCAGCTGTAGAGACACACGCCTCAGAGGTGGGGTCATGGGCGCCACAGAGGTGCTCCAAAAAGTCAGAACAGGTCTGACGTGAGGACAAAGTCTCACTGCAGCCTGTAGAGACACCACACGCCCCTCACAGACGTGTGGGGTCACTGGGCGCTCACAAGAGGTGCTCCAAAAAAGTCAGCACACAGGTCTGACATGAGGACAAAAGTCTTCACTGCAGCCTGCGGAGACACCACACGCCCCTCACAGACGTGTGGGGTCACTGGGTGCTCACAGAAAGTGCTCCACAAAAGTCAGCACACAGGTCTGACGTGAGGACAAAAGTCTTCACTGCAGCCTGTAGAGACACCACACGCCCCTCACAGACGTGTGGGGTCACTGGGCACTGAGTGATCTTATCTTCTGTATGTGGAATAGCTATTTTTGGTCTTGAAATACATGGGAGAAAAAATATATATATAATGCATTTGACAGATTTTAATGCTTGAATGACTCATTTAGAAAGTTAACATCAGTTGCAAGTTCATCAGTTCATCACTAAAAACATGTACAATAGGCCAGGATGAATGAGAGTGTGTTTTAGAGGGGGCATGGGGGACGACGGATGGAAATTAGCCCAAGGCTACAATCTGGTGTGGCTTGTTTACATGCATGAGACCCATGTATGTTCATTAATCCAATCCAATCCAATTTATTTATAACGCACTAATAAAAACAACAGAGTTGACCAAAGTGCCGTACAAAATAAAAATATAAAATACAATCAAATATACATATACAGTGGCATAAGAGGACGATTTGAACAGTAAAAGTCAACTTCCAAACTAGTTAAATGCCAAAGAGAACAAATGCGTCTTAAGGCGTGATTTAAAAACAGGAAGGGAGTCAGCCTGTCTAATACACAGAGGCAGCTCATTCCACAGTTTGGGACCAACCACAGAAAAAGCTCGGTCTCCTCTGAGTTTGCGGTGGGTCCGAGGAACCATAAGCAGCGATTGGTCCACCGATCGTAGCGAACGTGTCGGGGAGTATGACACGAGCAGGTCGGACAGATAACACGGAGCAAGACCATTGATGCATTTAAACACAAATAAAAGAATTTTAAAATCAATTCTGTATTTGATTGGAAGCCAGTGAAGGGAAGACAAAACAGGTGAAATGTGATCATGCTTTCGTGAGCCAGTTAAAAGACGCGCTGCGGCGTTCTGAACCAGCTGCAGGCGTGCAAGCGAGGACTGGCTAATGCCGGTGTACAGAGCGTTACAGTAGTCCAGCCGCGTCGTAACAAAAGCATGAATCAAAATTTCAAAGTGGTGACTAGAAAGTGAGGACTTTATTTTTGCAAGCTGCCTCAGATGGAAAACACTGGCCTTCACCACAGCACTAACCTGCTTGTCAAATTTAAAATCCTTAACATGCACTGTTCCGACCAAATAAACCAATAAATAAATAAACAAAGTTGCATAATTATCATTTTATTTGAATTTTTAAGCTACTGACCGGAAGTGACACAAAGGTAACGTTCAATGGAGATGGCTAGTGCCTACGTCATCGTAGCCGAATACGTCACTTCCGTATCCAAACCGAATTGGGCTAGAATGGTGCAGTGCTGTGTCCCAAGTTGTAACAACAGACATGATGTCAATAAAACGATAAGTTACTACCACTTTCCTTTGGACGAAAACGAGAAGAGGAGATGGCTTAAACTGATACGGTAAGCTGGATATCTAACCATGAAAAATACATTTAAGTGCGGGCTAGCGCCAGTATTTGCGCTAAACGTTAGCCGAGATAACGTTACCTGTTGCTGTTACGATGGAGTGGGGCCACATACAATAATCGAGATTAAAGTAATTATTTACGAGAATAAAGTTGCCGTTTACTAGTTTAATGTGACTGAGTTTAAAGTCGTTATTTATCAGAATCAGAATCAGAATAGGTTTTATTGCCATTGTCATGAACAAATCCACAACTAGGAATTTTACTCGATGCGTTTGCGCACATGCACTAAACGCACCAGGGCAGCCGTTAAATGGCGCCCTTTTTTGTTGCTGAAAGTAGAAATCACAATAAAGCAAGCACATACATAGACAATTATACACAAGATTATGATAATACACATTACGGGCGGACAGCCCGCTGGAAATTTTTCATTGGTACAAAAGGCAGGGGAGGTGGGTAGAGATACAGTGAGTGAGTGAGGCGGACAGAGGGAGGGGGTAGGTTAAGGCAGGTCATCTATTGTGTTATGTCGGAGGCTTCTGGCCTTGGAGTGTTGTCTATGTCTAATCGCCGTAGCGTGTTCTTGTGGGGGAAGTTTACATTGCACAGGAGAGATAACTGCACAGCTGCGCTCTGGAGTCCTTGGAGATTACATTCTTTTACTTGATTCAATTGTTGTCCGCTTTAATTTAAAATTTAAAAAATCACTTTGCTTTTCGCTTTTCGCTGGTCCTCAACGTTATTCAGACATCCGCAGCAGGCAGCGGCCTTAGTCCATTAACATTTCTGCACAGCCCGGAGATCTGACCCGCGACGTCACGAAACATTTCTCCAGACCGAGCCAAGGTGTAATCCATCTTTCTTATACCATCCTCGTACCGAGCAGAAAGGGCTTTAAAGAGTTCCTCACTTTTCGCTACATTCCGTTGTAATTCTATCAGGTGCTCGCTGACTTTTCCAAAATGTGCTTTGATTTCCACGGACAGCAGCGGGGTCTCCTTTTTTGCTGCCAGTTTGCCAACTTTGCGATAGACCAGGGCAACTCCTACACTTGTAAGAAGGTACCCTGCTATCATAAGCCCAAAAAGATAAATATCTTCGATGTCTTCCACAGATAGCACTGCTAAGCATACCACTTTCCACTTGTTCCAAGAGTCAAGCAAGGAGCCCGCAGGGTAGGTTCCATCTGGGCATTGCCGATCTCCAACAGCGCTGTTCCTTTGAGAAAATACCTTGTCAATTGCAGAGAGAGACCAGCTGATCAATTCCATAGTTGTCCGGTTTAAGATCCCAGTTAGCAGCAGGTCCAGAGAGAAAAAATGAAAAATCAGACAAGACACAGCAGCAGCAGCAAAGTGGGGGCAGGAGAAAGTCAGAAACGCGTCCGCTCTCTTCAAGGACAGGAAGCAAATTTTATGAGAATCAACTAGCTAGTTATTTATGAAAAGTCATATTGTAAGATATTAAACTCATTTACAAAAAGCAAACATTTTACGAGAATGAACGAGATTAATTACGAGATATACGTAATATTTTACAAGATTAAGTCGTTTACAAGTCCCTTTTTTTAGATTTACGTGACAATTTACAAGAATAAAGTCAGTATTTACAAGATTAAAGTCATTTTTGAGAATGAAGCCATTAACAATATAAAAGTCACTATTTATGTATATACAGTTGCCAAATTGTGTTGCTTTTGTGGAAGGGGGGTGAGAGGGATAAGGGTTTTGCACTGGCAGAACCTACTTCTTTTTGTTTATCGCCACAGAGTTCTTTATGTCATGTCCTTTTCTTTTATCCAGGCGTAAAGATTTCACCCCTAACTACAACTCAAGGGTCTGTGGATGGCATTTTCCACATGGCAAAGCAGCGGGGCCCACACGGTTTGCCTGGAATGAGGGAAAGGCTTTTCCTCACATCAGCCAGCCAACCAAACGGCAAAAGAAAATGCTCCTGGCGACTGTAGAGGATGAAGGAAGACCTGAACCAGGCCCAAGTCACCTTGGCACTGCTCAGAAGACCCCAAGTAGTTCAAATGTTTTGGTGCTCGAAATTGAGAATGAGATGCTCAGAAAAGAAAATGACAAACTGAAGAAAGAATTGGAGAAACAAAAACAAACATTTTCATTTAGTCAAATATCCTCCCACCCAGACATAGTAAACTATTACACTGGCTTGCCAGATGCTGCCACAGTCTTATTTTTGGAGACCCTTCTTTCCAAATTTGATCTCCAGTATCACTTTGATTGGAACGTCCAAAAAATGCCCCTAATCGATCAGCTGCTCTTGACTTTGATGAAACTCCGACTGAATTGTGGTCTTGTTGACCTTTCTGTGAGGTTTAACTGCTGCCGGGCCACAGTCACCAACATCTTTATCACCATCTCCAGTGCCCTGTATGACATTTTGTATGTCGGCATGATGGAAAACAAAATTCCTTCCAGATTCAAGAACCAAACCTCCCTGCCACATTGCTTCCAGCCATTTCCCAATTGTCGGATTGTGCTCGACTGTACTGAAGTAGCTGTGTCCAACACAGAAAGTTTGGACACCCAAAGTCATCTGTACAGTCATTACAAAGGAGGTACCACGCTTAAGGCTCTGATTGGTGTGGCACCTAATGGATTCATTACCTTTGCCAGTGACCTGTATGGTGGAAGCACATCGGACAAAGCAATAACAGCAGACTGCGGAGTACTTCAACAGCTAGAAGCAGGTGACATGGTGATGGCTGACAAGGGCTTCACTATTCGTGACATTTTACCTGCAGGTGTTTCACTGAACATCCCAACATTCCTTGTCAACGGACAGTTCACAATGGAGGAAATCAACCACAACAGACTTATTGCCAGTGCAAGAGTTCATGTGGAGCGTTCCATTCAGCGCCTGAAAACATTTCACATTTTGTCATACATTCCGTACCAGTATAAAAAGCATGCAAACAAGATACTGAAAATGTGTGTTTCTCTCACAAATTTACAGACACCCATTCTCCGTGAAATAGCATGAATTTCCTCACTGTTTGCCACAATGCCATCATCAGCATTGAATTTTTCTTTAACTGTATTCCATATGAACTGTATCAATGTTGTTTTTTACTTGCTAATCAATTTTCCTAAACTCAAATGTTAAATGTTATACATATTTTCAACACAACTGTGTTTGATCCTCCATAAGCTGAATGAATAATTTTGAGAAGTACTTAGATATCCATTTGACAGCCTGGATGCAACTGAAGCTGAACAAGACAATAAAAAGTCTTCACACTGATTATGTTGCTCCCACTCAATTTATTTGAACTGCATGTTACTGCTTTTCTTTTTCTTTTTTAGATTAAATAAAACAACAAAACACACAAACATCAGTTTAACTGGTACAAATGCACAGATATTGATATATACAAATTGGGAGAGGCTACAACATTCAAACTAAAAATCCTGCTTTAGAACTAGGAATGTCAAGATTAACTGATTTTACAATAACCGCGGTTATAAAAGCTCACAGTAGGTTAATCGTAATAGTTTTAGGGCCCAAGGTAAATCGTCTCAGTGTTAAATCCGCTCAAACGCATGAAGTCAACGGCAGGTTCATAAGTCAAATGTGCAAATCTTATTTTCATAGCTGCCAAAGGAAGAGTTAAAAAAAAAAGGATCATGTGCAGCCGCGTTTGTCACGTAAAAATGGACATGAACAGTGTAAGCACATGGATCTTTCAAAAACATCCACATAAATCTGCTCCCTTATAGCTAGCTAGGTAGGTATAGGTATTGCTAATAATAATAATAATGATATTCTACTGCCTATTTATAAGTTTACTTTTTATTATATTACTTTTTTAAAACCGTAATGTTTTATTGTCTTAGGGAGACTTTTTACATCTGTCCAGGGACTACGGATGAAAAATAGCCTTTTGGCTAATTCCGGTGCATTTACAGAAATGTTGATTAATGTACACTGTCCCTGTCAAATAAATAAATAAATAAATAAATATAATGACAAAAGCATAAAGATAAATAAAAGGCTGAACCTTCAATAGGCTATCAATTAAAACAACCCTTAAATAAATATATACGTAAAATGTCCTCTTTTGTGAACATTTACACAGGACTGTAAAGGTTTTGAGAAATGATATCTTCTAAATTTCGCTATTCATGAATAATTGTAAAGAAATTGCAACATTTTTCCTCATAATATTCGTGACTCAAAAATTGAATCCTGACATCCCTATTTAGAACATGTAAACAAATGCAGGGTTGATCATTTAATATCGGAGAGAATATGGGGCAGGAAAATGTCCTTATAAAATATTTCTAAAACACTAATGTTGTTTGCCCAAGCTGGATCTTTATGGATGAACAGAATTACAACATCCAGCGGAGTCCATACCACCAGGTGACATGTGCCAGCTCCTGTCAGGTACAGGTTGCTCTGAATTTGATGCCAGTAGTTGTGAGTCGGCTTCATTTTCAGTAGGCCAGTAACTTCATCCAGTTTGAGATAAAAGTCCTTTGCCTCTGCTGCCTGAATTATGGTCTTCTTTCTGGCTGCATAAGGAAGTTTCACCTCAATGATGCAGTCAGCAGATACTGTCCCATCTGGAGAGCCACCAAGCAGGCCACTGTCAGAGAGAAACACTCCGCTCTCCTGGATGGTCACACCAGTGCGCTTCATGTACTCTTTTTTAGCCTTTGGCTCATGAACGATTCCCCAATCACAAGCCTGGGGGCAGAAAGGGAATTTCATACACAATGGCATCACAAGATGCTTTATAAAGGGAGAGAAGAAAAGAAATATCAGCCCAACCCTTCTAGTACAATTTTTGTTTACACTTGTTTGATTTAAAAATTACCCTTGGGTCCCTATGTGGCTTTTTTCTGCCACAAAAGGGTGATGTGTAGAACTAATTGACAATAACCTTCACTGTATTTGAGAGTAAAAACATTTTTGGTGAAGAAACTTAATTGTACATAAATTTTGAATATGTGATTTTAAAAATTTACAACCCTTTCAACCCTAGTGTCGGCTGTTTAAAAGCCACAACCATTACAGCTGAAAAAACATCTGATAAAAAAATGTGATCAACCTTTTTTTCCCCCTATTCATCAAGCTCAGACCTGATCAAAACAATTATTTTTGTGTTTTTAAATAATGGATTTTAACCTTCTGAATGCCTATTTCATATGTGATTTCACTGCAGTGTCATGGTTGAATGAAAAATTGTGGTTATAATGGGAGTCACTGGGGAGTATTACTTAAAATCTGATGCTGCAGAAAAAGTAATGTGTCAAAGCAGATGTTTTCACAAGTCTTTGGAAGATCCAGGAGTGTGCACCATACACCATTTTTTATATTAAAAATCTGCAATTTTGTGTTTTTATCGGGGCCAAGATTGATGAAGAGATCTGAGTAAAAAAACAGTATATATTATGTTTTTTACAGCAGCTAAAGTTGTACCTTTAAAAAAAAAAAAGGGACTAAATATATGTTTTATTACAGTACCCAAGGGTTAAAAGAACTTGGTGTCCATCACTTACATGAGCTCCTTGCTTGAAGTTGTAATGACCAAGCAGCGTTTTGAATAATGAAGGAGGGTAAGAGTTCCTCTTCACTGCCGCCAACACAAGACCAAAGTTGCTGGCTGTAACTCTCTTCTTGCGATATGCCATCCTGTTATAAAGAAACACACAACAGTTAACCTCACAGCACTTAAAAAGCAATTCAAGAAAGAGCTAGTCACTAATGACTTTTAGTACACATGAAATCAATCGATCCTTGTATGTATTATTTCCATAAGTCATTCTTAGTTTGCCCAACTGTGGTTCTCTCGATGGCTTCCTTTTGTTGTGGGCTCACAGCAAGGGATGAAAGGAGATGTTGAGCTTTGTCCTCTACATCACCATACCCAGAGCTGGCCAATATCCCATCAAAAGTTTTGATGTGATGGCAGGGGTCAAAAGTCTGTCCCAACAAATATCATTGAATCAGAATAACAACAATTAGATCCCTTCATGTCAACATTATTCACAGACATACATATATTGAGTTGCCTTGTGTACGAAATGCGCGGTATAAATAAAGTTAAAATTAAAGTCTGAACAGGTTTATGTCTGATTTGCAATGGTTTAAATCTGTGGATATGTCAAACTAAATTTACCATCTTACTAGGGATATCGTCAACCTTTGTAACTGATTTAATGTGGTGTACATGTGAAGTTTCTGATAAAGCAGGACATGAAACAACAAAACACAAAACACAAGTCAAACCTGAGGCAGTGCAGGAGGTTCTGGAGCTAATATCCAACCCAGACCTGTAAAACAGTCAAGCTGTGCCAGAGATGACGATGCCCATTCTCTGTCCTCCGGGGTGACAGGGCGTTTAATTCCAGCTGAAAAAAATAGCATAAAGGGTATGATGGTAACTGCTATCTAACCCAGGCTTAGATTTTAGTATGGAAAGAAAACATATGGTCATTGTTTTTCCAATGATAACAAAACAGAAAGCATGACAGATATTTCCAAGTTACTCGAAGAACTAACCTTGTGATGTGGAAGGTGCAATCACAGACATTTTCTTGGCCGTGATTTCCTCTGTTTTGGGTGTCGTGGGCCTCTTCCACATACACTCGACATCCGTGCGGGTGAAGTTCTTCTCAGCCCAAATGAGGAGGGCTGCAACATGGTGGCACGTGGACCTCCCGATGGCACAAGAGCAAGAACTTGCCTTCACTTCCTGTCCCTCAACGTGTACCTGAGTGAAATCAACTTTGCTAACCCTCACAAAATACTCTTAACAATGCTAAGAGGCAAAGCTTTGTAGTGCACTCTGACTGTAAGCCTGCACTGCTAACTTTTTTTTATTATAGTACGTTTATTTTTTTATTGTTTATACTTTTTGCCCCCTGAAGTCTGGTAGTCACTGTATAAGATATCTCCTATATTTACTATTTAATTGTTCGCACGTTTCCTGTCTATTCTGCAGACCCTGTTTTCTTGAGAGCTGAATGTAACAAGTGAATTGTGAGATCAATAAAGGTTTTTCTTATCTTTGTGTTGCACTAGGTGGAGCCAACAACTAGTTAAGTAACATCTAATCTGTATTGGGCGAGTAATACTTTTCCAGAGTTTTAAGTTGTCAACAAACCATAGGTACTTATTCTAACATAGCTAAGTACAATAGTTAACGTTACACTTGTACAGTAAAGTTAGCTTGGTGGCCGACAGCCTTATGTTAGCGAGCTAACGGTAGCTACTAAAATCTTGTAACGTTTGAACCGTGACAAATGTACAATCTTTTTATGGTAAAGGGCGACAGCTTAATGTTTGATTAACAATTTGTTTTATGCTTATATAAAGCAACAAAAGTCATAGAATTTTGTGCCAGATGACGAGTCACTCAGAGTCAGGACCTCACCTCAACCTCGTAAACTTTACTTTTCATTGAAGCCTGTACTTTCCCTTTCAGACTTCCACCTGCCAGCACACTAACATTTACAACTCTGTTGGAGTTGTAGGAGTTCAAACCCTTTTTCACGGACTTTGGGGTGTCCGCAAAATACGATGTCACCGTAAAAAAAACTTTTCACAAAGTTTTTGCTCTGACCAAATCCTCTGAATCTGTCCGTGGTTTAAAAGTAACAATAGAGTCATGAATCCAGGCTAAAGTTGAGTCTTTAGACTCGTCTGGAGCCTGTGTCCTACTCTCAGCTCAGCGCGATGAGCAGCTACAGACGGAGGAGGAACAGGGGCGGAGCTGAGACGGGCAGCAGAGGGACTGGGGCCCCACAGGGAAACACTTACACAGGATGTTGACAGTATATAAAACACAATAAATAAATAGATTAAATAATACAAGCAGTCTAATTGCAGCTATAAAAATCAGTGTTGCTTTTTCTCTCTCTTTTTTTTAAGGAAAGTAATCATAAAGTAGACAGTTCTGATTTTCATCACTGTATGAGGCTAATTCGAACAGCATGTTTTTGCCTAGAATACACCAGATTGCACTAAATTGTATCTGATTATTCAAAATATTTCCTGGATAGGACTGGCTGTTGCTCTAACTTTCTGGAGTATCTCAAACAAGAGCACACATAAAGAAGAGTTATTCTGTTAAATGATTTAAAACTTATTTTTAAAAATAAATGAATTAAAAGTAAGCAGTGCTGGTTCTGGATGTACTACAGCTGTCTAACAGTGAGCAGCCGTTACAGACTTAGAGAGACTCTAAGTCTCTCTAAGTCTGGTTTTGACACTATTCCTCTGATCTTAGCAATGTTTTTCAGAGGGTAAAAAGCTGATGATGTTATTGCTTTGATGTGGCTGTTTAAGTTCAGGTCTGAGTCCATAATTACTCTTATATTTGTAACCTAAAACAAAACGCTAGGTGCAAAAGTTCAGTTTGAGTTCTAATTTTCCTAATTGACTTCCATTTGAGCAAATTGTTGCAACAATATCACAATTGCAAGGTACAATTTTCAAAACAAATTATGTATTAGTCATTTAATACATTGTCTCTTCGTAAAATACATGATCTAACAATGTAATGTAAAAGTAGTAAGTATTATTAGATGATAGTTTTTTAAGGTTACTTTATTGTCCCCGTAATTTGTTCTCTGCATTTGACCCATCCTTCGATGGAGCATCTTGCATCTCCAGATGTGAAGCAAGGCTGATGGTCAGAATCACCTGGCTGGAGGATTCACCTATTGTACATGTTTTTAGTGCTGGGGAAACCGGAGCACCCGGAGGAAACCTACGCAGACACAGGGAGAACAAGGAAACCATCCAGAGAAAGGCCCCGTCCAGGTGGGAATCAAACCCGGGACCGTGCTAACCGCTGCACCACCGTGCCGTCCACCTTTTGAAATTAGTGATATTTTGGGTCCCCAGTCCCCGACATCGATATGTTTGGGAGGTGATGACACGGTCTGGGAGCCCCTTATCTAGACCTTTAGGATTTTGGTCAAAAATCCATCTCCTCGTCAGACGTCAGTAAAAAGTGACGGCTTGTCCCCTCCAGGAGCGGGACAGTCACCTCGAGTACATCCTGATGTATGTGTCGTTGACTGGTGGAGGATGGAAGGAAAGTTGACAGAAATGCTGTGACAAAGTTTTTCTGCTTTTTGACGCCGCGCCGTCTGTCACTGTCACTCAGCGGAGTTTAGAAGAACACTGTGGGATTTCTCCATCCGTCAAAGGAGTCTGAAAGAAAGGTATCTTTCACCTAGAACATATTATTTGTCATTTGTCATTACTCATTTGAGTAAATGTTGTATAATATTCTTTTACATCGAGTAAATCCTTAGTACTGGCAGACCCTCATGAAGGAAAGGGCCAAAACGTCAAGGTTTGAAGTTATTTTCAAATATTATATCATTATATGGATAGTACTACAGCAAGGACCGTGACGTCGCCCGGTATGGCGCAGCCGGGGCCCCACCCTGGAGCCAGGCCTGGGGTTGGGGCTCGAATGCGAGCGTCTGGTGGTCGGGCCTCTGCCCACGGGGCCCGGCCGGGCACAGCCCGAAGGGACGACGTGGGCCCGCCCTCCTGTGTACCCACCACCCGCAGAGGGATCCGTAGGGGTCGGGTGCAGAGAGGACTAGGTGGCAGTCAAAGGCGGGTGCCTCGACGACCTGGTCCGCGTGTGCAGCTTCTGGCGTTCGGGACATGGAACGTCACTTCGCTGGGGGGAAGGAGCCTGAGCTTGTGCGGGAGGTTGAGAGATACCGGCTAGATATAGTCGGGCTCACCTCCACGCATAGCCTGGGTTCCGGATCCCAACTCCTGGAGAGAGGCTAGACTCTCCATTTTTCTGGAGTTGCCCGCGGGGAGAGACGGCGGGCTGGGGTGGGTTTGCTTATAGCCCCCCAGCTCAGCCGCCACGTGTTGGAGTTCACCCCGGTGAACGAGAGGGTCGCGTCCCTACGCCTTCGGGTTGGGGACAGGTCTCTCACCGTTGTCTCGGCCTACGGGCCCAACATCGGTGCAGAGTACCCGGCCTTCTTGGAGTCCCTGGGAGGGGTACTAGATAGTGCTCCGACTGGGGACTCCATTGTTCTACTGGGGGACTTCAACGCCCACGTGGGTAACGACAGTGAGACCTGGACGGGGGTGATGGGGAAGAACGGCCTCCCCGATCTGAACCCGAGTGGTGTTCTGTTATTGGACTTCTGTGCTAGTTACAGTTTGTCCATAACGAACACCATGTTCGAGCACAAGGGTGTCCATAAGTGCACGTGGCACCAGGACACCCTAGGCAGGAGGTCGATGATCGACTTTGTAGTTGTGTCATCTGATCTCCGGCCGCGTGTCTCGGACACTCGGGTGAAGAGAGGGGCTGAGCTGTCAACCGATCTGGCAGGGGGGAGGAAGCCGGTCAGACCTGAGTAGTAATAAGGGGGTCCTTTTTTCCGCCATTTTGTTTTTTTTAAATTAGCATTGCTAATATGCTAATTAATGCTAAATGGGCGCGGAAGTTGGTAAAATGTAATAATTCCAGTTGTGAAATCAAACAAAGACAACAAAATTGTTCAAACGTATGCATTTCTGCTAATACTTAATGCACCTGCACATCTGTGAATACACTCACGCTGTTGTTCTTTGTCCAATTGTTGTTGTCTTATCATAGTTTAAATTAAACCTTCTTATGCATGCCCTTATAGTCTTATAGTTTAAAGTTTTTATAGTTTATTATTTATCTTAGTTATTAGTTATATATTTTATGTTTCTTGTTGCTCGTTCAACTGAAAAAATCCTAGTTGTGAACCTGTTCATAACTATGGCCATACAAACGATTCTGATTCAAGAAAAATAATTGACACGTGAAAACTAGAAAAGAATGAGAGAAACAAACAAACAATTCACGTCACCCAAGATCAAATCAGACAAAAGTTTCACACACTCAACCAAAAGTGTCCAAATAAATACCTTTTGTGACGTACGAGAGAAACAAAAGGGAAATAATGTATATTTGAAAAAGTTGAATGCTATTAGTAAATGTAGTTGTTTATGGAATTGGGTAAACCTATGAAAATATTGTAAAGGTTTTGAAAAACAAAGATCTTTAAGTTATTGTCCTGAGTTACAAACCTGCAGCATAAAGAGAACATTCATTTTGTTAAGGAAAAGAGACTTTCTTACATGTTTTGAGTAAGGACATTTAAGCAAACAATGCAACAAACGTGTCATTTATGACAACTGCAACCTGAATCATCTTACTATGCTTCATGTTTCAGTGGATACATCTATCAACACTGATCTGCCTGAGCTCAATCCTGGTGTCCATTTCACAACGGTTGAATCACAGCAAGCCCAAACCGGGACCAGTGAAATTGATACATTTTCAATCATTCCATTATCCAAGACAATAAAATTGTTCAAACCTATGCATTTTTTAGAAAAATGGTTCAACATCAAGTTTCTGCACAGAATAACTTCTGCAAAACTCCACTTGAAAGGACAGAAAACAATTTGCAAACAATGTCACCTCAACAAAACACTACTTAGCTGACAAATGATCTTTCAGTTTCCAGTAGGGACGGCAATGAGTTCTATTCCGGTGGTGTATACTCAAAAAGACAATACCAGTGACAAAAGTGAATGTGGTTACCAAAGAGGTCATAAAGGAGTGGTCCTACTTAAGTCATGTGGATCTTCCAGAAATTGAGTCAAATGTTGCTAATCAGTTGAATGGTCCAAAGTTGCACTAGTCACAAAAAGTTGTAAACAGTCAAAATTATGGCCCTTTTGCTTTTAAAACGTCATTAGGATGGATTGTGAATGGAACTTGTACACGACATAAATATGTAAACTCCAAAATGTCAAATGTCAAAATGTGTTTGAAAGCCTGGATGCTCTCAGGGAGCAAAACTTGACGTAGTTGCGCTGGGGGGTACCAGAGGAAACTTAACACGTCTAAAAAACATCAAATGTGTTTGTTTTGACCAGCGAGATTAGCATTAGCATGCAGCCAAACAGCCCACGTGTTTAAAGTAAAACATTTCAATATGCGACCCAGCTGAAAGAGTCCTGACCACCTAGGTGTCTAGACAAGGTTGACACCTGCCATTTTAACATACAGTGTGTGCCTGATCTTCACCCTCACCAACTGCCTGGAGATAAGGAGTTTGCATAATCTGCTCTGTCACAATGTGGTTTGTCCACACTCATATTTCTGCTAACACTTAATGCACCTGCACATCTGTGAATACACTCACGTTGTTGTTCTATGTCAAATTGTTGTTGTCTTATCATAGTTTAAATTAAACCTTCTTATGTATACCCTTAAAGTCTTATAGTTTAAAGTTTTTATAGTTTATTATCTATCCTAGTTATGTGTTATATGTTTTATGTTCCTTGTTGCTCGATCGAGCGAAAAAAAAAATCCTAGTTGTGAACCTGTTCATAACTATGGTCATACAAACGATTTTGATTCAAGAAAAAGGATTGACACATGTGAAAACTGGAAAAGAATGAGAAACAAACAAAGCACGTCAACCCAAGATCAAATCAGACAAAAGTTTCACACACTCAACCAAAAGTGTCCAAATAAATACCTTTTGTGACGTACGAGAGAAACAAAAGGGAAATAATGTATACTTGAAAAAGTTGAATGCTATTAGTAAATTTAGTTGTTTATGGAATTGGGTAAACCTATGAAAATATTGTAAAGGTTTTGAAAAAACAAATATGATAAAATAGCAAAGTATGAAAGTTAGGTTTGGGAAAATCTAAACGAAATATGTAAAGTTAAATACTGTTGCCTATGCACACAATCTACTTAACCTGACAAATGAACTTTCAGTATGTATCTAGTTTTTATACCAGTTTAGTTCTATAGTATTCTGGTAATGTATACTCAAGAGACAATACAACAGTGTCCGAATCGAGTGTTAAATCTAGACCAAAACACATGTCAGCAGCAAGCCTAATAATCCAACGTACTCAGAACAAATCTTATCTATTTTCATGATAATTGCATAATGTTGCCCAAGGAAGAGTCCCAAAAGAACTTTTTGTAATCCGATTGAATTCACGAGTCACAGATCAGAGGGAATATCTTATTATAAAAGATTATTCACACCAGTTTGTTTCTTCAGATACAGATATCTTTATTATATTTTACTCACAATAATCATTATTAAAAATTTTAGGATTGTGACATCCCTAATCCATTGTTAAAAAATTACTCAAAATGGAAAGGTTTTGTGGTTCTACTACGGACCCCATTCGTCTCTTGTTTTAAATTCTATAAGTTGGCAAACCTTCTTGGATTTATAAATTAGTTTGCCTTCAAGGGAATGTCTTTGTCACTTAGTATCACGAGAACAAAAAAAAAAATTGGAACTTGATTATAAGATAAGATAAGATAAGATAAGATAAGATAGTCTTTATTGATCTCACAATGGAGAAATGTACTTGTTACAGTCAGCTCTTAGAAACACTCAGGGTGTGCAAATAGGCAGGAAATGTGAAAAACAACAATTAAATAGTAAATCGTGGTATCTTATATACAAGGACTACCAAGGACTTTTGTGGGACAAAAAGTGTAAACAGTAAATAAAAATAAAGTAAACAGACTATAACAAAAATGTTATTGTCAGTATTAGCAGTGCAGGTTTACATCATAGTGCAAGTGGTTGATAATATCATATGTATCGTATAGTTAGGTTCATTATATCGCTATATTAATCAAGCTGCACAAAGCCAGAATATTAAGAATACTAAATGTAACTTGTTGAATGTCATCTAAACATTACAAGCAGAGAATTGTGTGCATCTGTCCTCTACAGCTTCATCAGATAACCTCATTCATTATATGATATTGTATAAAACTAAGAAAATATAATTGTACAATTATATAATATAATGCATAGGCATATTGATTGTTGATTGTCATTTTCTTATAAGACCCATTATAACAACAAATGCAAGTATTATCATGGGATTAAGGATAGCTATTAATCACAGTTTGATATTTTTACAATTTTCATGCCGATCACGTTTTAAATTCTATTTTATATGACGATGTTTTCTATTGTATAAAGTTATTTTTCTGTGGTTTCTTTATCATGTCCATATCACAAGATGATGTTTAATGTCCATTGGACATGTATTCATGTATCCAACCCACAAAAAGCAGAAACTTGAGCTCAGATGACACTTTTATACGCTAAGTAAGTAAGTAGTAAGTAAGTAATCTTTATTTGTATAGCACCTTTCACAGACAAAGGCCACAAAGTGCTTCACAACACAGTTAAAAATCGAAAGGGTCAAAACAACACAGAAATCATAGCAGCCCAAAAGTAGCTAATACTTTAATACAGCATCTAAAGTCAAATCTTACATTAGGAAAAAGTTGTACTTTTTAATATACTTAGACATGTTGATGATTTGTATTATATTATATATTTTAAAGTTTCTGTATAAATGTACACAAGATACCAATGTTACTATTTTAATGTATTTATTTCATTCCAAAGTAACAATAAAACAACTCCCAACTAGTCTGAATGAAAAGGAGCAGAAAAGAACATTAGTCTTATGAATCTGCCCCTTTGTTACTTTACAACCCCTTTTAAATCTGTTATTTTGTTCATGGTCCGACTTTCTAAATATTTACGGTTTTACAGATATTTTTGTGCCTTTTATGTACAGTATTTACAATATACAAATAAGAAAAACATCATTTTCATGTTTGTTCAAAAGTAAATATCTCACATTAACTATGTCCAAGTCTTATTTTCATCCTTCTTTAATATTGTGGCTTTTATGTATTCATGAATGACAGGAGAGTTCCTGACTCTTTACTTCTAAACTAATTCCTTTAAAAGTGACAGTTTGATGTGTTTGTATGAACTTGAAAGTTTTGAAGACTACAGTATGTGGTCAGTTTTATTTATAAAAAACAAAAAAAGGTTAGTGTGCATATAGGTAAATTATTTGATCTTTATAAACTTACTAACATGTTGATTACTTTTGAATCAAATTATATGATTAGTAAGATAACATGAAACTATACATGTTTTACAAATATACAACTTTTAGTAAACTGATATTGTAAAATGTAAGTTCTGTGGTAAACGATTTCATCAAGTTTTACATTTCTGCTGAATTATCAGGGTTTACTGTGTACAGGCACGGTATTATAGCATTACAAATATTTGCCAAACTATTGTACAATGAGTAGGCTAATCACTAATCCTTTAGAACAGAAAGTACAGGGAGGTAAACTAAAGCGCTTTAATCTTTTAAGGCAAGATATTTAAATTATATTTTGCAGTAAAAACGCAGACATTTGCAAGTATTTGAGTACTTTGACCCAACAAGTGTTTTTATGAATAAATTGCCATTTTTGTAGATTGTTTTGTATATAATAAGTGGTATCTTTAAGATAGGAGGCACCTGAAGACAAAATGAAAGGCCAAAGGTCTGACCAAACCATGTTTGCGGGTCGAAGGAGCTAACTCGAAAGAATAATATGAAAAAATAAAAATATTGGTACGACACACCGAGAAACATGGTTTGTTGTATTGTCTCTTGAGTATACATTACCAGAATACTATAGAACTAAACTGGTATAAAAACTAGATACATACTGAAAGTTCATTTGTCAGGTTAAGTAGATTGTGTGCATAGGCAACAGTATTTAACTTTACATATTTCGTTTAGATTTCCCAAACCTAACTTTCATACTTTGCTATTTTATCATATTTGTTTTTTCAAAACCTTTACAATATTTTCATAGGTTTACCCAATTCCATAAACAACTAAATTTACTAATAGCATTCAACTTTTTCAAGTATACATTATTTCCCTTTTGTTTCTCTCGTACGTCACAAAAGGTATTTATTTGGACACTTTTGGTTGAGTGTGTGAAACTTTTGTCTGATTTGATCTTGGGTTGACGTGCTTTGTTTGTTTCTCATTCTTTTCCAGTTTTCACATGTGTCAATCCTTTTCTTGAATCAAAATCGTTTGTATGACCATAGTTATGAACAGGTTCACAACTAGGATTTTTTTTTTTCGCTCGATCGAGCAACAAGGAACATAAAACATATAACACATAACTAGGATAGATAATAAACTATAAAAACTTTAAACTATAAGACTTTAAGGGTATACATAAGAAGGTTTAATTTAAACTATGATAAGACAACAACAATTTGACATAGAACAACAACGTGAGTGTATTCACAGATGTGCAGGTGCATTAAGTGTTAGCAGAAATATGAGTGTGGACAAACCACATTGTGACAGAGCAGATTATGCAAACTCCTTATCTCCAGGCAGTTGGTGAGGGTGAAGATCAGGCACACACTGTATGTTAAAATGGCAGGTGTCAACCTTGTCTAGACACCTAGGTGGTCAGGACTCTTTCAGCTGGGTCGCATATTGAAATGTTTTACTTTAAACACGTGGGCTGTTTGGCTGCATGCTAATGCTAATCTCGCTGGTCAAAACAAACACATTTGATGTTTTTTAGACGTGTTAAGTTTCCTCTGGTACCCCCCAGCGCAACTACGTCAAGTTTTGCTCCCTGAGAGCATCCAGGCTTTCAAACACATTTTGACATTTGACATTTTGGAGTTTACATATTTATGTCGTGTACAAGTTCCATTCACAATCCATCCTAATGACGTTTTAAAAGCAAAAGGGCCATAATTTTGACTGTTTACAACTTTTTGTGACTAGTGCAACTTTGGACCATTCAACTGATTAGCAACATTTGACTCAATTTCTGGAAGATCCACATGACTTAAGTAGGACCACTCCTTTATGACCTCTTTGGTAACCACATTCACTTTTGTCACTGGTATTGTCTTTTTGAGTATACACCACCGGAATAGAACTCATTGCCGTCCCTACTGGAAACTGAAAGATCATTTGTCAGCTAAGTAGTGTTTTGTTGAGGTGACATTGTTTGCAAATTGTTTTCTGTCCTTTCAAGTGGAGTTTTGCAGAAGTTATTCTGTGCTGAAACTTGATGTTGAACCATTTTTCTAAAAAATGCATAGGTTTGAACAATTTTATTGTCTTGGATAATGGAATGATTGAAAATGTATCAATTTCACTGGTCCCGGTTTGGGCTTGCTGTGATTCAACCGTTGTGAAATGGACACCAGGATTGAGCTCAGGCAGATCAGTGTTGATAGATGTATCCACTGAAACATGAAGCATAGTAAGATGATTCAGGTTGCAGTTGTCATAAATGACACGTTTGTTGCATTGTTTGCTTAAATGTCCTTACTCAAAACATGTAAGAAAAGTCTCTTTCCTTAACAAAATGAATGTTCTCTTTATGCTGCAGGTTTGTAACTCAGGACAATAACTTAAAGATCTTTGTTTTTCAAAACCTTTACAATATTTTCATAGGTTTACCCAATTCCATAAACAACTACATTTACTAATAGCATTCAACTTTTTCAAATATACATTATTTCCCTTTTGTTTCTCTCGTACGTCACAAAAGGTATTTATTTGGACACTTTTGGTTGAGTGTGTGAAACTTTTGTCTGATTTGATCTTGGGTGACGTGAATTGTTTGTTTGTTTCTCATTCTTTTCTAGTTTTCACGTGTCAATTATTTTTCTTGAATCAGAATCGTTTGTATGGCCATAGTTATGAACAGGTTCACAACTAGGATTTTTTCAGTTGAGCGAGCAACAAGAAACATAAAATATATAACTAATAACTAAGATAAATAATAAACTATAAAAACTTGAAACTATAAGACTATAAGGGCATGCATAAGAAGGTTTAATTTAAACTATGATAAGACAACAACAATTGGACAAAGAACAACAGCGTGAGTGTATTCACAGATGTGCAGGTGCATTAAGTATTAGCAGAAATGCATACGTTTGAACAATTTTGTTGTCTTTGTTTGATTTCACAACTGGAATTATTACATTTTACCAACTTCCGCGCCCATTTTGGGCTCGCAGTAATTCAACCGTTGTAAAAGTACTATGGACATCAGGACTGAGCTCAGGCAGATCAGTCCTGTTTTTTTTTTTTCCTGGAAAACAGTTTATTTTTTTTCCTTTAACACAGTCTCTTTTGCCTGTAAGCTGCTAAAAAAACATAGTGTCCCATTCTCCCCAGTGAAAGAAACACTACTGAAACAAATGCTTACAAAACTTATAAAAAACTAAAGCACAGCATGTTTTGAAATAGCCAAAACAGTATAATTGAAGTTAAGACTAATAGAAAAATTGCAACTTAGCAGAAACATTAGCTTTCACAGATTTGGTTCTAAATACTGTCCCCTGCCAAAGTCATACGCTGCTGTCTGCATGACGGCCGGGGGACACGTGTTGCTGCCACGCACCTGCAGAGGTGCGAGGGGAGGCGCCAGGGTGTCTGGCTTGTGGGACGAATGGCTCCCTCTAGCGGCGTAGAGCGGAGGGACAGGGGAGGGAGGGAGGGGTAAGAGGTGCCAGGGTGTCTGGCTTGTGGGGGAGAGCGGTGGTGACAGGGGAGGGAGGGGGGGTGGGTGGGGGTTAGCATTAATTAGCATATTAGCAATGCTAATTTAAAAAACAAAATGGCGGAAAAAAGGACCCCCTTATTACTACTGACCTGGCAGGCCCAAACGTGTTGTGAGGGTCTGTTGGAACGTTTGGTGGATCCCTCTGTCAGTAGGGTCTTCAACTCCCACCTCCGGAAGAGCTTCACCCAGATTCCGAGGGAGGTTGGAGACATGGAGTCCGAGTGGACCATGTTCTCCTCCTCCATTGTCGATGCGGCTGCTCGCAGTTGTGGCCGTAAGGTCTCTGGTGCCTGTCGCGGCGGCAATCCCCGAACCCGGTGGTGGCGCCCGGAAGTAAGGGATGCCGTCAAGCTGAAGAAGGAGTCCTACCTGGCCTTGTTGGCTTGTGGGACTCCGGAGGCAGCTGAGAGGTACCGGCAGGCCAAGCGTGCTGCAGCTCGTGCGGTCACAGAGGCAAAAACTCGGGTCTGGGAGGAGTTCGGAGAAGCCATGGAGGAGGACTATCGGTCGGCCTCGAAGAGATTCTGGCAAACCATCCGGCGCCTCAGGAGGGGGAAGCAGTGCTTCACCAACACTGTTTACAGTGCGGGCGGGGAGCTGTTGACCTCGACTGGGGATGTGGTCGGGCGGTGGAAGGAGTACTTCGAGGATCTCCTCAATCCCACTGTCACGTCTTCCGATGAGGAGGCAGAGGCTGGGGACTCGGAGGGGGGTTCGTCCATCACCCAGGCTGAAGTCACTGAGGTGGTTAGAAAGCTCCTCGGTGGGATGAGATTCGTCCCGAGTACCTTAAGTCTCTGGATGTTGTAGGGCTGTCTTGGCTGACACATCTCTGCAACATCGCGTGGCGGTTGGGGACAGTGCCTCTGGATTGGCAGACCGGGGTGGTGGTCCCGCTCTTTGAGAAGGGGGATCGGAGGGTGTGCTCCAATTACAGAGGGATCACACTTCTCAGCCTCCCCGGTAAGGTCTACTCCAGGGTGCTGGAGAGGAGGATCCGGCCGATAGTCGAACCTCGGATTCAGGAGGAACAATGCGGTTTTCGTCCCGGTCGTGGCACACTGGACCAGCTCTATACCCTACATCGGGTGCTCGAAGGTTCGTGGGAGTTCGCCCAACCAGTCCACATGTGCTTTGTGGATTTGGAGAAAGCGTTCGACCGTGTCCCTCGTGGTGCCCTGTGGGGGGGTGCTCCGGGAGTATGGGGTCCGGGGCCCTCTGCTAAGGGCTGTCCGTTCCCTGTATGACCGCAGCAGGAGCTTGGTTCGCATTGCCGGCAGTAAGTCAGACTTGTTTCCGGTGCGTGTTGGTCTCCGCCAGGGCTGCCCTATGTCACCGGTTCTGTTCATTAAACTTTATGGACAGAATTTCTAGGTGCAGCCAGGGGGAGGGTGTCCGGTTTGGGAACCTCAGGATCTCATCTCTGCTGTTTGCAGATGATGTTGTTCTGATGGCTTCATCAAATCAGGACCTCCAGCGCGCACTGGGGTGGTTTGCAGCCGAGTGTGAAGCGGCCGGGATGAGGATCAGCACCTCCAAATCTGAGGCCATGGTTCTCCACCAGAAAAAGGTGGCTTCCCCGCTTCAGGTCGGTGGGGAGTCCATACCTCAAGTGGAGGAGTTCAAGTATCTCGGGGTCTTGTTCACGAGTGAGGGACGGATGGAGCGTGAGATCGATAGACGGATCGGTGCAGCGTCAGCAGTGATGCGGTCGCTGTATCGGACTGTTGTGGTGAAGAGGGAGCTGAGTCAGGGGGCAAAGCTCTCGATTTACCGATCGATCTACGTTCCCACCCTCACCTATGGTCATGAGATCTGGGTAATGACCGAAAGGACAAGATCGCGGATACAAGCGGCCGAAATGAGTTTCCTTCGCAGGGTGGCTGGGCGCACCCTCCGAGATCGGGTGAGGAGCTCAGTTACCCGGGAGGAGCTCGGGGAGAGTCGCTGCTCCTTCACGTCGAAAGGAGCCAGCTGAGGTGGCTAGGGCATCTGTTCCGGATGCCTCCTGGTCGCCTCCCTCGGGAGGTGTTCCAGGCATGTCCTATTGGGAGGAGGCCTCGTGGAAGGCCCAGGACACGCTGGTGGGACTATGTCTCCGAGCTGGCCTGGTGTCGCCTCGGGGTCCCCACAGAACAGCTGGAGGAGGTGTGCGTGGATCGGGAAGTCTGGGCATCTCTGCTGAGACTGCTGCCTCCGCGACCCGGCCCCGGATAAAGCGGAAGAAAATGGATGGATGGATGGATATATCATTATATATTATATCAATTAAAGGTCCTATTATCCTCCTAAGGCACAGTATGTCCTGCATAATGACCTTAAACGTGTAGAAAACAGGTCAAAAAAATATTATTATTTTTCTACAGTCCCTCCCTTTATTGATTTCAGACACTAGAAACCCCGGGTAATTCATACATAAGTCAACTCAATGCACCTGATATAAGGAGAAAAAAAATCATCTATCAATTTATTTTTTTCATATTCCAAAATCAGAGACAAAATTGATGGACAGGTTTAAATGTATGGTTTTATTTTATTTATATGTTAGTTACGAAGATTTCCTCCAAGGGGATTTTTGATATTTTAGTTTTTAAATAAACATGTTGAACGTTAAAAAAATCTGTAAACATTTGTCTGTTGCAAACATTTCATTAAAAAAGAGGAAATAGAATTGGACAAAATAGACAACTTTTGAAGAAGAAGATACAGTGTCTTGCGAAAGTACTAATACACCTTGAACTTTTGCACATTTCGTCACGTTTACAACCCTAAACGTAAAGATTTTATTTAGAATTTTTTACTGAAAGTTCACACACAAGTAACAGACAACTGTGAAATGAAAGCAAAAGGATACATGATTCTGTTATTTTTCAAAAAATTGAAAAGTGAAAAGTGGGGCGTGCATAAGTATTCATACAGCATTTTCTGAGTGCATTAAATTGCCTTTATAACATTCCTAATGACTGCAGAATGTTCACACCTTGCCCTAAACATTAAATAGAGTCCACCTGTGTGTAATCTACTCTCAGTATAATTCCAGCTGTTCTGTGAGGGCCTCAGAGCTATGGTCAGAGTGTATTGGTCACTAAGCAACATCATGAAGGCCAAGGAGCACACCAGAGAGGTCAGGGATAAAGTTGTGGAGAAGTTTAAAGCAGCGTTAAGTTATACAAAGATTTCCCAAGATTTGAACATCTCACGGAGCACTGTTCAATCCATCATTCAGAAATGGAAAGAGTATAGCACCACTGCGAACTTACCAAGACACGGGCGTCCACCTAAACTAACAGACCGAACAAGGAGAGCACTGGTCAGAAATGTAACCAAGTGCCCCAAGATAACTCTGGAGAAGCTGCAACGTACTGCCGCTGAGCTGTGGGAATCTGTAAATGGGACAACTACAAGTCGTACTCTACACAAATCTGGCCTTCATGGACGAGTGGCAAGAAGAAAGCCATTATTGAAAGGAGGCCATAAGAAATCCCGTTTGAAGTTTGCTAGAAGTCATATGGAGGACACAGCTACCATGTGGAAGAAGGTGCTTTGGTCAGATGAGACAAAAATTGAACTTTTTGGCACAAATGCAAAACTTTATGTATGGCACAAACCTAACACTGCTCATCGTCCTGACTGCACCATCCCCAGTGTCAAATATGGTGGGGGGAGCATCATGCTATGGGGCTGCTTTTCCTCAGCGGGGACTGGGAAGATTGTAAGAATAGTTGGGAAGATGGGTGGAGCCAAATACAGGGACATTTTGGAGGAAAACCTGCTGGAGTCAGCAAGAGAATTGAGGCTGGGCGGAGATTCACCTTCCAGCAGGACAATGACCCTAAACACAAAGCTAAATCTACTATGGAATGGTTTAAAAACAAACATATGAATGTGTTAGAATGGCCCAGTCAAAGTCCTGACCTAAATCCTATTGAAAATCTGTGGAAAGACCTGAAAACTGCTGTTCACAAACGCTCTCCTTCTAATTTGACAGAGCTTGAGTTGTTTTGTAAAGAGGAATGGGCTAAAATGTCAGTCTCTAGATGTGCAAATCTTGTAGAGTCATACCCCAGAAGACTTGCTACTGTTATTGCAGAAAAAGGGGGTTCCACAAAGTATTAATTAATGCTGTATGAATACTTGTGCACGCCCCACTTTTTCTATTTTTTGAAAAATAACAGAATCATGTATCATTTTGCTTTCACGTCACAGTTGTCTGTTACTTGTGTGTGAACTTTCAAAAATTCAAAATAAAATCTTTACATTTAGGGTTGTAAACATGACAAAATGTGCAAAAGTGCAAAAGTGCAAAAGTGTATTAGCACTTTCGCAAGGCACTGTATATAGCGCCTTTCACAGACATAGTCACAAAGCGTTTTACATGAGACAGTTATACATTCACTCCATACTCAGTGGTGTTCAGTTTCTGGGGGACACTGACAGAAGCGCTGTCGCGACTGCACACATCTGCGCCAACAGTCCCTCTGACCACCACCATGCATTCATGCATGACTTTTAATGCTTTTTAATGCCCTGCGGAAACCCTGGAATGAATAAGCCTGGGAAAGACAAGGGAGCAGTGCTGTTGTAATGGCTTCCTGGGAAACTGACATGCTAGTCGACAAAAAGTCAGTAAAGTCATAAAAAAAAGCATAGCGAGGGGTGAGTTTTGGTCTGTTTGTTTCTCTGACCTTAAAACTAAGATGTTAAGGGTGAAAACTACATCTCAACATTGACCGCTGCTTGAAAAATCTGTGTTTCACCTAAAGCTGCCTGCAGGCACAGAGGGGAGTAAAGCAGTTTAAATCACTCTAAAAAAAACTAAAGCTGCTGGTAATTATCAAGAAGGGATTTGAGCACTGAAATGATCAAGTCTGGTGAAGCTGTTCAGACATTTGAAAACCAACTATAGTCTGATCGAAAAGACATCACAAAACATGAACCTTAAAGGAACAGGCCACCGTTTTTCCATACTGAGATATGTTCTTACCTGAGCTTAGACGAGTTGATGCGTACTGTACCTGTCTGGTCTTTGTGCGTGCCCGTGGAAGAGTGTGGTAGCTTCTAACTTCACCCCCGTTTGGAGCCATAGGAATAGGGTGACCAGATGTCCCAGTTTACTCGGGACAGTCCCAGTTTTGGGTCCTGTAAACCAATTCAAAAATCTCAATTCAGGATGCGGATTAGTGCATGTCATAAGTGGTTGACAGTTTTACCATTCATCGTGGGTAACTTTAGATTTGGAACCCCTGCGGCTGATTCGCGCATGTCCCAGTTTTTTTACTTGGAAAATCTGGTCACCCTACATAGGAATATACTGGGAGAGGCCAAATGCTAACAACATCTTTGCGTGACTGAGCGCATGCACAAAGACCAGACAGGTACACATCAACTCGTCTAAGCTCAGGTAAGAACATATCTCAGTATGGAAAAACTGTGGCCTGTTCATTTAAGTGAGACAACCTGGCTAAGAAGCTAAAACTAAAAGTCATTTGAGCTGAATATGGGTCTTATACCTACTAATGGAATGACTTATTTAGTATTTGTTCTTGTTGCTCCACAGATGAGGCACACCGCAGCAACATTTGGGTCTCACTTTTCACGCACACCACTCCGAACCCACTGTCAGTTTGCTTTGAACCGCCGATGTTTTATTCATAAAATTCAAATCCCAAAATACACGCAGCATTACAGCGAATGAAGCTGCACCAAACCTGACCCCCTTTTACTGACAGCGGCGCTCTTCAGAGGCAGCAACCTCAGGTCACATCCACTTTAGCGGGGCGAACGGCACGGATAAGTGCTGTTCTTGGAGATAACGCTGATCGGCAAAGTTTGAATGTGAAGAACCACAGCGTGCGAGGAAATGGTGGCTTTTAAGGTAAGGCTAAACTAGGTCCGAGGGTGGGCCTAAAAAGAGGCTCAACTTTGGATAATTCAGGACTAAGTTTTAAGCCAGTTTTCTCCTTTTAACATCTTAGTTTCAATGTCAAAGTAAAAAAAAAAATAGACCAAAATCACACAAGATTTTTTTCTGAAAATTGCCAAAAGTTTGCATAGTTCTGTCTCCATTCACAAAGGGTTGACTCGTCTGGTGCAGTTCGGGTTGATTTCTTTGAATTCCCGGATTGACGTGATTGACAAGCGGTTTAACAAATCAGAGAAAAGCTGAATATATCACGGCATGTGGTGTATTTGATGTCTTTTATGACCTGACGAGCTTTGAAGAAGCTTCTGTGACTAGAAGGGAAACGTCCTCAACTTTACCAAACCCAGTCCAGACGATGATTTAACCCTTTTCTACGATGGATACCCCCTGGATGAATGAGAGCCTTCACAAACATAAAGAAGTCAGTGGTTTTGCGAAGCATCGGACAAAGAGATAAATGTGAACCATCTACTTCACGTTTTTTTCGCCACAAAAACTTAAAGGCCCTATACCTGATATTTCTCAAACAAACATTTAAGAGAAATAGGAGTACATTAAAATGTCATTCCCAACTTTATTAACATATTTGTAGCATCCCAATTCTTCACAGGGACGAGTTTATAGACACAACTGGCAGTGTCACTTGTCAGGGTCACTCTCACAGAAATGCTAGAAAACTGTCCTGGAAAACAAAACAGGTATAGTGCCTTTAAGGAACAAGGAGTCATTAGCAACTTTTTTCATATTTTAAACGTGGGAGAAATTCTCGATCCGCCACCTTAACGTGGTGGAGGGGTTTGAGAACCTGAATGATCCTGGGAGCTCTGTTGTCGGGGGCTTCGTGCCCCTGGTAGGGTCTCCCATGGCAAACAGGTCCTAGGTGACGGGTCAGACAAAGAGCGGTTCAGAAGCCCCTTATGAGAGACCAACAGGCCCGGTGAGAACCATGAGGCCGTCCTTCTGTGGACCCACCACCTGCAGGAGGAGCCATAGGGGCTGGTGCAATGAGATTTGGGCAGCTCCAACAGCTGCCCCCACGACCCGGCAACGGACAAGTGGAAGAAAATGGATGGGTGGATGGATGGATGGATGGATGGATGGATGGATGGATGGATGGATGGATGGATCAACGCAAATGCACATCTGTTTTAATCAATGTATGTTTGGAACGGGACGGAAATATTTTAAACATATATCAACAAGAAGAAAATCCTGTTAGGGCGTTTTCACACATGTTGGAGTGCCTTATGGGTCAACCCGAGCTTTCCCTAGTTTCAACTGCATTTACTTCAAAATAGTTCAGTCCATGTTAACACACACTGACTCCAAACCTCGCACCATCAGCCACATAACAATGATCAGTTGTTCAACTAAATCATTCCCATGACAACGGGCATCAACCTGTCAATGACATGCACGTGCACACTTCCCTGATGTTACAATGTGGTCCCTCCTCTCTCTCGTGGTAAATACAATGAGGCTGATATACGAAGCGAGGAGAAATGGCCTCAATCGGCTCATGCAGAGGAAGGTTTTACTGCAGCAGGAAGGGAACGAGGGGGGAACCAAAAAGAGGTGTGAAAGCAAGAGTAGTTTGGGCCAAATTCGCCCGCATTCAGAGCTCGAGTGAAGCTCTGAGACCACATGTTTCACTCGGACTAGGAGCGGCTGTTTGGACCGGTGTAAAGTGCTGCGGTGGGATTCACACTGAGCCAAAAGTGCCGCTCTCGGGTCTAGAGCTCCTTTAGGTCGACCTAACTAGAGCCTGTGTGAAAACGCCCTTAGAGAATATGGTAACTTTTTGTAAAGTACATTTAAGGAAATATTTTGTTTGTGGTTAAGTCGGTTCCTGCCGTGACGACATGGTCTGCGATTTTGATCGATATAAATCTTTGAGATTTGATTGGCTTGTAGCATTACGAGTGGTAGTGGTATTGGCTAAATTAAATTAAGAGCCAGACAATGCCATCCAGTATGACTGGAAAATAAAGATGCTTTAAGGCACACAGGTTTGACCCATAAGGAGAGAGGCAACATGTTCCTTTTACATACACTGTAGTTTATTTCTATGTTTTACTTTTATGTTTTTCATATTTCATGCTTTCTTTACGCATTTCATCACAGTTTTCGTTACCTTCAGTTGAATAGTTTGTACACTTTAGGTCACAGTTGGGTCACACAATATTTTCAGATTAACTTTGTCTGTACACATTAGCTTTCCGTTGAAAACAGTATGTTCACATTTGTTAGTTTGTCATGAGCTTTTGAGTTTGTACAAAACAAAGTAGGGAGGAAGCAAGACAGCATCGTGGTTCCACCTAAATGGTTAGCTACGGAGCAGTTCTGGTAAAACCACGAGGCAAGGCCAATCTTACCGTCGCACGCCCACATCTAGCCCCACTTGGCCGGCGCGGTGCTTTGATAGTCCCCGGTTACGCGAGGGCCCCAGCAGACCCCGGGCCAAACACACCAAGCGAGCCATGGACGTCATGGAGTGGTGCGTGTTAGGCTTTCAACCACATGCGACGCTAAAATGAAACCTGCGTTAGCGGCTAACCCAACATTTAAGAGATGGTATGAATGAACAACAGCTACCTGGACCCGTGAACAACACGCACAGCCTGGGCACAGCCCAACCAGCCGGAAGACGCCAGTGAGGAGACAGAGGAAGTGCGGTGGCCTTTATACTATTTAAACGCTAGCGCCATCTGCTGTCCATTTTGATATTTAAAATACATCCGTTTAATAAAAGGCATTTAATAAAACTGGTAATGCCACAGGCTGTTTCAAAGTTCCAGATGGTCCTGCTTTAGAACAGAAATGTACCCCGTCTGCAAAACACCGTATTCATATAAACTTTCTAAAGACTTCTATCGATCGAACTATGGGGCAAATGTTTGCGTAAAATTGACAGAAATCTTCAGGTAAAACCTGTAACTGAATGTGCTTTGGAGCACATTTTTGGTATATCCGGTGTTAATGCTTTTTATTGACATTCAAGGCCTTTATTTTAGCCCAGTTCATTCCAAACTAAACTGAATGTGTGCGTGTGACAGAAAACCCATGAGGCGCATAGTTTAACTTTTAATCCCTTGTTAACGTTGAGCAGCCGCCTGTTGAAGTCAGGGTCTTAAAGTGCTGTAGCTATAAATAGAGCTGTGTCCGTCGTCATGGTAACGACCGGGTGAAACGCTCGCCGCCAACACGTCATCTTAGTCTATGTCAGGATTCCCCTGTGCTCGCTGTGGGATCTGTGGCTGACTGGTCGTGAAAGATTTATGGAGAACATCTTTTTTTTGGCTGGAGCCACAGATGATTATTTTATTTTTGTCTTATCTTCTCATTCGATCTGCCAAAGTGACAACCGGTTCTGGGGTTCTTACAGGCACTGACATCCGAGCAGCCGACTAAAGCAACAGAGAAAATAGATTGTGCAATATCTGAGAAATTAATTAGTCCATCTGCTGCACACAAGCAATGCCAGGGAGAGATTATGAAACTGCTGCAGGAATACAATGAGTGAAATTAGCCTCGACGCGTCAACGGTAAGTTTTACACAGGCTCATTCAGAACAAGTCTGTCGAATATGGCTCCAGTAAAAGTATAAGTCGCTTGGTCTAATAATTACTTCAGTCAAAAGTACAAATCAAGTAAATCAAGTAGGTCGTCTGAAAACTTTGCCCAAATCCCTCTCTGTGCGGTAATGCGACAGGGACAAGCCTTCTTCCTTGTTGTGAGTCAGTGGCATTGACAGTACACCTGCACAGCGCCACCTACGGTTCATAAAGTGTGCATTAATAGGCTGTAAAATGAACAAAACACACTTCGGAGCCTTTGTAGAAATGTAGTGGAGCAGAAAGTATTATACTGTATTCAGTATAAGTAGTATTAAGTACTGCTCCGAAAGAAAAAACTCTATTTCAAACCCTCAGACACCTTTTTTTAATCTGTAAAAGATAAAGACTAGTTTTGTTTTTATTTATTCAAAAAGATGCCGGTTCAGCAAGTTATCTGGCATATCTGTACGATGCAGGGGTTAGCGCTCGTGCTTCACAGCTAGAAGGTCCCGGGTTCGATTCCCACCTGGACGGGGCCTTTCTGTGTGGAGTTTGCATGTTCTCCCCGTGTCTGCGTAGGTTTCCTCCGGGTACTCCGGTTTCCCCTACCACTAAAAACATGTACAATAGGCCAGGATGAATGAGAGTGTGTGAATGCATGGTGGTGGTCAGAGGGACCGTTGGCGCAGATGTGTGCAGTCGCGACAGCGCTTCTGGAAACTGAACACCACTGAGTATGGAGTGAATGTACAATTGTCTCATGTAAAGCGCTTTGTGACCATGTCTGTGAACAGCACTATATAAATAAAGTTCTTCTTCTTCTCTATAAGGGAATGGGGTTTAATTGAGATTAAATGGAATAATAACACTTTTATAGTATTGTTGGAGCCATGTGTCACCACTAGTAGGCGCTGTGGTGGTGCTCTATAAATGGGGAGCCACACCTTAGTCCCACAGGTGTTGGCAATCCAGAAGAGCACACAGTTTGTTGACCGTTTCACTGTGTGTGTTTTTAGTCACTTTTATGGAAATGATAACTGGATTTTATGACAAATTATTGGAACTTGATTATGAATTTGAACATAATAAAGCAGCTGTAATTTTGTACAATTTGACTCTTCGGATTTGTATTGAAGTGCACAGTCAACGCGTCACTTACTTCACCTGGATTTGCTGCCCTCATCGGTCTAAATGGGATTTAGCCACTACATAAGTCAACAAACTTGCTTTGGACATTCTACGTGGCTGCCACATGTACCTTCTGTGGGTCATTGGATTTAGAGGAGCACTTGTTACCTGGTGCCTGTCGTCAATAAGCCTTCAATCAACCTGCTGCTGGAGGGAGGCGCACGGGCGTGGCCGGCTGTTTGGTGGTTGCTGAGTGAACGAGGTGTCCTGCTCTGCTGTGGTACAAGCCGGGAAAGCATTTGCTCAGCGTCTGGGAGGTAGGCCATTGTTGCCCTGGTTGCCCCTCACTGACTTTGTTTACAACGGAGCAAAGTTACTTATAGAACTATGGCAACTATGGATGAGCGTGAAGGAGACAAGAAAGACATAACGCAACCAGTGCAAAGGGACATTATGTATGCTGAAAGTGCGCAGGAGCAAACTGTTCGGCCTAAGGAAAAACAGACCATCAAATTGACAGCCAAAGCATATTCAGAGAAGCTTGAAAGGTTGCAAAACAACAGAAAATCTAAGTTAAATGAGGCGGCTAATTTGAGAAAATGCATACAAGAGCTTATTGAAAAGAACAGTCAACCTTCAGAGATGAAAAGTATTTATGAGACATTTTTGGTTTTGTGTGAAGATGTAAAATTTACTCATAATGCTCTGATGGAAATGTTACCTGATATTGAAAAGGAGAAACATGAGACATGGTTTAAAGCTAAAATGTTGTTCAATGAAATGGTTATTTCTGATGTCAAAGCAGTTTTAGCTGGGTCTGATTTAGTAATTTTTGATGATAAACATATTGTCAACATTGATGAAATTGATGCTGATGACAGTGCATCTAATGTGAGTAAACAGTCCAGCAAAAGCAGCAAATGTAGTCACTGCAGTACAGCATCTTCTGCAAGAATTCAGGCAGAAGCTGAGAGAGCTGCGCTGCTTGAAGAAGCAAGGATTTTAAAGGAAAAACATGCAATAGAAGAGCAAGAACTGCAGTTAAAAGGGAAAAAAGAGCAATTGGAAATAAACGCCAAACTAGCTGCCATTGCTGCCAAAATAGCAGTTTTTGAAGCTTATGAAGATGGGTCCAGAGTATCTGCTAATGTCATGAACTATTACTTTGAAAGTGAACAAGATAAGAAAGTAACCAAAGATCTTGACCCAAACGAGGAAGAATTTCAACCAAAAAGAGATGAGCTTTGTGAAAAAATAAGTTGGTCTCCTCCTGTTACACACCAAGGCTTTAAAACGCTCCCTACAGTTGTACCTGAGATTCAGCTGGCACAAACTAAAGCTAAAATTATGCCCTCTAGTCAAAACAGTCAATTAACAGCTCAAAAGGACTTTTATAGTTTACTTGAAAGGCAAAATGAAATCAGTGCCTCTCTGGTTAAGCAGCAATTGCTACTGTCTTTACCTGCGAGAGATGTGCCAATGTTTGATGGTGACCCTCTACAGTATCTTTCCTTTTGCAGAGCATTTAAACAGGGTGTAGAAGCAAGGGCCACAAAAGGGGACTGTTTGTATTATTTAGAGCAATTCACCTCTGGGCTCCCGAAAGAACTGGTGCGTAGCTGCTTACATATGGAACCAGAGAGCGGCTTTGAATGCGCTAAACAATTACTACAGGAGCATTTTGGAGATGAGATCAGAATTGCCAGTGCATATATGGAGAAGATCTTCTGTTGGCCAACTATAAAGTCAGAGGACGTGGATTCTCTGCAGTCCTATGCACTTTTCCTACGAGCATGCTGTAATGTTATGATGGACTTGGACTATTTAAAGGACCTGGATGTTCTAACAAATATGAGAGCAGTTTTGGCCAAATTACCATATAAACTCAGAGAGCGTTGGAGAAGTGTTGCATATGATATAATGGACTCAACAAACCAACGGGCCACATTTAAAGATCTGGTGAGATTTCTGGAGAAACATGTAAAGATTTTGTCTGATCCTTTATTTGGCAGTATTCAGGAATCATTATCTGGGTTTAGTGAGACTAGAGTTGTGAGTAGGACAAGGTCCCAGCCCAACACTTCCAGAGGGACTTGTTTTGCTACTGCAGTTTCACCTCTGCCTGCACAGGACAGAGGTGCAGCAGAAAATGAAAATGCTCTTTGTGTTTTCTGTTTAGAGGATCATCTGCTAGTCGAGTGTCTGCAGTTTAAAGGAAAAGGTCAAAACGAAAAACTTGACTTTCTAAAGAACAAGGGGCTATGTTTTGGCTGCCTTGGTGCTGGGCACTTGAGGAGAGATTGTGATAATGTACCAACCTGTGAAATCTGTGGTAAATTCCATCATGTTGTGCTTCACATTGACAGAAAGGGTGACAAAGCTTGATAGCAGTAAGTTGTGCCATTCATTCTGAAAGTTGCAGCCTTACTGCTAAATGTGAATGTTGGTATACTTGGAGTGAGAACATGTATTCACTTAATGTTTGAACAATGTTGTATTATTGAGACATGGCTCCTTAAATTTCTTATTTGTATAATTGTTTTTCCGGTTGTTTTAAGAACAATTATAGGGGCCGGAGTGTTGGCGCCATGTGTCACCACTAGTAGGCGCTGTGGTGGTGCTCTATAAATGGGGAGCCACACCTTAGTCCCACAGGTGTTGGCAATCCAGAAGAGCACACAGTTTGTTGACCGTTTCACTGTGTGTGTTTTTAGTCACTTTTATGGAAATGATAACTGGATTTTATGACAAATTATTGGAACTTGATTATGAATTTGAACATAATAAAGCAGCTGTAATTTTGTACAATTTGACTCTTCGGATTTGTATTGAAGTGCACAGTCAACGCGTCACTTACTTCACCTGGATTTGCTGCCCTCATCGGTCTAAATGGGATTTAGCCACTACAAGTATTATATTATAAATAGTATTATATATTATAAAACCCTAATTTTCTTGCTCCTTGACCATAAGACCTGAGAAAATGTATTTCTGATTTCATTTCATTATGAGGTTTGAACCATATCTTTAAGATTGAAGAGATAACTGGTGTTCCATTCAGCCCCATTCATTCACTCCTGAGTGGTCTGTGAAATTAACATGGCTGCTCAATCTCCTCTTACGAAGCCTCCACAGGGCTCCAGAGCCTGTCAATCATAGACTTAGGCTCCCACTTTTTATTTCTAATATACAAAAAACAGCGTGGTTAAAAATATGACACATACTGTACTCCAGTGTTGTCCCATGGGTCATAGTCATTTTTAGAAAAAGAAAAACTCTTTGGAACCAGGCTTTTAAGCAGTGCTAGGGAAGGTCAAAGTGCTCATTAGAATGCTGTTTACCAAGTGTCCAGAGTCGCCGCTGGCCACCAGGGGCTGGTATTACAACAATGTCAGCTCCCCACCATGAGGACCATAGAGAAGGGCTTTCCTCTCCCATTGTTTGAACCCACTCCTATATGGCTTGATCATTCTCCTTCACCTTTGGAGTTGTTTCCCTCTTTGACCTTGGGGTTTGAGGCCCATTCTGTGCACAGATGTTCCTGTACAGTGTACAACACCGCACTGTTTCTGTGGGCAGCCTGAAAACAGCTTTGTGTCTGTGTAGTAACTGATTTTTTCTTGACATCTCTGGCCCTTTGTAAACTAACACAAGTGTAGAGGTGGCCACAAATAATGGCAGCACCCACGCAAAAGAATGAGGTGAATACATATTGTAAATATACAACGTCAAAGCGTCACTTGCCGATGGGGAAGAAATGTTCTCATGGGAGTCACAATTTTTCACAGCAAATGCTCAGTAGAAGCGAAAAAATGTCGCTCATCACTAACGTAGCATGCAGCTAACATTAGCTTTGCCAGGTTCCTGGTTAGCATTGCTCATTTTTATGGGGTGGGTTGTCCATTATGAGGGTTTTCAATGGGACAAAAACACAGCTTTATAGAAAGGCAGCGCAGTGGAAGGTTTCATATTTAGCTCTCAAATGTAGTGGAGTAAAACAAATTGGTTTTCCACAAAAAATACTGCGCAACTAAAGTACAGATCCTCAAAAACTCTTCTGAAGTAGAGGGTTTAAATGAATGTGTTGCTCAACGCCCTGATGTCGCGATGCGGTGCTTTATAAGTCCATAATTCACTTTCACAAATTCACACAATGATTTTCATGTTTATTTTTCCAGCCATATTTGAAACGCTTCACTGCAGTCTCCTCCGCTCCTGGCTAGCGTAGCGTTAAGATCTCCTCCCGATGTCTCTCCCATTATCCAGCCGGCAGATACGTCCTTCACATCACCGCCTTATTTGAATGTGGTATGTATGTTAATATATGCACACGCTAACACAGTCTTCCTTCAGGCCCGGACTTTACCTGCAGGATCTGTCCTCTCTATATCGTCTCTATATGTCCCACTGCCTGCTCATATATCGCTGTCGTCTGATGTCTGCCATTCCTCCACAGCTGTGTAGAAGTCTATTAAAGTAGTGCGTGTGCGCGTGTGCGCGTGTGTGCGTGTGTGTGTGTCGATAGCAGCTCACTCTCCAGCTGCTATCGACTTTCACTGACCTTCCGCAGAACGGGGGGAATTCGGCTCGTTCTTATCTTTGGGATTTCACTCGGGATGCCTCTGGTGGGTTACGCTTAGTTCAAAGTACACATCTTAAATATTCTGTTGAAGATGTTTCTGAGGGGAATCAAGCTGGTTTGGACTAAAATGTAAAGGGAATGCGGGAAAACTGAGCCTCAAATTAGGAAGTGATAAGGAGCGCCCTGCTTCAAATGTAGCTTTGAAAAAATGGTTGAGAGCACAAAGGGAGTTAAAGTCAGCGGAGGGTCCGTCCTTAAACTAAATGAATTAGGTTCAAATGGTAATATAAAGTATTAACTGGCTTTTAGCATGTCTGAGTTTGATTTGACCTCACAACTTTATCATTTATTTTCTTGATGAGTATGGCAATGCGAGCAGTCGAGAGTTTGCAGCCAAAATATTTGCCCAAGCATATGTTTAGTTTGTCATCCAAAGAATATGCTCCAAAAATGCCACTTCCGAAATAAGTGTTATAGGTCACAGTAGCGAGCTGCGCACATGCAAACACTGGAGGAACAATGGCCGCAGGTTGGGATGAAGTGTTAGTCAAACATCAATGTATCAGCCTAAGGAATATTTGTGGGACAGGGGAGAGGGAATCCCAGTCTGAAAGAATAGTAAATGATCATATTAGGTGATGGCGACGTGTAAACTTGAAGCAACCTCCCTCTCTCTTGGCACAGCAGCGTTTTTCTGCCTTTTTCTGCTAACTGCACTTGTAGTTTCTGTGTTCCACATTGTTTTACTGGATGCTTTTGTACATCTTGCTGTTTTTTTGGGCGGTTCAGTGGATTTTTTTGCTGCAGAGACTCCGTACTAGCCATGAAGGACACAACTTTTTTTTAAGTAAACAAAGAGCTAACGTTAGCTTATGAAGGGCCTGTCACAATTGGTGCACGGGCAGCTTCAAAATATGAAGGTCGTGCGAACACTCTCTTTTGGCACACGGGCATCTGCACGAGCGACCGCTATTGACCGCATGAAAAGGTGTGAATCGCAGTTGGATCATCGGTCGCAGCTGAATGTCATGCATGCACAAAATTCAGCGGAGGTCGATTGTGACTGAATATCGCCGCAGCCGCTACAGTCGCGAGAATGGTGAAAGATAAATCGTCTCAGTCACGCAGATGGTGAGATACTGGTGAGCGCCACTATCAGTCTCGTAGAGGCTAGACGCTGTTTCCTCTTCCCCCGTTTGGTCTATAGCGCGGATCGGGACATTTTTTTCTGTCCGAGCCCGGCCCTTGGAGGGGGCGGGGGATGGGGGTGATCGTAAACCCGCTGTTGTAGCGCAGGTGAATTCAATACTTGTCAAAACTTATCTCAGTCCGTGCGCTTAGAGCGAACGTACACCGAGACGCTTTGAAACAGTTTCACCACATACTGGCAGTGATGCACGCGTTTCACAGAACCCATTAACCTGCTAAAAAGAGCCACGTTTGCCCTCTCTCTTTCAACACGGACTTACGTGTTTTATTTTATTTTTGATCAATGGATAAATCATGTGTTTAAAGCGCTGCACGGTTTGGGAAAAGCCTTTGAAGTGAGGTTACGCAGCGCGTAATGTTGGCATGGCGCGCTGCGCTCTACACCGCCACACAGAGTCCTGCACAGGTCCATTTTTGGAGACCCGCACCCATCCACTACAGCACCTACCCGCCTGTAAACCCGTGATTATATCAAGATTTAAATCCGCACCTGCCCGGACCCGTTAACATTCTACCCGTTACCCACCCGTGCCCGTGATAAATCACACAAATTAAAAGCTTTATATTGAAGCACTTTATTTTTTCATCTGAACGAAACAACGTGACGCTATTGAGGGTTGAATGCTTAAACTGGTAATACATCGGTGCGGTTGATTCCTGTGTATTGTCAATGTAAGTGCGCGCACATGTGCGGGTGATGAGTGTGCGTGGCGGCAGGTGCATTAGAGCTGTGGGAATCAGCGGCAACGCACACCCGCTGTTCAGAGCGGCGTGAGGAGGCTGGAGGAGTAAAAACACAGATTCGGGAAAAATGTATTGATCATCTGAATTTGGAACATCATAACCACTCCCAGTACATCATATACTGTAGATACAAGTGAAACAGACACTGTCTGGAAAGAGGGAATCTTCATGTCAAGCAGCAGCAGCGGTTTGAAATGCCTTTCCCGAGCCCAGGCATTCGGATCAGAGGAATCATACGCGTCAATAAACTTATGGAAACACGGGCGCGATCAAAATAAAGGACGCACTGGATTACAAACATGTTTTTAAGTGGATTTTATCATGACATGATCGCTGGACAGACAGGTAGGCTACTACCAGGGCCGCCTTAATGTACCCATAGGCCCCGGGGCTTAAACAGAATTGCAGGCCCCCCCCCAAACCCTAAATCCCACAAAAACCCCAACCCAGCTACTACATGTATCAAAAATAAATGTTAAATGACACCTTACATTGTGTATCAAAATCTCAATCTTCCAATCAGGGAATCCAACACTGGAAAAGGCTGACTTATCTCTGTTTTGCCCCCCAAAAAGTTTGCAGGCAAAACAAAATGCAATATGTCATGTTCATTTTGTTTTTATCTGATTTTAATTTACCTGTTGTAGCACTTTGAGGTTTCTTTGAAATGTAAAGTGCAATATAAATACAATGTATTATTATTATTATTTCCACGTTGTGGGGAATAGCAGAGCCACTCTGTATACATTCTCACAATTTATGAGTTTGCGCATAAAATGGCTTTTGGAAAAAAAACGTTTCTGTTTTTTGAATTGGCGTTCTGAAGCAGACACATCAGCGTCCTTGTTTTGGCAGCGTTCTGGTCCCATTTTGGCCCAATATGCACGTACCTTTTCTAGCACAATGGCACGCCCTCCTCATCGAGCAGGGTCTATGTTAAAAGGGTCCATGTTCGAGTCCTCTTCTCCTCCGCCTCCTGCAGCGGGAGGTGTGTCTGCTTCAGCGGCGCTTTTTTCCTTCTCTGCTCCAATGGTCCGAGCTCTCCCCCCCCCCCGACTCGTCTGGGCGTAGCGGTGAAATGGCAGCTGCATAGCTGGTGCTTGGCTGGGGCTGGCTATACGGGGAAGGCAGTGACACCTCCTCCAGCGGCTCCTCCTCACCGGATTGAGAGCCCACGATCTCCTCTCCGCTCTCGCTGTCGGTTGCGCGGCCTCCGCCTCCCGTGTCAGAGGCACTGGCTGCAGCGGCTGCGGGTGCAAGTTCGCCGCGGCTTGTGGATCTGCCTGCGTCCGCGGCGCCGGTTTCATCACCGCTGGTTGAGCTTGTTGTTTTTAAAAAGCCCGTTAGCTTCGGCATTTGGCTCATCAGCTCTTTCTCACGCCGCTCTTTCTCTTCTGTGCATCGCTCTCAAACTTTTTCTTCCCCGACATTTCTGTTTCTCACAACGAGTCGCCATCAAGTTATATTATGAGTGAATAGATGCGTTACGTACATGAGTTACGTCTGAACTTTCTCTGCGCTTGGATTGGCTAGAACTTGTCATAGTGTCAATGTGATGCTATGACTAATTATAGCCAATTGGTCAGTTGATACCGCAGTATGTGATTGACAGGTAAAACAAACAAATTGCAGTATAATATGGATCTCGCTTTTATCTGATAGGCCCTCTGGGACAGATAGGGCGGGCCTACTCCAGGTACACACATAGAAGTGCAGCGCAATCATCGCAGGATAGTCATGCCGCAAAGTGAAGTGATTGACGTGAAAATCAACGAATCAACTTTTTTTTTTCTTCTTTCTTTAATTCTGATAGGCCCTTGACTATGGTAGGCCCCTGGGCTCCAGCCCCTGCTAGCCCGTTGGATAAGGCGGCCCAGGCTACTACATACTCCAAACCCACACATATTGAAATAATATCCAGGAGAGGGAGAGAGGAAAGAGGCAAGATTTGCCTCAAGTGTCAGAGAAATGTAGGCTCGTAAAACTATGCTGTCACCAAAGTACAACGAATCAGGAAACCGTTTCCATTCATATCTTAGAAGCAACAGCGCGAGCTGTGTGGTTAGGTCTGTAGACACCATAATGATATCGATTAAATATTGTGCAGGTAGCAGCTACCCGCCGAGCCGTCCGTGTGTTATCACTACCCACCCGCATACCCGCGGGTAAAATTCCAGGACGTACAATCCGCCCGTTTCAGCAACTTTTGCGGGTACCCATCGGATACCCGCAGGTACCCGACCCACAGAGTTAACCATTTCAGACAGTACTGGACTGTCACGTTCACTTCGTGTCTAAGAATTCAGCGAGCTCCACAGAGCGCTCCCTCCCTTAAGTCAGACAGAAGCTGGTCACTTCCCCGGAGCAGGGCCTGAGCTCAGGGTGTTGCTGGGCTTTAAAAGCACTGGGCCCAGTTTATTTTATTTTTTCCCCACAAAAACGAACGCTAAGTGAACTAAACAGACCCATTTTAATTTTACACCAGTTTGATTTGTTTTAACGCGCTGATGTGTCCGAGTCCGCACCACTGTCCGCAATCAATGTCTGTGGCCCGTGAAACACTCGCTCACCAGCCTCTCCCCAGCCGCTCACCATTCGCTTTCTTCCTTGCACCACTCGCATTTGGACACTATCCAAATCAACCACATCCAGTCGCAGCCCGTACTCTATTGTGACTGTGACTGCGATTTCTTAAAAGTCTACTCTGCGATCTTTGTGGCTGATGGCAATTTCAATTTTGGCGCAGAACAAATGGGGGACAAAATCGCTGCGGTCAATGCGCCAAGTGTGACAGGCCCTTGAGCTAAAGACATTTGAGACCTACACATTTGAGCCTCTTGTGACAGCTGAGGCGTCACAAGAGCAGCTACAGGAAACAATAAGGAGGAGAAGATGGTGAAAGACTGTTGTAGAGCGGAAGGAGCTGCGCAGGAGGAAGAGGAAGGAGGAGGAGCTGACCAGTGCAGGACACCACGCTCTGAAACAGGGACAAACCCAGGAGGCGGTGCACCGTTTCAGAGGAGCGCTGAAGGCAGTACTACAGTTTCCCTGACCTCCAAGAGGACTAACCCAACGCCTCAACACAATTTTAACATAAAATTGTACAATGACAAATAAAGCACATACTTACTTATGCTGTACGGCCATACCATCTCTGTAGTAGCCTACAGTTATAGCAAAGGTCTTTTAATAAAACTAAAAATAGTAACACATTTGTAACGAATGGCATATTGTGACTGGCTTTTCCACCTGAGTGCAATTTAAACCAATAGGAAACACTACTCATTTTTGGATCATTTGAAAAAAATATATATATATGAATACTGACTGAGCTTATGTCGACTTCAGCAAGAAAATTCATGTTTTGCTTTTTTCTTATGCACAGTAAAACTACAACTGGCTACATTTTACATAGATTTCATATTTACAGTTGTTTCATTCAACTCTGTATTACATCTCTGTATTACATGACTGTATATATTTACACCATATATATTGACCATATATGTTGACCTTTTTACAATAGTTATGTGTTTTATTACATAACATTAAGCAAAGTTTAACTTTTCTTCAGTCACAGATGGAAAGAAAATGGTAGATTTGACAATGCTCCCCTTCCCAAACAATATTTCAGTTTTGTCTGCGCTCAGTTCTGAAAGAAGACTTTGACAAGACAAATTGACTAATATTTAGTTTGTGAACTTCAGACAGTGAATACACAAACAATTGTTTGAGTGTGAAATCCGGTGTTGCTTGTTCATTAACATGCACTGTCCCTACCAAATAAACCAAATAAACCAAAAGTCTAATTTCATTTTCAGGGGCATAAAAGGCGACAACAAAACACAAAAGACTGTGAAAATGTAATATTTCTTTTAAAAATTCTTAATCCACAAACAATACGAACGCTAATTATTTTCCATACAGTCATTTGAAAACTGAATGCTTTTTAATGAGTGCAACGCAGACTGAACGTGTTTGGACCATTGAAAACAACATTACACAAATGCAAGTACAATTTATTATGTGATTAAAGTCTATGAAGTATAATAACTGCCTTTCAGGAAAATAAAGATAGAAATAGGACCCGCTTGAGTAGTAAGTAGTTGTTTTTAGGACACTATGTTACAGATATAAAAGCAGGGTTTGCAATTTAATTAATTTCTGCAGCCCAAACAGCCAGGGAAACTGCATAGAAATAATATGGCTTCACTTTGCAGCAGAAGTGTCTGTTAGGTATGTCTCGGCTTTAAAAATAGCAAAAAAGATTCTTATCAGGCATCGTACATTAAAATCTGACATAGAGTTACAAATGCTTTCATCTGGTTAAATAGTAGAATAGTTGTGGTTTTGGGCCGTATAGAAGCTGGATGAAGTCGTCAGGAGGAGAGATACACATGTTTTTGCCAAAGCTAACAGCACGGCGCGTGTCTGTGCCAAACTGCAGCACTCCACACCTGCTCCGAGTGAGGCGGCCTGGCTCCGCTCCGAAAATACACTGCACGTGCAGGTCTGAGAGGAGGAGTACTGGGAGAAGTGACAGACAGCTCGTATTAGGAACTTTCCATTTCGTTTTAGTCTTCATCAAACAATTTCAGTCTATGTTTGGTCGACAAATGTTGGATGTAAATTTAGACAACTACATTTCAGGTGTGAAGAGACACATGAGAAAAAACCTGCAGAATAAAAGACAGCATATTTTGTGCAAAGGCCCAAAGTTCGAGAGCAGCGCTAACAGCCATCGGAGCTACCACGAAATTAAATTACTTAATATGCACTAGTCTCTGGTGCAAGAGGTGCCCGGTTCAAGCACGGCTTCGACACTTTTGATACAACTCCACAATCAGCACCAAGTTATGAAGATACAAATATTTATTTGTCAACTTTTGTACCTTTCACTCTCTTTTTCTCGGACACTTGTCTCCCCTGGATTGGACTGCACCAACTCCATATCACTGCAATCAGTGACGTGCGGTGAGGTTTGTTGCAGGTGAGGCACCAATATAAAGTAAACCAAACTGCAGGAACCTTGCTGTCTCTGGTATTCTCTTACTTTGAAATAGCTTTCAATAGCAACACATTTAAACACAAAATACATTCTCACGATATTGCAAATAAAAATTAAATAGTAGTGGACGTGACCAGGGCTCGTACCTCGCCCGTCCAAGTGATAGCCATTGACAATCCTGATGCACCACACAGGCGGTGTGTGATTGCGTTGACATTTTCAGCATAAAGACTCGTCTACAGCATTTCATCCATCAAATGAACAGGTTAAACAAGTCGTTCTTATGATGATTCTTTATCCAGGTGATAGAAAACCAACGCGCCCAACAAAAACCCATTTACAAATGTATTTTACTTGGGAGAGAGCGCTGAGCGAATGAGCCGAGGTCAGTGTGTGCGGGACGCTGGAGGCTCTCCTCCCCTGACCGCACGTCACTGCTGGAGTCTGTATCCCTTTCTCAGTGTGAGGCTGCAGCAGCTACAGACGGTTGAAATAAGATATATATTTCAACTTTTTTTCAACTCAGAGTTGGACAACCTAGAGTTCAGGTTTTGACTCAGAGTTTGTTAAACCCAATGACCCATTTACGAAAAGGGTATTGACTGGTAACAATTGAATTATGGAGATCTGAAATTAGAGTTTATCCTAGTAAGAATTATTTTACAAACATCCAGAATATGTATGTGTGTGCAATGTTGACTGTGGAAGCAGTCAGCTATTTATTCCCCACAGCACAAAAGGCTGCATGAAAATAGGCTATTCCAGGGGTGACAAATTAAATTTCACCAAGGTCCGAATTGAAAAAAAATTGTCAAGCAAAGGTCCGGGGTTAATTCAACATTATATGGGGATTTTTAAGCCTTTATTAAATCTATTACTGTGATTAGAAAATAATGCAATTAATTGAATCCTGTTATTGTTATTGCTCTAAAGATAAGTATTGGCTCCTAAATAGCAGAATGCATAGGCTACTGTAGCTTCTATTATACACAATGTGCACATAATATCTGACAGTGATGTGTTTCTGCTCTTTGCTCAGTTCAACACACTGAGCCCTGCTTAGTCCAAGTCAGACCTGCTCGATGCCGATCGGGAAACAGCCGCGCTATTTGCGCATTACGACCGCGCCTGCATATTTAATTAGGGCGTCCTCCGCTCTTTTTTTTTAGCTAGCTGTATTTCAGTCATTCCGAAACCGTTTCTAAAAATTTTACCTGTGTCATGGAGCTAAGATGTAGGACTTTCTCTTCATCTGGGCTGTAGTTTACCGCTCTGCAGTCAGAGAGGGAGAGGGAGAGAGAGAGAGAGGGAGAGAGAGGATTTTAGCTAATACCTGTCCTCAGCAGCGTTTGTTATGTCAATGGCTATTCCTATAAGTCCATAAATATCCTAGCAGGAAAGATATTTTAGATATCTGAAATGTTAATTTTAGATATCTAAAATGTTAATTTTAGATAGGAAGAATGTAGTTTTAGATGTCTCAAAATTTCATTTTGACAAGGAAAGAAGATAACAAGCTGATAACGTTACGTAATGGCACACCAGCGCACTGAGCCAAAATGCATCAGCCAGGATTCCAACTCCAGCCTCCCATGTGCCAACCTATAACGCTAACCATCAGGCCAGCGTACTCTCACTGTCCAAACACAGTTTGCATGCAGACTTATACCTCATTGGCCTGAGCGTTTAATTCGCCGGCAGAGCTACAGCGGACATAACCTGCCACCTCGTGGGGACAAGTGGTAATATATTTCACGCGCTGCGTGAAATATATGTCACCCACTGTACCTTTACATTCCTTCACAGTGGTCTCTACAACGCTCCAGGATCAATTGTTTTGTCGTTTTTCTGGTGAGAAGCTCTGTCAGCAGGGAAAATTCTACAAACAATGGATCGAGCATCATAGAGGCCACTGGGATGAAAAATAAGGCGCCATGCTGACCATCCATACAGCCACTGGGTCACTGAAAGGTCAAATATGCGCAAATAAAACATATTTCCACAAAAAAAGTTGCATAATGTAATGTAAGATGCAAAGTTTTAAAAGCCTAGCTATGAGCTCCTGTAGGCTCCTTCAAAAATATCTGGAGATTATTACAGTAATACAAGTAATACAAGAAATATGTAACACGATGGAAATACTTACATACATAAGAGACAGAAATTGCAGTGAAAACATGAAAGAATAAAACTAATAAGTATCTGGAGACTCAACCCCGTGAACTGCTACCTTAACGTGGTGGGGTTGTTTGAGTGTCTGAATGATCCGAGGAGCTATGTTGTCTGGGGCTTCATGCCCCTGGTAGGGTCTCCCATGGCAAACAGGTCTTAGGTGACGGGTCAGACGAAATGCAGTTCAAAGACTTCTATGGACAGTACAAAATCAAGGACCGTGACGTCGCCCGGTATGGCGCAGCCGGGGCCCCACCCTGGAGCCAGGCCTGGGGTTGGGGCTCGAATGCGAGCGTCTGGTGGCCGGGTCTCTGCCCACGGGGCCCGGCCGGGCACAGCCCGAAGGGACAACGTGGGCCCGGCCTCCTGTGGACCCACCACCCGCAGAGGGATCCGTAGGGGTCGGGTGCAGAGAGGACTAGGTGGCAGTCAAAGGCGGGTGCCTCGACGACCTGGTCCGCGTGCGCAGCTTCTGGCCTTCGGGACATGGAACGTCACTTCGCTGGGGGGAAGGAGCCTGAGCTTGTGCGGGAGGTTGAGAGATACAGGCTACGGGCAACCTCAGGATCTCATCTCTGCTGTTTGCAGATTATGTTGTTCTGTTGGCTTCATCAAATCAGGACCTTCAGCGCGCACTGGGGCGGTTTGCAGCCGAGTGTGAAGCGGCCGGGATGAGGATCAGCACCTCCAAATCTGAGGCCACGGTTCTCCACCGGAAAAAGGTGGCTTCCCCGCTTCAGGTCGGTGGGGAGTCCTTACCTCAAGTGGAGGAGTTCAAGTATCTCGGGGTCTTGTTCACGAGTGAGGGACGGATGGAGCGTGAGATCGATAGACGGATCGGTGCAGCGTCAGCAGTGATGCGGTCGCTGTATCGGACTGTTGTGGTGAAGAGGGAGCTGAGTCAGGGGGCAAAGCTCTCAATTTACCGATCGATCTACGTTCCCACCCTCACCTATGGTCATGAGATCTGGGTAATGACCGAAAGGACAAGATCGCGAATACAAGCGGCCGAAATGAGTTTCCTTCGCAGGGTGGCTGGGCGCACCCTCCGAGATCGGGTGAGGAGCTCAGTTACCCGGGAGGAGCTCGGGGTAGAGTCGCTGCTCCTCCACGTCGAAAGGAGCCAGCTGAGGTGGCTAGGGCATCTGTTCCGGATGCCTCCTGGTCGCCTCCCTCGGGAGGTGTTCCAGGCATGTCCTATTGGGAGGAGGCCTCGTGGAAGGCCCAGGACACGCTGGTGGGACTATGTCTCCGAGCTGGCCTGGTGTCGCCTCGGGGTCCCCCTAGAACAGCTGGAGGAGGTGTGCATGGATCGGGAAGTCTGGGCATCTCTGCTGAGACTGCTGCCTCCGCGACCCGGCACCGGATAAAGCGGAAGAAAATGGATGGATGGATGGAAGTATCTGGAGACTGTAACTCCATTTAATTTATTTCTATTTTAGAGTGATTTAAATCAGCCAAAATATTAAGTTGACTAAAATTATGCAGATGCCAACAATCAATCAACGCTTTACTGTCATACGTAACAACGAAATTTCGTTTGAGCATTGCTGAAAGTGCACATATGAAGGTGAAGATCCCATTAATACTAAATACCCACTGTGTAAACATGGCTCACCAAGAGTTGCAGCAATATACAGTAACACAGTAAGCTTATTTTTCGGAGGGCAGCACAACACAGGGTTGCTAGTTATCAGCGTCCAAATCTTCCTACTTGTAAAATACATTGGAAATTGTATGTCTATGGGTTTTGGGAGTTTTTCCAAGTTTACAGAGCCACTGCAATTCCCCCGATATTGCAGGACAAGCTCTTCCTCCCTTGGATGGCCTGGGATTGGAGGTTTATCATTCAAAATTGGGGGTTTTATACTTCAAATCATAGTGTATACTATTTTATGAAACAGCCCAAGTTCTTTTCATTTAAGAAAATCTGGGCGGGTATCACCAAAAATATGATAAAATAAAAAGTAACTAGTACATGGAGTAGAAGGAGTAGTAGGAGTACAGGGTTAGGAGAAGGACAAGTATTAGAACTGACACTAAAAGTAGTTTTTATGTGTTATTCCATACTTGCACAGACAGGGTACATCTTGTTGATATTACGTAATGAGCTGAGTCCTCGCTGTGTCGCCTGTGCTCCTGTGAACTTTTGGCTCTGACCCACTGTGCTGCCAGCCATGTTGGCTTGTTACTGAGGTGATGACCGCCCCCTCCGGCCAGTGACACCATTTGAATGCCCACTGGTGACGGGACAACATTCTCCCCTTTTGGTCAGTCACATACTGTATTAGGTTTGTGGAAAATAGACGTGAACAAAAGAGGAGCGTAGGAGGGAGATTTTTCACTGTTACGTTCCCAGTGGTGACACGATGAAGATCTAACCCGACCCACCGACCCCCCAAAAAAGGGACTCAATTTGGGTCTCAATTTGCTGAGGTTATTGTTTTCTTTTCTTACTGAGCACTTTTGAACTCGCTTATGGACTATGGATGAGGAAAGGAGGAGACGAGGCCTTTCTTTTACCAAGTCATGGACAACTCTTTCCGTCAAACTAAATGGAAGTTTGGAACTAAACGGCCCATGAGCAGCTTAATTACGTACCTCTCGCTGCGAGAAGCTGCTCTCTCAGAGCTCTCGCCTTGATATTTTAGCTGTGCCTTGCTTCTCGCTTCTCATTTTCATCAAGCTGTTTGGAGCGGTGATCAAAGTTATACAAGAGCTATAGGCAACATTTAAACTCGGCACAAAGAGAAAAATGAACATGGGTTTTGCATTGACATGCGCATCACAAGTCCCCGATCTAGCACATAGGGTGCCCAGACGTCCGTTTTTTTAGCCTTGTGTCCAGACAAAGAAAGCCCGTCCTCCCTTTTATGCATTGGTCCGGTTTTATGGCTTGAGCAACAGCTTCTCATTAATCCCTATCGTCGATCTATTCTCAGCGCTGTCGGCTTTGTTAAATCACGTATTCATTTAGACTGTGGGAAACAACATCTACCTTTTTGTTTCAGCTCAGTTCAGTACCTCTCGCTGCAGCGAAGATCTCCATCAGGCTCAACAAAACAACATCAGCACACGCTGCACCGCCAGAATCACAACACAACAGGACTAACCCTGCACTTTTCCGTGGAAGTAAACACAGATAGTATGCGGAACTCCTGGACAGGAGTTATTTCATTTTTACGCTGTTTAACCTGAAGGGTGTAGACCCTTAATTCCGACACCCCTCCATTGCGACGTCCCGCCAATCCGACACTTTTTTGATACCCCCATTTGATACCCGTGATTGTAAACTCCACTATCCTTAAAGAGGGGGTATTATGCTTTTTTCAGTCACATAGTACCAGTCTATAGCACACTACAATGATGATCCAAACTTATATTTGTCTGTAAATGCAGTAAATTAAAATAACTGCCTTGAATAAATTTGCTCTCGCAATATGGCTGTAGTGAACGTCTTGAAATAGGCCTCTGTCTCTTTAAGAAGCCCTGACCCTTTCCGACACGCCCCCTTCAGCACGCTGTATTGTGCTATCATCACAACCAAACACTGCTACATACACACATGTTGAAACTACGTTCGATTTTCGCTGCGTTTTAATTTTTACTATTGGAAAGGAGCTACGCTTTATCACTTTGTGAACAATGGCCACGCAGGATATGATTTGATTCTGCGTCTGACTCGGAAAGTGACTTTGGAGACGAACGTTTGAGAGTTCATAGGCTCTGTGCCCACACCGAAGGAGCTCTTGCCTGAAAAATACCTGCTGTTTGGAGGCTATCTAGTCACTCTTCGCTACTGCCATGCCCTATGGATCTTTAACTATACCCCCATGGTCTACACCAGGATCTCCCCAGGGACATTGCAGTGCAGGTGGACAAGTATTCGAGATTACCCCCGTTAGCATGAAACAATCGCCTACAGCTCATTGTTGATGAATAGTCTGCAATATCCCACAAACATGTAAAGCCTTACTCATTGTGTGATCATCATAAATGCTGCTTCAAGTAGTTGCCTGCTTTATTGACGTTGTTAGTGCCTAATATGCTATGAATCGTTGTTAGCGCCTCGCGGATAGCTTGTTAGCTCCGGGAGAAAACCACTCGTCTATGACCCATTGTAGATGAAATTTGTGCAATAAAGTTAACAATCAACAAGCCAGGCTCAGTGTGTGATCATCCCAAAGGCTGTTTCATGTAGTTGCCAGTTTTACTGACGTTATAGTGCATAATAGGCTACTTGTTTTCAATAAATCGTTCCGAGCTAGCTGTTAGCGGCTAACTGCTAAGCGCTTGTTAGCTCGGGGAGAAAACCACTCGGCTACGACCCACTGTAGATTAAAGGTGAGCAATAAACTTCAAAATCAACAAGCCCGGTTCAGTGTGTGATCATTGTTAAACTGTTCTTTATGTAGATGGTGGTTTTATTGACTTTATTTGTGCATATTTCTCGTTTTCACGTGATGACCGGAGCTTTAGCTTGTAATATTAGCTTTCTCCGGGGGAACGCTATCAGGGCATCATCAAGGCCCAAACACATTCCCAGCGCAGATCCCGTCATGGAAATAAGTTTTCTTGTCACCGATTTTAATCCTGGGTGTTGAGGTAACAGAAACATTGATGTGTGTCTTTGTAAAAGTCTCACAGCTGCTGTAGCTCCGGTTTACAACACATGCTATTCAGCTGTGGCAGCGGAGTGATATCCCAGTGATTTAACTACCGGACTACGTGTGCGGTTATATGAAATTAACGCACGCTAGTGATGCGCGGGTTGACCCGACACCCGCGGTCAACCCGCGGGGCCCGCGGATTCGGTCGGTTCGGGTACCTCATAAATACGGCAAACTTCGGGTGCGGGTGGGTCGGGTTACTACAAAGCGCACTTTTTTTTTGTCCTTACATTGTTGGCTTACAACATACAGTGCATTCTTATCCATAAATGCCACATAGTCGGCTGTGTTTTGTTGAATGTTTAGTTTTATGGGGTACACGTATCATTAGCATGTTTTGTTTATATATCTGTCACCTGGCCTATCGCTTCTGTATGACACTCACCGCTAGAAATGCAGCGGCACAACAGCAGTGCCCAAGCACATATGCGACACGCACATGTGGTGAAAATAATGCATCAGCAAGAAGCAAGGTACAACTAAAATAACAAAGACACAGCATCTTACTAACCTGAGGAGAGCGACTTCTTGTAGCGTCAGGTAAAGCTGCTCCACTTTAGTCCAAACTCCATTTAGTTTGACAGAAAGAGTTGTCCATGACGTGGTAGAAGTAAAGCCTCATGATATTTTCTGCTCCTCGTTTCCTGATAAGTCCATAAGCGATTTCAAAGGTTTCTCAGGAGCTCAGTAGCAAAACAAAGCATCAAGTGCTAAATCTCCGCTGTAAACTCGCGGTCACGTGATGCGCTCCCGTTTGAGTGACAGCCTGACTCATGCCGCTGTTTTTTAATGTGTGCGGGTTCGGGGCGGGGCGGGTTTGCAAACTGAGACACTTTTCTGCGGATCGGGCGGTTCGGGTTTGATTTATAGCGGGTCGGGTTGGTGCGGGTCAGAAAAAAAGCTGACCCGCGCATCTCTAACGCACGCCTGTTAGCCTTGGAATTCTCACTGACCGTGGTATAATTTGTGTTAATGCACTTTTCAATCTTAACACTTCAATAAATGTCAAATGGCCTTTGGTTTATAAACTTTGGACATGGCTTTTTTACACATTTTAAGGTGAACATATTACTTATCATAATTACTTACTGTATTGCAATACGTATCAGATTGACCCCTGGGCATCATTATACGTATCGGATCGGGACAAAAGTAGAACTCCTTCTAGCTCGCATTTTCACCACGCAGAGAAAGGTGAAGCACAAACATGTGGAGGGCCGCATTGGGCTCTCCTTCAAAGGCGAGAGAGTGGCTCCAGATGTCCACGAAACCTCGCTTTTTCCTGGGCAAATTGAAGCTCAAGCCTCACTCAGCGCTAGGGAGCTTTGAAGCGTCTCCTCTGGGTTGAAAATGTAAATGTAAGCTACTTTTTGTCCATATTTCCACATTTTCAAACTATAATTTCCAGTTATAAAAAAAATCCTTTCTAATTCCTCCCTCTGATATTTTTTTATTTTTATTTATTTATTGGTTTATTTGGTAGGAACAGTGCAAGTTAATGAACAAGCCACACCGGATTGTAGCCTTAGGCTAATTTCCATCCGTCGTCCCCCATGCGCACTCTCAAACACACTCACATTCATCCTGGCCTATTGTACATGTTTTTAGTGGTAGGGGAAACCGGAGTACCCGGAGGAAACCTACGCAGACACGGGGAGAACATGCAAACTCCACACAGAAAGGCCCCGTCCCTGGTGGGAATCGAGTGACCCTGTCACTCAAAGACTCCAGCTTGGATCTGTCCCCCAGTGCGAGCGTTTGCTGTCAGTGTATCCCTCCTCCCTGAAGACTCCACGTTTCGCCTTTGAGGAAGGTTTGTCTCTCACCTTGTTCCCACTAATTTCCTCTCTCTTCCATCTGCTGCCTGTTGCTGACAACTGCTCCACGCCTCGCCTGAGCTCCACAGAAAGAACAGACAATGGATCGCAGTGTAAGTCTGTTTGATCCGCGCCTATAGGAGCAGAAAAGGTGTATTCCAATACATATGGCTCTGGTTTAGGCCCGGTGTGGATTCAGTTTAGCCCTTCGGACCAATATCTGTGGTTTTATTTACATGACACGCATTTCAAAGGTTTAAAGGAACAGGCCACCATTTTTCCATACTGACATTATGTCCTTACCTGAGCTTAGATGAGTTGATACGTACCTGTCTGGTCTTTGTGCGTGCCTGTGGAAGAGCTTGGTCGCTTCTAACTTCACCCCCGTTTGGAGCTATAGGAATATTCTGGGAGAGGCCAAATGCTAACAACATCTTTGGTCGTTTTGCGTGACTGAGGGCATGCACAAAGACCAGGCAGGTACGTATTGTGGGAATATTTAATACATATCTTTGTTTTTACTATGCTTTTATTGATCTCATATATTATTGTGTTGCTGTATTAGTCATGTGCTTTGAATTTCAGATGAAACTGGGTGGTTTAGGCCTTCCCACGCACACGCTGCCTGTACCAAGACATTCTTGCTCTATCGCTCAACTGTAGAAACTTCTAGTAGACAGGGGTACTCACGGCGCTGACCTTGAGTCCGAGCAGAAGTCTGAAAAACAACACCATATTTGGAGTCAGGTCCGATGAAAGAGTATTGAGAAGAATATTCTTGAAAGCGCCACCTGGTTGACGCCCCTTTTATGCATATTCATTAACTGCTTTCTATATTGTGAGAGCGCTAGGGATTTCGGCGCGTCCGGACTGCCCCGAGTAAGCCGCCCTTGTTGCATGCTAGGGATAGATTCAGCGCTAAGATAACTTGTGTTTAGAATTGTATTTGTGAGGGAATAAACTTTGACTGATTTTAACTGATCAGGCCTCCATCTTCTTTTCCTCCATAAACGAGTACACCGACAGAATCAACTTGTCTAAGCTCAGTTAAGGACATATCTCAGTATGTAAAAACAGTGGCCTGTTTCTTTATACAAACCCCCCCATGAGCATTAGACATTTTAAAGCATGGGGTGTTATGCAAAATTGTCTTTTTTAAAGCTTTTATAAGTAATTACAGTAGTGTTCAAAATAATAGCAGTCCAACATGACTAACAAGATTATTCACAGTTTTTGGTATAAATCATAGAACTACATGGACAACAATTTATCAGAAGGTGCAGTAGATTCTTAGAAACACAGACAGACCTAGCATTCATGGTATGCATGCTCTTACTTCTATGTAGTTGAATATTCAATTGAAAGGGGTGTGTTCAAAATAATAGCAGTGGGGAGTTCAATTGGTGAGGTCAATCATTCTGTAGAAAAACAGGTTTGAATCAGGTGGCCCTTATTTTAGGAAGTCAGCACATGTTATACATGCATTTCACTTTGAAATCCTGAAGAAAAATGAGTCGTTCAAGACATTGTTCAGAAGTACTGTGTTCTTTTGTTAAAAGGTTGATTGGAGGGGTTAAAACTGCTAAAATGATCTCCAATGCGTTAAAATGGAAAGCAAAACACAGAGACGCAGAAGAAAAATGGAAGACTACCATTCGAATGGATCGAACAATAGCCAGAACTCCAAAGGCTCAGCGATGTTCAATGTTCATTTTTTAAAATGTTCTACAAAGTACTTGAAGAAATTATACATTTCTCTTCATGTTTTGATTTAGAAGACCATGGGCATGTGCTTCCAATGCATCGAAATAAATCTATTATGAAGATTTTGTGCTTAACTAACGTTTTTAAACACACTGCCATTATTTTGACCACAATTGTAAGTAAGTGCTTTATTTGTCATTGTACAATTGTACAACAAAATTGCGTTCAGGTGTTGGGTTAGTCGTGAGCTGCTGCGTCTGAGCTCCGCCATAGTGAGCTGACCTGAGCAGCATGTTTTTGGAGGTAGGCGAACCGGAGTACTGCCTCCTCTGAAATGGTGCAGTGCCTCCTGGGTTTATCGCTGTTTCAGAGTGTGGTGTCCTGCACTGGTCAGCTCCACCTCTTCCTACCTGTTCCTCCTGCGCAGCTCCCTTCCGCTCCACAACAGTCTTTCACCATCTTCTGGGAAGAGTGTAGCAGACAAATATAATCCGTCTTATTCTCGAGTGAACGTCCATTAGCCAGAACAATACATTTAGTAGGGATAGATGCTTCTGTAGCTGAGCTACAAGTCTTGCCTGGATACCTCCTCGTTTGTCCCTTCCTTGTTTCCTGTAGCGCCTCTTGTGACGCCTCCACTGTGCTGCAGGTGTGGGGGGCTCTTGGTGCCTCTTCAGTGTTTCAGAAGAACACATTTGTCGGTCTGAAATGCCTGTAGCTCATACACTAGCTGTTTGTTTACTTTTATGGGTCCTTCATGGCTTGTACACACTCTCTGCAGTCAAACATTCACCAAACCCCACAAAAACACATTAAAAAGACGTACAAAATTATCCAATAAAACCATGTTGAATGCAAAATGCCAAAAACGCTGCTGTGCCAAGAGAGAGGGAGGTTGCTGGGCTTTAAAAAAAAAACAGACCTGGAGTTGTGTTTGGAGCCACTCGCGCATCTTTGAGCATCTGAATCTTCCGCAGTTGCTGTTTTTAGCATCGCGGGGACTGCTCCCAAAAATGTTGCCCTGAGGTCCAGCAAACTCAAGAAATTCAAGTAAATGGACAAAATGTTTTAAATGTAAATGAAACAAAATATTTTGGTCTCGTGCTTGATTCAAACCTTGGTTTTAAAAGTCACATAAAAAAGAACTTGGTAACAAACTGATATTGAATTTGATGAATAATAAGAATATTACAAATTCCTTAACTACGGAAGCCTCAAATACTTATCTCAATACTATGATTGTTTCACATCTTCTGGATTGCATGTTGCTCCCAGGCGTAAACATCATTAAAACCACTTGAATCATTGTATAAAAGAGCCTTAGAAATGAATGATCAAAAGCCTCGCCAGTACCATCACTGCAAGGTATGAGTCAAATTATTTGATTTGATCATTTGGTGATAAAACATGTCTAATTACCTTGCCGCCACGTTTTGTAATCCTTGTACAACTGCGATTGCCTTATCAGAAAATTACAACTCTACTGAAGCGACTTCAGTTGAAAAGCCAGTGTAAAAGGCTGTTTTTTAGTCGATAGTTTATCAAATCTCAATTACAATGCTGCATTGAGTCAGAACCCTTTCATTGTAATTGATGATGTGTCTAAAACAATTATTTGTCTCACATCTACAGTATAACTGCTGCTAAACTTTGCTGAAATCATTAAATTAAAGGTCCTATATCATGCAAAATCGACTTTTTTGAGTTTTTAGCCATGTTGTTATGCTATTTCCTTATCAAAAACACCCCCAGAGCGGTTTTTGGCTTCATTCACGCAGTTCTAAGTAATCCTCCTGAATCCTGCTCTCTGAGCAGCTGCTCCACCCTCTCCTGGTAAACGACTGAGCTGTTCAGTTGTGTCGTCACAGCGGAACGGAAGTGCTCTACGTCTGTAATGTAATGCCTTACGGCCTGATTTTTATTTATAAAACTTTTTTTTTTTTTTTTTTTTTTTGAAAAAAAAACAAAAAAAAAAACAGCAACTCTCCGACGGGTCTGTGCTGTCCCACGACGCTAATCAAGCGCACCCACGGCTGGAGGAGCCATGGATCCGAGCATAAGTGTTGTTTTTGAAGACTGAGCTCTTTCTAACCTACTCTGGACACCGCCTGTTCTTTTTTCTTACCGATAATGCCACGGATGCGCGTTTGGCTACGAGAGGAACAGGACTAATCAACCTTCCTAAAGAAGAGTGCACCAGAAGTTGGAATTTCTTTCCGGGATTAAGCTAGCTACTATATCAACCAACCTGATGAATGCTTGGTAAACCTTGGCCAGAATCAAAGTGGATTAACTTTTATAACCAACACTAGGGCCATAACGTAAACACCCGACGATGGGGAGGCCATGCTGAGCGGTGAGTCAATCAAAACGCGTGTTAGCATGTGTGTTAGCCATTTATGAAACTGTGTTGCACATGTCAACTCCTTATAACTGCATTATGTGAAGTAACTTCACTTTTTGCAGCGATATTTATATTTATAATACTGCAAATGTGGAATGAGCGGAGAGAGGGGCGGAGTTAACTGAATCGAAGCGTCTTGTCTTCCGGGTAGGGAAAATACCCCCCAAAAATACTTATATTTCTCTCAAAAATGAGTACTCCATAGTGATAGAGGTACAATATATCATATATATGCCTATACTTTACTTTGGAATGGCTAAAATAGCATGATACAGATCCTTTAAAGTCTGCCCAGTCCGTGTTGCGCCTGAGATTGTTCGTATGAAGCCGTTCTGAGGCGTCTTTTTTCATGACTAGTGATCTTAAAATGCTCATCTGAGTAAATTCTGTGCACATACTGATCAGTGTTTACAGTGATGAGAGTTTTCTGACAAGCGACAAAATTGCACTTTTGAGCCCTGAAATATACAAAGCCCCATTCAGTTTAATCACATTTCTCTTCTGTTTAAAATAATCCATAACAGTGCTGCTTCACCTTTGCAAAAAATGGTCACCCTGAATTTGGTATCAATAAGGAACAAGCCTCTTCCAAACGAAATTATCTCATGCACACACTATAGTACATTTACAAAGTCCACAAAGTCTCCGCAACTCTCCCCACTGAGATAGGCCTTTTAAACGCTGGAATACATTCAATTTAACTATTTTTTAAATATATTTTTGTATTATTTAATATTCTATGGATTTAATCGATTTTTTGTGTGTTTTTTTTCTCCCCCAGGCTAATTACCCAGGCTCGGTTGGATTTGATAAAACGTACTTATAGCCTTATGGACGGCGCAGTAGGATTTTGACGCCTTGTTATGAGCGATGCTAGCGCTTGGACACGGATAAGCCGGGTTTATTGATCGGTGAGTAAACAACGTTGAGAAGCCGCCGATTCCAATTACGTTTCTGCATGATACTTAGGGGAAAACAGGGATCATCAAAATAAATAATACAAAAGGTCAACATTTTTAAGAGCTGTTGAAATGATCGTTTCCACCACAGTTTTTAGCGTTGTTTAAACTGCCTTGCTAATTTATTTGGGACATTGTCATTTCAAGAGCCATTTTGTCAAAATGCATATTTTTTCACATTGGTGCCAGAATATCCCCACGTATCTCCACTTTCCAGCCTTGGACTGACCGATATTTTGAAGCGTTTTGCAGAGGGAAGCCACGCAGTATTAATCCACAAGTGATTTTTTTTTACCATATTGTTGTTTCTCTTCACATTTCAAATTCCAATCGGTGTAAATCTAAATGGCTGTTGAGGATGAAAGGAAGTGTGGTCAAAGCAGGTCCACGCTCTGAATTATTATGTAACTATTCTCCCTCTCACAAAATAGGAAGGAAAAGACATCTGAAAAACTCTGAAAAGTCACAAATTGTTAAAAGCTGGTCAGAGCGATGCAGAATGTTTGAAATAAAAACAAATATAGGGACTGGACCAAAAAAACATGAAACGTTTTGTTGCTTCTTACGACACACAAAGTAACAGCAAAATACTGAAGAAAAATCAAGTGTATGAGCCACCAGGAAACCATTATCTACCAGTGCTGTCATTTTCAGCAACTGTAACCGACCTGAAGTGTCCAGAAGTACAAGGTGTTCAGTGCTCAGAGACGTTGCCCATGTGAGAAAAGTGGAATCACAACCACCCACTACTGATGAAGACTCAAAGGTTAAAATGTTTCGACTGGTTCAGGAATGATCTAAAGACAGAGTAGATGAGGTCAGAGAGACTCTGGGTGGTCCTGTATCGCCACTTGAGGACGCATCCTCTAAAAACTGGTTGTAGGTTTGGGAGTCCTCTTTCAATTCCACTTTCAACTTGAAATGACCCAACTAACTAAATCGCCGCTGTTTTATTAATTAAACTCAAGTTGGCAATGTCTCTGAGCACTGAACACCTTGTACTTCTGGACACTTCAGTTTGCTGAAAATGACAGCACTGGTAGATAATGGATTCCTCGTGGCTCCACGCTTGATTTTTTTTTTTTCAGTTTTTGACCATTACTTCGTGTCTCACTTCTTACTATCGTGTTGGCTCTTGGAAACAAAACATTTGATGGTTCTGTGGTCCTGTTCTAATCATTTCAAAATTGCTGCATCCCTCTGACAACCATTCAAGAGTTTTTCAGCTGTCTTTTCCTTCCCATTTTGTGTGAGGGAAGATGGCATAATAGTTGTGCATTTTGATTCATAGTGTGGACCCACTTTGACCACACTTTACAAACATCACCACCTGGGGCGCTTCAATCCAACAAATAAAATAAATGTAACGGTCAAAACACTCAAAAAACTCACTTGCATAATAACTGTGCACGCAGTGTACACTATGTCTACAAACCTTTGACTGAACCCTGATGTCTAAATTAACCCAAGTATTGCTTTCTTAACCTCTCGGGCTAATCAGACCGTGCAGTTGTACAAGCCCTGGTTCCCACAACATATTTAGTGAAAGCTTTTAAATGAATTTCGGTGCCTGACAGCTCATTTCTGCTCCGCCTGTATCTCCCTCTGTGTTTGTCTGCGGAAGGGAAACATTTATCTGCTCTCGCTGTGATAAGACCAAACACAGAGGCATTATTCCGCTGCAGATTGGATCCGGTGAGAAATGAGACGGCAAACTTAAAATTCACATCGCCATGTTGAGTCCAGAATACTGTATACATCGCGAATGGAAGTCCTTGCTTTAAAAATGAATAAATCGCTCTTAAAGAAACCATATTGAATGACACTTTTCTTTAGGAATGATGGGATGGGCGCAGTCTTCTCCCTGATGCTAGTTTTGGTCTGATAAAAGGCACTAAAACTTAGGTTGCCTTTAGTGAACATAGTGAACTGGGAATGTCTCATCAAGGTCATTAACTTCCCGGCTCCGATTAGTACAGAATTCTGCAGTCATGGTGGAGACCGGGGCTGGCTGTCACACAACACAACATCCTACAAGAGCCGTACATTAAATGAAAGCTTCAACCAAATTCAAGTACATGTAAGTTATTGTACTTCTCAGAGTCATTTTACCATATGGTATTTTTTACTTATACTTGAGTAATATTATAATGTAGTATACTCTTATTTGAGTTTTTTTTTTTTAAGTTACTCGTTTCACAGTGAGCATTATGCAACTTTTTATGGCCTCTATGACGCTCCAGGACCAACTTTATTTCTTTTCTTTTTTTAGGGTTTCTGGTAGGTTTTCACTGCTGATGAATCTGTCTCCATGGTTACATATACTATTCCAAAAACCTACAAGAAACCCCAAAACCTGAAATAAACTTGGTCCCGGAGCATCATGGAGGCCACTGTGATGGAAAGCAAAGATGCCATGCAAACCCCCTGTACAGCCACTGGGTCACTGTCAATAATATCAAGGAAAGCTCGTCTCATTGGTCAAAGTGACAGCCCGTGGATTCTGATTAGTTGCCGAGATCAGCAAAGGGAGGGATGTTAGAAAAAATATTCTGATTTAATAATGTTGCATTGAATTTCAGACTCAGGCGCTCAATTACACAATCTATTAAAACATTTAAAACTTACAGACTATCACTTTAAGCCACAAAAGCTTCATGTGTCAAATAAAATAGATGTAATTTGTGTTTCATGTACATTATGCAAATAAAAACTTACTTAAAATGTTGTTCTTGTTTGCATCATGTCTGGGGACACAGAGAGGTCAATGTTCATGAATTATTTACACAAATTCTTCCAAACCCCACCATTAACAGCTATAAATCTCATCACCGGCGGTTCACCCCTGAGTGCATGTTGTTGACTTGAGAAAGGACTGAGTGGGTTGCTCCTGTTTTGTATGCTGCACCGGCTGCACCGACCTGCTCCTGTTGCTTGCGGGCGACTTGTTTTTGACCCTGCGGCGTGTACCGTCACGAGTTTGCGCCGTAACCTCCTCCGCAGCCCGCAGGAGCCCACAGCCCGAGCCAGTGCGGAGAGCCAGTGCTGCTGCTGCTGTTGTTGTTGCTGTTGTTCTAATGGATTTGCGGAGATTGACACTGGAGGCAACAGTACAAAGCAAATGGAAGTCAACGAATTAAAGTTGCTCCCTTCATGCAGTTCCAATATTTGCGCATGCAGTTTGTTTGTCTAATTTGGGTTGAATTGTTTACCGGGGCGTTGTAGACCCGGCTCCAGGGCCCACAGCAGCCGAAGAGCAGCCAGGCGAGGCCGAGTGTTAACTGAGTGTGTGCTTAACTAGACACTCGAGCGTAATACGATATGGCGTGGAAGTCTATTGATGAGTGTGGTGTGGTTGCAAATGAGAGTGTCCCAATTGGAAGCAGGTATTTGTTTGTTTATTTGGTCGGGACAGTGCATGTTAAAGGGACTATACAGAGTTTAAAAATGTTAAAACTAAGTATTTTCATCCCCCTACACGTTCCAGCAATGTCCTAATGTGTCACTGACGGCAGGTGAACATGGGCCTGTAGATACTCTCTGCCACTGCATCGAACAGATCAGTTTGTGGATGCAAAACAACTTTCTCCAACTAAACTCAGACAAAACTGAGATCATTGTCTTTGGCCCACAGACACAAAGACAAAGTGTTATCAGTCACCTTGAGTCTCTCGCTCTGAAACCAAAAAAATCAGGTTAGAAATCTAGGAGTAATCATGGACTCAGACCTGAACTTAAACAGCCACATCAAAGCAATAACGTCATCAGCTTTTTACCATCTGAAAAACATTGCTAAGATCAGAGGAATAGTGTCAAAACCAGACTTAGAGAGACTCATCCATGCATTTGTCTCCAGCAGGTTAGACTACTGTAACGGCTGCTCACTGGCCTTTCTAAACGTCCAGAACGCTGCTGCTCGAGTCCTGACAAAAACCAGGAAATACGACCACATTAGTCCAGTGCTCCGGTCTCTGCACTGGCTTCCTGTCACTCAGAGAATAGAATTTAAAACAGCTCTGCTTGTGTACAAGTCTTTTCATGGTTTAGCACCAAAGTACATCTCTGACATGTTAGAGCTGTATGAACCATCTCGGGCCCTGAGAACTTCAGGGAGGGGTCTCCTGGTGGTTCCCAGAGTCAATAATAAACACGGTGAGGCTGCGTTTCAGTTTCATGCAGCTAAAATCTGGAACAGTCTTCATGAGGATGTGAGACAGGCCTCAACTCTGACAATGTTCAAATCCAGGCTGAAAACAGCTCTTTTTACCCGTGCATATGAAAACTGAAAGTATTTTATCTGCACTCTTGCCTTTTACTGTCATTGATTAACTTTATGTTGATGTTTTATTGATTGATTTGATCTGTTTTCTTGTAATTTTCTGCAACTGTGAAGCACTTTGAGTTGCCTTGTGTATGAATTGTGCTCTACAAATAAACTTGCCTTGCCTAGAATGAGCCCAGACCTGTTCACCACAACTGCCTCTAAAGTCCTGCACTGTCACTAGAAAAGGTGTTCATTCGGGTCCGAAGTGGCGTCATGCATTAATATAGAAGCTGCAGTTACGCATAAGACTTGAGGTGGCAGTAGTGAGCATAAAATGACCAACCTGCAACTACTCTCTTTAATGAACATACATGGGACTCTGCATTCGCATCCGTCGTCCCCCATGCACACTCTCAAACGCACTTTCATTCATCCTGGCCTATTGTCCATGTTTTTAGTGGTAGGGGAAACCGGAGTACCTACACAGACACGGGGAGAACATGCAAACTGCACACAGAAAGGCCCCGTCCAGGTGGGAATCGCACCCAGGACCTTTTAGCTGTGAAGGTGGCTGGAGGATAATTGTCTGTGTTTAAATTGTTCTAAAACAGTGTCTATGTGTTTTTCAATGAAGCAAAAGTCTATGGACAGCTTTCAGGTACAAATAGATAATAAAAATATTGAAAAAGAGTAGATGAATTCAAATATCTTGTAGTTAAGGACTCTCATCTTAAATTTAGAGCTCATGTAAAGAAAATAACTAAGACTATTAGGATTAATTTGAATAGTTTTCATCTAATAAGATCTTGCCTGTCAATCAGTGCGGCCAAGTTGTACTTTCACGCAATGATCTTGTCTCATTTTTCATATTGTATCACTGTGTGGGCCAAGCTAACCAGTCCACTATGAAGGGTGTGATCTCCCTGTACAAACGAGCTTTAAAAGTGCTTGATAAAAAGCCCATGATGTGGCACTATTGCAGAATTCAAGAGAAGCATAATCTTTTAAGTTTTGAAAATGTTAAGTAGTACTCTTTTGTGAAATTTGTTTTTAAATGTGTCAACAACCAACAGATTGGTCAGTGTTATTGGTTAAAGAGCAACTAAACACCAAATCAAGTGTTTTTTACTGATAAACTGTCTCAATGGGTGTCTCTTAGTGTTGTCCACTGGTCCCTTACATTATTCTGACATTATAGCGCAAACATGTGTCAAATCCTAACTTTGGCCTGAAAACGAATGGGTTGCGCCCCCTTCAGGGTAAACTCTGCTACTAAATTAGAATTTCCTGATTGACAGGAGACGTGTCCACGGCCTCCACAGAACGTCATAAGCCGCACCAGCTCCACACATCGTCCCTCACCAAACCTCAGAGACCGCCCCTTTCGCGGCAATTTTTGACTTTTGTTTGTGGGTGGGGAAAGGCTTTGGCACGCCCGTTTAGGTACTCTTTAATCTCACCAATATCGGTTTAACCAACTAAATTGGTAGTTTTTCAAACCAATCCTTTTTTAGGGTGTAGGGCCAAGTCCAGACGACGACGGCATGTCATTGGTGAAATGAGAAGCCGTCCTCCACATCTTTAAAGCCCATGATCTAACACTGGTCGCTCAAAGTGTGTTCATCACGGCGCCATGACACCATTACCCGCGTAATTTAGTTGTTTTACTTGAGTTTCTGTATTCCCACTACTGCCTGAAGAGGGATGTTTGTTCATCTGTTTTCCAGCTGCATGATGCTCCAGTATTTATTCATTTCACCTGCTAACGTTTAAAACCTGAAGGAAACCTCCAGAGTCGTTAAGTTTTAACCCTTTTTAATCATCATGTACCTTAACCCCCGCCTTAACCAAGCACATTTTCTCCTGTTCGGCATTACCCAAATCTAAATGTTTCTTGTAGCTTAGAGTCCAGTGCCTCATTTGAAAGCTAACCGCAAAACTGATCTAAATGGATCTCTTTCCCCTCTTTGTTGCTGTGTTGCTGACACTTTTCTGAGGCTTTTTTTGTTGCGCTTTCATTCTCATTTTTGTCTATTTTTTGTCACTTTTTTTGTTGATCTTTTGTGTCTTTTTTGGTGCGTTTTCATTCTCATTTTAATACAATTTTTCTTGCATTTTTGATTCTCGTTTTGTCGCGTTTTCGTCGCTTTTGTTGTCATGTTATTGTCGGTTCATTTTCATCTCGTTATTGTCACTATTGTCTCCAGTTTGGCCTTGCCCAAAGACAATCTGCTCCGTATTGGCGGGGGGGAAGAGGTTAAAATGTGGGTGTAAATGCATTTGCACTGGAGTAAATGTTGCTGATGACTGCCTGCCTTTGGTTTCATTCAGTTCACAAACCACTGCATTCTGTTTTGTTCACTAACTCTCTCTGGCTCATTTCTAGTCCGTTTAAAATCACAGTCCTGCTCTGACACTGACGTGGCCTTCCCCTCTCTCTCTCCTCATAAATAATTCTATTTGCATTATGACCGCACGCTGTTTACTGTGCAACAGCCGCTCCTAATCCGCTGTGCTGTGACGTGGGCCCAAACCCGTTATTAGGGCCGCACTGCACGGAGATGTAGACTTTGCAGCCATCGAAACCATGGCAACGGCGGGAGCGCTCGGAAAGCATCAGGCGCTCCCCCAAGTCACCCAAGGAGACACGCAAACGCACTCGCCGTCATCTCCATTGTTCATGTTTTGAAATAATAACGGGGAATCTGCTGCGTTAGCATCAAAACATGTGTTTGTCATTGTAAGTGTTCCTGAAACGACTTACGCTGAAAAGAAATTCATCATTTTTGTTTTAATGGTTAATATTTTTGTTGAAAATTATTTTGGCTCGCGTTGCGAATTTATGTTACATTTTTTAAATAAGATACGTTTATTTTGCTATAAAGGGCATTTTAATTTTTGTTATACCGCTATTATCGCAAGGTTTTAGTTTTAGTTTAAGAGACTGCGAGACCTGCATTTGCCCAGACATGCAAAAGACCAAGCCATCCGCAGCAGCAAGGCCAATTAGCTAGCTCCACAAGGTATTTTTGTCATATTATTCTATATATTTGTAAGCCAAATTGGTCTAATTATTGTATGTTCATTCAGTATGCACAAGGCTGAAATATTATCTGCCCAAGAACCTCCGAAGTGGCAGGAGGCCACGAGGTAGCCATTTTGTTGAGCGCATTATGTTACCTGTTTGATTGATTGATTTATTTCGAGCTACACAATACAGGCACAAAGCCAGAAAAAAACACAACAAAAGAAAAAAAACAAAATAAATAAATAAATAAAACAAAATAAATAAATAACAACCTATAACAACTAATAATAATCTGTGACTGGACTATGTGTCTAAAGCTTTGTATTTCATGTCTTGTAGTTTTCACGGCATTCGATATCCCAAGTAAAGCGCCTGTTTTTGAGAAGCCGTGCCTGTGTTGTCATTTCGGAGCCACAGTCATCTCAGTGACGAGTAGGGGTGTGTATCGCCTAGTCTCAGGCGATACGATACGTATCCCGATACAATGGTCGCGATACGATACGATGTATCCCGATATTGAAGAATTCGACGATTATTGCGATTATTTTTTACTACTTTGGAAACAACTATTCAGTAAACTAGTCCACCTTCATTAGATTTGTATCAAATACATTTGATCTATCTATCTATCTATCTATCTATCTATCTATCTATCTTAAGATATAAATGCTTTTCACTAATGCTTTTCACTAATGTGCTGTGTGTGTTTATGGTGATTATGTAACTTTGAACGGAAAACAGATTTCTTGGAAACCTAGTACTGAAACCAATTACTGGGGATGCACGTTTTCTAGTATTTCTATAGTTGCGAGTCCTTAGCGATCAGAAATAACTATTATGGGTTTCATCCATTAAAATATACAATAACTCAGACGGGGCATTTAAAATCTTATCTACTCCACAACGGGTGTCACTCGTAGATCAGGGACATAATGACAACACGGGCCTCACCGTGACTATAGCGCTCATCTCTTCCAAATCTTTTTGTTAGCAGTAGCACACAAACGAAGCAGAGGGGAAACTAAATACAGCAGGTTCTTTTTAAACTTGTGTCGTAGTGCAGTGGCGAGACTCAGGTTTAACATGAGCCTGCTGTATTTAGTTTCCCCTCGGCTTCGTTTAATTCCGTAATAAAATGCTACGAATATAAATCCTCTCCGAACGCAGCGGCGACGCACTCAGCAATATGCACAAAGCTGGTGGCTCTTGTAATAATCCAGGTCTCTGTCTTTGCTGTAAAAGCCAAAAGAGCCTCGGAGCGTCTCATAGCTCATTCTTTTCCATACTAAACTCTTCCTGTGTTTCTCTAAGTCTCACTAGATTCTAGTGTTAGTCAAGCGGGCTGAGCGGTGCGCTGCCATCTAGCGGGCGGGAGTAAAAGTGCAGGACCAAAGAGAGATGCTGCAATGAATATTTTCCTAAAATAGATGTTTAAATATCGATACGGGCGCTTTTTGTATCGATACGAGAATCGCGCGACGTAAAATCGCGATATATCGGCGATATTTTTCAACACCCCTAGTGACGAGGATGAGAGAAGTGACTCGGGCTGCACCACAAGCGCTCAGTGATCAAGTCAATTTACTCCAAAGTACCTATCGAGTTTTTGAGGGTAGTATTTGATCTTTGTACATTTTAGATTACATTTTAGGTTTAAATGCGGTCATCTAAACCAACCGTTTGGGCTCCCAACCGTTTTGGTCCCACGTACCCCTTGAGGCATTAACCTCTTCATATGTAAGGTGTAATATATGCTCGGTTTATTATTTTGAGCTGTATGATTTTATATTGGACACATTTGGACATTTTTGTGCTTTTTTGCAGTGTTGCATCCATTGTGAGTCAGAAATGGGCACACCAATATCTTTTTTCCATTGATTTTTAGTTCCATATTTATGGTCAGATTTAGTGTTACATAGTAAACGGTATATTTCTGAAACAGTGGTCCTGTTAGTAACAGTATGTTTAAACTTATCCTCAAGGTCCTTTTTGTCCCCCAGGCTATTGTCTTGAGATAGTGAGGATTTCAGGATCGATTTCGTCTGTAAGTGATTGAAGAATTCTGCATCTTTGAGCTTGTACTCTTTCTTTAAGTCACTAAATAGAATAATTATTTTCCATTTATAATTAATTGTGATAGATTTTGAATATTGTTTTGTTGCCAAACTTCATTCTTTAGGATTCTTTACCTGCCATAAAAGTGTGGCGGTTGAGTGGGATGGCTTTGCTTTTGGTATAGTTTACCTTGTATCCTGAAATATTGCCAAAGGCTTCAATTAATTGAAACAATTTTGGAATAGATTTTTCTGGGTTTGTTATTGTTAGTAAAATATCATCAGCAAATAGGTTTCATTTAAATTCATACTTGGCAACACTAATTCCTTCAATATCTTTTTGTGACCGAATCGCACAGGCCAAGGTTCCAATGCAAGAATAAAAATGAACATATGGTAATGCTAACATTGTTAGCATTACCATAAGTCACTAGTTTTATGTTAAAAAGACAGATTAATATACATATTATACTCCGTGAATATTATTATGTACATTTATTATGTAAGCCCTACACAGTGTAGTGCGTTAAAAAGCCAGGTGTAGAGCGGGCCAGTTGTAGAGAGCAGTAGCTCCTCATCAACAAACCCCTACGCAGCTGCCCTAACTAGCTGATTTTGTAGATAATGTTCCTATGCTGTGTGGTGTGTTAAAAGACGAGGATTACGAGCCCGTTGGGAGGATCCCTCTCAACAGATCCATAGCTCGCCTACCCTAATTCTGTAATTTTGAGCAATAGAATGACAACCGTTGAGAGCAACAAAACTCTTCCTTAATTAATAAAAAGCTATTTGATCCTATTGCACCCCCTAGTGGCAACTCATTTCTTCTTCTCTATCCTTTGAAAAAATCTTTTGCTTGAATTTATATTTGAACAGGTAGATGTTTGAACCTCGTTTCAGCTCCATCTCCAATTTATTCCACAATTGTACCCCATTAACTGTCGGACTAAAACTAAACCTTAAACTTAACATAATTAACTAAAACAAACTTGAGTTACCTGGCTGTTGTTGCTGCTGTTATCAGTTGGTGAGGGCTTGTTGAATGGGGGCTATCGCCAACTCTCAACTGGCCCATTCTACGCTCTAGCTTTTTAACTCACAACACTATACAGGGGAAACAATCCACACAAAAAAACTTTAGTGGAGATGGGAATGACAACAGGAAAATAACAGGACCTAAAGAGAATTATAATACACAGAATATAATATGCCTGTCCCTACACAATTCAAACATAAAAATGTCAATATTTTTTTTATTTAATAATTAGAAACAACATTAGATTGATATTGGAACCTATACCAGAAGAACTACAGTGTAAACCTGTGATTAATCTCCAATTACATCTTTAAAAGTCAGATTAACGACGTAGTAATTCTTTTTCAGATATACTTCTTCCTATCAATTGTTCCTTTTCCTTTGGTTAATTCTACAAACATCTATACGTACCAAGCTGCTGTGTTATGCATTTAAATACTCTTCATGGCAAATGTTGCTATGTCTGAAGCTTAAAGCTGATAATTGTATTGTTATGAATCTGTATCTGTTCAGCTCAGGAAGGACTTGCTTGTATCTAAAGTCGATGTAATCTAGACCTTACAATTTATTATGCTATGTAAATGTATATTGAGTTGAACACGGGGTGGGCACTTATAAGCTTAATTAGTTTAGTTTATCAGTTTATTTGAGCAGTTAAAATTCTGCTCAAAAGGAGTGGGCTGAAGCAAAAGCTTATAAGCGCCCACCCCCGACATCATTGAAATAAAAACAATTGATCAAATCACAATTAGTACAGGGAGCATGTTACAAAGTACAAGACACAAGAGCCCGGGAACACAGCATGCACACACACACACAACGTACCCTTTTGTGATTTAACTTTACCTGTTAAAGAGGGGGTATTATGTAAAATCGACTTTTTCAAGCTTTACATCATGTTATTATGTCATTCCCTCATTAAACACATGCCTGGAGTGTTGCCTTGGCTCATTCAGGTATGTTTGAGTTAACTTTAAAAACTTAGACGGCAGCCATTTTAGGTGTAGCTATGCCTCAGTCCACCTAGGAACGCCCCCACCTCCTGGAGACGCCTCTGGACCTTTCGTCACCAGCCAAGGCACCAACCACTGCTCCTCAGCTCAGCAGAGTCCCCTCCCCGCATGTAGAGTGTAGATGAAAACAGTCATCATGGAGGATTATCTTCATGTGTTGTAAACTGGAGCTACAGCAGCTCTGAGACAAAGACACACATCAATGTTTCTGTTACCTCAACACTTTGAATCACTTTGCAAAGCAATTTATTTATTTAAACAATTTACAAAACAGGGTGGTGCTATGTGATTTGGGCAGCTCCAACGGCTGCCCCCACGACCTGGCAACGGACAAGTGGAAGAAGATGGATGGATGGAGGGTGCTGTAACCACTGTTTCTGCTCGCGGGTGCGTTTTGCGTTTGTGTGCACTTTTAATGAGCCTGTAGCTTAGCCATGGAAACATCAATGATTTGGTCTGTGTCATGTCTACTAATCATATTTCAAGGAACAATCATTAAAAATGTGCTAGATTGTAAAGTTTTGGATTTAGGCTGCTAAAAATGGCCATTTTTGAATTTTTGATTTTTTTCACCAAAATGTTAGGGGCTCTACAAAAGAAGTGTATTGAGGGTGTTTGAGTTATAGCTTCACAAAGATGAGTCCTACTCAGAAAAGCTTAAAAATGGCCCTCTAGTCTATGCACCATGTAGTCAACTACTGAGGCACTTCAATTTTCTTTTCCCAGATAAAAGCCATATCAGTCAGTCTGTAGCCAGAAAATTTGTATCTAGCTCAAATGGCATCATGGTTCAAAAACACTTTGAATGCCACTCGTTGTTTGCAAAAACAAGTGCATTTATAACCATAAATCCATTGTTAAAATTAAACCATGTTCCTGTCATGGTTTAAGTCCTACCTGGAGGGTAGAGAACAATGTGTGAAAGTAGGAAGCGTTGAATCCATCCAAGTCCAAATGACTTAGTGGTGCCTCAAGGGCAGTTCTAGGGCCGTTACTGTTTTCAACATACAGCGGGAACCATTATGTTTACATTCACTTCAGAAAAAAGATACATTTGCATTTTTTCTCACAGTCTGACATGAAATCAGAATCAACTTTTATTTTTCGGAGGTCAATTAGAATTTAAAACATTATTTCTATTTGTCAAAAGCCAGAAGAATGAGATTTTTTTTTTTTTTAAAGAAATGTTTTTGTTACTTTTTACAAAATCATACATTTTACATACACTAAGATTACTATACCTTTTAACAATTTGGGAAAGCACAGATTTTTATTTTTTTATTTTATTGGTTTATTTGGTCGGGACAGTGCATGTTAATGAACATTCATGGGTCTCATGCATGTAAACAAGCCACACCGGATTGTAGCCTTGGGCTAATTTGCATCCGTTGTCTCCCATGTGACCTTGGAAGCTTGAACAAGTCTGGTTCGTCCTTTGGTGCAATTTCAAGACACTTGAAGGTTCATTGGTTAAAACAAAGATGGAAATGACCAGTCATCACACATATCAGAAAGAAAAAGGGTTCTGTGTCCCAGAGATGAACGTGCTGTGATCTGAAATGTGAATATCAACCCTGAACCTGGTAAGAGTTTTATTTATCGACCTCCTGGACCCTATTCAAACTTCTTAGCAGAGTTCTCTGAGTTTTTAGCTAGTATAGTGTTGGATTGGAATAAAATTATAATAGTAGGTGATTTTAACATTCATGTCGATAATAATAGTGATTGTCCGAGCAAGGCATTTAGTGCCCTACTAGATGAGGTTAGCTTTACACAAAATGTGAATCAACCTACTCACTGTCATAAACACACTCTTGATCTGGTTTTAACATATGGGATTGAAATTAGCGACCTAAACATTCTCCCTCAGAATCCCGCGCTTTCTGACCATTTTCTAATTACATTCAAGTTCCTAATCGAAGATTATACTAATCCACATGATAAAATTCAATTCAAACGTACACTATCTGAAAAAGCTGTGTTAAAATTTAAAGAAATGATCCAGCCAGTCTTTAATACTATGTCTATAGAGAATAGCTCGCTTATTGATTTAAATGAAAGTGATCAGTTTGTCGACAGCGTTATGCGCACACTAAAAACCGCCCTTGATGTTGCGGCCCCACTGAAACAGAAAGTTGTTCGGCCTAGGTGCGTCACTCCCTGGTATAATGCAGAAACACGCACGCTTAAGCAAAAGACTCGCAAATTAGAACGGTTATGGCGCAATTCTAGCACTGAGCAATCTCTTAGATCTTGGAAAAATTGCCTACTCGCCTATAAGCAAGCCATGAGGAAAGCAAAAACTAATTACTACTCTTCATTAATTGAAGTAAATAAAAATAACCCTAGGTTTCTTTTAACACGGTGGCCCGGCTAACAAACAGTCACAGCGCAGTAGTGCCTTCCATTCCTGATACCCTTAGCTGCGATGACTTCCTTAAATTCTTTAATGATAAAATCACAACCATTAGAAATAAAATAAATGAGAAGCTTCCCTTATCTTATTCTAATCTAAATCCAGCTGTAGAATCATTGTCTCCTTTTGAAGTCTTAGACAGGTTCATAACTGTAGATGAGGCTGAGGTATTATCAATCATTATGTCTTCAAAACCGTCAACTTGTCTTCTAGATCCAATCCCAATTAAACTCCTCAAAGAAATTACTCCTGAAATCTCAGATACCAAATTGAAAATAATTAACTCGTCTTTAGAAAATGGGTATGTGCCAAAGTCCTTTAAATATGCTGTTATCAAACCACTTTTGAAAAAATTCGATCCTGATATTTTAGCATACTATAGGCCCATATCTAATTTGCCTTTCATTTCAAAAGTCCTTGAAAAAGTAGTGGCTAAGCAGCTTTGCCGCCACCTACAGGACAATAGTTTATTTGAAAATTTCAGTCAGGATACAGAACTTATCATAGCACAGAGACCGCCTTAGTCAAAGTTACCAACGACCTGTTATTAGCAGCTGACACCGGATTAGCTTCAATCCTGGTTCTGTTAGACCTCAGTGCCGCCTTTGACACAATCGACCACAATATTCTCCTGCAGAGGTTAGAAACTGACGTAGGCATCAGGGGAACAGCCCTCTCTTGGTTTAAATCTTACTTATCTGATAGGCACCAATTTGTTAATGTAAACCAACAGTCTTCACCGTGTTCCAAGGTGTGCTATGGGGTGCCACAGGGCTCAGTGCTCGGGCCAATTTTATTTATATTGTACATGCTTCCATTAGGTAACATAATCCGAAATTACACTATAGATTTTCACTGTTACGTGGACGACACACAGCTGTACTTATCAATGAAACCAGGTCAGACAGATAAATTAGATACGCTTAGTTCCTGCGTAAAAGCCATTAACACCTGGATGACTGTAAATTACCTCCTTCTTAACCCTGATAAAACCGAGGTTATTATATTAGGTCCTCAAAAACTGAGAGAGTCTCTATCTCAGCAGATCATCTCCCTGGATAATGTTAGCGTATCGACGAGCTCTACAGTAAAAAACCTTGGAGTTCTGTTTGACCAAGACCTCTCTTTAAAACGCATATAAACCAGCCTTGTAAAATTGCGTTCTTTCACCTGCGCAACATTGCTAAAATACGAAACATCCTACCTAAAAGTGATGCAGAAAAACTTATCCATGCCTTTGTTTCATCAAGGCTGGACTACTGTAACTCCCTGCTAGCAGCGTGTCCTAAAAGTTCCCTAAAAAGTTTTCAATTAGTTCAAAATGCAGCTGCAAGATTGTTAACGCGTACAAAAAGAAGAGAACACATTACACCTGTGCTAAAGTCTCTCCATTGGCTTCCTGTTGAATTTAGAATCAAATTTAAAATCCTGCTCCTCACATTTAAAGCCATAAAGGGTATCCGCTTTATCTCCAAGACGCTATTGTTCCATATCAGCCAACCAGAGCACTCCGCTCTCAAAACTCAGGTACAGTGATTCCTCGGGTCTCCAAAATCACTGTAGGTGGAAGAGCCTTTAGCTACCAAGCTCCGGTTTTGTGGAATAAACTTCCAGCTCACGTTAAAGAAGCAGACACAGTCCCTACATTTAAGACTAGGCTCAAAACGTACCTCTTTGAATTAGCTTATGATCAGGTCAGTTAGGTAAAGCTCTGACCCACAGCCTGAAGTAAAGCTGCCTTAGGAGAAACACTGCTGTGGGAAGTACGGTACACTGAGCGCTATCCTCTTCTTCTTCTTACTGCAAACTTTGTCTTATTATGATACAATATTTATTTTATCTGTAGTCTGTTCATTACTATTCACATGGTGTCTCCTGTCCCACTCCCCCTTGGGAGTGCCTGTCTAGATCGAACGGAGGAACCCGGCTGAACGGAGGAACCCTGCCTACTGGATTGACAACCAGGACTGAATGGTCTCGATCCTGGCCCGTCTGCTGAGGGGACTCCATCGGCCTGGGTCTCTATAGCCTGTCCGACCATGGGAGTGGATCTTTCCACCTTCTGTGGTTCTCCCCGAGGTTTCTCGTTTCTCCCACCGGGTTTTTGAGTTTTTCCTCACCGTGCTGGAGAGTTTAAGGACAGGGGACACCCGTGCCACTCGTCGCCACCCACTGCTGACGCTTCTTTGGACATTATGTTTGCCTGTATACTTGATTTAAATGTTGTAATCTGTAAAGCACTTTGTGACACCTTTGGCATGAAAAGCGCTTTATAAATAAAGTTTGAAGAGTTTGTCATTATCCAGAGTGAAACAAGTACTGTACCAACATGGGCTGAGAGGGTACTCTGCCAGGAAGAAGCTTGTACTTCAAAAGAAACATTTAATAAAAAAGCCAGTTTGGAGTTTGCAAATATAAAAGGAATAAAGATTTTAATTTTTGGATCATATCTTGCGGCCTGATGGAAAAAAAATAATAAAAAGAATTGTTTGGCTATGACCGTTGTCAGGTTTGGAGGAAAAAGGTGGAATCTTGCAAGCCTGAGAACTACGTCCCGATTTTGAAATACAGGGGTGGCAGCATCATGCTGTGGGATTGTTTTGCTGTGGGAGGGACTGGTGCACTTCAGAAAATAAATGATATCATGAAGAAAGAACACTATGTGGAAATGTTGGAGCAACATCTCAAGACATCAGCCACAAAGTTAAAGCTTGGGCGTGGATGGGTCTTTCAAATGGACAATTCCCAAAGCATATGGCCAATACTGGTTACAGCATGGCTTGAAGATAAAAAAGCCAATGTTTTGAAGTGGTCATCACAAAGTCCTGATCTTAATCCAGTTGAAAATTGATGTGCAGAGCTGAAAAGGTATGTGCATGCAAGGTGGCCTACACATTTGGCTCAGTTACACCAGTTCTGTTTGGACGAATTATTTAATTCCTCCCAACTATTGTAAGAAGCTTGTGGAAGGATATCCTAAACGTTTGACCCAAGTTATACAATTTAAAAGGCAATTTTACCAAATATTAATGAAATGCAAAGGGGACCCTACGCACCCATCACACAGTCTCTTCAAAGTAATGCCTTCAGGGAGGAGACTGCGAAATCCACAGCTCAGGTCCAGTCGACTGAAGAAAAGTTTTACACCGCGTTCCAAATTATTATGCAAATTGTATTTCAGTGCCATAAAGGTTAAAAAAAAAAGTTTGTCAATGAAACTCAGGGATGGTATTGTGTCTCAGTGCTCTTTGAATCACTGACATCAATCTCAGACGCCTGTGATAATTAGTTGTCAGGTGAGTCCAGTTAAGGGAAAAACTACTGAAAAAGGACATTCCACATTGTTAAGCAGATCACCATTTTTAAGCAATATAGGAACAAAAAGGATCTCTCTGCTGATGCAAAGTGTGAAATAGTTGACTGCCTTGGACTAGGTATGAAAACCTACGATATTTCACGAAAAATGAAGCATAATCATCTGTTATGTGTATTATGTAAAATCGACTTTTTCAAGCTTTATATCATGTTATTATGTCATCCCCTCATTAAACACATGCTTGGAGTGTTGCCTTGGCTCATTCACATATTTTTGAGTAATCAGCCATTTTAGGTGTAGCTATGCCTCAGTCCTCCTAGGAACGCCCCCACCTCCTGGAGACGCCTCTGGACCTTTCGTCACCAGCCAAGCCACCAACCACTGCTCCTCAGCTCAGCAGAGCCCCCTCCCCACACAGTAGTGTTGTTTAGATGCCACAGCAGTGTGCTGAAGGGGGCGTGTCGGAAAGCTTCTTAAAGAGACAGAGGCCTATTTCAAGACGTTCAGTACAGCCATTTTGAGAGAGCAATTTTATTCAAGTCAGTTATTTTAATTTACTGCATATACAGACCAACAGAAGGTTACGTCATCATTGTAGTATGCTATAGACTGGTGCTATGTGATGGAAAAAAGCATAATACCCCCTCTTTAAGAGATTAGTGGCTGATTCAGAGCACACACGGGTTTGAGCAGATAAAGAAACAATATGGACGGTTTCTGCCAGACAAATACATCAGATTAATAGAACAGCTGCTACAAAGCAACAAACAGGTATTTGAAGCTGCTGGTGCTTCTGGAGTCTCCCGAACATCAAGGTGTAGGACCCTCCAGAGGCTGCAGTTGTGCATAAACCTTCTATCCGGCCTCCCCTAAACTGTTAATTGAAGCTGACGAGCAGAAACGGCTGCAGTGGCTCAGAAATACATGAAGACTCATTTTCAAACAGTCTTGTTCACTGATGAGTGCCGTGTAACCCTGGATGGTCAGATGGATGGATTAGTAGATGGTTGGTGAATGGCCACCATGTCCCAACAAGGCTGCGGCGTCAGCAAGGAGGGGGCGGAGTCATGTTTTGGGCCAGACTCATGGGGAGAGAGCTGGTCGGCCCCTTTAGGATCCCTGAAGGCGTGAAAATGAAAAATATGTGGAGTTTCTGACTGACCACTTACTTCTATGGTACAAAAAGAAGAACTGTGCTTTCCGTAACAAAATCATCTTCATGCATGACAACGCACCATGTCATGCTGTAAAGAATACCTCTGCATCATTGGCTGCTATGGGCATAAAAGGAGAGAAACTCATGATGTGGACCCCATCCTCCCCTGACTTCAATGAGAACCTTTGGAGCCTCAACAAGCAAAACATCTATGAGGGTGGGAGGCAGTTTTCATCCAAACATCAGCTCTGGGAGGCTATTCTGACATCTTGCAAAGAAATCCAAGCAGAAACTCTCCAAAAGTTTAATGGATTTAAGAATTTTGAAGATGCTATCAAAAAAGGGTCCTATGTTAAAATATAACCTGACCTGTTAAAGAGGGGGTATTATGCTTTTTTCAATCACATAGCACCAGTCTATAGCATACTACAATGATGACGTAACCTTCTGTTGGTCTGTATATGCAGTAAATTACAATAACTGCCTTGAATAAAATTGCTCTCTCAAAATGGCTGTACTGAACGTCTTGAAATAGGCCTCTGTCTCTTTAAGAAGTTTTCCGACACGCCCCCTTCAGCACACTGCTGTGGCATTTAAACAACAACACTGTGCGGGGAGGGGCCTCTGCTGAGCTGAGGAGCAGTGGTTGGTGGCTTGGCTGGTGACGAAAGGTCCAGAGGCGTCTCCAGGAGGTGGGGGCGTTCCTAGGAGGACTGAGGCATAGCTACACCTAAAATGGCTGCCGTCTAAGTTTTTACTGATTACTCAAAAATATGTGAATGAGCCAAGGCAACACTCCAGGCATGTGTTTAATGAGGGAATGACATAATAACATGATATAAAGCTTGAAAAAGTCGATTTTACATAATATCCCCCCTTTAAGATGTTTTTGATTGAAAATGCTTTTGATTTCAGTAAATATGACCTCCTAATGCTGCAAATTCAACAAATGACCATTTTCAGTTCTTTACAACCTTTAAAAGGTATTGAAACTATGAGTTGCCTAATAATTTGGAACAGTAGATTTTGAGTTTTTTACTATATTTATTTTAGAAAAAAATACTGTTATCACTGGGAGGTTGTTTTAATCACATTCATATTATCCTCTAACAGTTAAAGATTTGAAAATTCTTAGAAAATCTTTGAAACATGTCATTTGCATAATAATTTGGAATGCGGTGACCAGGCGGTCAGGAAGCTGAACTCCCTCCCTTCCCTGCCCTCCCTGTGCTCCCACCCCTCAAGGACGAGAGAACAGTCATTTCAATTCATTGACAAATGAATCGACTAATAAAACTCTATGAATCTTTGAATTGGAACATGAACCCATTCAGGAAGTTCATGAAACAAAATACTTGGGCATTATCTTGGATAAACACCTGAAGTTTCAAAGTCAAGTAAATAACGTCTGCAGGAAAGTAAAATCAAATCTGAACTATTTTCGTTTTATAAGAAGAGAGCTTTCATACCACACGGCTTTATTGTACATGTAATGTACAAACATGTCTCCTCTCCTGCAGCGTTTGTGCAGAAGGGAGAGAGAGGGGGTAAGACACGCCAGTCCCGTTCATTTCAAGCTTAATTTTGTATGTGTGCAAAACAGATTTAACTGATCACAAAGTCGATCAGGATACATAACAGTGTCATTTCAGTGATATTGGACATTAAAGGGGAACTTTTTTTTTTATTGTTACCTTAGTTACAACCATAGACTTCCTAAACCCACCACCTCAGTTTTAAACTATTGGCTGTTACAGTATGTATAATTGTAGTTTTTTCACATGTGCAGTTTGTTGTTCATATTAAGATGAAGCTCATTTCACATTTACTTTTTCAAATAATTATGAAATTCATTAGAATTTATGATCACATAATTGCATTTGTGTTTTAATAATTAGTTTTCAATGCATGACAATGCATTTAAATGCATATTAAATGCATAAATTTAGTATGCATTTAATTTATGCATATTAAATGCATACATTTAATATGCATAAATGAATGCATATTAAACATACATTTAGCTTATCCTTCCTATTTTGTTGTGTTTTGGCGGCGTGTTAAAGTGGGATTCTGTTAGGTGGTCCTGCGAAAAAGGACCCTTCCTGGAACCGCCATCTTAACGTGGTGGAGGGGTTTGAGCGCCCGAATGATCCTGGTAGCTCTGTTGTCGGGGGCTTGGTGCCCCTGGTAGGGTCTCCCATGGCAAACAGGACCTAGGTGACGGGTCAGACAAAGAGCGGTTCAGAAGCCCCTTATGAGAGACCAACAACCGAACCAACAACTGGTTAGAATCGTGAGGCCGTCCTTCTGTGGACCCAACACCCACCACCAGGAGGTGCCATAGGGGCTGGTGCAATGTGATTTACGACCTGGAAACGGAAAAGTGGAAGAAAATGGATGGATGGATGGATGGTCCTTCGAAAAAAATTAGAAGATAAAGTTTGGGCTGAAAAAGTTTGAGAAACACTGCACCAGAGCCTCAGTCAGCGGGGATTGTGTGCTCCCAAAATTTTGAAAATGTTTTGGACAGTCTAGCTTCTCCTTCAGAGGGGTTACACTGGAACTCTCTCCCCACTGCACTGAAACTGCAGACCAATAGTAACATCTTTACCAGAGAGCTCAAACACACCCTCAAAACAGAATGGTTAATATAACCAGAATATTGGTCATATTTAACCAATCTGGTTGGTAGATATATGTCCAACCGATCTACTGGTTAAAAAGACCAATCTAATATGGTATGGCTTTTAACCAATATAGATTGGTTACATTGGTTATATAACCAATATGAAATGGTCATTTTGACCACGATATTGATTAATATTGTAGAGCCCTATAGGAAGCAACCAATGTAAATTGATTTGACTGGAACCATTTATATTGGCTAATACTTACCACTTTAATGGGTTAAAATGAGAAATGCTGCACCATGACTCAGAGGAACTGGGACAAACATGACTCTACAGCAGATAATATATGTGGAAATTTCTTCAACCTTTATAAACATCAATGTTTTTTGTTTTTTTGTAATTGTAATACTAATTTCTCCTATATTTATTATTTTTTAACATATTTTTGACTTTCAGAATATTATATAACTCTCATATCCAGCAGAACTCCGAAGTTCTGTCTAAAGCAGAATCTCCATGACTTCCATCTTCACTTCTCAGTCTGTGACTGAAGAGCAATACCCCTTTTTTTAACAGTGTACAGCCCAACTGTTTGGTTGCGAAGTGTAATTTTGGTTACCATTTTCATTGGTTATATGCCTAACCAATGTAATTGGTTGTCCCAAAACCAACAGATTGGTCAGTGTTATTGGTTAATCTTACCAATATCGGCTTAACCAACTAAATTGGTAGTTTTTCAAACCAATCCTTTCTTAGGGTGCAGTGGCTCAAATCGGGCCAAAGTTGTCCCCATGTGTAAACTGTCCTTTATTTTCTTTAATAACGTGTTATATTGTAACCTTGTTTAATAATGTGTTTTATCTTTGTAACCTAAAAGCCCCCTATGGACAGGTGTTTAAAATGAGCACATGTGCTATAATACTTTAAAATGCATCTGGTTGGTCTGATGTAATTGCTATGTCTGTATTAAATTTAAAAAAATTTAATGAAAATGAAAAATTTGTAACGACAAAAAAAAAAGCATATTTATGTACACAGACAAATATGAACATAGCTTTGCATACAATTTTCTTGAGCATACACATTTTTTAACAGTTCTGTCATATTTTTTAACTCCTCTTTTTGCAGCCTGTACCGTCTGCCAGTATGGTGGATCATCATATAGGTACGTCTTGGGAACTGGAGAAAATGCTCTCGGTCAAGACAGGGGGGTAAGAGGTTAAAATCTGGGATCATGAGGTTAGTTTGGATACGGTAATCTAATATTTGATATAATTTCACTAAAATGTGCTGTTTTCAAACAAATACATCAAATTCAAAGTCAGAAAGTTACAAAATCTTCTAACGGTGTAAATGTAACGGTACCCAGCCCTACTCCAGACCCGAGACTGTGCCGCCCAATCTCCTGAAGGAGTAGAAGTACCACCAGTACCACTGTTTATATGAACTGTCATCATTGTAGTTGTGGGTAAAAGGCAGCACATCGCCCACACAATAAAGCCCATCATATCTTCTGTTTTTGTCCTCTGACACTCCCCTGTCTCTGATTCCAAAAATATCGTATCTGCTCCCATCCTCTCTCTTCTCTTCTTGTCGTTTAGCCCGCTCTTATCAGTGCATCTGTCATCCGCCGCACCTGCTCAGAGGAAAAGGAATGTGCCTCTGATATAACAGAATGTTCCCGATTGTTGGCCAAATGTAATCTAATGTGAAAGGTGAAGAAGCAAAATCAGGAGTCGCTGTCATTTCTGTTTAAAACATTGCCTTTGCCTCATTCATTGCCCCGACTTGTATAAATTCACCCTCTCTTCCACATCTCCCCACTGTTTTGGTTTCCAGCCTCCATCTCCACCGCAGCAGCAGAATCTTCAACCAACCTTTCTGTGTTTCTCCTCTTCTTCACCACAGGGGCGTGCCGGGACTTAATTTTGGCCCGGGAATTTGGAGAAGACCGGCCTGGAATTATAGCTCCGTAATAGTGCAAGTACAAGAGGTCGCTGGATCAAATACCACATTGACAATTTTCTGACAATTTCTCTTTTCACATGGGCCGCTGCACACACAGTCTGAGCCTGATACAAACCCACAATCAGCACAAGTTATGTAGATACCAGGGGCGATTTTAGAGTTTGAAAAGATTGGGGGCTCAGCCCAGCTGTGTTCGTTTAATTACAGAAAACTAGTGGGGGGTCTGGGAGTCCTCCCCCAGGAATTTTTGAAATAATAACCTCAATTTCCTGCATCCTGGTGAATTTTGGTAGGTCTTGAACAGATATTGAGGAGTGGATAATTGTTTAGTTTAGTGTGCTCTGACTCTGTGCTCTGACTTTGTGCTCTGACTCTGTGCTCTGACTCTCTGTGCTCTGACTCTCTGTGCTCTGACTCTCTGACTCTGTGCTCTGACTCTCTGACTCTGTGCTCTGACTCTCTGACTCTGTGCTCTGACTCTCTGACTCTGTGCTCTGACTCTCTGACTCTCTGTGCTCTGACTCTGACTCTGTGCTTTGACTCTCTGACTGTCTGACTCTGTGCTCTGACTCTCTGTGCTCTGACTCTCTGAGCTCTGACTCTGTGCTCTGACTCTCTGACTCTGTGCTCTGACTCTCTGACTCTGTGCTCTGACTCTCTGACTCTCTGTGCTCTGACTCTGACTCTGACTCTGTGCTTTGACTCTGTGCTCTGACTCTCTGTGCTCTGACTGTCTGACTCTGTGCTCTGACTCTGTGCTCTGACTCTCTGACTCTGTGCTCTGACTCTCTGACTCTCTGACTCTCTGTGCTCTGACTCTCTGTGCTCTGACTCTGACTCTGTGCTTTGACTCTCTGACTGTCTGACTCTGTGCTCTGACTCTCTGTGCTCTGACTCTCTGAGCTCTGACTCTGTGCTCTGACTCTCTGTGCTCTGACTCTGACTCTGTGCTCTGACTCTCTGACTCTCTGACTCTGCTCTGACTCTCTGACTCTCTGACTCTGCTCTGACTCTCTGACTCTGCTCTGACTCTGCTCTGACTCTCTGACTCTGCTCTGACTCTGCTCTGACTCTCTGACTCTCTGTGCTCTGATTATGTGCTTTGACTCTCTGACTCTGTGCTCTGACTCTCTGACTCTCTGTGCTCTGACTCTCTGACTCTGTGCTCTGACTCTCTGACTCTAAGTCTCTGACTCTGACTCTGTGCTCTGACATACATACATACAGTACATACTGTACAATAAGTGTTAGATAGAGAAACTGCTTTATATTTTTAACCAAAAACTGTTTTTCTGTTGACCTTGGTTAGCCATGCTCGTATCCATGTTAGAGCATCTGTTTGTGCGTCTTGTCTGTAAATTATAAACAGCATATTCTTAGTGAATTATAATGTATGCATTATTTTGATTTAAACATATATATATATATATATATATATATATATATATATACACACAGTAGTCTCAGCTTTAAATGTTCGCCAAAATTAGTTATTTGGGAGGTCAAATTCTAAAGCCTGCATAATTTGTAAGCTTAGCCTATTTGTACCTTTATTATTTATATTATGTATTTACTCATTATTTATTGTGTTCTAAATAATTATTTTGTTTGGGTTTTGTATTCATTATTCATTGTAATATATTAAAAAACATCTAAACCGCTTTCATCATTCTCCATCTCATACCGTTAGTGTGGGTGTGGCCACGCTCACAGGTCGTGCAGCATGAGGGCGGGACCACGGCCTGGCTGACATGTCTTCATTCAATTGATTGGAGGCCACAATTGTCAATCAGCCTGATTTTTCGTTCGCGTCCCTCTCTCTCTGGATTGGTTGGAAGAGAAAACTTTGCGGCAGCGGACAGATCGAGTTTATGGATTTTACTCTTTGTTGATTCTATTTCCTTTTATGGATTAAATCAAGTTTATCAGGACCATTTCTTGTGTTGTCGAACAGCTGAAGAGGAAATACTGTGGCCATGATCATGTCGCCTATGTTACTTCACTTCACCGGTAAGTCCAAATCATGTTTGTTATGTTTTTTTATCGCAGCTTTCGCTTTGTGTTTCGGACGGTTTCGCCTCCAACATTTCACTCAGAATGTTCTCAACAGCACAACCTAACCGTGACATGTGTCAGAGCCTTTTACACTAAGACACACTAAGGCTGATACAAATTTCGCGCATGGGGTGTCCTCCTCTCCTAGTGCCGCCGCCCGCTCATTACGCACATGCCTTGGTTCATCAAACGCTTCGACCGAGGCCACTGTGATTGAATGGCATTGACCAGTATTTGTGTCACTGTTTTATTAATGCATTTGACAAAAATATAGCCTGTATTTAATGAAAACCACGAGGAAGAGGAGTAAAAGAAACGTGTGCCAACGCGGCCAGCATCAGACTTTACGCACAGGCATGAACTCTCTGTTCATCAGGCAAAACATAAAACAAATATCAGCAAATATAGGTTTAGTTAAACAAACAGAAGGTTAGCGGGCTGCTGTTTGTTGTTGGAGCCGCGGTCACAGCGGAGAGAGAAGGCACAGAGAGAGAGATAGAGAGAGAGGGGAAAGACGCGTCTTGCCTATTCATCTGCGTCTGGGTTAAAATAACTTCCAACCTATTGATCAATGATCACCGACTTATTCTGCTCTACGCCGGTTACAAACATCGCTGTGGGGATGACAAGCCACGGCTCGAGGACGTTTTTTGGAGCAGAGCGCACAATGCAACAGACGTAATTTTGCGCAAAAAAGAAAAAAATCTGTCCATCAAATTGGATTCGGGGCTAGAGTGAAAACATCCGGGGCTGAAGCCCCGGTAAAATAGCCTGGCGACGCCGCTGGTAGATACTAACATTTATTTGTCCACTTTTCTACCTTTCACTGCCTTTTTCTCTCTTTACTCGCGCCAGCGTTGCCAGGTGGGAAATGTAGGATTATCGTACCAGAGACTCAAAATTATCGTATTTTGAAAGAAATTATCGTACAAATGTCGAAAACAAAATGACAAGGCTACGAGAGAGCTATAGTCAAATAAAATCACTCTGGAGATCGTGTCCTATGGGTTCTTAGAGTTTTGTGGCACTCACTAGTTGTGTAGACCAATGTGTCCCCCACAAACAAATACATAGTCACTGAGCATGAGCAACATCAGAATCATGGGGGCGGGCGCAACTGAGCCTCCCACCAATCATGCTCCTTGTTCTGAAACATACACATAAACGTCACTCCCTTCATATCCTCTCACTCCCAGCAAAGCACGGGGTTTAAAAAAAAAAAAAAACTCCGTCTCCGGCAGTTGCAAAATATACATTTGGCCAAATTATCGTACATTAGACATTATTGATCGTACATCGTACATAGGGCAAAATTATCGTACAAATACCATAATTATCGTACACATGGCAACGCTGACTCGCGCGGACACTTGTCTCCCCTGGATTGGACTGCACCAACTTGAACTAAAGCAGAGGGGTGTTCCACTTAAACACCCCTCTGAGTTAGTTCAATGTCAAATGCCACAAGAATGAAATGTTCCATGCGTAATATTTTTCAGATTTTCATTCATCAGTCATTATTTTTGATAGATTTCCAAGACAATTACTCTTGTGTTACTTCATTTATATCTGGAACAGCAGCTCGTGCTCCTGCTGCAGCCCAGTTAAAGCCTTTAGGCCTGGAAAAGCACAACTGTGAGTCTGTTATTATTTCATTATTTTATTCTGATGGCCCGGCCCAGAAGCACCGAAACCGAGCGGCCCACTGGGAAACGTCCCGACTCTCCCTATGGCCAGCACGCCATTGCTTCACCACCTACAGTCCTACAGGAGAAGTATTTCTTCCTCTTCCCATATTGGGGTTTAGGTGCAAAAATGTAACTTGTATCAATTCAGTTAACTGCTCTTTAGGCTCCAGTCAATGCAGAATCAGGTCCATTTTACTCACTTCTTCTTCTTCTTCTTCTTCTTCCAGCAGCGGTTTCCAGATGTTTTCAACAAATGGCCCAGTCAGCCACATTACAGTGAGTGGACTGAACAGAAGGGGCCAAACAACAACAGCACACACACACAGTAGCATCTGTCCAGGGGCTACAGATGAAAAACAGCCCTGCCACTGCCATATTTACAGTGTTGCTGATCAATATGCAGCTGCATTAAAGGTGCGGTCATCAATGTATTTTCTTGTAGTGTAGAGGAAACTTCATTGGGCTCCATGGATCTACACTGTAAATGCAGCTTTTGTGACAGAAAAACATTTGCGCTGTTGTGTCTAAATATAGAGCATTTTCCTTTCAGGTTAAGTTCACGATGAACTTTGGCTGAAAGTGCTTCTAATTAAAGGTGCACTATGCAACTTTTTATCTTTAAAAAAAGGTTGATATGATTTGACCTTTCAGTGACCCAGCGGATGCTTGGGTGGTTAGCATAGCGCCTTTACTTAGGGCAAGGCAAGTTTATTTGTAGAGCACAATTCATACACAGGACAATTCAAAGTGCTTCACAGTTGCAGAAAATTACAAGAAAACAGATCAAATCAATCAATAAAACATCAACATAAAGTTAATCAATGACAGTAAAAGGCAAGAGTGCAGATAAAATACTTTCAGTTTTCATATGCACGGGTAAAAAGAGCTGTTTTCAGCCTGGATTTGAACATTGTCAGAGTTGAGGCCTGTCTCACATCCTCATGAAGACTGTTCCAGATTTGAGCTGCATGAAACTGAAACGCAGCCTCACCGTGTTTATTATTGACTCTGGGAACCACCAGGAGACCCCTCCCTGAAGTTCTCAGGGCCCGAGATGGTTCATACGGCTTGTCAGAGATGTACTTTGGTGCTAAACCATGAAAAGACTTGTAACAAGCAGAGCTGTTTTAAATTCTATTCTCTGAGTGACAGGAAGCCAGGGCAGAGACCGGAGCACTGGACTAATGTGGTCGTATTTCCTGGTCAGGACTCGAGCAGCAGCGTTCTGGATGTACTGCAGCTGTCTAACAGTGAGCAGGGCATTACAGTAGTCTAACCCAAGGTTCCCAAACTTTTTTGGCTGGGTCCACAATGATGGACACATAAAGAACTCGAGACCCCGTTGTATAAAGTTATTGCCTCTTATGCTACTTTAGGGGGAAAAAACGAATTTTTTTGAATAATTGAATGGATTTTTTAACAAATTATAGGCAGTTATACATTCAAAAATATACTAAAAACAGTAGCATTTTTCTTTTTGTTTCATCTTGAAATCATCTGGGGACCCCCACTCAAGGCGTCGCGACCTCGTGAGGGGTCCCGACCCCCACTTTGGGATCACTGGTCTAACCTGCTGGAGACAAATGCATGGATGAGTCTCTCTAAGTCTGGTTTTGACACTATTCCTCTGATCTTAGCAATGTTCTTCAGATGGTAAAAAGCTGATGATGTTATTGCTTAGATGTGGCTGTTTAAGTTCAGATCTGAGTCTTACCATCACGATGGCCTGTAGGGCGCTCCAGGATCAATTTTATTTTTAGGTTTTCACTGCTATTGAACCGTATCCATGGTTACACATGCATTCCATTCCGAAAACCTACCAGAAACCCTAAAACACCTGAAATAAAATGTATCCTGAAGCATCATAGGAGCCACCGAGATGGAAAGTAAAGGCGCCAAGAGAACCACACATGCAGCCGCTGGTGGGTAGTGTCTGTTGCCATCATGATTTGAAAAGAGTAATAAATGGTTTCACAAAACCACTAACCATGAGTGAAAAAAAAGTTGTACGCCACGCTCCTGCTAGGGCTCTGAGATCTGCTGCTCAGTTGCTGCTGGAGGTTCCTCGCTCCCAGCCTGTGACCAAAGGGGACAGGGCTTTCTCTGTTGCAGCTCCCAAACTGTGGAATGACCTGCCTCTCCACATAAGAGCTGCACAGACACTTAAAGGGATATTTCAGGATTTTTGACATTGAGCCTCATTTCCTAGTTATCCAGAGTGTTGTTGATGTCTGGAGATATTTTTATCTTAAATTCATGCAGTTCTTATATTTGAAGAGTCTAGTGGCGCTAGGCTAGGGCAAGGCTAAAGCATTTCTATGGTATCAGTTAGCCTGCATTAAAAACAGTCTGACCCACTCCACAGTGCACCTGAGGTAAATCACTTATAACACCAGACTAATCATATAAATGTCTGTGTTAATGGAATATTTTTTGAAATATAACTGACCTTGTATCACATGAATTACCGCATTTTGAGGGACTATTTTCTCGCAGATCACTCCTCCGCTGCGTTAGCTTACAGCCACGAAGCTGATGCTGCTCAAATATAAGTTATTTTAAATGCAAAATGGTTATAAATATTACATCGACACAGACATTTATATGGTTAGTCTGTATAAGTGATTTGCCTCAGGTGCACTGTGGAGTGGGTCAGACTGTTTTTAATGCAGGCTAACTGATACCATAGAAATGCTTTAGCCTTGCCCTAGCCTAGCGCCACTAGACTCTTCAAATATAAGAACTGCATGAATTTAAGAAAAAAATATCTCCAGAAATCAACAACACTCTGGATAACTAGGAGATGAGGCCCAATGTCAAAAATCCTGAAATATCCCTTTAACCATTTTAAATAGTTGCTTAAGACACATTTGTATGCAAAAGCTTTTAACACTGTCTAGCACACATCATGGCCAAAATCGGAGCTGTTAGTGCTTTGCTGCTTTGGTGTATACTGTGTTTTGTTTATTATTATTTTATTATAATGTACCGTAAAGGCGCCATGCTGACCACTCATACAGCCGCTGGGTCACTACTACAAGGTCAAATAGGCAATATCGACTTTCTTTTCCTCATAAAAGTTGCATAATGCACCTTTAAAGGGTTGTGGAAGAAGGTCCCGGGTTCAGTCTCCAGGTCGGACGGGGCCTTTCTGTGGAGTTTGCGTGTTCTCCCCGTGTCTGCATATGGTTTCCTCCCCGACCACTAAAAACATCCACAAGTTAATCTACATGATAGGTGATTCTGACCATTTGCCAGGCTCAACATCTGGAGGACACCACATGTACCATACGGCTGCCCACTGCTCCTCACAGGTTGCCCCGGTGACATTGAGGAGAGGCTGATCAGTAAACCTTAACCTTATTATTACAAAGGTGCAAATGCCTAAGCCGAGCACATTTTCTCCAGTTCGGCTTTACCCAAATCTAAAAGCTTCTTGACTGCAGAGGCAGACCAGTGTAACGCCTCATTTGAAAGCTAAGACTTAAAAAAGTGATAGTAACTTTATTGTCATGCTACAATTTTGTTACATTTTTGAAGCATTTTTGATGGGCTTTCGTCTCTTTTTTGTCACATTTTTGTCATGTTTTGTTACATTTTGTCTATGGGCTGCAACTAACGCTTCTTTTCACGATTAATCGATTAATCGCTTGGCTGTGAATGGTGTATGAAAATTGTATTTTTTCAAAAAAAAATTATCACATAGCACTAAAGTGGCATCGCTTGAGGACATGTTGATGGAGTAAACTTAAAGTCAATGTTTGTTGGAGGCTCTTGTCGCTAATTCTGCTTCTGATTGGATGAGACACAAGCAGATATTTATTTACATTTTTGCTCTATTTCAGTCTGTGTTTACTATCCATCCATCCATCCATCCATCCATCCATCCATTTTCTTCCGCTTTATCCGGGGCCGGGTCGCGGAGGCAGCAGTCTCAGCAGAGATGCCCAGACTTCCCGATCCACGCACACCTCCTCCAGCTGTTCTGGGGGGACCCCGAGGCGACACCAGGCCAGCTCGGAGACATAGTCCCACCAGCGTGTCCTGGGTCTTCCACGAGGCCTCCTCCCAATAGGACATGCCTGGAACACCTCCCGAGGGAGGCGACCGAGGCATCCGGAACAGATGCCCTAGCCACCTCAGCTGGCTCCTTTCGACGTGAAGGAGCAGCGACTCTACCCCGAGCTCCTCCCGGGTAACTGAGCTCCTCACCCGATCTCGGAGGGTGCGCCCAGCCACCCTGCGAAGGAAACTCATTTCGGCCGCTTGTATCCGCGATCTTGTCCTTTCGGTCATTACCCAGATCTCATGACCATAGGTGAGGGTGGGAACGTAGATCGATCGGTAAATCGAGTGTTTACTAGAAAACGATTAATTGATAACTAAAATAGTTGTCAACTATTTCAATAATCGATTAGTTGTCGATACATTTGTCTTTTTGTTGCTTTTGTGTTTTCACCACATTTTTGTCACTTCTTGTAGCTTTTTTAATCGCTTCTTTATCACCTTTATCACCTTTTTAATCACGTTTTTGTCATTTTTTCTTGCTTTTCTCGCTTTTTTCAAGAAGCTTTTAGATTTGGGTGAAGCCAAACTGTAGAAAATGCGCTCTACAGTTCGGGTGGGGGTTAAGAGGTTCAGAGGCACTTTTCAATAAAGTCAGTAATGTCCCCTGACCGCCGTATTGTGAGTGACACGTAATGGGATTTTCTGTGGACCGCAGGGCTACGCTTCAGCAGTCATTTCAAATGCCACAACCGCTGCCTCCGAGCTACAGCAAGTTTCATTTTTCAAGACAAGACACATAAGTGAGAGAAGACTGAGAAGACTGGGAAACAGCAGGATCTTCTGCCAAATCAACAGGCAGAGAAGTGATCAAGTGTGCGCTGAATGGTACAGGATGCGAGAGAGTCTTCTGCATTTGAGTGACACAGAAGGCGACAGGGATGGCTACTATGGCCGTGTACAGTACAAACCCGACGGGAGAAACGACAAACTCATTTTATACTTCGTCTCTGTGCGAAATGAAACAAAAGCCAAAAACATCAAACTCCACTCTCCTCTCTTGCTCTTTCTCTCATCTCGTCTCGTCTCTGTCGGCTGTCTCTCCGGATCCATCCGAGGCTCCGGAGAAGAAGAAGTCCCCCAGTCTGGGCTGTTACCATGGCGACGTGACAGGGCGTCTCCGGCGAGGTGGCGATGGAGGGAGGTATAAGGGGGTCTGTGTTGTGGCTGAAGGCACTGGACCATCGATGACAATGAGGACAATGGGGATATGCCACAACAGGCCAGGCGCCAGCTCCCCCTGGTGGTTGAAGCAGGATTAAGAGGCAGTATTTATATTACAAAAAAAACCCGATTAGGTCATTTAATTTGACATCACTGCATCTTTCTTTCTTTCTTTACATACGTATTAATTTATCAAAAACTTTATTCTAGCTTTCCTGAAATAGTCTACTTTTTTTCTCCAGCTGTACGACCTGTCATTTCAGCATTTCTCGAGCTGAAGTATAGTTCTAAAGCGTGAGTCTTTAAGCTGTTCTTCTGATTCCAGTTCTCTGAGCAGGCTTTGATGCCGCGCGGCGCTCGAGTCCTGTCAGATTAACAACTCAACTCATCCACAACAAACTCTCTCTTTGGCTTTTGCAGAACTATTTTACGTCTTACGCTCTTCAGCTTCATAGATAACGCACACCTTAAATTCCTAAGTCATATTACAGAGTATTGAGAGTTTTAGGAATATGATTTAAAATACTTGTTAAGGCTATATAAGTAGGCTTCTCTAATAATCCTAATGCCATAAAACTTACAAGAAGAGAAGGAAATATGAAGCAATGAATAGCATGGTGCCATCTCCTTTTCCACAGTGACTGAAACAATTGCTGGGCTGCAGGTGACATCACAGCATTCTAAAGGCCAATACTATTATATAGAGGAAAAATTATTTTGTTTTTGAGGAAATTTTTGGTCTTGTACAGAGATCTTGGACCCAGTGACTGATACTGATGATCATTGTTGTAATTCATACATTTTCTTTTGAGCTACGACTTGTGAAAGTGTAATGCTGTTAATAGGAAAAACCGGCTCCCCCCCTCATACAGGGGGGCTACACAGTGGAAGTGAACACCAAACCAAAACAAACCAAACAAAGCACTAATCATCTCCACCTCATGGGATGTGGTGTTGAAAATACTGTAGCAAGCATCGCTGACTCTTTACTGACATCTGCTGGCAGGGGCTGTTTTTGCAAATTGGCTACTGTTATACGTATTATGATAAGCTATTTGGCCTTTCTCATCTCAAACAGGGAAAGAATAAAGATGTTTTGTTATGAATTTCAATCAAAGATTAATCCCAAGTGGGCATTTATTGCCATTCAAGCTGTTATCCTGTACAAACAATGAGATAGAATAGGTGAAAAGAAATAGAGATCGATGTTTAAGTTTTAAAAACATCACTTAAAAAAAAAAATATTATTATTTGTTTTGCTGACATTGTACCAATCATGGGAAGTTGTGATAGTAGAATAAAAATAATTTGCATATTTTATTTAACTTTTTGTTTTCCTTTTTATTTTTCTTGATGAGCGTAAAGCTGTCTGTCTGTCTTTGCTCATTTGATTAGACTATGTATAATCTATTGAAAAACAAACAAACAAACAATCAAATACAATACCCAAATGAAGTAGACGCAAAGGTGAAATGGTAATTCTTACAAACCATACACGGATTCTTACAGTCAGTTTTGGTATCCTTGATTTAGATTATTTTTTCCCTGGACATTCTGCAAAACGTTGCATACGTCTGCAAAAAAAAGTAAGAAAGAAAAAAATTACGTCTGTGCTACCACCGAAACTACATTTCCCATCAAACCCCGTGGCCTGTTTCCGCCTCTTCTAGAGTCACGTGCTCTGCCCATTTCCGGTGGAAGTGTAAATGGATACATGACACAGTTGTTTGGGGGAAAAAGCCAAAGCCTGTGCTCGCAAAACCCGACCGCAACATCATCATCCCAGCAGCGCGTTACCGGCGTGTGGAGGGGGCCAAGTGCCGGGGTAGAGCCCCCGTCTGCCGCCGCGATGGAGGCCGTCCCCCGTATGCCCATGATCTGGCTGGATCTGAAGGAGGCAGGGGAGTTCCAGCTGAGCCCGTCAGTCAGGCAGGTGAGCTGGGCTGGGTGTGGAAGAGAGACACGGCAACAGGGCTCGACGGACACGGATTACGGAAGGCTAATGGGATAAACTTAATGAACGTCGCTAAATTCCGCACAGACGCCAAACGATCAGCTGCTTACACACGGAGAAGCTTCCAGAAGGAGCTCCGTGCTAGTTAGCTAATTAGGCTACTTTACTACGCCTTTGTTTGCTAACGTTAGCTTGTAGCTATGCCATAAGAGGAATGTTATTGTCAACAATTTGTTTTTATTAAATGGCTATTAACTTTAAATAGCTGCTAAAGGTGTGTGCCTTTGCTAAAGTGAGTGCCATGGATTCTCTGGGCTTAGCTTCACAATCAACAGGACAATCTTGCCTGGTGATGTCACTGTCACATGCAGCTGACACAAACATGACAGCAGAGCTTGGTTAAAAGTATTACTATTATTATTATTATCATTATTATTATCATTATTAAAGGTTTTATTTATATTGGCAGCAAATTCAGAAACCACACGTTTGGCAGCAAGAGATGAAGAAATTGTGAAGGATGTTTCAGGACATCCATTCATCTTTCTTAAAGCTAATAAACCTCGCCTGTCATGATATTGTAGTTGCTTATATGCTGATTTTTGAGCTGGGCTAGCTGCAATTTGAATGATATTATTGAAATTATTTTTGAACTTGAATTTGGAACTATGTGATTATAAGATTTACAATATGGTTTATAGTGGGAGTGACCAGGGTTTCCACTGGACATTACAAGTCACTGAATGAATGAGCTGTGTTCAAATGAAGACATTAATACATTAATACATGCCATGTATTCTGAATTCCTTTGGATATAGTGACATTGCTTGCTCAATTTATTTCCAGCAGATGTTCTTCATTAAAATGGCATTAAAAAGCATTGAATCTTACTTGGTTGAGATAAAAACAATTCAAAAGAACCCAGCAACCAACCGTGCTTCAGTCCTTTTATTGTGAAGTCAAGTCAGTTTAAAGCAACACACAAACCTAAACAAACATTTTTGACCGTTTACTAAAAGATCACTTAATATTTTTTGTCAAGATAAGTTCCCAAATGAAGATTCAGTCATTTTTATCCATCACCAAGCCCTAGTGACCTTAGAGATCCGTCATCTAATTCCATCAGTGGTATAAGATTTAGATTTTTGATGGTGTAAAAACTGCATGTTGTATTTGTACCCTAAACATAGTATTGCTGTCAAGTGGACAAAGTGCTGCACACTTCCAGTAACTTGTACGCTCCTTATAGTTACCTGTTGACGTATTTCATCACCTTGAAGTAGGGGTGGGCGATATGACAAAAATAGAATATCACGATTTTTGAATTATAAACTCCCGATTTCATCACAATTTTTTTTTATAGTAACTAAAAATAACTTAAATTACACACTGAAGAAGAAAAAGATTGAATCAATATACTAATTTATTCAACTTTGTGATAATCAACACGGCAAAAATAGACTTAGAACTTAGACTAGACGTAGAACTACAGCAAACTAACTCTATACATTAAAAAACACAATAAAACTCCAGACAATATAAGTAAAATAGTAACACTATGTTGTTGGTGTCTGTTGCTGTTTGGCATCTTTTCTGAAAGGTTTCCCTCATGACGTAAAGTTGCTGTGATATGGCGCTCTGTTGCTGTCTGACCCTTTCACAATAAGAGTCTTACTAAAGCGTTAACATATTGTGTCTTTTATTGTGTAAAAGGTTAACTGGAAGCAGATAGTTACCATAAGTTATTACTTGAGCGTGTAATTCACCAAAGTTGGACAAGTCTTATATTTTCAAAGTCATGGATAAACAGCGCATTTGTGAACAGGGCCCAGGATTTAAATTAAACAAATGAGAAGGATGCGGCGCCTGACAGAACTGTAAGGACGAAGGACACACTCGCTTCTTCACACATGTGTCACCAGGTAAATAAATAAACACGCGCTGCGATCTACGCAAAGCAGCGGCGTTACCGGGGAAAGACACTGACATAAACACCTCTGAATAGAGACAGAACTCTGGGTTTAAACCTCGAGATTGAGGAGTCTGGTTGTTTATGCGACTGTAGAGGAGCGGCTCGCATTATTGTCCGACATTGCGTAGCAGTAAGTGCGCAGCTTGGGTTTACGTCACTGACGGTGAAAAGAGTCAACTGTGCAGAAGTGCTTAGAACCGTGATAAAACGATACCACAAAAATGAAAGATCGTCAGCTCTGGAGATCGTAAGACGGTCTAATATCGTCATATCGCTCAGCCCTACCTTGAAGCAGATAATGGTAACCAATACTATGTCTAAGGAAAGTCATGGGTATTGTGTCATTTCCTGAACGCGGTGACAAGAAGTCAATTCATGGTGATGGCAAGCTTCGATTCAAAGTTTAGGTAGTAGTGGATCTTTGCCCTCTGCGTTTATTTCGATAATAATTTACTGCCATCAATGTGTCAGCCTCCTGGACACTCCTAAACTTGACTTGACTAAAGAACCTGCAATGCAGTGGGTACGGGAAATGTGAAGTGTGTTTAATGGGATACCAGAATGTTTATATACTAAACAAGTCTGTAGTTGTTCTGTAAGGCCTGAGTACTTAGTTTTTCTCTTCACATAATCTTTTTTTTTAATCTGTGAATTTCTCCCAAGGGAAAATGCCTCTCTGTAATATTTGTGTCAGACTGCTACAATATGAAATAGAAATTTAAGTCTGAAAATGCTCTGTTACCATGATAGTGTATTACTTTCATCAACTAAGCTGCACCTTCACCGTTTGTGTCTCGTCCAGTTTATCCTGAAGAACTACGGAGAGAATCCAGACAACTACAATGAACAGCTGAAGAAAATGGAGACGCTCAGGCAGGTGGGTGCTCGGGAGACACGGCAAAGTGTTTTATAAAAGTAAAAAGATTTTACTTGTGCTGTTTATTTGAAATAGGGCGGAAACAAGTAATCGATTTTTGACATTTTGACTATTTTAGTAATGGATGAATGTTTTTCTGGTTTACAGACTCAAAAGAGCAAAAATAACATGAAAATATAGCGTAATTTAAGCGACTATAAGCTGCTACTTAAGATTTTTATATTCATACTGAATTCTGTGTTATGTACATGTTATCAATAATGCACCTACGTTTAATCATAGAAAGAGCGTTACACATGTGCGCTATTTCCAAAAAAGAACTTGGACGTGAGAAAGACGCAATAACCGCTCCAAAGTTGTGGTGTGGAGACCATGTGTAACTGCAGGTGTCACACGGTTTGTTTGGAACGTACCCCACTCATCTGCACAATAAGTCGGACAGGTAGCAAACCCTATCGCTGTCTCCCTCCAGCTCTCTCCGCGGTATTTACTGCACACTGGACCTGCAGGATGCCCTCCCGTGCTGTTACGTGGCTTCAGGTGCACAACAAATGCAGTTAATTCTCTCAGAGCTGAAATATTATGGAGGGACAAAGCAAAGTGTGGGCTAAATTTGTCAAAAGTCAGCCAAGCTCTGCTACAGTGTGGCTTCAAACACCGGGAAACTCCTGAGGCCGTGTGCACAGACAGGACTGAACACAGGCACATCAAAGTAAATGTACCCGTCAGCCGCTGTTCTATATGTATATGTACAATTTCTTTTTTCTTTTTAAATTTAGTTTGTCAGGTTAGCTCAGTAGTCCAAATGTTATAGTATTTTTGATGAAAAACTACTTTGTACATTGTAACTTTCATAATATATGATCTGTCTGTGTCTCAGGACAATTATCCAATCAGAATGCAGAATGAGCTCCGCTCTTATTGTTGCCAGATCCTATATTTTAAACCAGTTTGGAAATAAACTTTCTCAATCCCAGCTCCTGGCCCTGATGAAGTCCCAGGCTGCATCCGAAACCATTAAATTGTCGCCTCTAAGTACTAACACTAGCAACTAATCCTTCATCATGGGGTCAACTGTTAGATCTCTATGCAGTTAGTGAACTAGAGCTTCAGCAGCATTTGCCCAATTCCACCGTCCTTACCCAGGGGAAGGGGAAGTGACATCACCAACAGCTGTTCTTCTTCTTTAAAGTTCATTGCAGGCTAAACAAAAGTGCATACCGCCACCTACTGTATATTGTTCAACAACAACATGGTGTTCAAATAAAGACATTTAAGGCGAAATAAAAAGAAAAATCCAAATGATCCTTCACATTTCCCTTTATTTTATCTCAACAGCTGTTTCATAAAGCTACAGTATGCAAATTAGCCATGTGGCTTAAGTTTCTACTAAATGAAAACAAAAGCACAAACTGCCTTCATTTAGGCCATTTACTGAGGAGGCTCTTTAAAACCATGTGACTGAGCTGTGGTGACGACAACATGTATTTGTCACTTTTATAAAGTTTGGCTTGTGCAGAAGCTTATTTTTTTAAATATTTTTATTAAATGTGCACCTGTCAATCAACAGTGGTGGCGCATGAATCACTCGAGGGTGGGGGTGAGGGGGGTGGGGAGATTGGCGCAGTGGCTTATGGGATGGCACATAGCTCCTAATCGCCAGTGAGTTAGCATCAGAGGTCCCTATGCTAAAGTGGCTATGATAGTTAGCATACAGGCCACTTTCCCTAACTCCTTCCTAACCGACAGCCCAATTCGGACGCTTCTTGTCATGGCGGACGCTGACGCACATCCGGTTTGGCGTAAGACCTCTTATCAATTTAACGTTTTTGGATGGAGCACCAGTCAGTGCCAGTGCAGCCTCCAGTCGTTACAGCTCAGTGGCTGAACTCTAGAGGTTCTTGGCTTTCAAATGAGGAATGGCCATGTGCAGCTTTGAGCAAATTTGGTTGTAATGACTTTTTCTTTTTTTAAAGCACTAAGCTTCTCCTACAAACACTCACTTAAGTTTACGCCATCGACACCTCCTCAAGGATAAAGTTTGACATTTTTAAAATAATTTTCATGCGCCTTTCACAGCCAAGCGATTAATCCTGAAATGCACATTAAGCCTAAACAGTGCTGATCCATTTACTCACATTTCTCCGTTATTGCTTTATTGTCCATTCTGTCACATGGAAAGCACATACAGAGAATCCAGACTGCGTTACTGTCAATCCTGCGTGTGTCCGTTGTGATAACCAAGCATTTCTGCCTAGGACCCCAAAATAGCTCGCTGTGGCATTCTCTAACATTTGTATTACATGTTTGTCACGGGTTCGTTTCCAAAATGATGGCGAGGTCGAAGATTTCGCTCCACAGGTTTTTTTTATTTCCAAATACAGTGAAAATGTATGTACAGTGCAGGGAAAATAAAGTATTTACCAAAGACTCAGGCATTGCAGCAGCCACATAGTGCCATCTCCAGGCCCCAACAACCAACTCCCCTCCAGAGCCCAAATGCCCCCCTTTAATACCCCCTAGCCCCTCCCCCGGGCAGACCAACACTAATTGCAGGGGGTATTAAACATTCACCCAAAACAGACAAGAAACAATAGAAACATTAACATGGAAACAGTAAAAATAAATTGCCCTACATATGACAATCTAAATTAAACCCAATAACTCAATAAATCACAACATTGTAAACACACACAATGGTTCAGTCCGTGACCAGCTGGTTGCCAAGAGTGCGCCACAATGCGCTATTTGACGCGCAACCAGGAAGAACCTCGATTTGCCACACTTACGAGAGGCAGACGGACTGACAGCAGCAGCAACAGGTGAGAATGTCCGGTGTGAATGCGATGCGTGGCGTGTAGGCAACGGGTGTGCACCCTCGTGCACTACAATGGGGAGAACCAGCCTTTAACAGAGGGACAGTTTGTGAAAGCACGGCCGCGGGACATGAGCGCGGCCCGGGCGGGGGGTGTGGGGAACAGTGTGACAGTCAAGGGAAAGAGTGAGAGCGCACTCCGCGCCAGTGCTCACCCGGGCCATGGGAGAGAAAACCCGTGCGGGGTCTGAGTGACGAGGGAGTTACTGGCGCCCCGTCACAATGTTGATGCCTTATTTAACCAAGTTTTCATACCATTCATGCCATATTTTTAAAGTCTTGTTCTGTTAGTATTGTTATATTCTCAAGTGATTCGTTTTAGACACTGGAGGGACATCTCTGTTTTTTCATCAGTGAATTTTCAAAAAGCGGTAGCTACATTACAGACATGAACACGTTTTTGATTCCCAGCTGTTTTTCATATCCAAAGCACCCTGCCTCGTATCTGCTCTGTTATCTGTCAGCCCTGAACCTAACGTCATTGTGTGCGTTGTGTTTTCCAGAGTGCAGTGAACGTGACGCGGGACTTTGAGGGATGCAGTACTCTGAGGAAGTACTTTGGACAGCTGCACTACCTCCAGAGCAGAGTGCCTATGGGCCCGGGGCAGGAGGCTGCCGTGCCCATCTCATGGTCAGCAAATTTTAGTAGTCATATTTTTAACACTTTTTTCACTTGACAAGCTTCTCAGAGCCAGATATTGTCTGTTCGCCATCATCACATCTGTGTTTGGCTAATCCAACTCTTCATTTATTAATCATATGAAATAATATTGTTTCATTCTGAATAATTGATTAAAGTGAAGCTGCTGCATTATGTCTCCTTGTGAGGATGGAAGAATAATTGCATTTACAACAATATTTGTTGGATTTAGGGAGCTGTCCCCAGTACCAAAAACATCACATTTGAGCACATTATGAAAATACGTTTGTTTTGGGTTTTTTTTGGTCCTTTTTCAAAAATTGGGTTTGGTTTTATATATATTAGATTTATTACAGAAAGAACTTTTGCTCATATTTTCCCAAAATAAGACGAAATCAATGAATTCCAAACTGATCTGATGTATTGGCCATCCCGCCTTTGAAAGCTAAGCAGGAAGGGTCTGGTCGGTACTTGGATGGCACAGACTGGTTTTCTCGCTTCCGTCAGTCAGTCTACCAGGCAGCTGTGGCTACAATAGTAGCTTACCCCCACCGAGTCTGGCATGAATAAATAATGAGACAGTGTAGCGCTTTGAGAAACTTGGTAATACAGGCTTGTAAAGCACAATACAAGTGTGAGCCATTATTATTATCCTGGGGCAGTAACAAGCACTTTATCATTTATAACATGTTATAATGTTAACATTTATAACATTTTTGTCACTCCATAGATGGGAGCAACTTCCCCGCCCCTCTGAGTGAAAACAAAAGGAGAATTTGTACGGTGGCAGATATGAAATCTTGGATCATTTCTCATTCTGGGGATAAAATATCCAAAGCCAGTGTCAGAACCACAGAAAATGGCCGGTCTCAGAAGACGATCGGGAGCAATTTTATTTGAGCCAGGTTATTCTGTTTGGGAAGATGCAATATAAACTGAAAAGTGAAAAAGTTACACAAGCAAATGTTGCTGATGTAATGATCACAGTGGGGTTCAGCTGCTCACTTTAAAAGCGTTTATGTCCTTTCTGTGAATTATCTGAAGCAACAGATCACTTCCTTTGCCTTTTCATATTTGACAAATAAATAAAACAAATACAAAGTTTAGATTTTTTCCCCCCAGACGTAAACAAAGTTCTCAGGCTGTTCATTAATCTCCATGGACGAGAGCTTCTGTTTCACCCAAAGGAGGCACCAATCTTTCAGTGACTTAGACGTTGCTCCCGTCTACAAAAGGACATGCTTTAGAGCAGTGGTTCCCAACCTTGCGGGGGTCCCTTGTCTGGTCAGACGATCAGGCTTTAGCGATGTTATTGGGGTAAAGTGATGGAGTCAAAAATCATTGTCACACATGACTGAGAAAGGTCTGCATATCTTTAGAGAACCTTAGCGGAACAAGCAGCAACATCACCCAGTGTTCGAACTTTGTATCTTGTGTTCCAGGACAGAGATCTTTTCGGGAAAGACTGTCACACATGAAGACATCAGCTACGAACAAGCCTGCATTCTCTACAATCTGGGTAATTAGTTTACATTACACTTTCTGACAGCTCTGCCTCTCGATAACATGATGTAGGATAAAGATTCAACCATGTTTCTCTCACTCATACTGTGTCTGATTCCAGGGGCCCTCCACTCCATGCTGGGAGCCATGGACAACAGAGTGTCAGAGGAGGTAACGGACCACACATACACTGATTTTTAGACTAAGATATAACGCAAATGTAACAGTACTCTATGAGCTCCTTATCTGTCCATAGCCTTTAATCGTTATACAGTTGCCTATAATTGGCGAGTGTAGTTTAAATAATGCATATTTTTCCTACAGAATGCCTAGTTTGAAACTTACCATTAACGCCTCATTTACACCGGGTATGTTACGTCCACGGTCCGTTTTACGTACGTCAAATCACGCATTCTAGTTTACACAGGGTCCGTACGTACGTCTTTAATCCGTCATGTAATAATGTTGCCTAATAATCACATGTTTAATCACAATGACAGCTTACTTTGTGACTTTAAAATGCAATATAAGAGCTTACATTAATTTCCTACATTTTAACTTCATTTATTAGGGAATGTTTAGTGTTTATGCGTTTACCTGCGCCTCAAGAAACATCACATGGAGCCACGGTCTATGTGCTCTCCTCCTCCTCCTCTCATCATCCGCTCGTCTGTCCTCATCTTCCCCCCTCGGTTTTCTGCTTGTCTGTTGTCCTCTGGTCCTCCTCTCCTGGCCTCTGTACACCTCCGATCATCACCATCGTTACATCCAAAGTCTGAAGCAAACGTGCTCTAGGTCCCCGGAGTTTCCCCAGAGTTTCAGATCATAGTCTGTGTGTGAGAGAAAAAGAAAGGCGGGCCGTGCGATGGGTCTGGGCGCAGTCACGGTGCAGAGACCCGGCTTTAGCTCATTTTCGGTTGAATATCTTCAGAAGAGACGAGACACAGACAAAACCTTTTCCATGAGATGTTGTTCTTAAGTGGTGTTACGCTGTTTATTGTCCCAGCGAAACACGGAGAAGCAGTTCCACCTTGACGTTAATGTTATAACTAGGCCATTATTAACCATGTCCTTATGTCTTGTGTCCCAGGGAATGAAGGTGTCGTGCACTCACTTCCAGTGCTCCGCTGGGGCCTTCTCATACCTGCGCGACCACTTCAGCCATAACTACAGCGTGGACATGAGCCACCAGATCCTCAACCTCAACATCAACCTCATGCTCGTGAGTACAGCGGCAACCAAGGGGACTCACTCATTCTGGCCAGCAACTGCCATTAAATCGACATTTCTTTGAAAATATTGACATTCCTTGACTTTCATTTACTCCATACTTATGAATGCATTGATTTCCTTGATTTTCCTCGATCAGGGATTTATTGCTTTACCTTGAATAAATCAAGGAAGAAAGCACTAGTTGATCGGTCTGACAGCACTTTCCAAAATATGCACTAAAGCAAATTAAAAATCCAAGTTTCTGACTTTTCTTTACCAATTAGTATCTAAGCTGTTACTGTCAATGCCCCAGCTCTTACAGTCACAAAACTTTACATTTGTTTTGCCATCAGCCACAAAATGCACATTGGGACATCACATTACGATTAATATTACATGTATTGTGTTATGAGGTTTGGAAACTATATGATACAATGTGATATAAATACAATACAACCATACAAAAATCAAAACTTGATATATATTATGCACAATTTATGAGGTTTTATCACCAGGTTTTGTTCATAAAACATGTTCATGGATCACTCTGTAAACTGATGATTATTTCAATAAGTTAAAGCTCATTGGAGCACATCACTACAGGAGAATTCATTTCCCATGAATCTTTCCAAAGACCGTAAGAAATAAAGCAATATTAAGAGTTTAAAAGTTGATGGCAGCCTTTTGCATTAATTATTATTGTGCTATAGTTCTAAGCTGGAGCTCCTGCCTTACTGTGATATAATAATGTGTTAATGTTACTGTTTGTGTGTGTCAGGGTCAAGCCCAAGAGTGTCTCCTGGAGAAGTCGATGCTGGACAACCGCAAGAGTTTCCTGGTGGCTCGCATCAGCGCACAGGTGAGAGCATATCTGTGGACGATGACGTCTGCACATTTCCTGTCTATCCTACACACCCTGAGTGTTTCTGAGAGCTGAATGTAACAAGTGAACTTCTCCATTGGGAGATCAATAAAGACTATCTTATCTTAAAGAGACAGAGTGTGAGATGTCACGTTTACATGTGAAGTCTAATCCGACTGGGCTAAAGATTTGACTCCTATCCGTATTTCCCCAAAACCTATTAAACCAGTCTTGTCCCAGTCACATGACACTGATCTGAATGTCCTTTGGCCGCAGCAGAGGAGCGGTGGAACTCCAGGCCAGCAGGGGGCAGGGGATTGATGGCTATGTGCACCATTTCCGGTTCACCTTTGGCTGCTATGTCGTTTTTAGCTTGTTTGTTTTCACCTATCCACCTATGGGCTGGATAGGTGCGAGATTTGACTTTCCCTTTGTCACGTAACTGCAGTGAATGTGTTGTTTTTCAGGTGGTGGACTACTACAAAGAGGCGTGCAGGGCTCTGGAGAACTCTGAGACGGCCTCTATGTTGGGCAAGATCCAGAAGGACTGGAAGAAACTGGTCCAGATGAAGATCTATTACTTTGCTTCTATTGCACATGTGAGTTCTGAAGACAGAGACAGTTACTCACATCCTGACAGATCTATTTGTATTACGGAGCGCTTTGATGGGACTGAATGTCTGTACTGCAAATGTACCCTTAACGTAGGTGAATAGGAGTAAAGAACGCTGCAAATAGTCTTCAAATTGTTTTGAAATTAGAATAAAATGCTACCATTAGACAATTACTGTAACTAAATGTAGTTTACAGCTACAAAAATAGTAATTAGTGAATACTTTTTGAAGAACTGGAGAAGCTTATTTCTAAGGTTCTCCTCAACTCGCTTTCGTCATTCTCCCCATGTATAGCCACCACTCACCGAGAGAATGAATAATGCATGAAATCATTAAGTGTTAAATGTGGAACAGTGGATTTTAACATTATTATCATCATGCATTTTCACCTTTGAAAGTATTATTTGTGCAATGTTCAGTTTACAGGGTTCCCGCAGGGTCTTAAAAAATTTGATTTTGTAAAAATAACACTTTAAAAAGTCTTAAATTTGCTGAAAATGTGGGTTTAAGGTTTAAGACCTGCTCTAAGAAGTTATTTCTATAATTAATATGCAAGAGTTTTCAGTTTGTTTTATAACGAGGCGATTGCATCCCAATAGAGCTGAAACAACTAATCGACAATTAATTGATTATTGAAATGGTTAAAAAACTACTTTCAATCAATTTATCGTTTTGTGGTCAACACAGACTCAAATAGGGCAAAAATGGCATGAAACGTAAGTATTTTTTATGTTTTTTAAAACTAGGGTATGCATTGTAAATTCCATAAATATGTGTCTGTGTCTCAGAGCCTACAAACATTCACTTTAAGTTTACTCCATCAACACGTCCTCCAGCGCCGTCACTTTAGCTTCATGTGGGAAAAAGTTTTCTTGCACCTTTTCACAGCCAAGCAATAATGAATCAATTACCAAAAAAATCGCTAGTTGTAGCCCTACTTTCCAATCACTTCACTCACACCAGCAAAACATTATTTTGCTTTATCCTTTAAAAAAAAAAATGAGGAGATTTTGGAGTAAGCCAGTGGTCAGTGCACTTAAGTTATGGCATCTTTTTCCACTGGTAATCCCTGCCATAAATACTATTGGATTAGTTTGATATTTCAGATAAATAGGAGCTGGATTTGAATAAAACTGAGTATAAAACATGGAAGAATATGTGTGAGATCAGCCACGAATAAATTGCAAGAATTTGATTGGAAAATAAGATTAAATACAGAACCCTTTTAATCATTAAGTTTTTGAAAAAAAAGTAGCGGATGACTCTGGGGCTTTATTTGAAAATATTGGATCGTTTCCCATCTCAAAAACACATTGAGCATTCTCTGATCCACTTGATGCTTTGTCTTCACAGCTGCACATGGGAAAACAGGCCGAGGAGCAGCAGAAGTTCGGAGAGCGGGTTGGTGTGCTCTTTTATTTATCGCATTGTTTCTCTTTTTTGTCTTTGTAAATTGAAAGAGTGTGTTCCCTCTAGCTGGCCTACCTGCAGAGCTCCTTGGACAAGCTCAGTGAAGCCATTAAACTGGCCAAGGTGAGAGGGACGCTTGAGCCACGACAACAATAAAACAAACATTCAAAGAAAATGTATTAAGCAGCTGCTCTTTCCTCTGCTCGTGCTAGGGTCAACCCGACAGCGTCCAAGAGGCTCTGAGATTCACCATGGACGTCATCGGAGGAAAGTGAGACGACTATTGTTCATCCTTTGGATTCCATTCCTCTTTTCCTTCGAGTGCTGACTGTCTGTGTTTGCGCACTCAGGTTTAACTCTGCTAAAAAGGACAATGATTTCATCTATCACGAAGCGGTTCCTGCTCTGGAGTCGCTCACTTCAGTCAAAGGTAATCGGAGTAATCCACTTCCTGACTCAAATGGATGTCAGTCTTTCTCCAGTTCAAACAGAAACCAGGAAAAGCATGCAAAACCTCCTGACGTGTAATCTGTGTAAAGGGTATTAAGTGTTTTTCTGCACTTTTTGGACTTTAGTTTATTCACAGACTTTTTTTGAGCGACACAAGAATCTAAATTCAGATGTTTGTTTTCTGGTTTGCAACAATATGGCTCCATTATTGTGATAGAGAGATTTATTTTTGTTTATCATCCATCCGTCCCTGTATGATGTGAACTATTGTGGTATTCAGTCTAGGACACTAGAGGGCGCTGGTCTAGAGGGAAATACAGTCACTTTTACAAACTAAAGGTTTTTAAATACTTACTCAAACCAAAATAAAAAATGCTGAACATTTGATTCATGGATTAAATATTCAGAGGAGGGTAGAGTTGCCAAAATAGAGTAACGTTACTTTAAAACAATTTTACTCAAGTACAAGTAAACATTAGTGGCCCAAATATTTACTTTAAAAATGTACTTGGAGAAGATTTAACTTGAGTACTGTGAGTAGTTTGAAGTTCTGCATTTATGTATGAATTCATGAAATAATGTGAAAAGTGTAATATCTTTTTTTTTTTAAAGTAGACAAAACATAAAGAAGCATATAAAAAAAAACGATGTAGAATTAAGTAACAAAATACATCTTTTTACACGTCAAAATTAAGATTTGTCACTTAAAGATTTACTCACTGTGTCACTCAGCCCCTATGGCTCCTTCTGCAGGTGGTGGGTCCACAGAAGGACGGCCTCATGGTTCTAACCGGGCCTGTTGGTCTCTCATAAGGGGCTTCTGAACCGCTCTTTGTCTGACCCGTCACCTAGGACCTGTTTGCCATGGGAGACCCTACCAGGGGCACCAAGCCCCCGACAACAGAGCTCCAGGATCATTTGGGCGCTCAAACCCCTCCACCACATTTAGGTGGTGGTTCACAGAGGGGGACTGGAATCTAATGAAATGAAATAAGCACTGATTTTTCTGTCTTTGTGGCATTAAAATGTAGTATTTGTGCATTAAAATGGCATTAAAAAACATTACAGTTGACTTGCCTGTATAAACCCTGAATGGAAATATCAGGTATAAGGCCTTTAATCTTGTCCCATTTTTTTTGGTCTTCAAACTAAACTTAAGAGACAAAAACAAATCTATTAACATTGAACTGGCAATTTGTATTGAGTTGTTAGCCAAGCTCCATTTGTCATGCTCTGATCTGTGCACTCAGGCGCTCCTCTGGTGAAGGCTCTGCCCGTGAACCCCACAGATCCCAGTGTCACGGGGCCCGACTTGTTCGGCAAACTGGTGCCGATGGCGGCGCACGAGGCCTCCTCCCTCTACAGGTGAATGAGAATAACCTCCTCACTAAACCCTTTGAAATGAAAGGATGTGTATGTAGGTCTAACATGTTTTTCTGCTTCAGTGAGGAGAAGGCCAAGCTGCTGCGAGACGTCATGGGCAAAATTGAAAGCAAAAATGAAACACTAGAGTAAGTTCTCTTCAGAGTTTTTTCAAACCTTCCAGTTTTGTAATGGTTTCGCAAGCCAGAGAGCACAGAGGGCTGTCCTATGAAACGGGTTGAACTGGTCCTGGATTAGTACAACAAAGCGTGTTATCAGTCAGTTAATGGGACACTGCATAACATTTTGGACTATACTGTTGCCATCAGTACAAAACATGCTCCCAATGACCAGCTTGACACTGAAAATGCTATTACTGCAGTGGATAATCAAAGAATGGATTTGTATGAGAATCTAATCTATTTCAATCTCAAATTTTACTGACTTTAGTCACATCTCCATGGAGATTAGCTGGAGATGTATCCATTCCCGGTAAAGTAACAGTCATGTCTTAGGAGAGCTGAGCTGCTCACAGCAAAGGCACATTTGTTTGTACATTTATGAGCTATTTTTCAATGATGAAAATATCTGTCATAAAATAAATGCTTGTATTTCAATTTTATTTATTGGATATAATTGTAAGCGGTGTGGCTTTAAGTTAATCGTGGGTTTCTGAGGATTTGTGAGCGCTTTGTGTGTGAAACAGGAGAAGTCAAAGCTAAGAGGCCAATCACGGAAGAGACACAGACGCAGTTCATCTGAATATCACAATCTATCACTAAACTCATGACGAATATAGGCTATTATACAGCGGCATAATCGCAATGAAACACTCGTAGCCTTATGTGGACAAGAAATAAGCCTTTGTCATAATCTTCTGCGTCTGCTACATGTGTATAAAAAGTTATAACACTCGCTATTTTATATAAACTATCTGTGCTTTGATATAACTGCTCAAGGTGCTTCCGCCTCTTCCCTCTCTGCTCTTCACTCCCCTTCATACACCGCAGAGGATTCTCCCCTCTGATTGGTCAAAGAGTCGTCGTCTTATCTAAGCTGGAACTAAACCTGATCCAGAGCAGGTCATGTGTTAAAGGCATGTTTCCATGGAGATCTACCGTGCTACAAAGTTATCCAGCTTTGTAGTACGGCAAAACCAGGGTTAACCCTGAACTTACCGCCAACCCAGCTTGGTAGTGTACCCCTCAGGGTTCTGGTGGTGTTTAAAACTTTTGAAATGCACTGGTTGATTTTTCGATGGACGTGGTCATTTCCTCTTTTATAAGAAATAGCCAAAAGGAAAGTCTACAAATGCTGACTTTGATGTATTTATCTAACCACAACAAAAAGGCATATTCAAATGTTATTATTTTTACCTTTCCTAACACTAAAGGGTTATTCAATGTTTTTTTATGTAAATGAAAACCTACAATATGCTATGCATGTTTTTTTTCTTTCTTGCATTCATCCAACCTAGTAGCCCTCAAACTGAGATGCCATTACTTCTGGTGGTACATGAAGTTCATCTGATATTTTGAGACAATTTCTGTTTAGGTCTGTCATAATTTCGAACTGCTGGCCTCAGAGCCAAACCAGGCTCTCCAGATGATATTTTAGAAATTAGTTTTCACACAAAGAGATCAAAATGCCTTTTAAAAGAGCTAAAGATATTGTCAGTGTCTGTCAGTGAAACCTAGACCGTTGTGTTTAGTCTCTTTGACCAGGAATGATTGTATTAACTCTTGGCTGTGCAATTGAAACTGTGTTCTCTTCTCCCAGACAGTTCATGGACTCCCTGGGCCTGGAGCCGGACTCGGTGGACAACCTGGACATGTACAGCCACATCCCGCCGGTGCTGATGGAGAAGTGTGCCGCTCTGAGCGTCAGGCCCGACACCGTCAAGAGCCTGGTGCAGTCCATGCAGGGTCTGTAGTACCATGACCGCTCCCCCACAGTGCACTGCTCCCCCTGTATTTAGCTCGAGCCTCATCAACTGTGTAGACTTTGACCCCAAGATTTGACCAGAACATAGTCAATTCACTAATGTGCAGTTAGAGTTTTTGAGGATCTGCACTAGCAGAGTAGAGTTTTTTGTTGTTGAACTTTCTACTTTTACTCCACTACATTTCATTTGTCCATGTGTTTGGTTCATTTTAAAAGCCTAATTATGCGAACTCTACGAACAGTAGGGGGCGCTGTGAAGATGTAGAGGAAGGAAGAAGGTTTGTCCTCGTCATGTTGCCATACAGAAGGGAATCCGGGCACAAATTATTTTTCCTAACACTCATTTAAAGTGCATATAACAAATTAGTATTTTTGCTAAAACATAGTTAACACAATTTATATTTATGATTTTGCAATCATTTTTACCCAGCTTTTTTTTAGTTTGGCCATTTTTGTGATGTTTATAGTTTCACTTCCTTTTTGGACACTGACAGGAAGTAACATAGATAGAGGCAAACCATTTTAAACTGTCGGCGTGCCGACCATGTTATGTCGATGGGAAATGAGTCAGTCAAACCAAAGATAATACAACTAGTAATAACGGAAGGCAGTTCTGCCGGCCATCTTGTGACTGGCCCTTCTACCCAAGAGCAATGTAATCAAACGGAAACGCCACTTATTTCCTAGATATTAGGGATCTATTTTGAAATATTTCATCACTCTTTGTTATTGAGATTGACCTTATGTCATATCTGGCAAGAAAATTACGTTTTTGCAGTTTTTCAAATCTTATTCCAGTTTTAAAGGAGGCAGAGACTTGAGCTCCATTTGTTCACTCCAAATCATTCACTTCTATTTATATCAAATATAGCATAAATATTTGTTGAACATGGGACAGTGATACAGTGAATGCTAACCACTGAACCCTGGGAATGAATGGAGAAAAAAAGGCTAATACGACTAAACAACACGACTAAAAAAAACAGAAGTTTTAAAGAAATGACCTGATCCCGACTGAGATACGAGACTTAGAAGTAATAAACCAATCACTAACAATGAGTTAGTAAAGCACTTTGTGTTACATTTTGTATGAAAAGCGCTTTATAAATGAAGTTTGATTTGATTTGAGTGTATCTCACATTCTGCCCTTGAATCAATGAAAATGTTGCTCCTGGTTTTGCATTGGTGGCTATACAAGATGGCTGCCATGTTTGCCGCCTCAAAGTGCGCCACGTCCGATTTTATTAAATAACTTTGGAGTCAAACAGCTATGAAACTTTACCTCCATCTATGTCACTTCCTGTCAGTAGCTTAAACATTAAAACAAAAATTACTTTTCTGCCCAACATTTCCTGCTGCTTCACTGAAATGAAATAATTATTACTTACAACAGATGTTATCCATCTAAAGAAGTCATATTTTCAAAAGCATTAAACTGACTGGTACTTTCTAGTTTCACTGTATTTTCTGCAGCAAATACTACATGACAATTTTACTGAGGGCTCTATATGTTTGTTTTGCACAGAACTTAAACTCTGGCGTTAATCCTAGTTCTTCCTCCTGCAGTGCTGTCGGGCGTCTTCACTGACGTGGAGTCCTCGCTGAAGGAGATCCAGGACGTCCTGGAGTCAGACGAGGCGGGGGAGCGGGCCATACAGGAGGCTGTCGGGGCCGGCATCTCAGCCGAGCTCCACCCCGCGGCACAGGCCCAGGCGCTAGCCGAGATCCGCCGAGACCTGGAGAAGTACATGGAGGCGCACGAGAAGGCCAGCTTCACCAACACGGAGCTCCACCGAGCCATGAACCTGCACATCAACAATCTGCGCCTGCTCGGGGGCCGCTGGACAGCCTGAGGGAGGCCCTGCCCACGCCCCAGCTGTCAGAAGGTGAGGGGGCTGTCCAGTGTTCTGGAGTTTGCAACACCGTTTAAAGACCTTACATTTGTATTAAAAGTCATTAAATGAACTTTGAAAAGCATCACATTGGATTCAAACTGGGATTAAATCTAAGGCTACATTCAGTCTTTATGCAAGGTTGTTCATATTACTAAATCACTGACAAGGACCACAACCTCAAATTAGGGTGAAATAAAGAGGAGGAGACAAGGTGAGTGCGTCAGTGGGTAACAAGTCCGAAAACCGGGTGCTCTTCAGGATCAAGTGGAAAAAATCCAAAAACTTAGAGGAAGAGGGATAATCCGAGGCACTCCGCTTAATAAAAGTCCTTTATTTTAATGGGGCGTAGCCGACGCATTTCTGTCCCGTGGCGACCTTCTTCAGGGCGTTCAAAGGGTGAAACAAACTTCACTAAACAAGCAAAGATGTTCCGTCGACTTTAACGCAGAATGAATGTCAGGCTGTCCATGAAAAGATTACATACTAAAAAAAAATAAACCCTGCCATTATAAATTTGCAATGCGGTTTATAGGACATTTATCTTAGAACATGTCATGTTGCGGTTAACTTATTTTTTGAGTTGTTTTTTTTGTTGGCGGTGCATTTCACTGTTGTGTTGAGCAAAATACTTCACCTGCTTTCCCAAAACTGAACTAAATTTGGGATTTATTCAAAATATAAGTTAATATTCAGAGCCCACAGACATGTACTGCATTACCTTTTTGGGAGAAGACTGAAATGTGAAGTGCTAAACTAATAAAAGAATTGCATGCATTTCAGAACAAGCTGCAGTCTAAACCAGTGGTTCTCAACTGGTGGGTCGGGGGCCAAAAGTGAGTCGGAGGAACATTTTCAGTGTTGAAAGTTAAAAGTGATATTTTTTCTCTTTAGTTGTTGCTTATGATTGGCTGAAGGTGGCTCCTGAAGCAACACAAGTTTAGAACCACTGATCTAAACTCAGATATTTGATTATTGCAACCATTGAAATTGCTATTTTGATTCAATTGCGCTGATGTGCAGCCACAGAGTACTGGCTTTGCATTCAACATGTGATTTTATTTTTTCATCCGTTACTACTAAATCACTGACAAGGACCACAACAAAGGGAGCTTTTGTTGCTGAAAAACATACATTATCCATCACAAAGGTCAGAAATCTGCTGTTTACTGTTCTGAGTATGTTACTCATTCATGTTGAACTTTACAGAGGAGGTGGCCGGACTGCAGACGATGAAGCGGATCCTTGGGAAAGTGCAGGAGATGAGGGACCAGAGGAGCTCCTTGGAGAAACAGCTCCGGGACCAGATCCAGCACGACGACATCACTTCCACACTGGTCACCACTGAGAGGGGAGACATGAAGGTACGCTCAAACTAAAAAAGAAGTTTGGCTAAATCGTCACATTTGCTGAGCTCTGTGATCTTCTCCCCACAGCACGTCTTCGAGGAGCAGCTAAAGAAGTACGAGCAGCTGAAAGTCTACATAGACCAGAACTTGGCGGCTCAAGAGAACATCCTCAAAGCTCTCACGGAAGCCAACGTGCAGTACGCCTCTGTGCGCAAAGGTCTGACCCAGACGGAGCAACAGTGGAACGGCACAGTTCAGGGGCTGGTGGGCTCCTATGAGGCATACGAAGACCTCATGAAGAAGTCCCAGGAGGGAAAGGACTTCTACGACGACCTGGAGACCAAAGCCTCCCGTCTGCTGGAGAAGACCAAGGCGCTGTGCCAGACCAGAGCCATGGAGAGGAAGCCCATTCTGGACAGGTACATCGAGTTTTAACGCAGTGGTCAATTTTGACAGTTTTGGCAATTTTTCTTCCATAACATAAAAATACAATAAATTTGACAATGCTTATTTTATTATGTTTTGTCGACTCGGGATATATGTTACATACACTTAAGGGCACGTTTTGAGGTTTTTATGCCACTCCAAACCTGATTCATCAAATTTTGAATCCCAAAAGTGAAGGTTTTGTTTTTTCATATAAAGAAATTTTCTGTTATGTTTTCATATGAAAAACTTTTTCTTCATTTGTGTCAGTAATTTACAGCAAAATTCCAATTGACATGTACTATCAGTGTCTCGCCTTAACTTGCCCTCTACATTGTTGCCCTTTTCGTCTTCCGCAGAGACCAGAAGAAACCTCCAGCCCGACCCACCGCAGCCAAGCCCTCGCTGCAGCCCAAGGCCCCTGATGGAGACTCTGCCTGCTCCAGTCTGGAGGACGCCGAGCTGGCCCAGCTAAGCGCTGCCATCCTGGCACTAGGCGGTGACCTCCCTGACGAGCTGCGCAGCCTGCCCCCAGATCTGACCGCTGTCCCCCCGGGAGCATCGCGTCTGCCTGGTCCTGAAGCCTTCCTGCCCCCTGGCCCCAGCACGTCTCTGCCATGGCCCGGGGCACCACCTACAGCTGTTCCCCGCTTCCCCGCCAACCTGCCCCCTCCTGAGCTCCTCGCCCGCATTGCACAGTTTCCCACTTCTGGGTCTCTTCCTGGCACACAGCGCCCCCTCCTACACAGACCTGTGCCTCAGATGGCCCCACACATGCCCCCTTCTCAAATGCCCCCGCACCAGATGCCGCCTCAACAGATGCACCACATGCCCCCACAGGTAGCGGTGCCCAGATATCCTGGGCCCCCGTCCCAAGTGCCCACATCAGTGCGGCCCTCCACCACCACAGTGGACAGTATCCCATCTCCTATTCCCAGCTACGCCCCGACATCACGCCCCCCTGGGCCGCCTGCTTCAACGGGCTACAGTCTGCCCCCTCACATGGGGGCATACCCTCAGTACATGCCCCAACCAGGGATACCCATGCAAGCCCCTGGACAAGCTCCTGCACAGCAGCAACAGCAGCAACCAAAGCAGTTCCCTCCACCTCAGGGGTACCCCTCTGTACCCCCCAGACTTACCCCAAGGGTACATGCCCCCACAGCCCACTCATCCGCGTATGCCCACTCACTATCAGCAACCCCTTGCACCTCAACAGAATGGCTACCCTCCCCAGGGCTTCCCCGCCCCACATGGCTACATGCCCCAGCAGCCTCCGCACATGATGCCACGCCCCACTCATGCCCCTCCTATGCCCCACACATCACAGCCCGCACCGCCCACGTCTCAGCCCTATCTGCACCACCCACACATGCCTCCAGGGCATCCTGCCCCACACATGCTCCCCCAGCAGCAGCACATGGGCCCTCAGGGGCTTCCCCACGCACAGATGCAGATCCCAGGTGGCCCTAGGGTGCCCCTGCCCCCTTCGAGCGGGGCAGTCCCCCCTGTCTCCCAGAACTACTTGCCCCCCGTCAGTCAGCCTATGCACCCTTCACTACGTTCGCAGCTACCCCCAGTGTCCCAGGCTCACATGGTCTCGGGTCCCCAGCCGCAGGTGCATGTGCCCAGGGGCCCTGCTCCCCACATGCCCCCCTGCATCAGCTCCCACCGGGCCACAGCGGGGCAGGAGTCTATCCCGGAGTGCCGCACGTCATCCCCCAACAGCCTTTAGCGCCACAACCAGCCCTTCCCAACCGCCCGCTCTTCAAATGGGTCATCCCCCCGCCCCGACCATGTACCCACCCGCTCCAGGAACCAGCGGGCCCTCACCTGCCCCTCAGCCCCCCTCTGTGCCCCCTCTTCCCTCGCCGCACATTCCACCCGCACACCCGCCCGCCCCACACATGATCCAGCCCACTCCAGGAGCCCCTGCGGTGCCGCCCAACGCTCTCTGCCCTTCTCCGTCACCCTCTCCCTCGCCTGCCCGCCTTCCCCCGCCCCTCTGGGTATCACCCGCAACCGAGACCCGCCACCACACCCACCGCCAACCCCACCCTCCTCTCTCCCTCTGCGGTCTCTCCCTCCACGTCCCTCTTTCAACGGCAAAACGCCAGCACCGACGACCTGCTCTCTTCCAGTCCCGAAAGCCAACACGGGGGCACCAAGACGCCCACCAATGTGCTCCAGCCCACCAAGGCCGACCCGCAGGACGGAGAGAGGCGCAAGAAGAACTCCCAGGGGGTCCTCGTCATCCAGGGAGACCCGTACCAAGCGCCTGAGCGGGTGGCGCGGCTTTACAACCAGCTGGAGCACTACAGATTGCAGGTGGAAACTCTGGAGCAGCCGTCGGTCTGCGAGGGGGGCATGTCGGTGCTGGATACCCGGTGGAAGGAGCTGCTGGAGCAACAGGAGAAAGATGCCAGGCAGCTGTCCATCGCCATCGCGCGCTGCTACACCATGAAGAACAGGCACCAAGACATCATGCCGTACGACGTGAACCGGGTGGTGCTGCAGTCGGGGAAGGACGACTACATTAATGCCAGCTTCGTGGAGGAGCTGTCACCCTACTGCCCGCGCCTCATCGCTACACAGGCCCCGCTCACGGGCACCGCCGCAGATTTCTGGCTCATGGTGTACGAGCAGAAGGTGTCACTTATCGTCATGCTGGTGTCCGAGCAGGAGATAGAGAAGGTACGGATATTTAGGGTTTTAGACTGGACTTTCATCTTGAATTTAATGTAAAATAGAGAAAATCTCCTTTATGATGTTTATTTTATCATATTTTGTTGAGTGGTGTTTTCATATGACCCACAATAGTTATAATTGTGTCAGGCCGATGGCGAGGTTGTTTGTCTCCACACTGATACAAGGCGACCACACTGTAAAAAACCTGCATGACTTCCTCCCCTTCTCTCCTCAGGGAAAGGTGCTGCGTTACTTCCCCACGGAACGTGGGCAGCAGCTCTCCCAGGGCCCCATTACCCTGAGCCTGACCACGCTGAAGACCACGCCCACTCACACAGAGCGCATGATCAGCCTGCAATACAGGGAGCAGAGCCTGCGGCGCACCGTGGTCCACCTGCAGTTCACCTCCTGGCCCGAGCTGTACGCCATTGTACTACAGAATTATACACTGTGTGATTTTCTGCTCTTCTGATGGCTTCTTCTGTTGTAGGGGTCTTCCAGACAGTAAGAGTAACCTGCTGCGCTTTGTTCAGGAGATCCACGGACACTATCTGCACCAGAGGCCGCTGCACACTCCTGTGGTGGTGCACTGCAGGTGAGGGATCCAGGGCTCAGTCATTGTGCCAAAATTAAGACCTTAAATGTTTTTTTTTTTAAAGCCTTAAATTGGATTAGGGTTGCAAATAGGCGGTAAATTCCACATACATTTCCCGATATTTTTTATTTTTTTGCATTGTTCCCTCCTAGTATCTGCTGCTTCCTGTATTTACCACCAGTGCCCTGTCACACTTGTACTATTCTAAACCAATCCCATCAACTTGTGTCAAAACAAGACTTAAAAATATTCAATCAGGAAAGTCATGAGTTATAGATATAGAGTCACCTACTATTGTAATAACAATAAGTTGGCGATTTATTGTACAGCCCAAGATATGACTATACTTTTACTGTACGTCCTACTAGTTTTTTTGCCTCTTTATCTTCTTTTTCCTCTGATGGAAAAAGAAGATATTATATCTAAAATCTTTATCCCCCTCAGTTCCGGAGTGGGTCGCACCGGAGCCTTCTGCCTCCTGTACGCAGCCGTGCAGGAGCTGGAGGCGGGGAACGGCATCCCAGACCTGGTCCTGCTGGTCAAGAAGATGAGGCAGCAGAGGAAGAACATGCTGCAGGAGAAGGTCTGACTCAAAAGTTACTTTAAAAGGACTAGATGGAGTTAAAAAATGTTTACATTATGTATTTTCTACCCTCTACATGCTCCAGCAATGTCCTAATGTGTAGAAAGAGCCCAGGCCTATTTAGCACAACTGCCTCTAAAATCCTGCACTGTCACTCGAAAAGTTGTTACTTCGGGCCCGAAGTACTGTCATGCACGAGCTTAATATGGAAACTGCAGTTACACTTAAGACCTGAGATGGCAGTAGCGAGTATAAAAATGACAACTTCCATCTAGTCCCTTTTTAAATAATGTTCTAGGTCTATTTTATTCAATTTCATTCGATAGTTATACAAAGAGTTTCTTACCTTTCAATCTTACTACAGAATAAAATCGTGTATTTATACTTGTTTAACTGAAATTGTAAGGCTGTTTTTTAAATGTTGTCATGTGTGTCTGATGACATCATGCATAGTTAAGTCTGTTATTTCGAAGACACAAGTGGAATTATACGGTACTACAACATGTAACAATATCCAGCTACAGCAGGATTGACCAAATCTGTACAATTACAATGTTTATTTTTGCATTATATATGTATGTGCTCGGGACGTGCACGACAAGAGGAGTGTGTTAGTGCATGTTTGAGAGGAGGCGAGCGTATTGCGCTCGTTTTGTGCGCTCCGCGCACTTTGGGGGAGTGCGCTCCGCTTCATTCCGCGCACTCTATACGATTACAAGAGCCCCTTCGCCAGCCCTGATGGCGCTCGGGCCTAATAACTTGGTTACAGACTGATGGATGTAATCTGCTCTGTTGCACTGTGTGGTGTGTCCACACTTAGATCTGCTGCTATCACTTATCACTTTACTTTATACACATACACATCTGTAAATATCATCCCACTGTTGTTCTATGTCAATTGTTGTCGTCTTACCATATTTAATTTTTTATTTTGTATCTTATTTATTTAATATTCTTTATGCATGCCTCCTAAAGCCTTTTAGTTTATTTTTATCTAAATTCTGTGTTATATGTTTTATGTTGCACGTTCGCATCAAGAAAAATTCCTAGTTTGTGAACCTGTTCTTACAATGGCAATAAAACCTATTCTGATTCTGACATAGCACTCATGAAAAACCTGTGCTAATTAGGTTGTGTTTGAGGCCAGGCCAAATATTACTGAATTACTGTTGTTTTTAAGCTTTATTTATTTGTCGTTGTTCCATTGTTTCCAGATGCACTTGAAGTTCTGCTACGAGGCCGTCCTGAAGCACGCTGAGCAGGTCCTACAGCTCCACGGCATCACTACTGCCCCCTGCAGCATCAGCAACAGCACTGCAGCCGCCAAGGTCAGTGTCACAATCTCACCAAAATCTGTCTCCTGTTTTCGAGTGCCTGTTAAACTGTATTCTGAAGTGTCCTTAGACGCTATAGTAGGTTCAGCCAGTTCTAACATTTCTACTGTTACATTATGCTTCAAAGGATTATCTGGCGCTGTGGTCAGATCAGGTACTGCACTCGCTCTCGAGTCTGTAGCGGTAGTTGTATTTTGGCTGCTGAAAAAGGGGGCGTGGCAGTTCGGCAGCAACACGTCTTGTGGAGTATGAAATGTCAGAGCCCAGACGAACTTTGTTCTTGTTCTTTTTGCCTCAAGAACAAGAACAAAGTTCTCGCGTCTTGTGGAGTATGAACAGGCCTTTATCGTTTACAGTTGCAGTACAAAAATAAATACACCATATGGATTTATACCAAGGCATTTATACCAAGGAAGTTCTATTTTGAACGTTAAGATCCAACCATGAAAAAAAAAGCTGTTTTTTAACTGGTCTTAAACTTCAGATTGTGACTGTACATTAATTTTGGCATTAAAAAGCATTAAAGAGTACCTAAACGGGCGTGCCAAAGCCTTTCCCCACCCACAAACAAAAGTCCAAAATTGCCGTGAAAGAGGCGGTCTCTGAAGTTTGGGGGTGACATGCGGGGGGGTGAGTGTGTGGGCCTTTGCATTGGCACAATCACAGCAGACTGATTCCGTGGGAGGGACTTGGTTATATACCACAGGTACAGGGGCAGGACAATGGGCAGGACCTGATGACGATGTGTGGAGCTGGTGCGGCTTATGACGTTCTGTGGAGGCCGTGGACACGTCTCCAGCCAATCAGGAAATTCTAATTTAGTAGCAGAGTTAACCCTGAAGGGGGCGCAACACATTCGTTTTCAGGCCAAAGTTAGGATTTGACACATGTTTGCGCTATAATGTCAGGGACCAGTGGACAACACTATGAGACACCCATTGAGACAGTTTATCAGTAAAAAAAACTTGATTTGGTGTTTAGTTGCTCTTTAAATCTGACTTCCCTTTTATATAGTTTGAAGGAATGTCACTCTTCACCAAATATTTCAGCCCGTTCACCTATTGGCGTACTTTGTCACACGTTTTCCTGTCTTTTCAGTCCTACTCCCGACAAGAATCCCAGCAGGACATCGTCATGGGCGCAGACCTGCCCATCAGCTCCATCCAGGCCACCATCGCCAAACTGAGCGTGCGCCCGCCCAGCGCCACCGACCCCTCCATGGACTGTGGGCCTGAGGAGCATGCCCCAGATTCCCCTACACCTTGTTCCCCTCCTGACCTCACCCCTCCCCTCTCCACCCCCACGCTGTCCCCCACCAAAGCCCTCACACCCCCTCCGCCCAGCAACGGCAACAACAACAACGGCGTGGACGCCCCGTCTCCGGACCCAGAGCCTGAATCAGTCACTCCGCCGCCCGCCGAAGCCCCCACCCCAGCCCCGGTCCCTTCCTCGCTGGAGCTGCTGGCCTCGCTGGCTCCAGAGGCGTTCTCCATGGAGGGCGGGGGCAAGGGCAAGCAGCGGGTGACCAAACAGAGCTTCCTGCACCCTGCGGAGGGGCAGGGGCTGCACGGGATGCGGCCGCAGGAGGAGGGGGACCCGCTCAGCAGCCTGGACCCCCTGTGGAGTCTCAAGCCCTAGGGCTCAACAGCAGACGAGCAAAAGAGGGGTGGACTGTGAAGTCAAACGGTTCAAATACTTTATACACCGCAGAAAAAAGAATTAGACAATAATACTAATATTGGGGTAAAAATTGAGTTGAAATATGAATATTCTGCTTTTTAAAAAGGATAAAACAAGGCAAGTAGCTGAGATTTCCTGTTGAGCAGAGTAGGAACAAAAACGTATGTGAATTATTTTAACGGACATGACGATTCTCCAGCTAATATAACAGGCCGATTAACAGTCACTTTAGAAATTGCTGATGTTGCTGGGTGAGGATGCGGCTGTTTATTATGGGTGCCTTTTGTTTTATCCATGTCTATCCGTTATGCACAAAGTATCGGGCTAATGCGAGTACATACAGTAGGTTAATCATCAAAACCTACACATTAGAAAACTATTAGAAAAACGATTTTTCCTATTTGTTGAGTAACAACCGTGGGAATCTTTGTTGCTACTGTTTTTTTTATTAGTACTTTCGCAATCAAATTCTCCTGTTAATACTTTAGCCTATTTGCTTAAGCTGCTAGCTGCTTTTTAGAAGAAGAATGATTGGTTGTCTGTGTATGTCTTCTGTAAGCACTGTGATTTATTAATAAATATTTTGATATGAAGAAATTCAATATTATTTATTTGAGTTGGTTTTAGTTAACAAATTCAGATGTAGCTTGTGGGAGTAATACAAAATGGTGAAAGAGGTGTTGTGATATTTGAATGTACTACTATGAAATTGCTGTGTTTACTTAAAAAAAAAATCAAACCAATGTTCCCTTGTTTTAGTTATGATCAAATGTCAAAATCTAAGCCTATTTAGAAGTAAAAAAAAAAAAAGTGTTCCCTGGTCTATTGTGGAACCCTATAAAACAAAACACTATATTTGCTTTAAAACGGTGACAAGTCAAGCGTACCCTCTCGGTCCACTCCTCTTTGCTGTCTCGACCTCAGCCTTCCATCGTTAACCCCGGAGCTTTTCCAATCCCACCAACTATTTTTTGGGAGTGACACAGACTCTCGTAGAGCGCCGTTACGTGCCTGGAGACTGAACGCTAGCTTTGACTTTGTACATCAGTCGCTTTGTCCTTTCTTTCGTGGCTTTTTGGGACCACTTCACTATGCACTTGTCAACTTATGATTCTACTGGTGCTTTTTCTGCGCATGGTCCCAGCTTTGATCTGTCAATGCTCCACTGATTCCAAGTCAGTCAATTTTCATGTTTTTCCAATCTTTAGTTTGATCATTCCTGTGGTAAATCATAGTACATAGTACTCCATTGAGGTGGTAATTTTTATCAAGTTGTGAATAAGTTACACGTGTTTGATGTTCTAAATAGTGACACATTAAGGATCAATAACAGCCACACAAAAAGAAAAACAGTAAAATGGTCCATCTGAAATATAATTAACTATTCCTAAAATTGTAATTAAAACATTAGCCTAACCTTTAATTGTGCACTTAAAAGCTGCCCTTAGCTACTCCATTTTGTCAGCCCAGAATGGTTGCATTCCCACATTGCATTGCTAGATGTCCACCTTAGAAACAGTGAGCCAACTTTTTTTCAGCAGAAGCAGAGCAGGGTTCACTACTGACAGCTACTGACAATAAAGAAAAATCCAAAAGACAAATCTGAGGGTGTTTGCCCTCCAGCTAATGGATTGCTGGTTAGGATCATACTGTAAAATTAAGAATGGCCTGAGGGAGCGAGGCTTCCCCCATAGCATTCAGCGCAGGCTAGCTGAAGCTCGTTAATGCTAGCAATTTAGCAGGTTTTTTTAGCCATTATCTAGAATAGAAAATACAATTAGGCATGTTAACGTGGATGTATGCATGACAAGCCCGTGTTCAATACTGACTTTACAGGAGGGCAAAAAAGTTTCAGTGGAAAGTTGCAGGAACTTCCAGAGCCAGCCACCATTTCTTTACGGTTACAGGAAGAAGTAGGGCACAAGTACATTCTTAATTTTACAGTCTAGGGATCGGACCTCAGCATTTGTGCTGTTATGGAACCCAAAATGAGAAACAACACTCCTGACTGTACTTCTCACACTGTGAGGGCAGGAGGGCAGGCATCTGGTAAAATCTCATAACATTCCCAATAAAAGGAATAAACCTTATAGGATAGCTAGAGATGTTGAGATGAACTAACAAGTAATATCATGTTGATACATACTTTTACTTTTTAACTTGAACACAAACACAGCTAAATGTTAAAAAGGCTTGTAATCAGTGCCGTCGACAGACTTTCAGCGGCCAGAGGCAAGAAGGTTTTCCATAACATGACTCATAATAGAAAATGTGCTTTTTCATGCCTCTCTTGTCTTGGGGCTCAGGGAAACTTATCCTGCAACGTACCCAGCGAGAGTGCTTGCTGCTCAGCCAACGCTCAGGCCTATTATTTACCACTTCCATTTTTGTTGACACCTTTTTTCTACAACTCAAAACTGAAGCTGGTGCCATGCTGCAGTGGGGGCATTCTAGCTTTGTTTTAGATGGCTCTACACAACACTCCACTCATTAACCTGGCTCTTTCTGCTGAACTTTCTCCTTTCTTTTGAAACCATTTAACAGCTGGGAGGCCAAACACCTTATAACTCTATTGATTATCTGTCGATTTTCATCTTTGTAACGCTGTAAATATCAGTGTGTTTCAACATATTGTGGCAATTCAAAATCAAATATTGTAAAAATGAATAAACACGCAAGAACATTGTAACATTGTTGTATCAAAGCCTCTTTATTTGAAAATTAGTACAAATATTTTTATGTTACAAAAGATATCTTCACCGCTACTGCCTGCGTAGGTTAAGGGAAACTTTCTTAAAGTTGTGCAGAACTCGTTTTCGAAAGCTTAATTCATATTGGTCGCTGTGCAGGCACCAGTGCAAAAACTGTTGCATCAAGTGCATCAAGCTGTTATTGGTGACACAATGATATGAACTACGTACAGTATGACAAGGCCAACGTTATAAACATTCAGTAAAAGAGGCCAACAATTAAATCCCCACATTAGCTACAAAACAAAATAACTAAAGCTTTTTCACTGTGTACAGAAGATACAAAATTGAATAATTTAAAATGGCTGCCGAGTCGCAGTTGCCACAAGTTTTCGCCAAGACACAGCTTTTACAATTAGTGTTTAGGACCAAAAAAGATTATGTAGGCTGGCATTATTATGGTAGATTCATGGTACATTTTCTGTACTAGTCATATTTAATTAAACTAGGACTTCTGTCAATTACGTGCAAATGAAAATGTTAGCCCAAACTCACACTTGCCTCCAGTGTCTGCGTACATTGGTGTATGAATGAGAGTGTGAATGGGTGACTGGTTCCTTACTGTAAAGCGCTTTGGGCCTGATAAAGGTAGAAAAGCGCTATATAAGTTGAGTCCATTTACCATTTACCATTTACCATTAAAGGTCTATACTTTACTTTTCTTTAGCTGTGAAATAAAATTGGATGTTGGAAAAAGCCCTTTGAGCACTAATAAAACTTTACATCTTTCTTATGTGGTTTGGACCACAACTAACAATTAAAAATGTGCACGCTCTTTATTATTTGTAAACAAAACAAAAATCAGCTAAAGGCCTTTAAAATTGTTGGATTATACATTTTCGCTCCAGATCAGGTAACCAGATCTTCCTCAGTTAAAACGGACAAAAATTGAGCTTTGTGGGGGCAGCAAAATTGTGACCTTATTCCCCCAAAAGTCAATCAAATTGTCAATTCAGCATTGAAGTGATAGACTTTTAAACTTTTTCAATGGTTCAGTCGCTACAGAAACATTGTGTTTGACACACACGTGGCCAAATTCATTATGTTTTAGGAATAATAAAGCTGCTTTGGACATGTCAGTGGTGAAAAAATGGGACACCAGGTACAGAGCTTGTGTAAAACCGGGACAAATCAATGGTTTTAGATAAATTCACTGGGACATAGGGCTGAAAACTGAGACTGTCCCGGGTAAACTTGGGCATCTGGCCATCCTAAATACTGTATTTCTTCATAGAGATCACAAGAATTGATCATAAGCTGAATAATCAAAACAATAAATCACAAGTCATTATAGGCGCCAACCCACCAATTGAGAACCACGGTTTTAATTCGGTTCGGTCGGTTTTCTTTTGTAATACGACATAAATGCTGTTTATAAGGTGTTTCAGTTGAATTTATTATTTTTTTTTTCCCTATATGTGTTCATTTGAATAACATTGTATAATTTAGAAAAATGTTAAACTAAATTGTTAGCTGCATCTCAGCTAAACCATAGGCCTAAGTATGTGCAGTGTGCGTTCAAATGCAGCTCTAATAAGTCACAGTTTCTCTATTCAAGCCATTCTTGTTAGCATCGCTGAGCTGTTAGCTTTTTAGCATAGCTGGCGTTGATGTACATTCCGTAGTTTATGTCTTGAACAATCCTAACAGAGGCCATAATAAATAAACAATTATTTTGGTACATTTTGGGGGGCATTTTTTCAATAGCTGAAGTTGAAAATTGTTAGACAGCTGCTGAAAATTAGCTTAAATTGCTCGCAAATTAAACTAAAACTTGCAAAAACAAGCCACAACAGACTGCACTGTATGAAATCATTTTTCTGTTACACATTTTTTGGATTAAGCTAACACAACTGTCGTAAACTGGGGTGTCACTGTCAGCCCGATGTTCCTGGGGTTCATCACGGAACAGACGCTAGGCCTGTCATGATAATTACTATATTGACTTCATTTGATAAATGAAAGATAATCAATACATTTTTGGGCTCAATATTTATTTATTTATATTTATTCATATTTAGAGATTCTATTTCTATGCAATACTGCATAGAAATTGTGTAAAAAATGTAAAATGTGGTTAGACGCATTTAGAACTAAAGTTTGTCATTGTTATGCTTTATGGCGAAGAAAAGGTCTGTTTCGTCGACATAAAATTGTCCTAATATTATCGTTTATCGAGATATTTTCCTGCCTCAATTTATCGAACTTCAAATTTTGTTATTGTGACAGGCCTAACAGATGCAGAACTCGGTACCAATGTTTCCCCGATGCGTAGCTCGGTAGGTATGAGGGGTGCGGGGAACAGCAGCATGTTTTCAATTGCGAGTCATCGGGGAGCATCGGTACACACCCGTAATCTAAATTTGCAGTTAAAATGTTGTACATGTGTCTGTTAGATACATTTAACACAGTGGTTCTCAGATGGTGGTGTTTCAGTCGCGACCCAATTAAAAACATTAATTTTAATTTGAGATCGAGGTGATGCAGCATTTGAGTTGATGATTAGGCTGCCAAATCAAAACAGCCTAATTTCAGAAGCCATTTTTTGTCAAAGTCTCATGACCCACCAGTTGAGAACCACTAATTTAACATATCTCGTTTTGGCTGGTTTACCTGTTTATTAGTCTTTCACTCCATCCAATCAAAAGACCGGCCTATGTTGAATTGCTTCTGTTAGAGTTTCCAAGCTACAGGAAATATGTAGCCTAATCCTATTTTTTGCTCATTCACAAACCGTCTTGTAGAGTTTAAAACCCTTGCGAACGCCTGCTTATAGCCCAAACACTACACAATGCTTTCAAGCAAGAGTAGATGCATTCAAAAGTATTGGGTGCAAGATAACATATAAAAAAAAAACTAACAGTAAAGCAGTAGGATTTAGAAAACAATGTCCTTGTTCACAGCAGGTTGTCAGACAAACTCTGGTCGACTCCAACACACGGTCTGTACAATATGACGTGAAAAATCTCTAGAGGGCACAACTTCGCATTAGAAAATACAGTAGCCAAAGTAAACACGATGTCAGTATACGCAAATACAAGCAGTTTGGATAAAGGAGGTAGCCACATGGAGCTGTGGGGCTAAAGCTCCCCCTTGTAAGATCGATACAGAACAGTAGATAGAGGCTTTATGTTCATGTTTATCTAATCTATGCAATATTTTAACAAGTGGTAACCAGCAAAATACATCAGTAAGTATGCTTTGAAGTTAGTTTTGGAAAAGCATTGAATAACTCTCGCTGAATGTTCAAACCGTTTGTTTTTATACGTGAATAATAGCGGTGACGGAACAATCCCCTGTGGAGTTCCAGTGGTTTACAGTCCATTGCAAAAACCTGGGCAAGATTTCCACAGGGTATTGTTTTAGCCGCTTTATATTTCACTTTATTACAAAAAGAAACGTAATTGCGGTAAATTATGCAATGGAATTCGAACTCTTTCCTTATTTCTTAAAAAATCAATAAAAATGCATTTATTATGATACTGGACCCGTGAATCAACTGTTCTGTATACAGCCCCAGTCCCCATCACGTTTCCCCTCAGCACCCCTAATCCATGCGTGGGTTCATCTGAAAACAAAGGCCGTGAACACATTCAGACTTCAAGACTTACATTTTACGTATTACATATTACTGTATGTATCGGTATCAAATATATTAATACGAGGAATAGCAACAGTGTTAGTGTCACACTGAAATAAAAGTTCGCAGTTTTCACATAGTCTGCCCTTTAGATTAGAATCACTTCAAGCCCTACAAGGCTACGATTAGTGTTCACATGATATCAAGTGTAAGGTGCAGACTTTTAGTACTTTATAAATACAGCACATTGAATGACATAATAACTCACAATGCAAAAGCTCATCAATAAAGGTCCATATTATGCCTTTTTCTGGTTTTTAAAATGACTTCAGTCTTTATATTTTTGTAGTATATCTAGACAAAACCCTTTCAACTCTAGAGGCTAAACCAGGTTACTGAAGCGCGTAAATAACCAAAACATGACTCCACTGGGTATGTTTTTGATGAGGAAATAACATTATAACCTGGTTAATAGCTCACAACAGTTGATTTTGGATTAAGTAAGCCCTTTAATAAACATGATATTTGAACATTAGCATGTAAGCATGACGTGCACATTTTCGTTTTCAGCGTGACCCGAACATGCTGCAACGATGACAATATTAGTTTTCAAATGAACCCACAAGAATCAAATCTTTTATGCTTAAAAACGTCCCCCTATAAATTACGACTCCGATTATCCAAGAGTGATCACGCTTCTTAAAAAACACCTTGCTAATAAATAATACGCTTTTTCCCCACAACGAGGCTGCTTTTTCATACATCTGCTCTTTTAGACACGCCAACCAGCAGGAAGTTTGTCAAATAGACATAGCAGTAGCATCTTCAATTTCATCTCGGTGGTAGGGCTAGAATTTTAAGAATAAAATAAAAACACATTCGCAGCATAGAGGGCCCAAGCAACTGGGACTTCTTGGCCAGGAAAAGTACTCCGTCTTCTCCAAACTGGCTTGCATCGCCAACATTTCAAGTTGAAGTTCCCGCTTGATCATTTGGAAGAAAGAAATGGACAAATCTGGTCTTCCATCACCAAATATAACTTCTCAGCAGGCAGAACTGCAAAAGTAGTCCATCCAGCGGCCTCCAATGACCAATAAATATAAAAATTATCTACAGATCGACGACAGGTGGACCTCTTCTTGAAATCAAAAGCTTGCCTGCTTAAGCTGACCCGTCTCCAATAGTTGAGTCCAAATATTTCTCAAGAGACCAGGACAACGGGCAGTTTTGAGTCTTGAGACCAAAAATAAGCCTGTATTACAAAGTAGCCCACCTGCCGACTCCCAAAAGCTGTAGACTTCTCCATCAGACTCATCAGGGGCGAAAGATGAGCCTACTTTGCAACGTTTCGGGGTCCGCAAATGTTCGGAGATCGTGATTCCACCCATTTTGTTTACCCCGCTGGAGGCTTCAGTCTAGCTTCTCCAGAACCGAGGGCACGTAGACCAGGCTGAGCTCGCTGCCGAAGTCGCACACGATGGCGGCGTTGTCGAGCACGAGCAGCTGCCTGACGCCCTGGCCGTCTCCGCTCGGGCCCAGGTAGACCGTCTGCAGCAGGTCGCCGTAGCTCAGGTCCCAGAAGGAGACGCAGCCCTGGCCCCCCGTGACCAGCAGGGACTCTGAGATCACCCCCAGGCTCGCCCCGCAGCCGACCTCCTGCAACAAGACTTGCTCCGGTTAATCCACACACTCACAAGAAACACAAAAGGTTCTGTGTTGTAGTTTGAGACTTTGTGACCTCAAAGACCAAGCCAACGTCATCTGGAGAATTTCTCATTTAAAGTAATTGTATATGCTACTATTCTATTTTGTAAAAGATAAGGTATTTGTAAGTAATATAAGTAATATGTTTACCTTAAGTTTACCTAAAGTCTATAACCAAATGCCATTTGACATTTATTGAAGATTGAACAGTGCATTAATTTAAGGCAAAATGTAACAAAGTGCAAAGGAGTGATGATAAAAATGTCTCCCAACACAAGTATTGAAAGACATGGGTTGGTGCGTCGGTCAATATTCACTTAAAGTGATAGTCTGTAAATTTAAATGTTTTACTAATTTCATAGATTGCGTATAATTGACCGCCTGGGTTTGAAATCTGACTTAACATAAGGAATATTAAATAATATTTTTTCTGCTCCCTTTGCTGATTTCAGCAACTAATCAGAATCTACGAGCTGTCACTTTGACCAATGAGAAGACATTTCCTGTGAACCGGCCCCTCTGGTCCAATCAGGAGGGGAGGAACTTGATTTTTTACTTTCAAATTTCACTTCACTTTGCAATCTTACGGGCTATCACTTTAACTTAAAGACGCGCCAACTTTTGCATTCTCCTGTTGCCAGCATTACAAAACATACTCCTAATGACCATTTCTGCAGTGGGTAAACAAAGAATGGATTTGAATGAGGACCTAACCTATTTAAATATCATATAAGGCTGCCTTTAGTCCAGATCTCCATGGAGACGAGCTGGAGACTTCCCGCTCCTACTGTCCCAGTAAAGTTACAGTCAGGTGTTAGGAGAGCTGAGCTGCTCACAACAAACACACACAAGTTAGTTTGGCCATTTTTTAGGTTCATTTCAATGATAAAACTGTGATAAAAATGAACACTATATCATTCTATTTATTGGGGTGAAATGTTACTCGGTGTGGCATTAAATTTCATGAACTCAGAGTTATGATTGTCTGCGTTGATCAGCTGTGAACCAAATCAAAGCAGCAGCATCACAAGGGAGGTCTGCGGCCAAGATACAAGGATTTATTTAAGATTATTGCCAATAATGGGAAGAAACAACGGACTTTACTTTTCCAGAGTAACAAGTGAACCGTGTTCGTAGTGTTTACTGCACCTGTTGTATGGAGTAGATCTTGATCCCGGTGCTCCTGTCCCAGATGCATATGAGGTCGTCCAGCCCGGAGCTTATCACGCACGTGGTGGTGCAAACCAGCGAGGTCACGTCGCCGCGGTGACCGTAAACGTGGCTGACGCGGCTCCCCGTCAGGACGTCCCACAGGCAGATGGCGCCGTCTTGCCCTCCGCTGGCGAGGACCATAGTCTGAGGACGCAGACGCTGCTTTGAATTTTTTTTTTTAACGCTTAAAGTCAATTAGAGTCTGTTCATTCCTCATTAGGCCTCACTTTCTATTAACCTTTATGTTGAGTACAGATTAAGGAGTTAACTTATCAAGAAAGGTGCTAAATAGAAGTGCAAGCTAGAAAATAGTTGCCTGACCATCGTCCAGTGTGCGAAATACGGAGGGGGGAGCGGGAGGGTCCGACCCCCCTGATTAACCCATCAGACCCCTGGGGCCCGATCTTGAGGGCGAAGGCAAATGTAGGAGACTAGAGCAAAGGTGCAGACACAAGCGCACTCTGCACTCTTGCCGGCGGTGTATGTGAGCTGGGCCAGCGGCATTTGAAGGGCCCATCGTGGGCAAGGATGGGGCGCATTGTGCAGACATAGATGGCACGTAGGCCTACTACACAACCACAATTTAAAGGAGCTATATCATGCAAAATCGACTTTTTGGAGTTTTTAACCATGTTGTTATGCTATTTCCTTCTCAAAAACACCCCAAAGTGTTTTCTGGCTTCATTCACACAGTTCTAAGTAATCCTCCTGAATCCTGCTCTCTGAGCAGCTGCTCCGCCCTCTCCTGGTAAACCACTGAGTTGTTCTGTTGTGTCGTCAGAAAGGAACGGAAGTGCTCGACGTCTGTAATGTCATTTTTCTTACCCAACAATAATGTCACGGATGCGCGTTTGGCTACGAGAGGAACAGGACTATTCGACCTTCCTAAAGAAGAGTGCACTCGCCAGAAGTTGGAATTTCTTTCTGGGATTCAGCGACTATATGAACCAACCTGATGGATGCTTGGTGAACCTTGGCCAGAATCAAAGTGGATTCACTTTTATAACCAACGCGATCTCATAACCCGATGGGGAGGCCGGACTGAGCGGTGAGTCAATCAAAACGCGTGTTAGCGTGTGTGTTAGCCATTTATGAAACTGTTGCACATGTCAACGCCTTATAACTGCATTACGTGAAGTAACTTCACTTTTTGCAGCGATATTTATATTTATAATACTGCAAATGTGGAATGAGCGGAGAGAGGGGCGGAGTTAACTGAATCGACGCGTCTTGTCTTCCGGGTAGGGAAAATACCCCCCCCAAAATACTTTATATATTTCTCTCAAAAATGAGTACTCCATAGTGATAGGGGTACAATATATCATATAAATGCCTATACTTTACTTTGGAATGGCTAAAATAGCATGATACAGATCCTTTAAGTAGAGTAATTTGCTGACGGTCCCTAAATCTGACGGGCCATTAGTCTACAAGCGTTAGCTGCTTCCCCGTGTGTGTGTGTGTGTGTGTCGGCTTCATAGCCGCTGCAGCTCCCGCTCTGAAAATCTGCCGAATATCTAACCAACTTCACCGCGGTGCCAGGCCGGACATTATCAATCAGCTACTGCAGAGGTTAGGTTCTGAATAATGCAACTGATGATGCCCTTCATAGCTGTCAAGTGTCCCATTTTGGCCAGGAAACTACCATGTTTTGCCCCTCTCATCAGTCACTGTAGCCACGAAAGAGCGGTCATTTTCTTAGCCGAAAATTGATAAAGACCGAGGAGTGCCATGGGTCAGGAACGACTGAGTGGATTGGACCAACTCTACAGTGAAAATAACAGAGCGAGGAAACTGGATTTCACTACAATAGTGAACGAGTTTCCTCAGCAGAAGGCACGCAAAGGTGAGTGCAAGTTTTTCCCTCCACTTATTACCGCAACTGGTCGGCTTATCAAGTTGTGGTGGCCGCTGTGCCATCATGTATGTGTCTGTTTGCTTTTTGATGAGGCCATTGTTGTGCTGTAACTTACAGCCTGTAAGCTAACGTGGTGTGTTCAGTTGAATTGATCTGTTTGCGTTCTGTTTTTGATCATTGTACCGGCACTAATGATCGTGTGTGCGTTCTTCTTTCCCTCTGTGGTCAAATGTGTGCGTGTTGAGAGATGTAGGGATGATAATTGTCATTGTGCATGTGTCACTTGTTTTTGGCTCTTGGGGTGTAGAGTTAGGCTCTATGGGAAGTGGATTTGGATTTATGCTTGTTGTCACACACGGATGGGTCGAGATGGTGGGTTGGAGGGAGATAACAATTCGGAGAAGGGGACCCCCCCCCGAATATTAACGGGTATTTCGCACACTGCCGTCGTCCACTCCTTTTTGTATCTGTTCCAAAGCAGGACCGTCTGGAACTTTGCTAACAGCCAACTTAAACCTGCTTCTTGTTGCCGTCGATCAAAAGTATTTTGTCCCGTTCCAAACATACATTGATTGAAAAAGCTGTTGCGCATTTGTGTTGAATTCCTCTACGTAAAAATCTGACCAGAGTTGCTAATGACTCCTTGTGACCATAAAGTGGATATATCATCCAAAATGGACTTTCTTCAGGTTTAAACCATGTTTTAACGTTGTTGCCTCGTCAAAGACAGACCTTGAGTAATATTTCACAACGGTCACGCAGTTTTGAGTTAATCCTCGGACAAAGCTGTTAAATGTAGCTGTTGTTTCTACGGCGTCAGAGCCTCGTTCTGTACTTGCTGATTACACTCGCATCATTTTTCAAAAACTGTCCATTTTTAAAGCCCATATTCCAACATTATCAAGTCTCAGCCGTTCTGTGCTTGAAGTGTGTTTATCACGGACTCGCACTGCTGGAGCTGCTCACACGCCATATCCAACCTAGAAATTATTTTTAAGAAAATGATTCCTATAGCTGCCAAAAGGAGGAGCAGTCAAGATCTTCATCAGCTCTTTCTCCTGCATTTCATTGTTACTATTCAAGTTTTAAAGAGACATATTTTCAAATTATAAAACTTATATTAAAGCTGAGGCTCCAAAATAAGGTTTTTAAGTCTATTATTAGGCTCCATATGCATGACACGTTCACTTTAAGTTTTTGAGGCAAAAAACCCCGACATAGATCGTTCACATTTGTCTCCACTCTTCTGGGCGATGCATCGTAAACCCACTAACTTCTTACGCCACTTGCACCATATCAAGCTTCTCTCTGATTGGTTAATACACTTGTCAATTACGCCCACTAGTTTCACTCACTTGGTCAATGTAAACAGCTGTGATTCCTCCAGAGTGACCCTGAAGGGTGAAGAGACAACAGGAGTCCTCCAGTCGATACACCTGCGGCCAGACAAACATACACGTTTCAGCGTTCGGACTCTCCATGATTCTTTGACTCCTCCCTAAAGCGTTTACCCGGACGGTGTGGTCCTGGCTGCCGGTCACCACTCGCCCCGCCTCGGCCCGCAGCACAGTGATGGGTTTCTGATGGGCGCACTGCACTGAGCGGGTGAGCTGGCAGCTGATCACGTCCTCGCTGCTGTAGCAGGGCGAGGCGGGCAGACTGACGCGGCTCGGGCCTCCTGCAATCACACGCACATGAAACGGTCACATTGAGAGGGAATAATATAATTACGGTCTTGAATATTTTGAAAATGTAATTGTGATCTTTTCCTAAACTGGTTCAACACAGTACACTCTTGTGTAATGCATGCTATAAGCCGTATTTGTCTTTAAAATGTGCACTGTGAACTGAATCTGGATTTCAAAACATAAATTGCAAATCTAATTACAATACTTAAATACAAAACAAAACATATCTTTATATTTCCATTTTCTTCCAAGTCTTTTTTGCCTGCCCCATCTCTCACCTTTCCCCAAAGAAACTAATCTTTCTCTCCTTTTCTTGCCATTGCCTGCTGAGTTCTTCAGCTTATCACATCACACCTCACTCATTTGTAGGGATGGGAATTGATAAGATTTTATTGATATCAATACCATCAATAATTTTACCTATCGATTCCATTCTTTATCGATTCTCTTATCGATACCTGGCTTGTCTGTGTGTTGGGGAAAAGCAAGGAATGAATGTGCTTTCGATAAACTCTATCAAGGATAAAAAATTACTTCCCGCACACTGCCAACCTTGCAAATGTAGTTTATTAGGATATGGTCAACGTTTCGGTCCTGAGACCTTCATCAGGCAAATTGCTGAAGAGCTCCAGGTGACCAGTCTTAAGTAGGGTGTGACTGGCACACAAGGGTGCCCCTCTTAAAGGGACACTGTGCCAAAAAAAGATCAACCCCTTAATACATAACAGGCATTAAAAAATGTAGATAAAATATATACATTATAAACAGCAGTGCATCTGATTACATAAATCAATGGATGTAGACCACAGGTGGAACAAAAGAACCTGGTGTTGTGTTGCTATACATTTTAATGATATCATGATGTCTGTTCCCTGAGATTCTATGGCATTGAACATGTCCCCCCTCCACTGAGAGGGGGAGATCATGATAAACTCCTCAAGCAAAGAGAGTCTTATTGGATCCACACTTTACAAACGTTGGCTCCTAAAGGCCTCAACGATGAATTTAACTTGAGCATTTTTTTGTAACCTGACTATACTGGTCTTGTATTGTGTACTGTGAACATGTTTACATGTTAGGATGGATGCAGCTCCACCAGGTTTTTTGTTCCACCTGTGGTCTATATCCATTGATTTATGTAATCAGATGCACTGCGGTTTATAATGTATATATTTTATCTACATTTTTTAATGCCTGTTATGTATTAAGGGTTGATATTTTTTTGGCACAGTGTCCCTTTAAGAGGGGCACCCTTGGGTGCCAGTCACACCCTACTTAAGACTGGTCACCTGGAGCTCTTCAGCAATTTGCCTGATGAAGGTCTCAGGACCGAAACGTTGACCATATCCTAATAAACTACATTTGCAAGGTTGGCAGTGTGCGGGAAGTATTTTTTTATCCATGTATACTGGGATTTTCCCTCATCTCCAACGCACCTGCCTCAAGTAATTGATGTGCGAAGTTTCTCTTCTGATAAACTCTATCAAAAAAGACACATTGTTAGTTTTTCCAAGAAAAAATATTCATTAAATTAAGCAAGTTTCCAAATATACTGTGGCTCCTGCTGGCACTCAGCCTGCCTGGCATCCTCTAAAATATAATGGTAACATTTGTGTCTGTAACTTGTAACAGACTGATGCTGTTTTGTAACACCTAAACAACAGGACTCGGTCTCAGCCCAAACCCTACACACATTTCCATCTATTTCTGCTTCATCCAGCGCTACATTCTCCTTCCGCCTGTCCGTGTGAACTACTTCTGTTGCAGCAGAGATCAGCCGATCATAGCGCACTCATAGCAGAGACGGGCAGAGGTATTCCTGCTCACGGTGCGCTCAGGGCGGGGACAGGCACCCGCAGCCTCCGCTCTGAGCCCCGGGCCTGAGCGGAGGCTGCCGAGGTGCGCTGCGCTCAGACCGGGGACATGCAGCCTCGGACCCGGGCTCAGAGCACAGCGGCACGGGGAAGCAGCAGGCGCAGCGGCGAGACACTGAACCCCGTGTGTCATGTCAATAGCGACGTATCGAAAGTTTGGAAAGAAACAGCAATACAGCGGAAATAAACAGAGCGTTCGCAGCAGCAAAGCGAAAACGTAGAACTGACACGTTTATAACAATGGACTGTTTTAATTGACGACACCCTTTCGTTTCTCGTGAACGCGCAAAAAGGAGGGGAAAGGCGATGCTGCTTACTTCGAAGCAGCATCAACGGACTCTGAGAACGATGTCATTACGCACGTGCGTCTCTGCGGCGCAAAAAGTGTTTTCAGAGCGGGAGCATCGATAAGAGGGATCGATAATGAAGAAGACGTACGGTTCCGATGCTTTGCTCAAACAGAACTGGGACTACTTGTAGAACCGGTTCTCGATTCCCATCCCTACTCATTTGTCAGTTTCAATTCATATTTAAATTAAGGATGTCCCGGTCCAACATTCAGTATCAGATCAGACCAGATTCAATGACTGAACGACAGCCGTGAATCTGCAGCGGCTCCGGCCTGCAGGTTTACTGCAGCACCGGTAAATGTTATTGCTAAGATACTACCGAACTAAGATACTACTGAACACTCACTGAGGACGCTCAGCAGCCGCTAAAAAAATAACGGCAGAGAAAAGTTCCTTTAAAGTGTTGTCATTTAGCTTTTACAGAGGAGTCAGAAACTCATGCAGAGTTGAGTCCAACAGGGTGATGAGACTTTTATTTACGCATAATAAATAGCCATGTGCTCCTAGTGCTTATGTCTTTTAGTTTAGTTTATTTATTTTAATTGAAGGACAATCAACTTGTTATAACAAGATGGCTGCACCAGATTTAGCACTATGCTACTTTCCATCTGTAGTCTTTAACAAAGCACATTTAACATACCCAATAAAAAGCAATTCACAAATAATATTCAAATAAGTGTGCAATATCATCAAGTTACAGAACAGTATTTAGCAGCATTATTTAAAGTGCAGAAATATTTGAGGTGCAACAGTTTTGTTTTGTTTTTCAATGTCCAGAATACACAGTGTGGCAGTTCAGGTGGTACCCACAAGGGAAGCATCTGATGCAGCGATCTCACGGGAGCTTTTGCTAAAACAACTAAACTTCTTGTTTATAGAAAGGTATAGACGCCTATGTGGTGAAACTACTGTAATACGCAATAGGTCTATAATTTATTATTCTTACAAAAGGATCTAATATATCTATATACTGTATATTATTGATATATATGTATTATACAATGTATTTTGATATACAATATACAAAAATATAATAATACAAAAACATAATACAAAAAGACTCGGTATCAGCCAGCATGAATTGTCACACAGCGGATTGGGTCATCACTAATTTAAATCCTCTCCTGATTTGAAATGTTATTTATTTTGTATAGTATTGGCTTCATTCTGTATGTATCAAATGTAATGATTGGATACAAAGTTGACCTCTGTACTGCAGGAGCCCGAGAGGTTTGTTGATCTCGATGGTGAAGAAGTCCAGAGACCCATTCAGACGAGCTGCCACGATTCTTAATTAAAGAGACACAAACATATTCACTTTGAGCCACAAGAAATATTCAAAACGGAATGTAAGAATGCTTCAAACCTGTTGTTGAGAAAGGCCAGAGCTGTGATCCCAGAGACGCCATCTTCATTAACGCAGCGCAGCTTCCCCTCCACTGCATCCCACAGCTGAACAAGAGACATTTTATATCTTCAATGTTAAGAGGTCAAAAAACAGCAGCAGCAAATGATCATTTTGCTTATATCTAACGCACTGATTTACTGTTAAATCTACTGAAAGAAAAATTAATTTCAGTGGATTGAAAACCGCTGCTGTCGGTCATAAGCGGTCGTCCTGGAACTCTCTATAGTTTTTGGCTAATGTGCTAAAATGCTTAAGCACCTGAAAAAATGACACACGCCGAGTAATCTATTGGCATTGGTATACTATATTATTGTTAATGTAGTTCAAGGCCCTATAACTCATATTTTTATCTAGTAGTGGAACAAAGTTTGTTTTGTCCTCCTTTAATATATTATAAACTAGATATTTGTGGAAATAATACAGTGAATCTATTTATTTTGAATACATTTCATGAACTTGCAGGCTATTATGTAGCATTTCTGTAAAAGTGACCCTGACAGTTGTGAAACACGCCGATAAACTCGTCCCTGTGAAGAAATGGGATGCTGTGCGGTTGTGCGATTTCTGGCGTTTCCAAAATTGCTGTGTTTATTTTTTGTTTGGGGGAGAACGTAGTTGTGGTGTTCAGATCACTGTGCACCCAACGTGCGTCACACGCAGTAAACGCACGACCAACCTGCAATAAACGTACTGACCGTGGGTTCATGCAGCTTCGTATGAAGTTTGCAAAAACTGCACACAATCTGTACGTCGTGTGCACCAACGCCGTGTGTTATCTCAGAGATTACCGGGCAATTTGGAGGGAATAGCCTATATGTTTGGCCCTTGGATACAGAGGAGGCGCATGTTTGGGCAGTATGACACACTTTTCCAGGAGCTGGAGAGCGAAAGCCACGGTGACTACATGTCTTATATTCACATAGATCCAAAAAAAACCTTTGGTGAAGCTGCTGCGCGTCACAGCAGCAAAACACCTTTTTCTCTCCTCCCTCTCCGACTCCTGTTCCCTCTTCCCCTCGGCATATTGAAAATACTTTGTACTTTGTACCTGGTCAGAGGCAGCTCTGAAGCTTTATACATCGGAGTTTTCGGAACAGGTCTGGTCAACTATATTACATAATATTCATGTAAAGTTGACTAAATGTACATTTTAGTCAATAAAAACTAGACTTTTAGAAATGTTGTCAAAAGACTAAGGCCCTGTCCCCAATCCCCACATTGCGCCCTACGCTCCTCCATGAAATGTGCACTTGTTTGAAGTGCATGTGAGGGTTCGAGGGCGCAGGTTACAAGCACGCAAAAAAAATTCAGAATTGGGACAATGCGGCTTACGGCATTTTCAGACCTAAACTTAATACAGTTGAAGGTAATTTGGTCCGGCCCTGTGAGACAAAAAAGTAGTAGTTAAAAATGTTAAAAATGTATATTGGATATTAGTCATTTATTTGAGCTGTATAATTTAAATTTTAAATATAGAGTGGGTAACAATCTGGTATCTAGTAAGTTTTATGTTTTTATTACATCCCAAGTTTATTGTTGAAGTGAAAATTTGAAATGGAATGTTATATGACTGGTTGTACAAAAAAAGTAATAAAATTGTTAGCATAGAATGTCCGTAAATACCAATGCGCAAATCATCGTAATGCTTCAGGTATTTATGCTTTTTTCAAAGTAACAGCAAACCTTGATTGTATTTACACACCTACAGCATAAGGAAAGTTTCAATATTTCATTAAAAGCACAGGATCTGTGGATGCAGGCATTTTTCCACCTTTTTGGACTATACCGCAAACAATTATGGGCAATATGCTTCGCCGAAGTCCGCTTGGATAAAGGCTTTGGCAAAGTGTTGATCAGGGGCGCATAGGGGGCGGGGCAAAAGACCCCTCTGGAAAATTAGGACACCCTACGCACTCGCACCAACATTGGGAACGCGCAAATGAGGGGCGCGAGGGTGGAAGTGCGAGTATTGGGACAGGGCCTAAAACTTTGTACGTCGACAAAATGAACAATGACTGACACAGACAGTCATTATTGTTTGGATAGTGATAATTCATTTCTGTAACGTGGCCTAGTTTCTACATGGTCTTCACCTCTAGTTTGCCGCTGCTCCTCCCGGCTGCGATCAGGTTTCCTCTGAGCTCCATGGCCCATACGGAACTGTCCCAGTCAGCCTGCGCCCCTCCCGTCGCTGCCCTCTCCTGGGCAGGAGGGCTGATGGGCGCCTCCCCAGGCTGGCCCTCCTCTGCAGAAGCGCGCCCGCTCCGGCCGCTGCGCTGGGCGGGGAGCACGAGGCCGGCGAGGGGCAGGGGTAAGCGGAGGGAGAGGGCGGCTCGTGCTCCATGTACGCCCGCTCCACCAGCCCCCCAAAGTGGAAGCCGGCTCGGGGCGGGGTGGACGGGCCGGTGGGGGGCTGGGAGCCGAAGTTAGTGTCTATGAGCGGGGTCAGGTCGGGCTGGTCGGCAAACAGGGCGGGGCGGGACGGGGTGGAGCGCCGCCTCACAGGGTAATCCTCGTCATCAGATGGGAGGTCCGCTCCCAGGGACAGGTCAGGAGCCTCGGAGGACAGACAGTCCGACTCTGGGCCAGAGGGGGTGGAGCAGTCCCAACCGTTACGCTGCTCCCAGCAGCCACTGCTGCTGCTGCTGCGCCTCAACCTGAAGGACACAACATATTTACACCCCAGGGTTCATACACGCTCAGTTTGTGACTGAAATGGGAGCAAATGCTTTGAATAGTGTGAGTAATGAGTAATGAATGTATAGATCTTTGGAGATTTTACTTTACCTTACTAAGTATAATAGTGTCCTCTGAGCAAAATGCTAACTCAAACAGGCTGGATGGAGATGGACCACAGAAATCATAATGTACATCTTTTTGTGTTTTGTTTGTGTATATTTAATGAATACTGCATAGACTTTGATATTCATTTGCATGGGGATAGAACACTTAGTTCGAACAGGTCCGGGAAGCCATTGGCAAACAGATGTATGCATGTATGTACATAAATAGTTTCACTTTTATTACTGCCGCATAGTATATTGTCTGACCTCATCTCAACCATTTCACACACTACTAAAACATATTTCTAAAATGAATTGTGTCTTAATATTTGTTATATCTCCGCCAGAGGTTACATTTATGGAAAATGTTCCATCTTTTACAGAATACTTTTAGCTTTGACGGATTGAAAATCAAGCCGTGATTAAAGTCCAGAACCCTGCTGCTCTGTCTGACTGTGCGGGGTCTCTCTAAAGAGCAGCCCCTGTGGAGCACCGCATGGCATCGCTTTGCATTTTGCACAGCAACTGCTTTTTAGTGCCGCGATGGATCTCACATCGGAGTTGAGAGTGCATGGATTTGGATAAACACGCGAAGGACGGAGAGAGGAAAGAGAGAAGAAAGAGGTGTGGTGCGTAGAGCAGACTGATCAGGCAGCGCGTGGAGCAGCTTCAAACTGCTTCAACTGTTAAATACTGTCCCATTTGTCCACTATTTCTGAAGCATTATGTTAAAATTGAGAAAATGCAAATAATAAGCACCCATTTGCATTTGTATTAGTGTAATATGAGCCTTGATCTTGACAAGCACATGATGCTCTGAATTAGTCGTTCTCGTCTGAGACACATTTCTGTTACAAAATTCGTGTTCCATAATTCTGTTCAGATCATGTTTAGTTTAGCTCCATTTATACTGCACATACATCTCACATTTTCCCCTAACATAAATAATAGGTAGCCTATAGCCTATATAAATATGCATCTATTAAAATGCATATAATGAGAGATGAATTCATGACGGATTTTTTACGACGCTGTTGTCAAGATGGAGACAAATTATCCCGAGCTAAACCACTGGTCTCCGCATTAAATAATTCAATCCTTTACTTTTTTTCTTCAAGTGGAGTTGACATAATTGTAAAAAAACTAAACAAAGTACAAAATGATGTACTTTGTAATTTTGTAACATGCTTTGACTCACGTATTTTTTGGAATCACCGTCAAACAGTCCCCGGTTTGTGCGTCCCAAACACGGATCTGCCCCGCCAGGCAACAGCTGGCCAGAAGCATCCCATCACTGGCCAAGCACTCGATGTCCTAAACAAGAGAAAAGGAGCATTAATTCTACTTTTATCATCATCATCATCATCATCGTCATCAACAACAACAACAATAATACATTTTATTTGCATTTCAAGAAAATCCCAAAGTGCTATAACAGGTGAATAAATATTGAAATATTGAAAGAACAGAACATTCCCAGGGAAAAGCTTGCTCCGCGACCCACTTTTAGGTCCTGACCCATGAGTTGAGAACCACAGATTAACCAGACTCAAACTTTTTTTTATCTGCACCCTATGCTCTATATGTGTCAAATGAATGATTACTATATCTGTGTTTTATGAATTGATTTGATCTACCTATGTATGAATATCGCTTTACAAATAAACTTGCCTTGATAAAAAAAAAAGAAGAAAACTGACAAAACTTCATTTCAATTCAGTAAATTAATCTTAAGAATTTACTTAAGAAACAGTAGTCAGGGCTTTAGTCCCATCCTTTTGCTGGAACAAAATAATAAACATCATGAAGGTGCATTCTCTCACCATGCTGTGTCCCCGGAGGAGCAGGGGGGAGATCTCGCTGACTGGGGGGGAGTAGCCGTAGTCGTCACAGGGCAGGTCCCCTCGGCGGCGCCTCCCGGTGGCCGCTCCGTTCTGGCCGTAGTTACGAGGGCAGAGGACGCGGTAGAGACAGAAGAGCAGGAGGACCAGCAGGACACCGGCCGCCAAACCCAACGCGGCCACCCTGGGACAGACAGAGACATGGACAAGAGAGAGCAGACCGTTACATGTGGCCATATAACCCCGTGTTCTGATGGTAAATTCTATTAAAGGCATTATCCAGCCTTTTAATAACTAAATGCTAATCCACTTTATTTATATTGCACATTTTATCAACAGTTTCCAAAGTGCAGCAAAAGTAATAAAAGAACAAATGCTTCATTTAAAGTGGGCCTGTCCTGTATTATGGTGCTTAAGGCGAGACACTGCAGGTGAATAGGGAAAAAAAATTAATGTAGAGATATACATTTGAAACTTTTGCTGAACATTATTAATATAAATAAGAAAAAAATGTATTGCAGGTTTTCTGTCATTTTATGTTTTAATTTTTCATATAAGAATAAAGCATTTTGTGCATAAAAATGACCCAAACTGCCTCAATTTTTAGCAAAAAAATCTAAATTTAAAGTTACTTTTTCCTTGTTTCTATTGAGGGTTCAAAGCCGAACAAATCAGGCTGGGAATTAGATATCAAAAAATCCCTTGGACAAAAAGTCTTCCCAAGAATGGGAGGTTTGGAGTCTGTAGGAGCAACTAAAGTGGCCCTAAAGTTTTGAATGTAGTGCGCATGCATGACACATTTCTCCACTCCTCCGTACCGGGGGTCTTGCAGAAGGAAAAATAGAATATTTGGGTTATAGCGTTATTGCAGACACCTTTCAGGACACGTAGATGTAAAATCTGTCAATATTTGTGATTGAATACGTGAGGGAAAGACGGCTTTGTGAAGCGATGTAGTAGCTTAATCTGGGATATCTCTAGCCTGGCACGAGCCAGACTGGTCCTCCATGTTAACAGATACATGGGGATACAGTCTGCAATTGTGCCATTTGAATCTCGCTGACTCCGGCAAAACGAAGATGAGCCAATCATAGCACGGGAGGCGGGAGTTAACGGTGCGTCATCTTCCACACCAGGATTTCCCATCAAACAACAGTGCTCCTCCGAGCTGTAACCAAAACAGTGAAGATGGCCGCTGCGACACAACAATCTTTTCCCAGTGCCCTATTCTTCTGTTTTAAATGAGCTGGACTTGTCCTTAAAGCCACAGCAAGAAGCTGCTCTGAGGGCTTTCACCAGAACATTTACTCGACTGCACGTGTGGACTACAAACAATCATGGCGGAGGACGTAAACACAAAGCATAGGTCTCTTTGTGTTTGATTGGTTCGCTCTCGTTCAAACTGCGATCGTTAGCCCCGCCTCCAGTCTCGATTCCAGACTGTCTTTATATATTTATAACTACATAAATAAAGTCAGTCTGGCTTTATTCCAGGCTAGGATAGCTTAGCCTCGCTTGCAACAAAACGTTATAAAATAAGCATCGTACGGGGTACATTTGGTCTGATGTTAAGGGAGGAAAACTAGCTAAAAATCTTCACTTCGACCACTGCATGAAAAAATCGATACCTGTCGTGTCTCGCCTTAAAGGTGCATTATGGAACTTTTTATGTGAAAATAAAAGTTGATATTTGGGCGTATTTGACCCAGTGGCTGTATGATTGGCCAACATGGCGCTTTTACTTTTGGTCACAGTGCTCAAGGATAAATTGTTTTGTAGGTTTTCTGGTGAGAGGCTCCGTTAGCAGTTCAAACCTTTCAAACAATTGATTCTGGAGCGTTGTAGAGCCCACTGTGACCAAAAGTAAAGGCGCCATGTTGGCCACTCATACAGCTGTTGGGTCACTACAAGGTCAAATACACACAAATATAAACTTTTTTTCACATAAAGAGTTGCATAATGCACCTTTAAAGCAGTACTAAGTAACTTGTTTACCTTAATAAATCCTTTCCGTAGTCCCTCTGGGGGTAATTCAAGTGTTAATGGGATGATTGGGGGGTCTTTCATCTCCCCCTGGTGTCTCTGGCCAGAAAACCACACTTGCAACTTTCCCTGCACCGGGTCAGAGTCACCAATACACATTAATGAAATCATGAAGAAGAAGCTAATAGGCTAACGGGCAAAGCTAACTGTGTGCTAGCACCACTTAAACAGTATTTACAGCCAAGTTTGAGTGAAAAAAATCTCCATTGTGTAACTGGATGTACAATATCCCTCTGTCCATTTGTCTTTTCTGTCAGCGTAGTATTTACTCTCAATTAATACGTAATAAAACGCAACATGCTACGACACGTGCAGTGGCGCTTATGGCCTCTAGGGGCATGAGTTACTCAGTACTGCTTTAAAGAGCAACTACGGCCACATTTTCAGTTTGAAATTGCTGCTGATGTGTGGACCTTGGGGGAAGGCGAGAGGGGCGTCGAGGGGTCAGTGCCACAAGAAACCACCGCAACCAAAACATTCTCACGCTGCGCGGCCAAGAAGCTGACATCTCCACGGTGTGTGAAGTGCTAATGACACAAAAGTGGAGGTTCACAAAATCAAAATTCCATTTACTTTTTAGCCATGTGGGGGCAGTACACACTGTTTAAGCCTAGATAAGTACAAAATATACTCATTTACACTAAAATGACAAAAAATTAAGTGGGAACAGCAGATAAGACTCATGGTGCTTAATCTTTTTAATGCAACTGCACATTGTCATTTAAATGAATAAATTAAACTAAAACTAAACTAGAAATATAGTTTATCAGCAGAATAAAAAGTTGGTTTGGCCGTTTGTTTTTTGTCCTTTTTAAAGAGAAACTATGTTTTAGCGCCTCAGCGTTGATATTTTACTGTATATTTTGAAATGATCTCTCTAAGAATTAAATAGAAACAATGAACTACAGGCACTAGAGCTGGTGAAGAATTTGACTGAGGCTTCTCTTTTGTGTTTTCATATTATGGGATAGCATTAACATTAGTAATTCATTATTAATAATAATAATAATAATAATAATAATAAATTTGATCACATTTCTTTCTGTGCAGTTCTGCTTGGATCTGAAACACATAACCTATAACCTGATTTTTCCCCCGATTACAAACAATGAAAGAGGAAGTCATTAAATTAAAACGTTAGTTGTGGTCGTAACTTATTCTTAACTTCCCTAACATATTTGTGGCTCAACTAGAGGAAAAAAAAAAAAGTCACATTACACAACAGCTCCACGTTTTGCAGATTTACTGTTGCCGTCCGTTGCCGCTGTGTAGTTAACACGCGTTCACCTTGGCCTCGATGTTTCAGGGTTATATCTCCAGGAGAAATAAACTCAAGTCAAGGTCACAACCCCCCAATGATCAATCACCACACAGTAACAGATAAAAGAACTGTGCTGCTTTACTAAGGGCCTTACAAAACGTCTTCTAGCTTTGCAATATATACATTTTACTTTTTTGTATATCTCAGTCTAATTATTTTTCTTAAAAGTCTGCAATAATAACCAGGATTATTAAAAGTTCATGGAAAAAGGCAACATTCCTACCTTGCATTTAAGTGTTCAAGCTCCCTCTTTTACAACAGGTCTGCTCAAGTTAATCTAAAAAAGTTCATGCGATAAGAAATCAAAACCAGAATTTCTGAAGGTTTCGCAAAAGCATACAGAAATATAAACTAAAACAGACTCAACAAAATGATGTATTGCTTTGACAAGTCTCCTATTATCCCATTTTATCAGATCCCATGCCCCTCACTCCCCCGCACATGCTGCACTGATGATGGATTCAATGATAAACGGAAATCACATTAATCTTCTGTGCAACACATATTCATCAGCTGAATAAATTAGTTGAAACCACTTACTTCCATTTTGAACCAAGTTTACAGTGCACATAAACAAATGTTTTATTTCCCGCAATCCTTGAACACCTCGAATGACATCAGAGTAGGTCGCTCAGATGTTTAGCATTACGACAACAGTTTACAATGCTGAACTGATAAACTCTGGCTGCGTAAGCTGCTAACTATTGCAGCTTCAGCTGCGTCAAACATTTGCAATCCCTGCAGGTGTTTGTGTTGACATGGTGAGGGGGGCCGGTGAGGGCAGCTTTAAATAGCAGTCAAGTTGTCCTGCATCCAAATCACTTTATTTTTATTATTAAAAAGCTACAATGTATACAGCGATAAGAAATGAATACCAGAATTTTTTAAAGTTTTGCTTGAACACATAAATATAAATCAAGAAATTTGATCCATTGATCCAAGACACAATTCAGACGCTCCCAAAGCGTACTGCAGTGACACAATAGCACAGACTTAGCCACTACTTTTCCTTATGGGAAGAATAAAATGAACCACTAAAGGCCTTGTTACTGACTTGTAGAGGGTGATGTCGGTCTGGAAGTCCGCGGACACTTTGGGGATGGGCGGAGGGGGCGGGTGCCGCGTGTCCTGGGGGTGCCGTGTGTCCATGGCCTCCTGTGGACTCAAGTGCAGAGTGAGGGGGATCACCGGCAGGATACTGATGTACCTGCAACACGACACAAATCGGGGGTCAGATACGTGTTGAAGAGCCCTAAAAAGACTAAAATACTGTCAATTACTTCCAAACTGCCACAAGGACACCCCCAACCTCCATATTAGGACAGATATGACGAACAACACTGGGATTTGGAGAAAGTGGGGCTTCACGATTGGGAGGTTCTGCCGCTGAATTTTTCATTAGGAAGAAAAATATAAGCTAACTTGCCTGCCTCTGGTCTAGAGTCTGAATACTTATTTCACCTTTAAGAGTTTAGCTTTTCTTTTCAGATATTTTCTCACTTTAAATACGCGTTTTTATGTTTTTAATGTAATATTATAGGCTATTCACTTTATAAATGTTACATAGAGAAAGGAATGCCATAAGAATCAAATGTAAAGAAGTAAGAGAGACAGTTTAAGAGGGTTAGTTTACAGTCCAGTCAGTTATATAGTGACAAACACATCTGAAAGCCAAGGCCCCGAGCCCCTAGCCCTGACCTCTTTGCCAGAGTGATGTTGTAGTATCCGAAGAGCGAGGGCCAGTGCCTGAAGGACAGCCTCCTCCAGCCCTCCTCGTCGTCTGCCTCCCATGTGATCTGTGGCACGGCGGGATAGGGCCCGTGGGAGAGGATGTCGTGGCCCTGGGACTGGTTCTCCGGCATAGGGGTGGGCTCTGGAGGCGGGTGGATGCCGAGCGTGCTGGTCGGGTCAGCGCCACGGAACACGGGAGCCACGCCCAGGTGTTCGCCGCCCCCGGGGTCTCCCAGAGGGCTCTGCTCAGATACCTGCGCAGCCAGGTACGTCCTGAGCCCAGCCGGGTCCGTGTACACCAGGATCCCGATCCAGATCACGGTGCCGGCCTGAGAGGGAGAGACATCAGCTTACTGACTGACCACAGCGTTCATTTCGTCGGCCGAAATATTTTGTCAAAACTAAACAAAATCTCACTAATGTGACGACAAATAATTTTTCCACAAATTTGGCCGATCCATGCGCAGCTGCACAGACGCTCATCAAACCAGTTCCCTACAAGGACAAAAACACTATCACTAGGGCTGGGCGATAAATCTAATTAATTCAATTAATTAATTCTTTTAAAAACAGATGATGTGGAAAATGGCCTTGCTGCCAAATTAGCAGCATTTCAGACGCTCCGTAGTGACTGTTTTGAAAATGACACTGGCGGACCCAGACAACCTCTGCTGCTTCACAAAGGCTGAGTGCTGTGTTTTCGTAGTGCGCAATAGAGTTTTCTACGTTAAAACAAAGTTTCCCCTCGGTCTGCTTCTCTCACGCTGAGCCATGCACCATGTAACTCCGCCCCTTTCCCCTTGAGTCTCCATGGAGACGGTTGTCAATCACAGCAGAGTTCGAGGATGATAAAACTAAAATGCTTTTGAAAACTCCATGGCTTATTAAGAAGTTTTACTTTTGAGAACAGACAAGGAATATTTAAAACAGAAATAATAATATTTAATGGGCCTAATTGTTGGCTATAATCTTTAAGTTTTATTCCAATAAAATCGATTAAAATTGTAATTGTCAAAAAAAAAAAAAATAAAAAAAAAAAAAAAAAATCGAGATTTAATTTTTTCGCCATATATTGCCCAGTCCTAGTACTAATAATAAAAGGACCTGTAACTCAGACAATTGATCACAGCGGGCGTAAATTAAATTGCTAGGTGTGTCCAAACTCATTCCTAACCCTAATACTTAGGGCACACTGAATTGTGTCTTGGTTGTTTTCATTTTGTGTTTTAAATTGTTTTAATCTCTCTGTGAAGCACTTTGGTCCTCCTGGTGTTGTTGTAAAGTGCTATACAAATAAACTTTGATTGATTGATTGATTGATAACTTCCAAATTCTTCAAAGGCACTTTTCTAAAGTTGCATGGTAACTTTTCAGGATCCTTGTCATAGAAATGCTAACAGACTAGCAAGTTCATGAAATTGATACAAATGCTTTATGATTAAATGCAAAGTAATTTTTTGTGTACAAAGAGTTTACAGTACACTGAAGGAGGACAAACTAATCAAACAGTATAAAAAAGCAGATACCAGGCCTTAAATGAAAGCCTCCTGGTGTCTGTTGATATCGGCCCCAAACGTTGCTATTGGAAAAAACATTTGTTAACAAATGGCCATAAAACAAAGTGACATGTACGTTTTACTTCTACTTGAATAACACTGAAATTAAGTATCTGTTTCTTACTTGAGTAAACAAAAGGGGACAAATCTTCATTTTGACCTATTGTGTTTTGTTACTTAATTCATCATAATGATTTATTTTTCTATGTTTTATGATAATGGTCACATACTTTCCTTTCCTGGAACCGCCACCTTAACGTGGTGGAGGGGTTTGAGCACCCGAATGATCCTGGGAGCTCTGTTGTCGGGGGGCTACAACAGAGCTCCTAGGTGACGGGTCAGACAAAGAGAGGTTCAGAAGCCCCTTATGAGAGACCAACAGGCCAGAGTCCTGCACCGGGTCGGGTACCCGCAAAAGTTGCTGAAACGGGCGGGTTTTACTTCCTGGAATTTTACCCGCGGGTATGCGGGTGGGTAGTGATAACACACGGACAGGTCGGCGGGTAGCTGCTACCCGCACAATATTTAATTGATATCGCCTCTTTCCTCTCTCCCTCTCCTGGATATTATTTCAATACGTGTGGGTTTGGAGTATGTAGTAGCCTACCTGTCTGTCCAGCGATCATGTCATGATAAAATCCACTTAAAAACATGTTTGTAATCCAGTGCATCCTTTATTTTGATCGCGCACGTGTTTCCATATGATTCCTCTGATCCGAATGCCTGGGCTCGGGAAAGGCATTTCAAACCGCTGCTGCTCCTCTTTCCAGACAGTGTCTCCGTTTCACTTGTGTCAGATATGATGTAGTGGGAGTGGTTATGATGTTCCAAATTCAATACATTTTTCACAAATCTGTGTTTTTACTCCTCCGGCCTCCTCACGCACTCTGAACAGCGGGTGCGCATTGCCGCTGATTCCCACAGCTCTAATGCACCTGCCGCCACGCACACTCATCACCCGCACATGTGCGCGCACTTACATTGACAATACACCGGAATCAACCGCACCGATGTATTACCAGTTTAAGCATTCAACCCTCAATAGCGTCACGTTGCTTTGTTCGGATGTGCATCGAAAAAAATAAAGTGATTCAATGCTTTTAATTTGTGTGATGTATCACGGGCTCGGGTGGGTAACGGGTAGAATGTTAACGGGTCCGGGCGGGTACGGATTTAACTCTTGATATAATCACGGGTTTACGGGCGGGTAGGTGCTGTAGCGGATGGGTGCGGGTGGGTACGGGTCTCCAAAAATTGATCCGTGCAGGACTCTGCAACAGGCCCGGTTAGAACCATGAGGCCGTCCTTCTGTGGACCCACCACCTGCAGGAGGAGCCATAGGGGCTGGTGCAATGTGATCTGGGCAGCTCCAACAGCTGCTCCCACGACCCGGCAACGGACAAGTGGAAGAAGATGGATGGATGGCATTGGTAATTTCATGTGTCACTACTGAAACATGAATCAAACTTTTATATTCAAACAGTTACTCAGAGTACACAAGTAATATTTTCTCCAAGTACTTTTTTTACTCTTGCTTGAGTAAGTATTTGGACTACTACTTTTTACTACTCCTATTTGAGTTGGCCACACTTTGACAACTAATTAGCAAGAGCTGTACAAGACGGGCCTTTGCCAGTTTGCAAACCCACCCTGGACCTCGTCCACTGCTGTGGATCAGCTCAAACTCTGGATCACAGCGTATTTCAGTGAAACCATTTTGAGTGAAGCCAATCAACCATCAGTTTCCCTGATCAGAGTTAACATCTCTTTATACCCACCATGATGATGCGCTGAGCCAGTCGTGTGCGAGCGAGGAAGTAGACCACACGCAGACGCTTGGGCAGCCGGGGGAAGCTCCTCAGAGGGGGGGTCTGCAGGGTGATGGTGTGGGGGACGGTCTGGAGGGAGGGGGCACTTCTCGGAAGCGCAGGGGGCCTGGTTTGGGAGGAGGCAGTCCCGCTTCAGCCGGGAGGCGGCGGTTCAGGTCGGCGAGCTGGAAGTGAACGCGCTCAGATTATAATGAGTCTGATTTACACAATACAGAAGCCAAAAGGACATTTGTGCAATAAGTGTTCACTCTTCATTATTGATTCAATTTCATAATTATTTGTGTTTTATAGATTTTATTCGACTTCTTTTACTGTATTCCTCTTCTGTAAAGAACTTTAATAATTTACGTAGAAATTATTACAAATGTGTCTATTATGGGAACAGCACAAAGAAACTAATACGTTCAAATGTTTTGTTACTTTTTGATCAATATAAATGTGATCTTTGTTCATTTGAAGAGCACTTAATAAGTTAAGTATTGCTTTATTAATCCCCGTAATTCGTTCATTCATTGAATCCATCCTCAAAGCCACTGGGGCGACCTGTAGGAGCAGTGAGCACCCAGTGTAGGCCTCAGGGGCCCATCTCCAGATGTGGAGCCAGGCTGATGGTCAGAATCACCTGGTCGGAGCATTCACCTATTGTACATGTTTTTAGTAGTAGGGGAAGCCGGAGTACCCAGAGGAAACCTACACAGATATGAGCACATACAAACTCCACAGAAAGGCCCCACCCAGAGGTCAAACCCGGACCTTGTTGCTGTGAAGCACGAGTGCTGACCTCTGCGCCACCGTGCCGCCCTAATGTTGGTGATGTTATAAATATAATTTATGTGTAAGAAATAGGGATGGGAGTCGAGAACCGGTTCTACAAGTAGACCCGGTTCTGTTTGAGCAAAGCATCGGAACCGTACGTCTTCTTCATTATCGATCCCTCTTATCGATATGCTCCCGCTCTGAAAACACTTTTTGCGCTGCGGAGCTAAACACACGTGCGTAATAACATGGTTCTCCGAGTCTGTTTTGAAGTAAGCAGGGAAACATCAGCCCAATCTCAATTCTACCCCTTAGCTCTCCGCTTAGCCCTTCCCCTTCGTATTGCGTGTTTACGAGAGACGAAAGGGTGTCTTCAATTAAAACAGTCCATAAACGTGTCAGTTCTACGTTTTTGCTTTGCTGCTGTGAACGCTCTGTTTATTTCCGCTGTATTGCTGTTACTTTCCAAACTTTTGATACGTCGCTATTGACATGACACACGGGGTTCAGTGCCTCGCTGCTCCGCGCGCTGTCTCCCCGTGCCTCTGTGCACTGAGCCCGGGCCCGAGGCCGCCTCTCCCCGCTCTGAGCGCACCTCGGCAGCCTCCGCGGCTGTCTGTCCCCGCCTTGAGCGCACTGTGAGCGGGAATACCTCTACCCGTCTCCGCTATGAGTGCGCTATATGAGCGGATCGGAGTGCCAGCAGGAGCCACAGTATATTTGGAAACTTGCTTAATTTAATGAATATTTTTTCTTGGGAAAACTAACAATGTGTCTTTTTTGATAGAGTTTATCGAAAGCACATTCATTCCTTGCTTTTCAGGTATCGATAAGAGAATCGATAAAGAATCGAATCGATAGGTAAAATTATTGATAGTATTGATATCAATAAAATCTTATCAATTCCCATCCCTAGTAAGAAAGTTGTCGAATTATCTAGAAAGCATCTTAAAGCAGTACTAAGTAACTCGTGCATCCTAGAGGCCATAAGCGCCACTGCAGGTGTCGTAGCATGTTGCGGTTTTTACTCATTAATTGTCCGTGAGAGTAAATACTACGCTGACAGAAAAGACAAAGAGAGAGAGGGATATTGTACATCCAATTACACAATGGAGATCATTTTTTTCACTCAAACCTGGCTGTAAATACTGTTTAAGTGGCGCTAGCGCACAGTTAGCTTTGCCTGTTAGCTTCTTCTTCAAAATTCCATTACTGTATATTAGTGACTCCTACCCGGTGCAGGGAAAGTTGCAAGTGTAGTTTTCTGGCCACAGACACCAGGGGGAGATGAAAGACCCCCAATCATCCCATTAACACTTGTATTACCCCCAGAGGGACTACGGAAAGGATTTATTAAGGTAAACAAGTTACTTAGTACTTCTTTAATTTTTTCCAAAATAATTCTTGTCAGGCTTTATACAGGCAGCAGCATCAAGTCAAATTTAAGTTGTTTTAAATCCCAAACATAACATTTCCAAAGCCACAAATGAAACACATTTGTCCATATTTTTAGTTCTTAAAGGGACTAGATGCAAGTTGGTCATTTTATACTCACTGCTGCCACCTCAGGTCTTACGCGCAACTGCAGTCCCTATAAGCTTGTGCATGACGGCACTTTGGACCCGAAGTAACAACGTTTTGAGTGACAGTGCAGGATTTTAGAGGCAGTTGTGGTGAATAGGTCTGGGCTCATTCTACACCTTAGGATATTGCTGGAACATGTAGAGGGAGGCAAATACATAGTTTTAACATTTTTAAACTCTGTATAGTCCCTTTAAGAAGCATGATGGAATGTCAATATTCAAAAGCAAATTGGACACAACGGGAAACTTTTGAGCTTGGGACCAAAACTTTAGTACTTTTGACTAATGTTGTGACGATACTGAAAATAAAACTGGAATTCTCGATACCGATTTTGATATCATGGCAAAAAAAAAAATCCCTGTTAATGTGCAATATTTGCTGTAGGAAACTTTTGTCTCTTTTACCATCTTCCCTGTATTATCTACATTACAGAACAACAGTATGTTGCCTTCATGAACAGTGAACGGTCATTGCTGTCGCATTTATGCAGAACAGATAACATTCATTCATTCAAAGCACAAACAATGTTAAAACTGGCCTTTAAAATTCCTTCACACGTATCCATGAGACCAGTACAGTTAGGGAGCACTGTACAGGTCGCATTGGTATAATTTCATTTTGTTTATATTCATTAGGAGAAAAAACAGCTTAATATCCAATGCTAAGGGATACATGTAAACCAGGGGACACCAACCTTTTTTCAGCCGAGGGCTACTTCAAGAGCATTGAGTTGTTCGAGAGCTACCAGTTAAAAACAAATCCTAAAGACTTTAACGTATACTGTTTACTTATAGGATATTGACTCCATATTATATCAATAGCTTTATTTTAAAGTCATACTGAGTCACAAGAACAGAAATATTAGTATTTTTAAGAATCAGATGCAAGATAATGAAGTGTTTTACACCTTAGAAAAAGTCTCAAGGGCTACTGGGCATGCCCCAAAGGGCACCACGTTGGTGACCCCTGATGTAAACCAATGGACGCTAATAAAACGCTAATTCTAAAGTCCCTATAAAAACACCTGCTCCTTTAGACCTGCTCCAGCAGCAGATTCAGATCCTACACTTCCACAACAGATGCATTTATTTATTTTATTTTATTCTGGGTTTAAGTGAGTACTTTTAGCTCTAATTTAAGTCGCATGCCGGGGGGTAAGAAAGTATTGATAACTGCACAAATTAAGGAATCGATTTTATTGACAAACTGACAAATTGATATTTCAGGCCTTCATTTTGGCACAAGTCCATTGTTTAACGCCCTGTGGGGTTCACTTGCATATTTTCTTCCACTTTGGAGCAGTTTTAATTGAAACTTATTTTGTGATAAGTTTTAGTACATAACATAAAATACAACAGTTATTGAAATTCAAACTGTTGCGATAACTTTTGCCCTTGCTTCCTTATATTGTTCACAAACTCTTCAGTGTTTACCTCCATGCGGCGGATGTCTATGGAGAGCACAGTGGTGAAGAAGAACATCTGCAGGAAGAAGTCGGACACCAGCCCCACCACAGCGAACAGACAGAACTCCTGAAAAGATTCAACACTAAGGTGACGCTTCTGAATGTCATTTAAAAGTGGACATACATATGTCCTGCATATGGAGCCTAAAAATAGACATAAAAACCTTATTTTGGTGCCTCAGCTTTGATATTTTACGTTTTAATATTTGAAAATATGTCTCTGTAAGACAAATAGTAACAACTGCAGATATAAAAACAAAGATGTTAAACTAGCCCCAAAAAAAACCCCATTACATTAAACCAATGAATGAAGGAACATTTGGATGTAAAACTTTATTTGACACACCTCTGTGCAACAATTTAGAGTAAATCTGACATTAGATTTCAGCAATTCAAAGAGTTTTTTATCCATAATTTGAGTACTTTTGAGAAAAATTGAGGCTCTCACCTGGATGGCGGGCACCAGGGTGAAATAGCCAATGAGGATGATGCACAGCTCCGTGGCCATATTCTTCATGATAGACCAGCTCTCATTACTTAGGCCTGAGGAAACACAAGGACAATCCATATGTGAAGGATTTTACCGTCAGCAGCGTAGAGAAATGTAGTAAGATTTCAAATATTCTATTCTTCAGGACTCAAACAATTAACAATTCATTACAAAAAGATCTTTGAACATTCTTTACAGTTTAAGGTCTGTGTGTGTATTGTGTAGTGTTTATTTTTCCAAGAATAAATAATTGCACATTTTAATCACAGCACAGGAATAAAGTACAAGGTACTTGTATAAATATACAAATAGTGTAACTTTTTCAAAATGCAAACACTGTTTGCATTTGAAAAAGTGAAACCGCTACTAAAACTTCATATAGGTCTTTGCTTGAAGCATAAAAGGTAAAAAAAAAGAAAACCGGCACCTTGAGCGATGCGTAGTTTGACCTCCAGGTCGACGGGAGTGGACACCACAGACTTGGTCAGCACCAGCACGTTCTCCAGCCCGATCACCACCACCAGGTAAGGGAAGATCTCACTGCAAACACAACCGAGACATTCAACATTCACAGCTAATGTTTGTCTATGTCTCAACAAAGGCAAATTAAGACCTCGATAGAGAAGGGATATACAGTCTTTATGACAATGTGAGTGAAATGCCCAAGGACACAATGACAGCTACTGGATTTGAACCATCAGTTACAGCCATGGACTAAAATTATTACCTTTTTTTCCTTCTTTTCTCTTTCAATACCAGGATTCTGTGTCCTTGACCTCTCAACCCCCGCCTGAACCGAGACCATTTGCTCCAGGTTGGCTTTACCCAAATCTAAAAACCTCTCGACCGGAGAGCCACAGTGTAACTTTTTTGTCGCTGCGTTTTTGTCACATTTAGAAGCGTTTTAGTCATGTTTATTTGTCGTGTTTTTGTCCGCTTTTGTTGCTTTTCACCCTTTTTTTGTTTGCTTTTTTGTCATGCTTAAGCCATGTGTTTGTCACCTTTTTGTTGTTCTTTAGTCACTTTTTTGTTGTATTATTGTTGCTTTTCTGGCACATTTTTATCGCTCTTTTGTTGCTTCTTTGTCCCCTTTTTGAGTTTTCATCCTCATTTTTGTTGCTAAATTGACGCTTTTTTTTCAAGAAGGTTTTAGATTTGGGTAATGCCAAACTGTAGCAAATTAACTTGTTTCAGGTGGGGGTTAAGAGGCTAATAAAGCGTGAATGAATGAATTAATGTATAGCAGTATTGGTCATCATCATCATTTATCAGACTCTAGGTCCATATGGACATATACTCTCTGGGTACTCCGATTTCCCCTACCACTAAAAAACATGTGCAATAGGTGAATCCTCCAGCCAGGTGATTCTGACCATCAGCCTGGCTCCACATCATGGAGATGGTTCCCCGGGCGCGGCACTGCCGTCGACCACTGCTCCTTACCCCAGCAGCATCGAAGGATGGGTTAAATGCAGAGTAGGGCTGGGCGATATGACGATATTAGATTGTCTTACGATCTCCAGAGCTGACGATCTGTCATTTTTGTGGGATCGTTTTATCACGGTTCTAAGCACTTCTGCACAGTTTACCTTTTTCACCGTCAGTGACGTAAACCCAAGCCGCGCACTTACTGCTACGCAATGTCGGACGCTAATGCGAGCGTTTGGCAGCGAGCCGCTCCTCTACAGTCACATACACGACCAGGCTCGTCAATCTGGAGCTTGAAACCCAGCGTTCTGTCTCTATTTCAGAGGTATTTATGTCAGTGTCTTTCCCCCGTAACGCTGCTGCTTTGCGTAGATCGCAGCGTGTGTTTATTTATTTACCTGGCGACACATGTGTGAAGAAGAAGAGTGTCTCTTTCGTCCTTACAGTTCTGTCAGGCGCCGCATCCTTCTCATTTGTTTCATTTAAATCCTGTGTTCACAAATGCGCTGTTTATCCATCTCTTTGAAAATATAAGACTTGTCCAACTTTGGTGAATTACACGCTCAAGTAATAACTTATGGTAACTATCTGCTTCCAGTTAGCCTTTTACACAATAAAAGACACAGTATGTTATCGCTTTAGTAAGACTCTTATTGTGAAAGGGTCAGACAGCAACAGAGCGCCATATCACAGCAACTTTACGTCATGAGAGAAACCTTTCAGAAAAGATGCCAAACAGCAACAGACACCAACAACATAGTGTTACTATTTTACTTATATTGTCTGGAGTTTTATTGTGTTTTTTAATGTATAGAGTTAGTTTGCTGTAGTTCTACGTCTAGTCTAAGTTCTAAGTCTATTTTTTTGCTTTGTCGATTATCACAAAGTTGAATAAATTAGTATATTAATTCAATCTTTTTCTTCTTCAGTGTGTAATTTAAGTTATTTTAGTTACTATAAAAAAAATCGTGATAAAATCGAAATCGGGAGTTTATAATTCAAAAATCGTGATATTCTATTTTTGTCATATTGCCCACCCCTAATGCAGAGGACAAATTTCCCTACGGGGAGAATAAAGTATACAAACAAACAAAGACAACGATATAACAGATTTGTTTTATAAAAGACAACTGTACCAGTGCTTCCACAGAGCTGACTGGTAACATATAGGGCTGAACGATAAATCGCATTTCCAATTTTATCGCGATATTACACAACGCGATTTCGAAATCGCAGAGGCACGCGATATCGGCCCATGCAGCTGATGGCCGCGGCCCATAGAAGTGAATGTAGCGGCGGGAGACGCCACCGACGTCCACTCCCTGCTCCACCGCGTGCTTTTGTTTACTTCTCAGTCTACTTGAGGTGCGTGGTAGATCGTGGATGTACTGTGAACATATCAGCGTTTATAATGCAGCCACCGCGAAGGACTATTGCTTTTTCCTCCATTAGCATTGCGTTAGCTGCAGCGCTAATCCCTCTGATGCACCGATCACAGAAACTCTCCTCCGGATTTACACGTCTGTGCCTCGAGAGATGAAGGTGAGCCTGTGCTGCTTGTTAAGAGTAAAGAGTCCTTTGCGTCTCACTTTTGGAGGCTTATGTTTAGGAATGTTTTGGTTGAAGAAAAAAAAAATCGCAATATTGATTTTTGGCAAAATTGTTCAGCCCTAGTAACATGACGGTCGGATTCACCAGCATCCAAACAAGAACGTTAAGGTCAAGTTAAGTTAAGGTCAAGGTCATAGTTTATTTATAAAGCACATTTAAAATACAGTTGACGCTGCCCAAAGTGCTGTACTGTGTTGTAGTTAAGTCAGTCAATCTTAGATTACTATTCAAGATTAATAATAATGTGGCACCTCCACCGCTGAAAAGGTTTGTCCAATAACCCTCTGATCAGAGTCAGAACCACAAGGTCAACAACAGTCAATGGCAAATGTACCAAACCAAAACCAAAAACTGCATTAGGACAATCAGCAGTTAACCCCCGCCTTAACCGAGTGCATTCTCTCCAGTTCGACTTTACCCAAATCTAAAAGCTTCTTGAAAAAAAGCGTAAAAATAGCAACAATAACGAGATGTAAGAGGATAAAAATGCAGACACAAAAAAAAATCATCAAAAGAGTGACAAAAACACATCAGGCGACAAAATAGGGATGAAAAAGCAACAAAAAAGCATAATAGCAGGCGGAAAAAAAAACAAAAACGACAAAAAAGTGAATAAATGAAATAAACTCATTCAACTCTACAGGGAAAACTGAAGTGCAGTAGTATTTCACCGACAACACAGGATGACTCAGGGAAAACTTGTTTCCACATCCCTGTTGCGTCACCACACACACACACACAGAAGTTACTGTAAATTTACCCTGAAGATATTTCCTCTTACTTCCGCCACGATACTCAGAAACCCCGTAACTCCCCCCAAGTCCCACCCATAGCGCACGCGAGGAGCCGGGAGGCGAGTGGTTGGTCGACGATGTGCCGCTGTCACGCCACGTTAACTTCATTCCTCGCACCGGCCCGTGATTGGACGGCCCCGTGTGTGTTGACATGAGTACGTTCCCGCCCCCTGTCCCTTCTGTACACACTGACACACTGACTCTTTGGCCTCGCGCTGTCAACACAATGAAAGCGGGGCGTGTGTGAAGTCGTTCTTCTGGTTCTCTCACAGGGACGGTCAATGTCAATATTAGCCCGAAGGTTTTATGTACAAAAATCTGGCAGTGGTTTACAGACTGTGGGCTTTGTGGAATTTTAACAAGGCAAATTTACTGAAGTACTGCACTTAGATGTCTGTGTAAGTTCTCAGTCGTACAGGAGTTGTCCATCTTCAAAGAAGGTACTTGAGTCATCTTCTGTACTTGGTAGTTGAGGTCTCCAAACGTTTCGCCTCTCATCCAAAAGGCTTCGTCAGTGAACAAGATTACACTCAGCACACAGCGTAGATAAAGACCAGTTGGGAGGAGTTGGGGTTGACCCGGCTCCTCCCCTCTAATAACAGCTACTCTCCCCTGTGGGTAAACACCTTTGAAGTAGAGCGTCTGTAACGACCTGCTCCCCCCAGTATCGGTCAGCCCTGTCCTATTCATAGATGATCACTGCTAATTACCTGCCTATTGTTCTTTTGTTAGCTGAGGTATCGTCTTCTTGGACTGGCCGTGTCCTGTCGGTTTTCAACGGATCCCGGGAAAACCGACAGGACACATGTAATCTTGTTCACTGATGAAGCCTTTTGGATGAGAGGCGAAACGTTTGGAGACCTCAACTACCAAGTACAGAAGATGACTCAAGTACCTTCTTTGAAGATACTGCACTTAGAGTTTTTTGAGAATCTGTACTTCCCTTACCTCACTTTACTCATAAAAGCACCTCAACAAAATGTTAATATTTGCCACATCTTTTTTCAAGTCTTAAAAGCCATTTACAAGTAAGTAAGTAGGTGCTTTATTTGTCATTGTACAACCATACAACAAAATTGTGTTCAGGAGGTTTTGGAGGTAGGGGAAACCTGAGTTTATCCCCGTTTCAGAGCGTGGTGTCCTGCACTGGTCAGCTCCTCCACCTCCTCCTTCCTCTTCCTCCTGCGCAGCTCCCTCCGCTTCAGAAAAAAAATGTTTGTAGGTCTCAAATGTCTCATAAGCTAGCGGTTAATTTACTTTTTAAGCTAATTTCTTCAGGACCAGTATGGAATCTCTGCAGTAAAAAAATAAAATAAAATCAGCTAAACCTCACAAAAACATGACTAAGACGTACAAAAACATCCAGTAAAACAATGTGTAATACAGAAACCACAGATGCGGTTCGCGGAAAAAGGCAAAAAAAAACACAGCTCTACCAAGAGAGAGGGTGGTTGCCACTTGTTTACACGTCACCATGACTGCTACAAGTATCATTCAGACGGATCCCGGGAAGCTTTTGCAAGAAGAGCTGCTTGTGACTTAATTACTTTTCTGTGTCAGGGATTTTACAGACAGAAGCAAGTCAAATGTACTGCTTTCTAAGGCAGTTTTTAATGCCCCAATAAGATATTGTCATGCCACACGTGCAGAAAACAAACAACAGCACTAATTTCTTTTCTTAAAGATTTGCAAACATTTCATCAAACAGAGGAAACCTAAAAATATATATATATTTTTTAAAGTGGACAAAAACTGCAGCAGATTATGTTTTAGACCAGTGTTTTTACCACGGGGGTACTTGGAACTATTTAAGATTGGAAAAAAAGGATAGGAAAAGCTATATTGTGCAGTAGAGGTGCAGTCAGGATTTTTGAAACCGATCACTAAAATTTTGATCAGCCGATACCGATCATTGCCGATCCGATCAAATGGTTGTAATTGATTATTATGATTCATAATTTTACAGTGACATATACTGGGCTGAAGTGTTTTATTGGGTGAATTTATTTGAAATATTTATATTTGAATATTGTATACTAGCTAGAAATCTACATTGTCCTGTTTATCCTCCAACTTTATTATTATTATTTATTATTTCTGATATTATATGCTGTAGGCTATTGGTTTATCACATATTATTTTATAACTTTAACTGAATTTCCCTCATGGCCCAATAAAGTTAATCTTTTTTTTTTATAGTCCCATCTGCAGTGACTGCAGATGGAAACTATAGCTCAAGCTAAATCTGGTGCAAAGCATCTTTAATTAATGTCTTTTGCACATTGTCCCTGTTGAAATAAACTAATAAACTAAACTAAAAAACTTTTTTTAATAGTACATGTTATTTCGGCCAATCAAATCCCTGTCTTACTTTGTGACTCGTAGTTCCTTCAGATGAGTCTTATGGATGGTAGTGGGGAGGCCGGTGGAGCTCTCAGCCAAACACAGTGGAATTAGGAGCATCGTTTTGGGTTTGAACAATATTTGAAGAAAACTTCCACAAGGAGATGGTGACATGAGGAGCCAAACACAAACGCGTTTTACTTTCTCTTTTGCACCGCAGCCATTTAGTGACACTTCAGCACTAAAGAGCACATTTTCTCAGTGAAATAGAACAGGACAATGACCCCTGCCTCTGATTGTAGTTTCACATGCGTTTCAGATAGCACGGTTTTGTGTTATCACCTGCATGTGAAGTCATGCAGTAGTTGCAAATATAAATAATGGCACATGGTCTCCTGTTAGAAGTCCCATACGGTGATATTTTATGGTCACGAACCTTTATTATGCTTTTGTCTTAAAGCGTAGCGGTAGCGGGTTAGCTCTAGCTCCGTGGTTGTTTGTTTAGTTACACTGCAGTCTGGTAGACTGCAGTGTAACTGGTAGTAGAGCTGCCAGGCGCAGAGTGATACAGCCGGCCCTTTGAGCAGTACATCCAGCCACGAGTAGCCACGAATTACATTTAAAACTCGGTTTAGAGCAGCGCTATACTGCGGCGTTTTCACCAGAATAAATCTACTATAAGAAAGTAGTTGAAATAGCCTTATGATCGGCCCGTCTGATCGTTCATGATTGGTAACCGATCAGATTGGTGCACCTCTATTTTGCAGTAGAATGTGTAGTTTTGGGAGACTTTTAGGTTTATTTTGAACAGAACATTGTCTTTATATCTTCGATGAAGGCTCGTCTGTACTCTGTAGTTGAAATGTAGGACATTTTGCCTTTCATCCAACAGGTTTCGTCAGTAAGGATGGGCACCGTTAAACGGTGCCTACTTGGTACCGACCGAAAACCCCCGGTTGGGGTGGTATCGAAAAACTAAAATTCTTTCGGTGCCAACTTTCGGTTCTTTTTCTCTCCAGACGTCAATATAGGACCCGCAGCGAGTCTAAAAAAAAGTAACATGAACGTGTGCGCTAATAATGACCTGCTTCAGCACAAATGAAGCGAAGCAAAGCTATAACTTATAGCTATAACCTACTAAACCTTTGTAATAGAGATGGCTCAGCCGCGGTCTGCGGCAGGACAGAGCCAGGACTAAACCAGGACTTACACCAGTTGTAAAACCCAGAGCTAAACTAAACCAGTTATAAACCAGGACTGAATAAGAAACTTGAGTTTTTAGGCAAATTGAAAAGCAAAACAGAGCAGTGACAACAAGAAAGACGTCTTTATCTTTAGCGACAGACCCACGGAGGCCGAGTTTACGTGCTGTTGTTTACAACTTTAAAGCAGCTGCAGTGAGGGGAATATGAAAGATTGTTTGTGGAAAAGTAAGTGCTCACTCTGTATTAGACAATTTTTGTACAGTTTTGGTAAATTAATAGTGGCAGAGTGAGCGCTCACACCATGTAAGGATCTTTGATGTGTGGAGTGCTTTTGCTTCGTCAAAGCGCAGTGTGTTTAGAACATATTGGCTGAAAGAAACGGTGTGATGATGTGGATCTGGTCTATAAATACAAAGTTACAGGCGATGCTGCTGCGGCTTGTGTAGCTACTGTTGAGCTGTTTTAGGACTTTTTCCTGAACAATACTTTTTATACAGTTTAATTGAATTAAAATAACATAGGTATCGAAAAAAGTACCGTTAAGGCACCGGCACCGAAAAGCAGGTATCGTTAAAGTACTGGTATCGGAAAAAAAAAAACGGTACCCATCTCTATTCGTCAGCAACACTTTCCAGCTCGGACTAGATAAATACCACTTAGGGGGTTAGCTTGGCGCTACACTTCAACTACAGAGTACAGAAGATGACCCAAAAAACTCCTGTTGAATACATGACTGAGAGCCTACACAGACGTTGGCTTTTTACTCACAAATAGCCCTTTTCAGTGATTGCTTTCGAAATAAACTGCCAGACCCTTGCGGTAGGGGGTACACGGAGTAGGCAAGTCCAGTTTGAGTCCAATGTAATGCTTTTTAATGACATTTACGGCCTTGATTTTGGTACAATTAATTTAATGACTTAATGATTTTTCATGCCCTGCGGAAACCCTGTTTGTGATTTTTTTTTTTTTACCATGACGCGATTTTCCTTCACAGTTTTCGACCTCTCTCACATTGGCCAAGTCTCTCAGCACTGTGAACACCTTGTACTCCTGGACACTTCAGGTCGGTTCCAGCGGTTGAAAATGACAGCAGTGGAAGCTTCAGCAGTTTGAGAACACGGCTTTCAATGGAGAAGCTTTGAATCAATGCAATCATTGTTAAACACCTCGCAAAGATTAGGCCATTTATCTGTTTCTGGGTGAAAGTTCCTACGCAGGTTAAGCAAACTGACACTAAGCCATAAAAGTTGAAAAGAAACGGGTTCCGCCTGCAGTGTCCTCATAACAATAAAAATAGGTTGTGTAAACAATCCTACCCTCCGTTGAGCGTGGGCGTGAGTCCGAACAGCGTGCAGAGTCCCACAGACATGAGCAGAGAGCTGAGGACGGTCACCACAGCCGCCAGAGCCAGACCCCACTTAGACTTCACCATGTCGATCTTACCTGCACGGGAAAGAAGCTTTACTTTAACAAATACTGTGGGATTAGGACACTCTCCACTTTCACTCGCTGCTACTTCCTCTTTTTAACTTGGCCTTGAAGTCGGCCTTGGATGATGTTTTGCCCAGGCCGCTTATCTGACTGAATGAGACACAAGACCTTGGTTTGAACGCTTTACAGCTGTAGCGGAAGTCCAAAAACATTGCTATATTCTTTTGCGTTATAATGTATTCATGCACTCACTGACATCAATTAAGTTATTAACCTCTTAGCCCCTGCCTTTACAGAGCGCATTTTCTACAGTTCGGCTTTATCCAAATCTAAAAGCTCATTTTTTGTCACTTTTTTTGTTGTGTTATTGCTGCTTAGTAGGGGTGTGTATCGCCTAGTCTCAGGCGATACGATACGTATCCCGATACAAGGGTCACGATACGATACGATACGATATATCCCGATATTGAAGAATTAGACGATTATTGCGATTATTTTTTTTACTACTTTGGAAACAACTATTCAGTAAACTAGACCACCTTCATTAGATTTGTATCAAATACATTTGATCTATCCATCTTATGATATAAATGCTTTTCACTAATGTGCTTGTGACTGTGGTGTTTATGGTGATTATGTACCTTTGAACGGAAAACAGATTTCTTGGAAACCTAGTAATGAAACCAATTACTGGGGATGCACGTTTTCTAGTATTTCTATAGTTGGGAGTCCTTGGCGATCAGTAACTATTATGGGTTTCATCCATTAAAATATACAATAACTCAGACGGGGCATTTAAAATCGTGTCTACTCCACAACGGGTGTCACTCGTAGATCAGGGACATAATGACACGGGCATCACGCGCAGCAGTAGCACACAACTGAAGCAGAGGGGAAACTACATACAGCAGGCTCTTTTTAAACTTGTGTCGTAGTACTGCAGTGGCGAGACACAGGTTTAACATGAGCCTGCTGTATTTAGTTTCCCCTCGGCTTTGTTTAATTCCGTAATAAAATGCTACGAAGATAAATCCTCTCCAAACGCAGCGGCGACGCACTCAGCAATATGCACAAAGCTGGTGGCTCTCGTAATAATCCAGGTCTCTGTCTTTGCTGTAAAAGCCAAAGCCAAATGTAGAGTTTTAAAAGAGCCCCGTAGCGTCTCATAGCTCATTCTTTTCCATGCTAAACTCTTCCTGTGTTTCTCTAACTCTCACTAAATTCTAGTGTTACTCAAGCGGGCTGCGCGGTGCGCTGCCATCTAGCGGGCGGGAGTAAAAGTGCAGGACCAAAGAGAGATGCTGCAATGAATATTTCCCCAAAAATAGATGTTTAAATATCGATACGGGCGCTTTTTGTATCGATACGAGAATCGCGCAACGTAATATCGCAATATATCGGCGAATCGATATTTTTCAACACCCCTACTGCTTAGGGCTGCAATTAACGATTATTTTGTAATCGATTAATCTATCGATTATTTTTACGATTAATTGATTAATCGCTTGGCTGTGAATGGTGTAGGAAAATTTTATTTTTTAATTTTTTCATCATATAAAGGACATGTTGATGGAGTAAACTTAAAGTAAATGTTTGTTGGAGGCTCTTAGCGCTAATTCTGCTTTCTGATTGGATCAGACACAGACGGATATTGATGAAATTTACAATGTACAAAACACTACAGACCCTAACTATAAAAACAAAGTAGGTTTTCATCAAAAATACAAAATTTTCATGTCATTTTTGCTCCATTTGAGTCTGTGTGAACCAGAAATTAATTAATCGATTACTAAAATAGTTGTCGACTATTTCAATAATCGATTAGTCGTCGATTAATCGATTAGTTGTTTCAGCCCTATTGCTGCTTTTCTGACACGTTTTTGTCACTCTTTTGTTGCGTCTTTGTTGCTTTTTTTAATCACTTTCTTGTTGCGTCTTTGTCGCTCTTTTGTGGCTTTTTCGTCACTTTTTTTGTTGCTTGTCAGCCATGTCTTTGTCATGTTTTTATCACTTTCATATTTTGCAATTGTTGCTTTTTCGGCACGTTTTTGTCGCTCTTTTGGGCACATCTTTGTTTTCATCCTTGTTATTTTGACACTTTTTCAAGAAGCTTTTCGATTTGTGTAATGCCAAACTGGAGAAAATGTCCTCGGTTCAGGCGGGGGTTAAGAGGTTCAACAAACAAAAAACACTTTTTTATGTATAGTTTCTTGGCATTCATTTATGAATGAACATACCTGTATATTAGGGCTGGGCGATGTGGTCAAAAAATTAAATCTCGATTGGACAGGTTGGACGATTACGATTTTAATCGATTTTATTGGAAATAAACTTACAAAGGTCTCCTGATCTTTCATATAAAGAAAACTGCACAGAGTCCTGCTTATTAATATTCAGATTTATAATATAGCCTACAATTAGGCCCATTCAATATTGTTATTTCTAATATAAATATTCTTTGTCTGCTCTCTAAAGTAAAACTTCTTAATAGTAAGCCTTTAGTTTTATAACCCTTGAGCTCAGCTGTGATTGACAACCGTCTCCATGGAGACTCAAGGGGAAAGGGGCGGCGTTAAATGCTGCAGCTGCTCAGAGCTCAGCATGTGAGAAGCAGACCGGGGGAAACTTTGTTTTAGAGAAGAAAACTCAATCGCGTACAACGAAAACACAACACACGGCCTTTATAAAGCAGCAGATCTCTAGAAAGTCGTTGGCTGATTCCGCTGGTGTCATTTTCAACAAGAGTCACTACGGAGCGTCTGAAACGCTGCTAAATCGGCAGCACGGCGCTCGTCAGGCGGACATGGAGCAGCGGACACGATTTAGCCATTTTCCACATCGTCTGCAAGAATTAATTGAATTAATTCGATTTCTCGCCCAGCCCTACTGTATATGTTATTACGTTTTAATCTCTTAACCCCCACCTGAGCCGAGCACATTTTTCTCCAGTTTGGCTTTACCCAAATCTAAAGGCTTCATGAAAAAAAGTGTCAAAATAGCGACAAAAATGAGCCGGGAATGAGGAGGAAAACGCAACAAAAGAGCGACAAAAATGTGACAACAAAGTGACAACGAAACAAAAAAGCAACCAAAGAATAACAGAAAAAAAAGCAAAAAAAAACGCAACAAAAGAGCAACAAAAAAGCAATGAAAAGTTCCAACACGTCAATAACGCAAAGAAAAAGATCCGTTCAGATCAGTTTTGTAGCTCTTTCCCCCTCGAACAGGCTTTAAAGTTGTTTTTAACGTGTCTAAAGTGCAATGCTTTCCATGGGAGACTAGCGGCTATATGGAGGTACTACAGCAATGGCGGCCCCTAGTGTCGTCGTCACAAAGCAGAGCAGCCAGCGGCCATTGGTTCGTATTCAACAGTGCGCGTAGATCTACGGATTCATAAAGAACACGGATGTGGGCCTCACGCGTGGAGAAGTAGATGTAGGCGAACAGGATGATGTAGGTGGTGACGAGGGGGATGAGTTCGGCGACGCCTATCTCCTCTTTGAAATGCACGTGCACCATGTGACCGTCGCGGAGGCTGCAGTTGGCCGAGGGGTACAGCTGCTTCAGGCGGGACCTCAGGCTGCTCAGGAACCTGTCAACGCACAGCACAGGAAGCACGAGTTACAGAGGAGCCCAGCGGGGGGTTCAAACATTTGCAGCAATTCATTTGTAATCAATTCATCGATCTATATTGTAAAGGGACCATCTGTAAAAGAAACGGAGACCGTGTATCTGTTACATGTCTAAATATAGCACACTTCTACTGATTTAGAAGTAAGAGTCGAAATCTAGGGTTTTCAAGCGGGGCAAGTCCAGGGTTGCCAAATCCAAATAAGGCTAAATCATCATTTTAATTGCTGGAATTCATCTGTATCGCAGGAAGATACTTGTTTAATTTGGTTGGGCCATGTAATTAAATAATTAATTCAAAGACTTAGTTTATAAATTAGTCCGAGTGGGAGGGGGCTGCACCAACCAGACCAGAAATTATTATGAAATCTGAACAAGCTCCTGACTTATGCTTTGCTTACATGCTACAGAACAAGAAGACCATGTCAGTGAGATTAGCTGATTAAAAACGTCATCATCATAATCCTTCTGAACATAATGTGAAGTACAGATAAAGTACACACACATAGACACAAACAACTGATTCACTGGTAGGAAGTCACCCTCTCTGCGTAGAGAAGTGCAAGACTAGGATAAAAAGGCAAAGGTCAACATTTGCAGACGTTGGAGCCACAGCCCAAGGACGGGACCACTCAAAGTGTCCACGCATCCGCGAAGTAATATCTTCACTTTACTGTGCGGATGCCGAAGTATTCCTGGTATTATTACACCTTACAATATAGTTCCCCTTTTTATCCGCTTAGAAAATCCACATTGTTTAATTTTGTGTAATTATACTTTGTAGTGTAACACTTCACGTAACCATATTTAAATAGGGAAAACGTGGAAGAGTTTGGTAGCTTCTATCTTCACCTCGTTTGGAGCTACAGTATAGAGGAGAAGAGAGAGGCTAAATGCTAACGCCGTCTGTGCTGTGTTTACGTTACAGAAGGCACACGTGCAGACCAGACAGGTACAGATGAACTCGTCAAAGCTCAGGTAAGAACATATCTCAGTATGTAAAAACAGTGGCCTATTCCTTTAACACACATTTAAAAAAATACCGCGATAATACCGTGACAGCCCTAGCACAAACTAAACTTAAATGGCTAACTGCACTATAGTGCTATTTGGAATGAGATCTCACCCTGTTGAGGCTCATGGATTAACAGCCCATGAGGTTCTCACAGGTCGAAAAATGCCATGTCCTCTGACTGTAGGGCCAAGCGCCAAAACAATGTTGTTGAAAGAGCAACAAGAGGAAATAAGTGAGTATATGAGGATATTAAACTCTGCTGTGAAGTTCTTACACAAAGGTGTACAGGAACCCTTGGACGTGATCCTGGAGTAAATACAGGAAGGAGACCGGGTGATGAGAAGACAGAACAAGTGGAGGTTGGACAAACTTTAAAAAACATTGGACCATTGCAAGTGGTAAGAGACTCTTTATTTTGAATTTGTATTTTAATCTTTAGTGCTTATTTCATACTTGGTTTTCTTGTGGTGATGTACTTTCAGTTTAGGCTTTGTGGGTGCAGCTCATTACAGGTTTGTTTAGGTAAAACAAACCTGTAATGAGGGTTTGATGGTGGTTTCTTGCTTATAGAAAAAAGGGGAGAAAAAGAAAAAATGCATTTGGGTTAAACTTTGGAAGAAAGGGAACTGTATTAGTTATTAATTTAGTTAAAATAACAAATAATGAGGCTTCGTCTCATATATCTGTTAAGGGGATTGACCATAAGGGAAATTATTTTTTTGATTCTGGTAAGAATTTACAATAAATGTTTTGAATTAAACTGAATTAAAAAAGGCCATAGACACAGAAATTAATCAAAGTATAGGAGACAAACTTCAAAATGACCAGGTGTGCCAATTAGAAAATAACAAAGTTAGACATGGGGGTGAGGGAGAGTAGGGTAACTTCCCCGGGTTGTTCCCCTTGATTCTGTTACAGGTGTTGGTGAGATGGAGATGGAGGTCATGAGGCTGGAAACCCTGGACGTGATAGTCTAGAGTCTACATTACTGATACACAATGTTGCTAAAGTTAATCACACATGGCAACGCTGTACTTTGCTAGAAATAGTTATAGGTCTGCTTATCTAGATTATTGACAGGTACACACTGTTTAGTAATAAAAATAATACACCATGTTCTTTGCAAAAACAAAACAAAAAAACAAACCAAAAGAGCTGATTTGGAGGTGGTCAGCATCACGTTAAAGCCACGCCTAGCTATGGAGGTGAAGATGGAATGTCACTACACATAGGTCCACACACCACACAAGCTGAAATTTTGTTAGTTAAGATTTAAGGGCTAATTTAGATGGCTTAGTTTTAGAACTTATTATTATACTTACTCTTAGTGAGTAAGTAACAGGAGGATTATAAGGATTGTAATGAATTCTGAACAAGCTCCTGACTCATGCTTTGCTCACACGCTACAGAACAAGAAGATCATGTCAGTGAGATTAGCTGATAAAAAACGGTCAACACCATAATCATTAAGAACATAACGTGAAGTACCGATAAAGTACAAATACATAGACACAAACAAGTGACTCACAGGTAGGCAGTCACCCTCTCTGCGTTATACTGCTTTGTAACTAGGAACAACGGAAATAAAAGCCTTTTCTTTGAGACAACTTCTATCTCCAGTGTATGCTTTGGCTATATCCAAATAACTGTTCTCGCGTGATACAAAAGAACCTAGTCCTAACACGCATTTAAAATATTTTCGGAAAAGGACTTTGCAGAAATGTATGCAAAACTCACAAAAAGAGATCATGACATATGCTTCCAGGAACATCCAAAAATGTCTTCTCTAAGAAATGACTCAAATCAGATAGTTGTGACCCCCACACAATACAGTCATTATAGACATTATAGCAATGCTGACTAACCTGGCGTCGTATCTGGACAGCACCAGAGTGATGGTGTAGGTCACCACCCTCTTCCTGCTGTAGTGGCTCACTCCTGTGTACTTTCCTGGGACACCAAACAGCAGGTCTGGGACACGGAGCAGAACACAAACAGTTACACACTGTACCTGCCAGGTCATTTATTTAGGAGAGTATTTTACCACAGAAGCAGCTAAGGCTTTCTTTGTAAATGCACATATGAGTTTTTTCCCAGTGCAAGAATAATCACATTTGAGAGAAAAATGACTAATATGTTCTGCTAAAGTAATAGAAGATTCACAGGCTGTTCTGAACATGTTTGTAGGGGTTTGAACTACTTAGAAAATGCAGTTTGCTAATTGTGAAAAGAAAATAGTTTACGAGCGGACTGCTGTAGGATGACGCTTTGGCAGTAGGGTTGGGACAATGGATGATATCATCGTCCATCGTGATGGATGACGAACATCACGATGGAGAGCAACCATCGTGATGCCACGCCCCCTCCTGTCAGAAACATGCACTTATCTTCTGTGGGCCTTGTAAACCTACAAACTTTGCTGGGATTGCACTGTAAATTAAATCTCGAATATAGCTAATATGCACGCTAGTTTAAGTAGCCAAAGACATGCTGTGTTAGCCGTAATTATTAAAATAAAGACGCAGCGCTGCTCTATTTCTGACGCGCGGGGCTCTCTCTCTCTCTCTCTCTCTCTCTCTAAAAGCAGCTACTGTTTAACACCGTGTGGTTTTGCTTTGCTTTTCATACGGAAACTAAACAGTTTTAAAATGCTGCGATGGATCTCACATCGGAGCTGAGAGCACATGGGTTTGGATGTTTTCACGAAGGACGGAGAGAGGAGAGAGAGGAGAGAAAGAGGCGCAGAGGTACGAGGCTACAAGCACAAGGACCGGGCGGCGCGTGGAGCAGCTTCAATAACATAGGCTACGACGCAAACTTCTAAATATTGTCCCGTTCACTCACTGTTTCTTAAACATTACGTTAAAATTGACCAAATGCAAATAATAAGCTCCGATTTACATTTGTATTAGTGTGATAAGAGTCTTGTTATTGAGGAGCAGATGATACTCTGAATAAGTCGTTGTCCTCTGAGACTTTATGCACGAGTTTTAACACATTTCTGTTGCAAAATTAGTGTTCCATGACTCTGTTCAGATCATGTTTAGTTTAGATACATTTATCCTGCAATCTCACATTTTTCCTAACATAAATAAAATGCAGCCTATATATAGGCTATGTAAATGTCTTTAAAAAATGCTTATAATGAGAGTTGGACATAGGGGTGGGCGATATGGCAAAAATAGAATATCACGATTTTTGAATTATAAACTTACGATTTCGATTTATCACGATTTTTTTATAATGACAAAAATAACTTAAATTACACACTGAAGATGAAAAATACTATACTAATGTATTCAACTTTGTGATAATCAACACAGCAATCATAGACTTGGACCTAAAGCAAACTCACTTTATAAATGGAAAAACACAAAAAAAATCCAGATAATAAAATTAGCTTGAAGTAGAGTCAGTTTGGTAAATGCTTGTTGCTGTTCGGCAGCTTTTCTGAGACGTCTCTCTCATGACATCAAGCTGCTGTAAATGTAACGCTCTGTCGCACCCTTTCACAATAAGAGTCTTTGTGAACCAATAACATGCAGTGACTTTTATTGTGTAAAACTCAAACAGGAAGAAGTTTGTCACTGTTAGGCGACTTGACAACAATGAACTCAGAGTCACAGTGTTTTTGAGGAACTTTTATATTTTCAAAGACATGGATAAACTGCACATGAACGCATTCCAGGATTTAAATTAAACAAATGAGAAGGATGCGGCGCCTGACAGAACTGTAAAGACGAAGGACACACTCGCTTCTTCGCACATGTGCCGCAGGGTAAATAAACACACGCTGCGATCTACGTACGCAGAGCAGCGGCGTTAGCGGGGAAAGACACTGACATGAGCGCTGAAATAGAGACAGAACGCTGGGTTTAAAACATTTTAAAGCTCTAGATTGAGGAGCCTGGTCGTATATACGCCCTGGAGAGGAGCGTCTCGCTGCTAAACGCTCGCATTAGCGTCTGACATTGCGTAGCAGAAAGTTTGCGGCTTGGGATTCCTTCACTGACTGTGAAAAGAGTAAACTGTGCTGAAGTGCATAAAACCGTGATAAAACGATCCCACAAAAATGACAGACCGTCTGCTCTGGGGATCGTAAGACGGTCTAATATCGTCATATCGCCCAGCCCTAGTTGGACGATATCATCGTCCATCACGATGGTTCACCGTAAACATCGTCAACTGCCAATTAAGGGGACATCGCCCAACCCTATTTGGCAGATGTTTTTGCCTGCTGCTGCTTTGCGACGGTATCCTGGGACCAGCGGGCGAGTCTGGTCACCGTAGCGTCAATTCCATTTCCCACAACGGTACATACGCAGGCAAACAGGAAGCGGAGTCAACCAGTCAGCGAAGGGCGGGCGTCTGCCCTCGCTGCAGCTGCTTTAAAGTTGTAAACAACAGCACGTAAGCTCAGCCTCCGTGGGTCTGTCGTTAAAGGTAAAGACGTCTTTCTTGTAGTCACTGCTCTGTTTTGTTTTTCAATTTGCCTAAAAACTCAAGTTTCTTATTCAGTTCTTGTTTAGTCCTGGTTTATAACTGGTTTAATTTAGCTCTGGGTTTTACAACCAGTGTATGTCCTGGATTAGTCCTGGCTCAGTCCTGCCGCAGACCGCGGCTCTACCATCTCTATTACAAAAGTTTAGTAGGTTATAGCTTTGCTTTGCTTCATTTGCGCTGAAGCGGCTCATTATCTGCGCACACGTTCATGTTGCTTTTTTTTTTAGACTCACTGCGGGTCATATATTGACGTCTGGAGAGAAAAAGAACCGAAAGTTGGCACCGAAAAAAAATGTGTTTTTCGATACTGCCCCGTACCGGAGCTTTTCGGTCAGTACCACGTAGGTACCGTTTAACGGTACCCATCCCTATCTATGACGCTCAAGGATCAATTGTTTTTGGAGTTCCTAGTAGGTTTTCACTGACTGATCCTCTCCATGGTTACGCAAACAGTTCCAAAAATGGTTACGCGAAAAGTTCCATAATGCAACTTTAAAACCAAGGAGTTTTTGATGACCAAAAAGGTTTCTATAACACTTTATCAGGACCCAACTGTGGAATTAAAAAATAAAGATTTGTAGACTTCAGTTCCAGAAGGACCTCCTCTGTTTTAAGTCTATCCTTCTACATAGATCCTTGAAGAGCAGCTGACTGCTTTTTGTCATATCCACCTCCCCTTCTATAGTATTATCATTTATAGGAAACCACAGTGGTCCTCATGATCCACTTGGTCCGCGTCCTCCCTGTACCTCTGAGCGTGGCCGAGGTGTGCAGCCCTTTGGGCTCGTGCTTCTGGATGGTCTTGAGCAGGTCGGGGTCGGTGTCGAAGAGCTCGCGCTGGTTCTGCCAGTAGTTCCCAGGAGACACCAGGAGACAGCCATGCTCCGGGAGGACGGACTGCATCCTGCGTAACCCGGGCAACAGGTCGGACACCTGCAGACACAGGCTCTCCAGACTGCGCGCCCCCGAGCTGACGACGGGACAAGGGGAGTAGGATTATCATGCAGAAACCATCAATCCATACAGCAGACACATTTATCAGCCTTAAATCTGGGTATTAAATGTGCAGTGGTTATGGACAGGGCTGGGTACCGTTAAATGATACCACTACAGTTTAGGGACAGCATTAACCTCTTAACCCCCACCACAAAAACAAGGATGAAAATGCAACAAAAAAGTGACAAACACTTACTCAAAAACAAAAGCCACAAAAGAGCAACAGAAAAGTGACAAAAGCACAACAAAAAAATGATGGGGAAAAATAATGTGAAAAAAGTGACGACAACGCGGCAACAACTCGAGGAAAAATCTTAGATCAGTTTTGTAGGTCTTAGCTTTCAAATGAGGGGTTACACTTTTATTTAGGCTGTAACCTTTTAGATTTGGGTAAAGCTGAACTGGAGAAAATGCACTCGTTTAAGAAGGGGGATAAGAGGTTAAAACATGTGACTTGGTTGTTTCAGCTTGTCACCAATGTATTCCCCATTTTATCCCCAAATTTTTTTTCCTTATTTTTGCCACAATTTTTTCCAATTGTCCCCCATTTTTTCCAAAATTATTCCCCATTTTTCACACATTTCCTGACATTGTATATTGTAAATGTGCAGATCTCTCACACGTTATTGTTCCGTTTTCTTGTAGATGACAAATATTTCAGTATAGATATTGGAAAAAGTATCATTCAAGTATCGGTATCAAAAACCAAGTATCGTCAAAGTGCTGGTATAAAAATAAAATGTAACGGTACTCAGCCCTTGTAGTGATGGACAGTAGTTTAGTAGTGGAGTTTACCCATCCGTGTGGACGTGGTTGCGGATCTCCTCCAGCAAGTTGAAGACTCGGCCGAGGGGCGAGCGGAAGGCGTCCACCGGCACCAGGCTGCTGTCCCACGGAGACACGGCCGCCTTCACCAACACCTGCTGGATGTAGGCCACCGGGACGCCGCGGTACTGCCACAAAACACACAACACACCGACACATGACGCTAATGGAACTCTTTAAGAGAACTGTTTTGGGGATCTTGAGCCAGTCAAACGTCAACTACAACTACAACTACAGCGTACAGATGATGACACAAGAACCTTCGTCTAGGATGGACAATTCCTGAGAGCAACAGAGAGCCTACACAGACATGTTTAGTTTCTCATTCCTCTGTGTGGTAAAGCTACCGGCTAAACACGTAAAGTGAGGCAACTTTATTTGAAGAGCACAATTCATGCTCAGTGGAAGTCAAAGTGTTTACACAGGCCAGATTTAATGACTTCATGCCATTTTAATAAAGACACATCTGTATTCATATCTTAAGAGTTGCAGTGAAATGAGGGGAAGTTTCAATAATCAAAAACAACTTAACGAGCATCTTTTGAGAACAATTTTCAGCTAAAACTACAGTTTTAGTCCTTATTGAGTCCTTATTTAGCAAAATAAAAAGAAAAAATACCAGTTAGAATCTAATTTAATGACGTTTAAAGTGATAGTCTGAAAGTTTAAATGTATTATAAAATATGCAAAATCGACCACCTGGTCTTGCATTTTGAAGTAAGTAATACTATATATAACTTTTTTGTAAAGACCCTCCTTCCCGGATCTCAGCAAATAATCAGAGTCTTGTATCCTCCCGCGTTGACCAATGAGACGAGCTTTTCCTGTGAACCAGCATGTCAGGTCCAATCAGGAGGGAGGGGGGAGGAGCTTGATCGTTTACTTTTGAAAATACAAAAGCTATTTTGGAAGATTTGTAAATATTTATTCAAACTAAATTGGACACAACAGGCAGTTTATGAGTAAAAGAGTGTGTAAAATGTCAGTCAAAACTGCAGCTGACTTTGTTTTAGACCATAGTTCAAGTGTTATTGTTGAATGAATGCCGTATCAATAGTTGAGCAATGTCACTGAGCAGGTTCTGTCTCTAAGGAAGAGAATAGATTTAATGCCAGTTTGAATCCAAGTGAATGACAGTTTAAATGCTTTTTAATGCCCTAAGGAAACCCTGGATCAACACTTACAAGTCTAGACAACCACAGCCCAAAAACTGTTTGAACATTTGCAGAATGTAACGCACGCCGATGGAGCATAATGTGAGCCAGCTCCCTGCCAGGATGTTACAATGTAGGTCATAGCATATAGTTTGCGTCTGTCCGTGCTTACCCAGTCTGGCCGCTCTCCCAGATCCCCATGGGGCTCAGCGGAGGGGACGCTGTAGTCTCGCACCCCTGTGGTGAACTCCACTGGGCCTGTCCCGGGCAGAGGCAGCCTCAGCAGCGGGTAGCTACAACAGACACAGAGGAGGGAGAATGTCGGGAAGGTTTCGTAATATGCAGAGGGTTAAGGCAGTGCTGAACATTGTTTCACAGTTAAGAATAGGGGTGTGTATCGCCTAGTCTCAGGCGATACGATACGTATCCCGATACAAGGGTCACGATACGATACGATACGATATATCCCGATATTGAAGAATTAGACGATTATTGCGATTATTTTTTTACTACTTTGGAAACAACTATTCAGTAAACTAGTCCACCTTCATTAGATTTGTATCAAATACATTTGATCTATCCATCTTATGATATAAATGCTTTTCACTAATGTGCTTGTGACTGTGGTGTTTATGGTGATTATGTAACTTTGAACGGAAAACAGATTTCTTGGAAACCTAGTAATGAAACCAATTACTGGGGATGCACGTTTTCTAGTATTTCTATAGTTGGGAGTCCTTGGCGATCAGTAACTATTATGGGTTTCATCCATTAAAATATACAATAACTCAGACGGGGCATTTAAAATCGTGTCTACTCCACAACGGGTGTCACTCGTAGATCAGGGACATAATGACACGGGCATCACGCGCAGCAGTAGCACACAACTGATGCAGAGGGGAAACTACATACAGCAGGCTCTTTTTAAACTTGTTGTGGCGAGACACAGGTTTAACATGAGTATGCTGTATTTACTGTAGTTTCCCCTCGGTTTCGTTTAATTCCGTAATAAAATGCTACGAAGATAAATCCATGCTACGAAGATAAATCCTCTCCAAACGCAGCGGCGACGCACTCAGCAATATGCACAAAGCTGTGGCTCTCGTAATAATCCAGGTCTCTGTCTTTGCTGTAAAAGCCAAAGCCAAATGTACAGTTTTAAAAGAGCCCCGTAGCGTCTCATAGCTCATTCTTTTCCATGCTAAGCTCTTCCTGTGTTTCTCTAACTCTCACTAAATTCTAGTGTTACTCAAGCGGGCTGCGCGGTGCGCTGCCATCTAGCGGGCGGGAGTAAAAGTGCAGGACCAAAGAGAGACGCTGCAATGAATATTTCCCCAAAAATAGATGTTTAAATATCGATACGGGCGCTTTTGTATCGATACGAGAATCGCGCGACGTAATATCGCGATATATCGGCGAATCGATATTTTTCAACACCCCTAGTTAAGAATATATCTCTAAAAGGTGCTTTTGAGATGAAACTTCACCACTGGAGTTTTGTAATAACCCAAGTAACACACACACGCAAAGAAACCCATGAATGAATGAATGAATGAATGAATATTTTATTTAAGTGACATGCACGTATGTGCCCAGGCCACATGGGCTTATAAGACACTATAAACATAATTTAGAAGACGCCCATTTAAACAATATGTTCAATATACAATATACATTTCACAGAAAAATCAAGAATCTGGATACAAAGCTTTCAATCTCATTGTCCATGCTTTCTCTACATATCTTGCCAAGAAAAAAATTTAATTTCTAAATAACCAACTCAACATATCACCTTCTGCCAACCAAAATAGATCAGGATTATTGGATTCAACTCTTTCAAACAAAGCTGTTCTTAAATCATTATACAATGGACAATAGAACATAAAGTGAAATTCATCCTCCACCAAACATAGATCACAAACATTACAAAGTCTATTCTCCTCAGGGACCCCTCTGTAACGACCCACCTCCACCTCTAGAGGCAGCACTGGTCTGAGCTGAGCACACAGAGACCTCTGTCCCCTTTTCAAATCACATTTAACATAAATCTCTGTTTAAAAAACATTCTTTAATCTGAATGCAAGTTCTCAATTTCAGTTTGCTTAGCAATTCAATTTTCCACTGCTCTTTGTAATGATCAAATAGTATCTGCCTGTGGTTTGTTATTTTACACTGTAAATTATTCCAAAACAATGATTGTGAATTTATTTTTTTAAATATTTGAAGGACCCATGAGTGTCCACACATTATGTTACAATGTGAAATGTCCCAGGGAAAAAGCCAGAAAAATGCAAATGTTTCATGTTTTTTTTTTATAATGAGGGCCGGGACATTGAAGCGTTCATTTCGATGAATTAATTACAAAGATTTTGACGCGTTAACATTTTTAACGCAATTAACTGAATTTTTGCGATTTGCATGTTTCTAGTGCACAGATCCAATGCACCCGCTACATCCGCTCATAACAGCGATGGACGATAAAGACGCTTCACTTGGCGACTGGGAACGATATCCTGGTGTGACGATAGAAAAGATGACTGTTGTGCCAAATGTTAATCTCTTAAAGGCAATGTTTATGCTCCTTTGGCTTGATTTATTTACTATACTGTCAAAAAATCTGTTCCTGAAACACTTAAAGCTCAATAGCTATAAATTACAGACCCTGTAATTAACTCGATTAAACATTTGAATTTGAGTCCCACCACGATTTATAATTATTTATTGCTTCCGTTTCTAGTAATATTTCATTTCTTGTGCAGCACTTTGGAAACTCTTGTTGTTCAAATGTTCCACAGAAATACATTTGGATTGGATTAGGGATGTCCAGATTAACCGGTTTATGATTATAAAAGGACGCGGTAGGTTATCCGTAAGAAGCCACGGTTTACCGCGGAAATTTTTCACGCTGACGCACGAGCCGCTGCACGCCATAAACAGCGCGTAAACTCACTGGTAGTTGAGCAAGGCAGAAGGACGCTCTCCTCCAGTGTTGTATCCACCCAAAACGATTGAAGTCAGCAGAGTGGGACCTCTTTAGGATCCAAACATGACCACGGCGTTGTTGATGTGGATAGACAGCTGTCATGCAAATTCTGTCATCAGAAAGTTGCAGCAAAAGGCGCTGATATCGGCTACGTCGAATATAAACATCTTCTTGGAGATAATCCTTTGCTGTAAATGTCCAGGTCAAGGTAACAAAATGCATAATTCCAAAAAAAGTTGTCCAAATGTTCGGAAATAGCCGCCACAACTGGCTCAGGATGTAAACAAAAAGCCAACACGATCCGCTCTGCTTCAGCGTAACAGAAAGGAAAGTGAAACCGCGCACATGTGGAAATCAGCTGTTCAAAGAGTCTTAGATGTTTTCATGAACAGAGACTGAAACGTGTTTACAAAATGACTGCCAAATAACTAAGCAGCAGCATAACTTTTGAGAACATAAAACCTAGCCTAGCTTGTGGCCTAATAATTAGGGATGCAACGATTCACTCAAGCCCCGATTCGATTCCCAATTTTAAGTTCCCGATTTCAATTTTTTCCTTTAAACTTTTTTTTAGAAGAGTACGACTCATTCATACCAAAGTTTCTTTTGTTTTAACATCTGCATTTTGTCCTTGTAACAAACTGCAACTGTCTCAGTAAGAGAACTGTACGTTACAAAAAATTACAAGACATGAAAATGAACTATAATCATTTTGACATGAGTGCTTGTAAATTTACATGTTTTCATCATAAATAAGATGTGTAGCAAAGCAAATATTTTGAGATTATATTTATTTTACCAAACCTTTTTTTTTTTTTTTGCAGTTTGAACATAATACTACCATTTAGAACTAATTTTACAGTGCAGTTTTTTTCACCCTGAACGCCTCACAGCCTCCTGTGCAGCCTTTGTAATCATAAGGAGGAAAAAGACATGACAGCTCCTGTAGGTATTGGATTAATTGACAAGCGGACATTTGATGAGGATTTCAGCAGAATCAGAGCAGGTTGGTCAGATGTTTGTCAGTTTACGATCTTTGGTAAACTTCTGTCAAAATGCTAAACTCTGCGTTAGCCGCTAACGCTAATCTCGTAGCTGCGTCTGCTGCTTCGATGCCTACACGTGTTTGTGTTTACATGGTGTGGCGTGTGTTGGGGGTGAGGCAGGTGGAGGTGTGGAGCTTGTCTTGAGAAAAAGTTAACGTCGTTAGAAACAACGAGCTATGTTCCGGTCTATTTCGGTAGCGCAAAATGGAGTAGCTGAGGGTGGCTTTAAAATCGATTCTTTAATTTTTTACATCGATTCACATTTTACGCATATTAAATCGATTTTAAATCGATTTTCGATGAATCGTTACATCTACTAATAATATATAGTAAAATAATTATGATAATTATGGTAATTATAAAAGAAGTAAAGTTGACATTGTTTTGTATTATTCAATGTAGGCCTATTTATTTTAATGCAAAACAATCTAGAAACAGTGAATGTTTACAAGTTCAAGTATTAAAGAGCTTTTTAAAGACAAAAACTAAAAATATCAGTTCTTTCCTGTCATTCGGTCGATAATCGTGAATAATCGTAAAATCGCAATATTTTCTCTCACAATAATTGTGACTCAAAAATTGAAATCGTGACAACCCTAGATTGGATAATACCTGCTGAATCTGCATTAGTCGACATTTAACCACAGTCAGATGCTCCCAAAGATTTCTGCCTGAGGAGTGAAAAGAATTCCCAGTGTAGCGAGCAGTGGCGGCTGGTGATATAAAAAACAGGGGGGCGCTGTTGTCTATACCTACTTTCAATTATATTTTAAAAGACACTTATAAACATTGTTTTTAACCTAAAAAAGAAAGTTATCTTTGGAGCATTTTATTTCATTATTTATGGAAAATATTATGAATAGACACTTGTAAACAATAAAGAAGCATTAAATGAATTTTAACTTTTGATAAATATTTCTTCTGACAATGAAATAAAAGATAATCACTCACTATACATATTTTAGTTTGGCACCACTAAGTACGAGATGATTTGTGTTTTGTACCAACAGAACCAGAACAAAGGCACGAGGTGCGTTATAAGAGTCCCTCTTTGATTTCCTGTACAGTATTAGAGCCAGACCTGCTATGTTTGCATTACATGCCTCAGAGCCACAGGTCTAAACCATAGTTTAAACCTGTATAGTTTAAACCATAGTTTAAACCTGTAAACTGTCAGACAAAAATGATCCTGTCAGAAATAACAGTCTCCGTACCTCTCTGTAGCACCTGAGCTCCTCCTCAATGAATGAATGAAAGACGTTCCCCGCACACAGTCCTCACAGTCCTGAATCTTCTCTCCATCAAATGTCCACGTCCTGGGACATGACTGTCTGTCCAAGTCAGCGAGGGTTGTCCCAAAGTGTTACGAAACAAGCTGTAGCTAAAGCTAGTTAGCATCGTAATGCTACCTCCAGAAAACTCAGTTTAGACGCCGCGTCCGACTGAAGAAAGTTGTCCGAAGTCTATTAGTTTGACAAAATCCTTTCACCTCCTCTCAGGCAGCAACACGAAGCTTCTCCCGTCTCTCAAATAAGAAGTTTTTCCTCCCATGAGTTCGTACGTGAGCTCAGCGCTGCTACTCGTATATTGTTTACAGTCGAGCACCTCCGCCATTGATCGACACCGGTTAGCTACGCATGCGGGTCACAAAAATGATTGACAGCGCCGTTGTCCAACTACATCAGACGAAAAACACAGTAGCAAATATTAATTGGCTGATAATCTAAATGGGAGTGTCCGGGGCGCTATCCTTGCGCCCCAGGAGGAAAGTTAAGGCGGCCACTAAGAGAGAAGCCTGTAGTCACATGGTTTCCAAAAGTTCAGGGACTTGTATTTACTTACAGCAGACCGGCGCCCCGCGGGTTAGAGACAATGCATTCACACACAGTAATGAATTAATCCAGTGTAAAAAACCCTTTTAAAATAAATCTCCGAAAGGCATTTATGCAAAATATTATGCAATATTTTGTATTATTGATATATGATAATGATGATATTTTTGGAAACATTTTTAGGGAGGGCGGCGCCCCAGCGCCCCCTATGGACCAGCCGCCACTGGTAGCGAGAGCCAAGAAAACACACATCGCTCCGAGGACACAACAGCAGTACACACTGGTCAGAACTGGGACCATCACACTTTGGAGCCGGAGTTAAGGTTCTTCCACATAGCTACTTACTGCTACCTCACATTGTAATAATGATCCAAAACAGTACGCGGTTTCATATATGCCAACGCAGTGATCACAAACGGGCGGCCTAGGGGCCAAATCAGGCCACACAGAGCTCCCATCGGGTCCTTAGACCGGCCCAAGTTCCATCTTTAATTTTATGAATCTTAAACAGGCCACCATTTTTCCATACTGAGATATGTTCTTACCTAAGCTAAGCAAAAAGACAAAAGATATCGTTAGCATTTAGCCTCTCCTCCTCTCCTCTATGGGGCCAAACTGGGGTGAAGTTAGAAGCAACCAAGCTCTTTCACGTTTTTCCTATTTAAATATGGTTACGTGAGCGGTTACACGATCCAAGTATAGTTACACAAAATTAAACATGTCGACTTCTAATTCCCCTCCTGTTTGGCCCCATAGAGGAGGAGGAGAGGCTAAATGCTAACGACAGCTTTGGTCTTTTTGCGTGACTGAGCGCACGCGTAAAGACCAGACAGGTATGCATCAACTCGTCTAAGCTTAGGTAAGAACATATCTCAGTATGGAAAAACGGTGGCCTGTTGCTTTAAGTAGGGCTAAGTATTGTTAAACAATGCCAGTATGGTATCGAAAAAACAAAATAATCAAAAACAGGTACCGGGAAAAAAATTTGTATTTCTTTAGATCCAAGTTTGGATGCTGTTGGTCCATGGACAGAATTAATTATAAGATTCAGAATCAGAATTGTATTTATTACCATTGTTTGAGCACAGGTTTACAAACTAGGATTTTTTCTCAGTACAATCGTGCAACATAAAACATATAACACAGAATTTAGATAAAAATAAGCTATGAATACTTGAAAACTAAACTAAAGGAAGTGACATAGTTGTTTTTAGCTCAAATACATTTTTATTTCTTTTCCCCCAATGTATTTTACACATTTTTTCTTATTTTTGTCCCAATTTTTTCTCTTTTTTCCAATTTTCCCCCTAATTTTTGCTCATTTGTTATTACTAATATTTTCCCTATTTCCCCAATCTTTTTTTTTGTGCCAATTTCTGTCCAATTTTCCCCCAAAAAACTGTGAAAAAACTTTTCACAATCATTTCCCATTTTCCCACACATTTCTTGACATTGGAGATGAACTCGATATTGTAAATTTGCAGATCTTCCACACATTATTGTTCTGCTTTCTGGTTCTACATGACAAATACTTTAGTATAGGGATCGGAAAAAGTATAATAAACATTTAGCCTGCTCCCAGTTATCAAAAAGATGAATGATAAACCTATTCAAATACCATCATTTAGTGTTGAAAGGGAGAAACAAGAAGCATTATTTTTATTTATTACGTTTCTGCTTGTCTCTTTACTAATACGTACCTTTTGGTGACATATAATTTCCCATATCACAGAGAGATAGAGACAACTGAAAGCTGATGTAAATGTTTTGCGGATGCTTTGAGGTCAAAGAGTGCGGCTTCTGTTTGCAAATGGAGCGTGTGATGACAAAGAGACCGGTGCCTCGAGCTTTTCCAGTTAGACTCAAAGTCAAAATGTGGACTACCTGAACTTTGATTTTTTTAGTCAATCAGTACATGTTCAAAACTTTCCAAGGAGCATTAACAAACAATTTGAGAGAATATGAACTGCTAACCACAAGAGCACATTTGAGGTCGAAATGACATTGTTAGCAAAAGTCCCCATGCCTACAGCTGAATGTGTGGAGTGGATTTGTACTGCTAGGCTTTTCCATCCATCCATCCATTTTCTTCCGCTTTATCCGGGGCCGGGTCGCGGAGGCAGCAGTCTCAGCAGAGATGCCCAGACTTCCCGATCCACGCACACCTCCTCCAGCTGTTCTGGGGGGACCCCGAGGCGACACCAGGCCAGCTCGGAGACATAGTCCCACCAGCGTGTCCTGGGCCTTCCACGAGGCCTCCTCCCAATAGGACATGCCTGGAACACCTCCCGAGGGAGGCGACCAGGAGGCATCCGGAACAGATGCCCTAGCCACCTCAGCTGGCTCCTTTCGACGTGAAGGAGCAGCGACTCTACCCCGAGCTCCTCCCGGGTAACTGAGCTCCTCACCCGATCTCGGAGGGTGCGCCCAGCCACCCTGCGAAGGAAACTCATTTCGGACGCTTGTATCCGCGATCTTGTCCTTTCGGTCATTACCCAGATCTCATGACCATAGGTGAGGGTGGGAACGTAGATCGATCGGTAAATCGAGAGCTTTGCCCCCTGACTCAGCTCCCTCTTCACCACAACAGTCCGATACAGCGACCGCATCACTGCTGACGCTGCACCGATCCGTCTATCGATCTCACGCTCCATCCGTCCCTCACTCGTGAACAAGACCCCGAGATACTTGAACTCCTCCACTTGAGGTAAGGACTCCCCACCGACCTGAAGCGGGGAAGCCACCTTTTTCCGGTGGAGAACCATGGCCTCAGATTTGGAGGTGCTGATCCTCATCCCGGCCGCTTCACACTCGGCTGCAAACCACCCCAGTGCGCGCTGGAGGTCCTGATTTGATGAAGCCAACAGAACAACATCATCTGCAAACAGCAGAGATGAGATCCTGAGGTTCCCAAACCGGACACCCTCCGACCCCTGGCTGCGCCTAGAAATTCTGTCCATAAAGGTAATGAACAGAACCGGTGACATAGAGCAGCCCTGGCGGAGACCAACACGCACCGGAAACAAGTCTGACTTACTGCCGGCAATGCGAACCAAGCTCCTGCTGCGGTCATACAGGGAACGGACGGCCCTTAGCAGAGGGCCCCGGACCCCATACTCCCGGAGCACCCCCCACAGGGCACCACGAGGGACACGGTCGAACGCTTTCTCCAAATCCACAAAGCACATGTGGACTGGTTGGGCGAACTCCCACGAACCCTCGAGCACCCGATGTAAGGTATAGAGCTGGTCCAGTGTGCCACGACCGGGATGAAAACCGCATTGTTCCTCCTGAATCCGAGGTTCGACTATCGGCCGGATCCTCCTCTCCAGCACCCTGGAGTAGACCTTACCGGGGAGGCTGAGAAGTGTGATCCCTCTGTAATTGGAGCACACCCTCCGATCCCCCTTCTTAAAGAGAGGGACCACCACCCCGGTCTGCCAATCCAGAGGCACTGTCCCCAACCGCCACGCGATGTCGCAGAGACGTGTCAGCCAAGACAGCCCTACAACATCCAGAGACTTAAGGTACTCGGGACGAATCTCATCCACCCCCGGGGCCTTGCCACCGAGGAGCTTTCTAACCACCTCAGTGACTTCAGCCTGGGTGATGGACGAACCCCCCTCCGAGTCCCCAGCCTCTGCCTCCTCATCAGAAGACGTGACAGTGGGATTGAGGAGATCCTCGAAGTACTCCTTCCACCGCCCGACCACATCCCCAGTCGAGGTCAACAGCTCCCCGCCCGCACTGTAAACAGTGTTGGTGAAGCACTGCTTCCCCCTCCTGAGGCGCCGGATGGTTTGCCAGAATCTCTTCGAGGCCGACCGATAGTCCTCCTCCATGGCTTCTCCGAACTCCTGCCTCTGACTGCACGAGCTGCAGCACGCTTGGCCTGCCGGTACCTCTCAGCTGCCTCCGGAGTCCCACAAGCCAACAAGGCCAGGTAGGACTCCTTCTTCAGCTTGACGGCATCCCTTACTTCCGGGCGCCACCACCGGGTTCGGGGATTGCCGCCGCGACAGGCACCAGAGACCTTACGGCCACAACTGCGAGCAGCCGCATCGACAATGGAGGAGGAGAACATGGTCCACTCGGACTCCATGTCTCCAACCTCCCTCGGAATCTGGGTGAAGCTCTTCCGGAAGTGGGAGTTGAAGACCCTACTGACAGAGGGATCCACCAAACGTTCCCAACAGACCCTCACAACACGTTTGGGCCTGCCAGGTCTGACCGGCTTCCTCCCCCCCTGCCAGCGGATCCAGCTCACCACCAGGTGGTGATCGGTTGACAGCTCAGCCCCTCTCTTCACCCGAGTGTCCGAGACACGCGGCCGGAGATCAGATGACACAACTACAAAGTCGATCATCGACCTCCTGCCTAGGGTGTCCTGGTGCCACGTGCACTTATGGACACCCTTGTGCTCGAACATGGTGTTCGTTATGGACAAACTGTAACTAGCACAGAAGTCCAATAACAGAACACCACTCGGGTTCAGATCGGGGAGGCCGTTCTTCCCCATCACCCCCGTCCAGGTCTCACTGTCGTTACCCACGTGGGCGTTGAAGTCCCCCAGTAGAACAATGGAGTCCCCAGTCGGAGCACTATCTAGTACCCCTCCCAGGGACTCCAAGAAGGCCGGGTACTCTGCACCGATGTTGGGCCCGTAGGCCGAGACAACGGTGAGAGACCTGTCCCCAACCCGAAGGCGTAGGGACGCGACCCTCTCGTTCACCGGGGTGAACTCCAACACGTGGCGGCTGAGCTGGGGGGCTATAAGCAAACCCACCCCAGCCCGCCGTCTCTCCCCGCGGGCAACTCCAGAAAAATGGAGAGTCCAGCCTCTCTCCAGGAGTTGGGATCCGGAACCCAGGCTATGCGTGGAGGTGAGCCCGACTATATCTAGCCGGTATCTCTCAACCTCCCGCACAAGCTCAGGCTCCTTCCCCCCAGCGAAGTGACGTTCCATGTCCCGAACGCCAGAAGCTGCGCACGCGGACCAGGTCCTCGAGGCACCCGCCTTTGACTGCCACCTAGTCCTCTCTGCACCCGACCCTACGGATCCCTCTGCGGGTGGTGGGTCCACAGGAGGGCGGGCCCACGTCGTCCCTTCGGGTTGTGCCCGGCCGGGCCCCGTGGGCAGAGGCCCGACCACCAGACGCTCGCATTCGAGCCCCAACCCCAGGCCTGGCTCCAGGGTGGGGCCCCGGCTGCGCCATACCGGGCGACGTCACGGTCCTTGTTCTTGAACTGTCCATAGAAGTCTTTGAACTGCATTTCGTCTGACCCGTCACCTAAGACCTGTTTGCCATGGGAGACCCTACCAGGGGGCATGAAGCCCCAGACAACATAGCTCCTCCTCCTGCTAGGCTTTTCAATTGACTAATTACATGCTCCATTTTCTATATCAGCCATTCCCAAAGTCCGGAACATCCCTGTAAATGGGCCGACAGATCGTCTGCGGTCAGTGGCTACAGAGCGACAGGGAGATATTGGGATCACGAGAAACACAAACTTGGGGCCCAAGTTAGTAAATTGGGGGAACGTGATACCAGTCTATGCGGCAGACATCGGGGCACGGACTGAACATGTAGCGAACAGCAACCCACATCCAAATATGGCTACTTCAGGTGAAGAGGATGTTTTCTCGGTTCAACAAATTCAAAGAAAGTGTCAGACAATGTCTGACCGATAAGGATTTTTGGGGTTCGATACAGATACCGATATAAAGGGGTTGGCATGGCCGACAGCAGATAAATTTTTAATTATTTCATTTGATGTCTTTTTTTTTTATATCGTATTATAGTAAAGGTTCAATCATAGAAATATTTAGAGGCTACATGACTTTAAGATCTGTTTTAAATGTCTGTCCAGGACGATATAAAAAGCAAGCAAATGCTTAATGTCCTTGTAGTGGAGTCCAGGGTTGAAATGGAGCTTTATTTACTCATCAATAGTAAGTAAGTGCTTTATTTGTCATTGTACAACACAATAGAGACGAGAGCAGCTCACGATGTTTCCATCCCCACGTCTGTAATGTGAATCTAAAAATCTTATTAGACAAAAAAGAAATCACACAGTGACACCAGGCATAAGGGAGAACCCGTGTGAACAGTGACAAAAGTCTATAAAGTGTGTGGTGAGGGGTTTTACTGCTTTAAAACATATTTGTAAAAAATAAAGCTGACTACTTCGCGGATTTAGTTTATTGCGGGTTATTTTTAGAACGTAACCCGCGCGATAAACGAGGGACCACTGTATTGTCACATTTTTATTTTACTCTAATGCTTCACTCTCCAAACTTACCGAAAGGCAATTGCCGCACAGGAACATATTTCCCGCAGATTATAAGCAACAAAACCTAAAAATCCCCAAACCAGGGTGCTTTAAAACATTCAAGAGCCTTCACTCGTTACGCAACTCCGCGGCTCTGCTCCGTCTGAATTCACAGTGTTTTGTTGTAGGTCACTGTACTTCCACAATGGCCCTTATGTGTTCAGCCTGGCCCCCTCCTGACAGTGTGACGGACGAGGCATGTTCTCACAGACCTACGCTCCGGTCCGCCCTCACCGTTGCTCCGAGAGCGGGAGGAGGTGCGGCGCGGGGCCCCCCTGCTGTCAGGTGGTGTAAGGACAGCAGAGAGTTACTTCTATCCACTCAAATCAAACGACTAAATCTCCAGGCCTGGGTCATTGCGCTCGGTTAAAACCTTGTGGTCAGACAAACTCCCTGACCCGTATCCGTTCAGTCGGACAGTCATTAAGTGGAGCGGTCCTGCTGAGTCAGGGCGCAGCAGAGGGGGCCACTTTCTGCAGATGGACAGGTCAAATGAGCGGAACTGAAGCTCAACGCTGAAACTCATCCGAAATGTTTTCAACCAAAACCACAAAATACAAAGTTAGATGCATCACATCATGTTGGGCTCGAAATTGCGACTATTTTATTTGCATATGCTTCCAAATTTATGCCTTTGCGATCTAAAAATAGAATTACTCGCACGTTTGCGACTGCCAGCGTAAATGCTCCGGTCCACCTTAAAAGAACAGAGGCTTTAAGGGATTGCTTGGAAGATACTGACTGGCAGATCTTTTTTGACTTTTTTTGTGACAATTTGAATGTTCTCACAGAAGCAATCACATCTTATCTGTTGTTCTGTGAAACTAATGTTATGCACACAAAAACTGTGAAGTTTATCCTAACAACAAAACGTGGATAACAAGTGAGTTAAAGGTCTGTATTAATGAGAAGAAAGCAGGGAATTCAGACCTTGTCTTGAGAAAAGAGATCAGAATTCAGAAGTAAACTGAACAAAGCAAAAGTAGAATACAAGACAGTCTGTGGAGAGGAATGTTTGTTCAGGAAACATCAGGAGTGCATGGGAGGGCTTAAACCAAATAATGGGCAGGGAGACAAAGAACAAACATACTCCGCTATCTTATGCTTCGCCTACAATGGTTAATGATTTGAATGTATTTTACAGTAGATATGATAAGATTGATTTCAGTATAGCATGTGATGATGTTGGCTGTCCGATTTCAGAATGGGAACCTATTGTACTTACTGAGCAGGAAGTGGCTGCTAGTTTGTCTTGCATCAAACCTTGTAAAGCCCAAGGGCCAGATGGCCTTACAGGGAGACTCTTGAAAAGTTGTGTGCATCAGTTGAAGGGGGTCTTTACCCTGCTTTTTAATCTTCTTCTCCAAACACACACTTGTCCCAAGTCATGGAAGCTCTCAAATATTGTGCCCATCCCTAAAAAGCCTGGAGCATCTGAATTGAATGATTTTCGCCCTATAGCGCTCACTTCCATCTTGTGTGAAACCATGGAGAGAACTGTAACTGTACATAATGTCTTCAGTATCAAACTGTTTGGACAACTTACAGTTTGCATATAAAAGTCAGAGAAGCACAGAGGATGCATTTATCGCTCTGTTTAACACCGTAGCCAAACATCTCCAGGCCTCTGATCACTATGCCAGAATTCTCTTTGTGGATTATACGTCAGCCTTCAATTCTATACAGGTACATATTTTACTGCGCAGACTTATGGACCTCGGTGTTAATGGAGGTATAATTAAGTGGATCAGAGACTTTTTCTTCAAATCGTCCACAAAGAGTTATTCTTGGTTCTGACATCTCAGAAGAGACTGTGTTAAATACAGGCGCACCTCAGGGGACAATTTTATCTCCTTGGCTTTTTTCTATTTACACAAATGCTTTTCAAATTCGAAACAAATCTTTTAAACTATTTAAATATGCTGATGATATGGCGCTGGTCGCTTTATTACAGAAAGGGAATACTGCAATGGAGAGTCAGTATTTTAAAGACGTGTCCATGTTACAATCCAATCCAATCCAGCTTTATTTATAATGCACTTTAAAAACAACAGGGTTGACCAAAGTGCAGTACACACATCATATAAAAACACAATTAGGTGATACAAATAGATTGAAATAAAATCAGTACAATAAATAAATTGAACCCTATACAGCGCAAAACCAACAGAAGACAATGAATCAATGCAAAGTTAATCAAAAGTTAAAAGCTGAAGTAAAGAGGTAGGTTTTCAGCTGGGACTTAAAAATTGTGAGTGACTCGGCCTGCCTAAGGTACAAGGGCAGTGCATTCCACAATTTGGGTCCAGCGACAGAGAAAGAGTGGTCACCCCGCAGCTTCCTGTTTGTTTTGGGCACCACAACAGTGGTGTGTGGACAGCTTTTTAGAGATAAATGTTCTTAAAACAAAAGGAGCTTATTGTGCGTAACGACAATGAGGCACCGACTCCTGTACAGATTCATGGTCAAAAGGTCGAAATTGTTGAAATATCTCGGCACACACAGAGAATAAGAACAAACTCCAGAGGATCGTGAACATTAGCTCAAAGATCATTAGGAAGCCACAGAGATCTTTGGAGAGCCTTTATGAGGAGCGCTTGGGACAGAAGGCAGTGCGCATCATAAATGACTCTTCCCAACCGAACTACTGCTGTCAGGACGGAGATATAAATGTCTTTCTTTGCGAGTATGACTCTATAAGAACTCCTTTGTGCCGAGAGCAGTAAAAGCTGCAAACTCTTTAAAGTTGTAAGAGAAGCTGTTCTTGCTGATAAAGCACTAGCCTGCATCGTTTTGCCTTTTCCAATGTTTTTAAGACTTTTACTGCAAATTGGAACTGGAAATATGGTGCCACATGATGATGTCCTGGATGTTGATGTATTTTTATGTGTCTTAAAGGTGAAACCAAAGACACATTTCCACCTTGGTGGACAATAAAGTTTTCGTATTCGTAAAGCCTTCTCGTGCTGCCTTAAAAAAACTTGCTTCCTTGCTTTCACGAACGCTGCCCTTCAGCAAGAGCAAACTTTCTGTTCTAAAATACTGTAGTTCGTGAGCATATCGTAAACTACGATCTGTCCTCTCTTTAGGCTCAGCGCCGCGGTCATTCCTCCCGGTCACGCGTGATGGGCCGACCTGTATTCGCCCAGTCCGTGTTCTCAGCGTATAAGTGCCATGTGCGCACTTATTCATCATTCATCTGCCAATGTATTTACGCAACTGCAGTATCTTTGATTAAACAGGGAATATATATCATTCATAAACCCTGGAGACCTTGAGGCCTCTCTCAAATGATGCTCGAAACTTCAATGCAACCCTGAAAGCGAATCATTGCCGCTCTCGCAAAATAGTCACAAACGCAACGTGAAACACGTCTTCAAAAGGTCCTGGCAAAGGAGTGTCCCGCTTGTAGCGCAATCTATGGAGCTGTCCCTGCAGCACAGAGTGAAGAGAGTGAAGGTGCAGAGTGAGGAGACGGTGAAGCAGTGGCGAAGCAGAGAAAGTCAAGGGTTGGGAGATCAAAAATCTGGTGTCCCATTTACAGTGTTAAAATATATTACATTTTGTAGATTGCTGAATCATTGCAAATGGCAAATAACACCTCTAAAATGCAACAGAATGCTGGAAGTGGCATGACTGCGTTATGTTTTAATTCCCTTCTTCCCTGTTTTTTTGTTTGTGCTCCTAAATTTTTGACTGTGCTCCTAAATTTCAGAATAAGTAAGTAAATAAGTAAGTGCTTTGTCATTGTACAACTGTACAACAAAATAGTGTTCAGGTGTTAGTCCTGAGCTGCTGCGGCTGAGCCGCGCTGCCACTGTGTGTCAACCTGACCCGCATGAGCTTGAAGGTTGGGGAAACTGTAGCACTCGGAAGAAACCTGGCTGGCTGCCCTCAGTCTCCTCTGATCCTCTGAAATGGTGCCACGCCTCCGGGGTGTGTCCTTGTTTCAGAGCGTGGTGTCCTGCACTGGTCAGCTCCACCTCCTTCTTCCTCTTCCTCCTGCAGCTCCACAACAGTCTTTCACCATCTATCGTTTGTCTTTTTTTGCTTCCTGTAGCACCTCTTGTGACGCCTCCACTGTGCTGCAGCTGTGGGGGCTCTTGGTGCCTCTTCAGAAGAAGAAATGTGTAGGTCTCAAATGGGTTTAGCTGAAAAGCTAGCATTTGTTTACCTTTAAAAAGCTGCTTTCTTCAGGACCATTTTAGACTCTCAAAGTAAACAAATCCACCAAACCTCCACAAAAACACAGCAAAAATATCCAGAAAAACAATGTGGAACACAGAAACCACAAATGCAGTTCGCAGAAAAATGCAAAAAAACTCAGCTGCACAAGGAGAGCGCGAGGTCGCTTTCTGTTTTCACGTCGCCATGACAAGGAGTACAAGTGCTACCAAAAAAAAAAGTTAATTTCGAGCCCTGTCACGTCATGTCTTTGGGGTTGTTGTCAAAATATTGTGGGGAGTTGGGCTGAACAGATTGTGATGGTGTTTTAGACTCATAAAATTACCGAGCATGTTTAGAGGTCTGTGCTACAGGTTTAGCAAGTTATATACAGTAAATAAACAAAAAAACAGTCCATACTACAATTGTAACCATAACTGACAAGACGTAGAACCAGGAGATAAGAAAAGGGACAACTTTGAATGAAGCCGTTTTAGATCAATTTGGCATTTTTCTAACAAACGGATTGTGTTTCAATTTACAACCAAATACTTGCAAAAAGCAAGCATCAATGGCCAAGGAGCTCACAGTTTGATTAAAGTTAATGTTGTGACCAGAGGTTACATTAACTGAAAATTAAAAAAATTACGGACATTTTTTAGCTTTGAGGGAATATTTTGAAGGCAATCTGTCATTTTAACAGATTGAAAATCAAGCCGCAATGACAGTCCAAACGCAGCACTGCTCTATCTCTGGGCGCGGCCTCTGGGCTCGCCCTAAAGCGCAGCTACATCACTGTGGAAAGCAACGAGGTTTCACTTTATTAGCCTTTTACTATGGCCAGCATGATGCATAATAATAATACATCAGTTTTATATAGCGCTTTTCTGGACACTCAAAGACGCTTTACATTGCATTATATAATCACTCCATACTTGGTGGTGGTAAGCTACTGTTGTAGCCACAGCTGCCTAGGGGTAGACCGATAGAAGTGAGGCTACCAGTCTGCGCCATCGGGCCCTCCGACCTAGCCTGGCTAACGCCAGACTGCTGTGTGCGCTCGAATCTTTTCGAACTTCACAACAGCCTGGGGACCATGGCCGACATTTGGGGACCAATCACAGAACGAGGAGGGACGGTAAGACGATGACGCGCTATTTGACATACGGAAGCTTGTAGTTTGTTTAGGGATAAAAAAAATAAAAAAATATTTACGGATCCAACATGACAGCAGCAGACGCGATGCCCCATCTTGCGATCAAGCTTTAGACCGTGTTCTAAATAGTTTAGCTCAAAAGTTTACAGCAGGTACGTCATACGTCATTTGATACCATCATACGATTGGCTATGGCTACGTGCAGACGCATGAGAGACATTCGTAGCGCCCAATAAACGGCTATGGACAATCGTAAACCACACCTCTCCTATGAGAAAATTAATTGGTGGTCCCCAGACTAAATATCACTTGTGATTTTCCTCCGACCACCACCAACTACCCACTCACTACATTCACCCAGGCTTCCTTGTGTTTTCCAAATGGTCTCCCATCCAAGTACCGACCAGGCCCTTCTGAGATCTGACAGGATCAGGCAGAGCAAAGCCGGTATGGCATGGTATGGTATGGTGGGTTAATTATGTCACGATATACCTTTGGGGTCATATTTACAGCTGCACAATATGAAAAAAAGTCTTGAATACTGCAATAATAATAATATGCAATCATTTTACTCAGCCATTTCAACACGCTACATTCAATCAAATTTAAATAAAAATCGTAAGGAATTTGCTTTTACATCATCATTTTACATGTGTCAAAATGAGACTTAAAAAGTAAAAAAAACATCAGGACCAACACATGGCTAAAATGGAAATAAATTAGGAAAACCAAACCTAAAACTGCACTTTTAAACTTGTTTACGTGTCATTTTGTTTTAGGCTGTGACCTAATATTACAGTAACGATAATATACGGTAACGTCCCTGTGTGACGGTGTGTGGGCCGTACCAGCAGGTGAGGATGGAGGCGGAGGTGAACAGGATGATGGGCACAGGGTAGGAGGCGCACAGCAGCCCGTGGCGGTAAAAGGCCGCGGAGATCTTCTCTCTGAGCTGCTCCCGCAGCGTCATCCTGGTGGGTGGGGTCAACTGCCGGCCATTAGAAAGCACTGGGCGGCCGAGGGCGGGGCGGCGCGGGGCATCCAGGGACCTGAGGGGCACAGCACGGGATACAGTCAGGACCGCATTGGGATCTCACACTTTTGATGAGAGCAGGGCCAAAAGCAGTTCACAGGGTTTATACAGGGAGCAACATATCATAAACTGGAGCAAATAATTGTTCAAAACCAGAGGTCCACCAATATACCGGCCAATATTTGGGTATTTTACCATATCGGCTATCGGCCGATCTAACGCTGATGAAAGCCGATATCTCCAGGACCGATGATAAAAATGTACAACTGGAAATGAAGGCGTTTTAAATCATATTTTTGACAAAGTTAAGGCACAAAAAGTTCCTATTGGCATCAAATTGATTACATTTTGATGACATTTCAGGCCTGAATTTTGGCACCGTTCTTTCAGTGACCTTTAACAAACTGAGCGCATTTTCTCCAGTTCAGTTTTACCCAAATCTACAACTGGAGTTTCCAGCCTATAGATCAAAGTAACGCCTCATTTGAAAGCTACAAAACTGATCTAAACAGATCTTTTTCCTCACGTTGTTTACTTTTTTTATCAACACTTTTTTGTTGCATTTTCACACATTTGTTGGCAATATTTCAGCACTTTCCTGTCACATTTTCGAAGCTCTTGTTGCTCTTTTGTCACTTTATTGTTGCGTGTTTTGTTGCGTTTTCATCGCCATTTTGACGCTTTTATTTTCAAGAAGCTTTTAGATTTGGGTAATGCCTAACTGGAGAAAATGTGCTCAGTTCAGGTGGAGGTTGAGCGGTTAACGATGATGGCTTTGGAGCAACTTCAAAAAGAAAATCTGGTAACGCTTTAGAATACAGCCCGCGAGTTCCAGGTGTAAGTACGGGTAACAAGAGAGTACCCGTACACATTAGTTACAGTATACATGCACATTGATAACGTGGTACTTTTCCTTATAAATAAACAATCAATAAAAAATGCCTGGAGTAAAGTCTTCACTTTCACAAGAGTAATACTGTTGTCCTGCAACATTAAAATATATGCACAATACCACATTCCCTTTTGCCACAACTATGTGAAAGTTCAGCACCATCAATTGCTCAGTTTCATTCATTCTGTATTGGCTTGGTGGTTTTGTTGTGATTGTATGATGTCACTTTTGAAATACATAAATAAATGAAAATGAATACCTTTACTACACCTCGACACGTAGTTACACGTTGTTACATGTTGCGTTACGCACTGTTCCCCCTTGTGACGCACTGTTCCCCCTTGTGACGCACTGTTCCCCCTTGTGACGCACTGTTCCCCTTGTGACGCACTGTTCCCCCTTGTGACGCACTGTTCCCCCTTGTGACGCACTGTTCCCCCTTGTGACGCACTGTTCCCCCTTGTGACGCACTGTACTACCTTGTGACGCACTGTACTACCTTGTGACACACCGTTTCCCTTGTGACACATTGTACTACCTTGTGACACATTGTACTACCTTGTTACACATTGTACTACCTTGTTACACACCGTTTCCCTTGTTACACACCGTTTCCCTTGTTACACACCGTACTACCTTGTGACACATTGTACTACCTTGTTACACATTGTACTACCTTGTTACACATTGTACTACCTTGTTACACACCGTTTCCCTGTTACACACCGTACTACCTTGTGACGCACTGTACTACCTTGTGACACACCGTTTCCCTTGTGACACATTGTACTACCTTGTGACACATTGTACTACCTTGTGACACATTGTACTACCTTGTGACACATTGTACTACCTTGTTACACACTGTTTCCCTTGTGACACATTGTACTACCTTGTGACACATTGTACTACCTTGTTACACACTGTTTCCCTTGTGACACATTGTACTACCTTGGGACACATTGTACTACCTTGTGACACATTGTACTACCTTGTTACACACCGTTTCCCTTGTGACACACCGTACTACCTTGTGACACACCGTACTACCTTGTGACACACCGTACTACCTTGTGACACACCGTACTACCTTGTGACACACCGTACTACCTTGTGACACACCGTACTACCTTGTGACACATTGTACTACCTTGTGACACATTGTACTACCTTGTGACACATTGTACTACCTTGTTACACACCGTTTCCCTTGTGACACACCGTTTCCCTTGTGACACACACCGTTTCCCTTGTGACACACCGTACTACCTTGTGACACACCGTACTACCTTGTGACACATTGTACTACCTTGTGACACATTGTACTACCTTGTGACACATTGTACTACCTTGTGACACATTGTACTACCTTGTGACACATTGTACTACCTTGTGACACATTGTACTACCTTGTTACACACCGTTTCCCTTGTGACACACCGTTTCCCTTGTGACACACCGTTTCCCTTGTGACACACCGTTTCCCTTGTGACACACCGTTTCCCTTGTGACACACCGTACTACCTTGTGACACACCGTACTACCTTGTGACACATTGTACTACCTTGTGACACATTGTACTACCTTGTGACACATTGTACTACCTTGTGACACACCGTACTACCTTGTGACACATTGTACTACCTTGTTACACATTGTACTACCTTGTTACACATTGTACTACCTTGTTACACACCGTTTCCCTTGTTACACACCGTACTACCTTGTGACGCACTGTACTACCTTGTGACACACCGTTTCCCTTGTGACACATTGTACTACCTTGTGACACATTGTACTACCTTGTGACACATTGTACTACCTTGTGACACATTGTACTACCTTGTGACACATTGTACTACCTTGTTACACACTGTTTCCCTTGTGACACATTGTACTACCTTGTGACACATTGTACTACCTTGTTACACATTGTACTACCTTGTGACACACTGTACTACCTTGTTACACACCGTACTACCTTGTTACACACCGTTTCCCTTGTGACACACCGTACTACCTTGTGACACACCGTACTACCTTGTGACACACCGTACTACCTTGTGACACACCGTACTACCTTGTGACACACCGTACTACCTTGTGACACACCGTACTACCTTGTGACACACCGTACTACCTTGTGACACACCGTACTACCTTGTGACACACCGTACTACCTTGTGACACACCGTACTACCTTGTGACACACCGTACTACCTTGTGACACATTGTACTACCTTGTTACACATTGTACTACCTTGTTACACACCGTTTCCCTTGTGACACACCGTTTCCCTTGTGACACACCGTTTCCCTTGTGACACACCGTTTCCCTTGTGACACACCGTACTACCTTGTGACACACCGTACTACCTTGTGACACACCGTACTACCTTGTGACACACTGTACTACCTTGTGACACATTGTACTACCTTGTGACACATTGTACTACCTTGTGACACATTGTACTACCTTGTTACACATTGTACTACCTTGTTACACACCGTTTCCCTTGTTACACACCGTTTCCCTTGTTACACACCGTTTCCCTTGTGACACACCGTTTCCCTTGTGACACACCGTTTCCCTTGTGACACACCGTTTCCCTTGTGACACACCGTTTCCCTTGTGACACACCGTACTACCTTGTGACACACCGTACTACCTTGTGACACAGTACTACCTTGTGACACATTGTACTACCTTGTGACACATTGTACTACCTTGTACATGTATACTTGTGACACATTGTACTACCTTGTGACACATTGTACTACCTTGTGACACATTGTACTACCTTGTTACACATTGTACTACCTTGTTACACATTGTACTACCTTGTTACACATTGTACTACCTTGTGACACATTGTACTACCTTGTTACACACCGTTTCCCTTGTTACACACCGTTTCCCTTGTGACACACCGTTTCCCTTGTGACACACCGTTTCCCTTGTGACACACCGTTTCCCTTGTGACACACCGTACTACCTTGTGACACATTGTACTACCTTGTGACACATTGTACTACCTTGTTACACATTGTACTACCTTGTTACACATTGTACTACCTTGTTACACATTGTACTACCTTGTTACACATTGTACTACCTTGTTACACATTGTACTCTAGGAAGAGGATCAGATTGGGGAAAACTCAGTTTTAGCGGAAGAAAACTCAATTGCGCACTCCGAAAACACGATGTGCGCCTTTGTAAAGCAGCAGAGATCGTCAGAAAGTCTCTGGGTTCTCTTCGGGTGACATTTCCGAAAACAGTCGCTGCGGAGCGGTTGAACACACTGCTAAACTGGCAACATATGGAGCGGCGGACACGATTTTACGATTTAGCCATTTTCCACATTGTCTGTTTTAAAAGCAGGAATTAATTGAATTAATTCGATTTATCACCCAGCCCAAATATCAATTATACAAAATTTCTAAAATAAATAACTGAGCTAAAGTTATACAGATTGGAAGCTCTGCAGAGACTTCCAATCTGTAGGAGCACGATACTGAAAAGCCATTTGACCTCTCTCTAGGGACAGTCAGTACATAGACGTCGTGAGAGCGAAGAGCATAAGGCCCATCACAGGGCTGCACTTGACTTTTATCGGATCAAAACTGAGGTTTTAGCTACTGCCATAACCTAACATCAAGGGCTGAGGTTTTAGTTGTTTATTTTTCTGCCTTGCTCCTCCACTGTTTGAGTGAAAGACATGTTCGCCAATCAGAATTACCGAGCCTCGCTTCATTTGGGTGCAGCCAATCAGAAGAGGCTGCAGAAGAATCATGTTTGTCTGCTCTGCAGTCGCTATAAACAAACTCCATGTGTGTCTCGTGTAGCAGAAACTATTCTCACACTAGTAAAACAATGAATGTCCCGCGACTTGCAGGTTGGATTAAAATATAATTTTGTCACAGGGCGGGTTTAGGTGGTCAAAAAAGGTGATCGCCGTAAGTCCACTAAGCCGTGTCTAATTGCAACATTTTACAGCAGGTTTTCGACGTAAATATGAGGTTGATCTTCATAAAACAAGGAGCGTTTAGCTGCTTGTGACCAGAGAAGATGTTTATGCGTGAGTGAGTGATGGTGCCACTCCTAAAATGCCTCATTGACTCCTGTAGATTTGTCAGAAAAAAAATCGCAATTAGGTATTTTTCTTTAAATTGTGCAGCCCTAGCCCATCAGACTTAGCCCTGCGCTGAAGGGACACACTCTAGTACGGAGGGAGCAGTCCTACGAGTTTCTTATAACTATATGCAAAGCCTTGTAAATAAATACAGCTGTGGTAGACATTTGCCAGATACTGGAAATGTCAAACTAATGCAAAAAGAACATCTGAAAAATATTAACAACCTGCTGAGGAAGACAAAAGGGCGATGGCAAACTAGTTCTGCACATCCAATTGAAATTATTTCAGCAACAATATCCATATGTTTAAAACCTGTTTAAAGCTCTACAAACGTGATCTGAAATACATGTGAAGAAACATTTAGATATTCAAAAGTAAATTGGATACAATTTATAAAACTGACAGAAAAAAACAGAATTTCAGTAAAGCCTGCAGTTGATTATGTTTTGGCACATAATTGTATCTTCTATGAACGTATGGGGAAAAAATAAGTCGCGCAATGTCCCTACCTTTTAAGGAAATTTAGATTTAATGTCAGTTTGAAGTATGATAATGCACACTCCAGAACAGCAGGTGGCGCTGTGCAGTTAACGCCCTTTCTTTCTTCAAACCTAGTAGCTCCACGATTCCACCCCAACATTAACCCTGTCCCAAACCATAACCCTCTTCACGGCACTGATTTAAACTGACTTGTACTTTAAACACTCTAGTATTTACTGCAACTTTTACTTTAACTGGAGTAATATTAGACCAGTAGTATCTTCTCACGTAATGAAATCAAGTACTTCGACCTCCACTGCATGTCAGGCCTTGATCTTGTGCGTATAACCGTCGTCAGATTCTCCGTGGGAACAGAGCGGAGGTGTTTGGGGTGTTTAATAAGAGCCACGCTGTGTCTGTGTGTGTTCAGGGTGTGCACTCTCTCAAACTGCAGTCACATGCCGCTGCAACACTCGCTTCATTCAGCATATACTCAGACCACATGTTTTCACCAAGGTGTGGACACATTCCCCGCATCAGGAGAACCACAGACTCAGATCAACAACAGCAGGGTCAGGCAGAAAAATGTGACAGGGGCCAGATGAATGTAAGATGGACATATTTATTCTAACAAATGCTTCAATTGGATTTGTGGTAGCCTACTGCAATGAGTACGCATTTGAATTAGGACTAATAATGTTTAACACATAATATCGCCAATCATTATTAGCCCACGCAATAAACCAGAATACATTGCAAAAACTTGGAACGGATCTTCTAACAAGAGTCACACATTTTTCGCTCACAGCCTTGAAGCAATTAGTCATGATAACTTTAAACATTTTATTTTGTTTTAGTCATGATTTTCCCAATTTTGTTCAACTTTTTAGGCTCGTTTTGGTCCTGATTTAAAGCAGTACTAAGTAACCCGTTTACCTTAATAAATCCTTTTCATAGTCCCTCTGGGTGTAACACAAGTGTTAATGGGTTGATTGGGGGGTCTTTCATCTCCCCCTGGTGTCTCTGGCCAGAAAACCACAATTACAACTTGACTGCCACCGGGTCAAAGTCACCAATACACACTAATGGAATCACGAAGAAGCTAACAGTTAACTGTGCTGAGCCAAGTTTGAGTGAAAAAATAATCTCCATTGTGTAATTGCATGTACAATATTCCTCTGTCCCTTTGTCTTTTCTGTCAGCGTATGATTTACTCTCACGGACAATTAATGAGTAAAAAAACGCAACACGAGCTACGACACCTGCAGTGGCGCTTATGGCTAGGGGCACGAGTTACTTAGTACTGCTTTAAGTCTTGTTTTGATTCAATTTGATGAACTGAACCCAATAATCTGTTTAAAATCTTTTTTTTTTTAATTGATTTCATCCATACATTTTCTTCCACTTGTCCGTTGCCGGGTCATGGGGGCAGCCGTTGGAGCTGCCAAAATCACATAGCACCAGCCCCTATGGCTCCTCCTGCAGGTGGTGGGTCCACAGAAGGACGGCCTCATGGTTCTAACCGGGCCTGTTGGTTCGGTATTGATTTCATGTAATATTCTAATCTTCTGAGATTTCAATTATTTTTTATTTTTTTTACAAGCTGTAAGCCAAAATCATCAAAATTAAAACAATTAAAGGCTTGACATATTTCAGTTTGCATGCCATCAGTCTATATCATATATTAGTTTCACATTTTAAGTTGTATTACAGAAATAAATGAACTTTTTCGCGATATTCAAATTTTTTCGAATTTTACCTGCAGGTCTCTCTTAACCTTAAATACGCTCCTTAACAATTCATCGATACAGGAAACGGTTGCAGTTCAAATACAAGTAGCGGTGAACTCCTTCTGACCTGTGGCCGTTCCACGCTTCGAGTCGCACAAATAGTCTTTGTTTACCAAACGCACGGTCCATATCAGTTCAGATCAGTTCCAGCATTAAACATTTCACCAGCGCACACCACGGCTCGGGCTTGTTTTGGCTTCCGGACCAAGAATCTTTATCGGTAACACTAACCAGGAGTAATCCCTCATTTATTAGTCACGCACGGAGTAGGCCTGAAGACACACAGCAACGCCAAAACCAACACTGGATTTGTGCCAACTCCACATCAAACTTAACAAGGGCCTCCTCGCCAGAAAGTAAATGAAAAAAAAATAACAGGGTTAATTTTATTAGTTTACTCAAACAAGTCAAAAGAGTGACGTGTGCCGTAAATCAAGTAAAATACTGGATGTATTTTAAAGAGATACATGTGCAAATGTCTCCTTTAACCCCTCAACCCCCGACTTAACCAAGCGCATTTTACCCAAATCTAAAAGCTTTCGACTGGAGTTTGCAGCCTATAGGACAGTGTAATCTCTCATTTGAAAGCTAAGACCTGCAAAACTGATCGAAGACTTATCCTCGTGTTTTTGCTGTCACTTTTCATTGTATTTTTGACATTTCTTTTGTCGCCTTTTTGTTATTTTTGATGCTTTTTTGTATTTTTTTTTTTTTTTCCGCTTTTTTTGTCACGCTTGTCGATTTTTTGTATTTTTTTGTCGCACTTTTTGTTATGTGTTTTTGTCGCGTTTCTATCCTTGTCTACGTCTCGTTTTTGTTGCTATTTTGACGCTTTTTTTCCCCCCCAAGAACTTTTTAGATTTGGGTTAAGTCGAAGGGGAGAAAATGTACATTGTGTTGGAAAACTGTATAATGACAAATAGGGATGTGATACTGATGATATATCGATTTTGCAATAAATAGCGTTATTTTGCGGCACGAGACGACACCAATACTTTTGATACTTTTGATGCGATAAGGCTGAAGTGCTTCACTGCTTTCACGGCAATAATAGAGAGTAGAGGGCAGGACTTGGACTAAACACTATCACACTAATGCACTACTTTTAATGGTAAAGTTTTATAGTTAGAAATAAAATGAACTTCTTAATTTGTTCATTTTGGAAACAGGACAGTGGATTGTTGTGTAATTGAAAAGAAATGAAGTGATTCCACAAACCCCAGACGGCCAAGTCAGGGATCATTTATTAACTTATTTGGGAAAAAGGTGGAATGAAAGCAAATATAAAATAAATCATAGAAAATATTAAGCATGTAGATGTTTATAAAGGAACTATTTTATATTATTATTTTATAAGTTATATAATATAAGATATAAGTTATATAATATAAGATATAAGTTATATAATATAAGATATATAAGATAAGTTATTGCATACACCAATGTATGCAGACACTGCACAGTGGGCATCTTTAGGAGCTGGGATTTGAACCCCCAACCTTCCAATCATGAGACGACCTGCACTAACATCTGCGCCACTGTTCCCCCATTGCCTGCCTCTGCCATACTATTCCCTGTCCATTCCAACCAGGGAAATTAGTCTGGTCACGGAGCAATTGGAGCAGTTTGAACAGGCGGGCCTAAAATGCACAGATTGTCAGTGAATTAAACCAATTAGCAATTAGCGGACGTGACGACAGCTGTAGTCCAACTCACAAAATATGAACTGAATATAAACTCACGAGCACGCGGAGGCAAAATCCTCGACTACTTCATCCATGATTAGTTTTGGCTAATGTTAATGTTAATTGAACTAACAACATAGCAGCACAGCGAGTGACCTTGTAACCTTGTCAATTATCTGTGACGGTCGTGATTGGTTCAGCTAGGCCTTAGCCGCCAATTAGCAACTTGAGCCGTTGTTCCACATGGCGTGACCGGGCCGCGCACGCCACGATCTACGTGCACGTATCGACTCTACCCCGCAGACCTTTCTGTTTCCACCACACACACACACACACACACACACACGCATTCATTGTGGGCAAAGCCGCACAGAGCCGCACGCTGTACAGATAGTCATTAAAAGAGCCGCGATGAGAACAAATGTGGACAAATGCTGTCATCTGGTGGGGGTTATGGAATCATTCAGAGGAGCCAAGCTGTATTAAAACAGAAAAGAAACCGCTAAATACAACTATGAAGGTAAGCTACATGCAAATGTTATGCTAACACCAGCTAAAGCTGCGCTAACAGCGGCTAAATGCTAATATCAGCAAAATCCCCTTTTAGCACAGCGGTATGATGTTGTGAAATATTAAATCCATATGACCTGCATGTCAATAGTGAGGGCTGTCCACTCTCTCGTTGCCAATCAGAGGCCAGCAGTCTGTTCACGTCACAGACACGGGTTATCCCACTTTGGCCACAGCCAGAGGTCGGTCCCAAAACCTATACTTGGTCAGACCGGTTTGGCACTGGCCTTTGTTATGGAAAAGCTCGACAAAGAGGGGCTGACACGCGCCTGCATGTGGAAAAGAGCCTTTGTTTACCGTGTATGTCCAGACCCACCTTCTTTCGCGCAGAAATAAAGTGGGTGTGGTTTATCAAGCTAGTTTTCCCATATCCCGTAAATCTCCTGTATTAGAACAAAATAATAATAAAAGATTCCTCTGCCTCTCCAAACTTAACTGTAGACTCGCGAGAAATGCTGCCTACAGTGTTGTCGTGCGGTTAGCACAGCTGTTAAGTGTCCTGTTTTGGCCGGGAAACTACGATATTTTACCCCGTCTTGGAGCTTGGTTGTGGTGATGGAACGAGTTACGGAAAATGTCCCTTATTATCAAATACAAAACTTGACAGACCTGCACGATATATCACACAAAATATTGAATCGGGATATTAGGTGATGCAATATATCGCAAGAAGCCACAATACATCACTCAAGTCTGACTGAGATCGACAAAGCTTTTTGCAAACTCAGCCAATAGATTAATTGAACTTATTAATGTGTGGAAGTTCAGTTTTAGTCCTGATGTAGTTTTTGTTTTGTTTAAGTCTTGTTTTGATACAATTTGCTGAAAAACTAGTTACTTGAAATTTGTGTTTAATCAGAATGGAACATATCGTGTTGAAATGGTTTAGTGAAATATCGCATTAATATCATTATCGTGATATTACACAGCTCTATTGCATATCACCAGTTATTTCAATATTGTTCAGGACTAATATGGCATCGCCTAGTATGACAATGACGATAACTTGGTGCTATACTGTGCAGCCCAAATATCCTTCAATAAAAAATACCTGGATTGAATTTAATGTCTATAGTCTGTAAGATGCGACGTAACGGTTTCCTTGCATTAGCACTCCGCTCGTCGACCCGAGAGCAGAGGTGACATTCCCCGGGAGACCCGCATCTCAGGAGCTTCTGGAGGGGATGTTAAAAATAGCCATCACAGTAAACACGTCCCAGCGAACAATGGATTCCCCAGTGCTACTTGGCAGACTTTGATCCATTGTAATGTGGCTTTTTGAAGACAAATTAAACTTCCAAAGCGTGTCTCTATCTGTGGATAGCAGCCTACGGAGAAGTTAGTGCTGTAGGGCAGATTTGGCAAAGCTGAATCTAATCCTGGATTGAGCTGACAGGGAACACTCCTCCAAGAAGTCTATAAACCGCACATAGAGACCGGGCGAGTGGCAAAGAGGTGGCAAACTGCAACAACACCAGGATGACAAATGTTGGCAAAACAGCAACGTGTGGTAGCGCTGGTCGTGCTACAGACTGCAGTATCAAAAGTTTTGCAATGTTTCTGCGGATGGATCAATCTCTTGGGTCTTAAATGCCTTTTTTTTAAATCGCAGATGAGTTGTAACTTTAATGTTTCTCATCATAAATAGCGCTGGGTATCGTTGTATTGTTTAGGTAAAAAAGTTTAGGTACTACTGGTACTTGTTCTCTACCATCTTTAGAGAACAAGTTTGGAAACTCTTGGGTCCAGGGACAGCATTAAAGGAAGTTACTTGGGTGTTTCAGCTCAAATTAAGGACACAAAAATAAAACAGTCTTTTATGGAATAAATTAACATCATTGTTTAGTTTTATTGTTCGGTCAGGTATTGGTGTTGTAAATCAAGTATTGTTAAAGAACCAGTACTGAAAAACTAGTACTCTTTTCAGTTACTACAGGTCTACGAGGAGGGCATGGTCATTTTAAAACTTAATTCTTTAAACAGATACTTTGCACTATTAAAAATTACAGTAAACGCTAAAAAGTTGATATATAACATTTCTGTTTGTACTTTGTTGCTTTCCATGACTGTAATAATTGAACTTGTCTACAATATCATAAATTCTTAAAGGAACAGACCACCGTTTTTCCATACTGAGATATGTTCTTACCGGAGCTTAAACGAGTTGATACGTACCTGTCTGGTCTTTGTGTATGCCCTCGGTCATGTAAAACGAACAAAGATGTTGTTATCATTTAGCCTCTCCCAGCATATTCCTATAGCTCCAAATGGGGGTGAAGTGAGAAGCGACCAAGCTCTTCCACGGGCACAAAGACCAGACAGGTACGCATCAACTCGTCTAAGCTCAGGTAAGAACATACGTATCTCAGTATGGAAAAACGGTGGCCTACTCCCTTAAGAGAATGGCTCAAGCTATAATAGCTCTTGATACGGCGTCCGGACCAGTTTCCAAAGACCATTTTCAATTGATACGTTTTACTCTTTGAAACGAGAACAAGGTCTAGGTGTAGGTCTACGACAGGTGCTCTTCAATGGACTGGGCACATTTAGAAGAATCACCATAAACTTTCGACTAGGCCTGGGTATCGTTACTTTTTTTTTTTTAAATACCAGTACTTAAATACTTTGCTTTCGATACCTGAACAATACTTTTTTTGACACCTATACTAAAATATTTGTCATATTGAACCATAAAATTGTATTTATTTTATACTCCTTTGAGATAAAATGTTATTTATTTTATTTTGTTGGCCAATTATAGGGGCAAAAGAAGTATGTTGTATGTATGAAAGATAAAGATCTTGGACATGTACCCTTGTCTCTGTATTTGTTCTTGAACACTGTCTGATAGTTTTGTTTATATGGCTCGAAATAAACTATTCAATTCCATTCCATTCAATTCAATTGTATCATTTATTTGAGGTGAAACAACCAAGAAACTTTAACTACAAAAGGGCAGAAAAAAACATTTTCCACAGTATATTTTTCCCCATCGTACAATTTCTGTGCAGCGTTTTTTCCCCAAATTGTTCCCAATATTTTGTCCCATTTCCCTCGCATTATGTCCTAAATTTTTGATCACCAACATCAAAACTTGAATATAAAGATTTCATTTATTTTTTCAATACCAGTGGTACCTACACAATTTGGCAGTTTTCCTAAATGTTGCGACCTTTTTGCAGATTGCATTCAATTGTCAGATTTGGTGCAGCTTAGGGCTGCAACGATTAATCGATTAAATCGATTAACTCGATTAGTAAAATGCTTCGAATATTATTTTCCTGCTTCGATGATTTGTTTAATTAATGTATCATTAAAACCGCGTGAAACAGGGCCGCTTACGTGCCCGGAACTTTAAGTGGCGCTTGTTTCCGCACGACCGCTTCTGAAGAGCACAGCTCAGTCTATGGTAGTAAACAACAGAGCGGAGCTAGCTGTGCTAAAACTCGTAGCCAGGCAGAACCAGGTAGCAGAGCGGAGAACCAGGCCGTCGAAATCATCAAAACACGGCTCAAACAAGAAGAAACTCAGCAACGAGAGGTGAAGATAGGACGGAGGCTAACGAGGCGAAAGGACACGGCTCTCCCCGCTATCACGCTACAACAATGCTAACAACTGCATCAATGATGATTTCATTCATCCACTGTTCAAAGTGTGACATAAGGTAAAGTATGATGGCGAACTTATCTCCTTTCCCTCCTCACCAAACGCAGACTTTAACATCCTACTGTATCTACTTCTCCCTTGCTGCAAAGTTTTTTGCACTAAATATCTTTACGCTGCATCTACGATTTAAATTAAGATAAATAAATCCACAGATCTAAATATAGTGACCACCTCTTTTGGTTGTACTGCAGAGCCATGTCGTTCTCTGTCCCTCCTGGTGCTTAAAATGTCCCACTTTTTCATTGAAGCTTACCTCATGATTTTATTTATTTATTTATTTTTTAACTGCTTTATAATATATTGCGATCTGTTGCTAGCCCAGTGTTATATACGTTGTAATAGTGAAAAGGTGTGTGTCCTTTAGTGGGATGAAAATGCCTGATCTATAAAAAAAACTAATTCCTCTGTACTTCAAGGTTCTGCCAAATTGTCCCACTGGTCTCTGTTTAAACTATTTGAGGTGGTCACACTATTTCAAAAGCAAAATAAACTCCAACACAGTCATACTGTTTCACCTGTACTTGAAAGTTTCTCATATCCATCCTTTCATTGCTCACAACAAATACATTTATGAACCATGCAAATTGACACATTATTCCCTGCTCGATGGCAATACTATGACACAAATAATTAAAATGTTTCCCTCTTTTAGGAAACCCCTAAGGTTGAGATCCTGGGAAAGAAATTAATCACCTGAGCTTCAGCAGAAAATGTCAAGATTATGTCTCCAGTCAGGACCTACTTCACTTGAATAAGAGTGAAAGTACTGATATAAAAGACACTATGAAGCTGCTCTCTCTCATCATCATGGACATAAGGACAGGTGTCTCTTTATGAGAGTCAAATGTTGCTGCTTTTGAGACAAACTGATAAGATTTGAAGAATAAATTATGTTATTTCTAGCAGAAAAATCCTTTGTTTAAAACTGTTTTTCCTCCTTTTATAATCTGCTCTAAAGTCATGGAATTTAGTTTTTCAATATAAATAAAATACTTATCAGATTAATCGATGTAAATAATCGATATATTAATCGATTACTAAAATAATCGATAGTTGTAGCCCTAGTGCAGCTGTAGGACAAAGTAACATGCCAGAGAAATTGCACTATATGAGAGATAGAGTGTACAGCCCCCACTTACCTCTTCTCCACGCTCCCTAAAATGCCCAATTTGAAGGCATTTTCAGCCCTGAGCGGATCCATTGGATCCACTGCCCTAGAGGTGCCTCCGACCTCCACGGAGAGAATGGGACATGCCTTGTGCACAATAGTTGCATAATAGTAAAAACGTGTTCGGTGCTCAAGAGCTCGCAGCCTGCAGGCAAACACGGAGACGAGCCCTGTGCAGATGACAGGAGTTTTAACGACCGAGAGGAGCTGAGGGGACAGGCCCCGTTAATAAGTAACCGCAGGAATTATGCACGTGTTAAATAATGGAGGTCAGGGCTAATTTGAATACGAGATACGATACAAAGGGTACGCAAAGTTTAAAGACTTTCAAAATGATATCTCTGCAATTACTGGGCCGATCCACATGAAACAAAAATGGGCACAACGTTTGATGTCTTCTCTGTCAGCGCAAGTAGATCATTTTTCCCATAAAGGTGAACTAAAGTGGTGGCAATATTCAAAAGTAGAACATTATGACGGGTTTGGGGGCCTAATTTCAAACAGATATTGATCAGATTAACAAGGTCAACAAAACATATCAGATCACAAAGGCATTTTAGGTATTACACAGGAAGAAAAAACATCTACAGAGGAGCTAAATGTGGTTCTTGCACTTAGTTTGGCAACTCATGTTTTAGATTTCTTTAGACGTTAAGAACCGCTTAAAATGTGCAGAGTGACCAGTTTTGACTTTAAAACATGAATCAATAAAGAATTGAAATTGATATAGAGAAGTGTATTGCCTTTGGACACAGTGACCATGGACAGCAACAATTTCATTACCTTTACTACGTGAAAGGCATACAGTACATAGTTATGGTCTTCACTTTTCCCACATTTTATTATGTTAAAGCCTCATTCCAAAATTGATTACATTTTTTTTTCTCATTGATCTACACACAATACTCCATAATGACAAAGTGAAAACAAAGTTTTTAAGAATGTGTTATAAATGTATTAAGAGTAATATTCTGAAATATTGCATGTGCTTAAGTATGCACACCCTTTGCTATGATACTCAAAACTGACCTCAGGTGCATCTTGAGGTGTGTGTCTTTCCAAATCAAGTCCAATCCATTTAATTTTGCACTGTTTTTTTTTTTGCAGAAACATCTCAAGGACGATCAGTGGAAAAAGGATGCTCCTGAGCTCAGTTTTGAGTGTCAGAGCGAAGGGTGTGTGCATACTTATGTACATGCAAAAACATTATAAAGCACTTTTTTTTTTTCACTTTGTCATTAAGGGGTCGTGTGTATAGATCGTTGAGGATCACTAATTTATTGTCAAATGTGTTCTTGTCCTCTTACTACATCGACGATGCTTAGTGCTTGTAATTAGGTGTTACTCAGGAAGCCAATTCTTCTCCCATGGCTCTTGAAATGAAAAGTGTGACATCCACTTGCTCAGCCTAAGCGTAAGGAAAGGTAAGCTAAATGAGAGAGTGCCAAGTTTTGAAACAGGATCCAGGTTTTGTACAGGCAAGCATCATCTTACAAACCGATGATGGACGCTAATGAGAGGCAAGGGGAAGTAGTCCATTAAAACAGACTCGTAAAACCAAAGACTGACCTCGCAAATACAATTAAAGCAATGAGGCTCGATATAATGGTACATTTGGTAATACTATAAAGCTTGGAATTATGCAAGTAACCAACATTCATACTAAAATTATGACAAAATGCTCTCATATTAAACGTACAACAACTGTAAACAACGTGTCCAGTCAATGTTATCCCGTCTCCGCCATGCTACTTTGCAAATTTACTGCTTTACACATTCAGATGAGACTAAAAACATAAGACAGTTAGCCAACATTAGCTTTTAGCTCAGTGAACCCAGCATCGATTTAGCAACATCCAGCTAAACAAACACACTTTAGCATTTAACAAAAAGCACCAATATAAACTGGACATTTGTTTCCCTAATGGGAAGATGTTAGGACATGATCTTCGTGCATTCAATTATGGATACGCTAAAAAAACACATTGTCATGACTTGAATAACTATATGCTATGAGTGGCTAAAGCATAATTTAGCACAACTGAAGAGGAAAACATTTTTATTCTTAGCTGAACTTTCACATTAAAGCAAGAAAATGAAGACCTAGTCTATTTTACCGAGTGTAAAAGCATCCATAAGGCTGGTGTGTCACTAGATGATGCAAACGCTCCCATGCTGTCACAGCGAAGCTAACCTAGCCATGCTAACAGCAGCAGCTGGCATTAGCGTCACTATTTACAACAACACACTTGCCTGGATAAACTTCACAAATCCGACGCGATCGGAGGGGCAGTAATTGTCGTGCTCGTCCCGCTGATTGTCGTCAGGTCCCCCTGGTAGATACAGTGAAGCGATAATGTCATAGAGCAGGAGGAGAAATCCCTTCCAAATCCGACTGGTGTGTGTCAAATCCTTGTGAAACCTCTCCACTCCGACCCCTTCACCTCCGTCTCCTCCATCCACTGAGGAGTGGAGCAGGGCGCCATCTAGCGGAGACAGGTGGATCAGACAAAACACGGCAGACCTTCAACATTGGGGCATTTATGATGACATTTAGGAAAAACCATTCATTTGGAGATGTACATTTGGAAATTTGAGACATAAATGTTAGATTTGATTTTTCATGTGGAAATGAAGTTTGTTAAGATAAAAAATCTCAACATGGACTGTTCAATAAAATTAAAATTACAATCAAAATAATGCTCCCTTCATGTGCTCTGATAAAGATGATTCTTTCCAGTAGTGAAGTGGAAATAACGAGTGCATTGTGTTCAAGTGTTTTTGTGCCGTAGTAAAGTGAAACGTAAAAAAAACACTATAAATAAAATACATTCACATGAGGAAGCGGTTTACAAACCGCTGAACTACTGTTACTTTGTATCTCCTTTGATTAAAAAAACAAAAAAACTTTTTTTTTACAAGACGTTAAGTGGAAAAAGACACAGTATCGGCTTTGTAACATTGAGCTAAAAGACATAAAAACGTATTATCACTGCTCTCTGTCATGTTGCTGGGTCAAAGGTTGTCGGGAACTCGGGCATCAAAATGATCTCCTAGTTTCCCAGTGGAAAATACGAGATGAGCAGGTGTTCATGTGCAATTTTCCACTCTGCAAGTGGTATTTACCATAATTATGAGAGCACATGAAGGCAGCATCCGTGAAGCAGGGTTTCTACAGGTGCCAGCAAGTCCAATTTAATGCTTTTTCATGTCATTTTAATGCCTAACTACATTTTTAATGCCACAAATGTAAAAAAACAGAACGTGAAATTTGTAAACATTCAATCAAACAGGAAAATACATGTTGATATTCTAAATCAAATTGGACACAACAGGCAACCTTTGAGCCAAAGATGGTGGAACATTTCAGTCAGAACTGAAGATGAATTTGTTTTAGACAGTTTTTGACAAATGTATATAGTAAATAGTAGAGCGATGTCAGTGAGAGGGTTCTGCCTCTAAGGATCTTTACTAGAAAATGTAGATTTAATGCCAGTTTCAATCTGATTCAATGTTTTTTAATTACTTTCAAGGCCTTATTTTTGGGTGTTTTTGGGGGTCAAGTCAACCTGGGAGTTGGATATCAATATGTCAAAAAATGCATTTTGAGGCAATACAAATCATAAAGGATGGTTGATTGGGTAAAAGAAAAAACTGCATATTGTTTAAATTTGACCATTTGTTTCCAGGTGAAAGGTACAAACTCACCAAATACCTAAAAGTTAGATGAGACCTAAAATACTAATAATGGAAAACTATGTATTCAAGGGGGAAAAAACATTTATTTTATAAAATAAAGGTAATGCAATGTTTTCTGAGGAGTGAAACATAACAGAAAAGGCTTCAATGTCCTGTGTGTGTCTACAGTTCATTAGTTCATTACTCCATTAAAGTTCTTTGGGATTTAAAACAATATTTTTTGTTTCACGTTCCCTAGAGAACCGCGCTTGAGGTCCCGCGGGCAAAAAAGGAGGCTCCTTTATCGTAGACCTTGTACTGGAACAGTTTCTTGAGCCTTTGCTGCCCATCAGGCTGTCTCCTTGTCCAACACACCTCCATCTACAAACACACAAACTGCTCATTACTCTGCCCTGGTTATATAAAAGTCTGTCACAGTTTACCTGTCCATGGATGTCCCTGCAGTAGCCCGTGGGGAGACCCTGTACTTGAAGAGTGAGCGTGCACTGGTGAGTCAGGCCGCGCAATAGCTGTTCAGCCCCTTCATCGTCTGCATCGTCCTCCTCTTCTTCACAGTGCACCAACGTCACCACATTTCCCTGCAGCGGCACAACAACAGCAATTAAACTACAGTTACAACATTCAAGTAAATCTAATGATTGATTTAAGGGAAGATAATTATCATTTCTTAATAATATTATCCGTTTATTTGATTTACCTTTTGAAAGAATATGATGGTAAGTTTTAGGATTACAAACAATGAAAGAGGATGCACCTTTATTTTTTAAATGGCTAGTTCTTAGTTATGATCCAAACTCACTCTTAACTTTCCTTACACATTTATAACATCCAAAATCTTCACTGGAATGACTTTATAAGCACTTTCACAACTTTCTGCGAGCAATACTAAACAACTTTAACCCTGCGCTACCTGCAGCTGGGAGCAGACAGTGGCCCTGCAGTAGTGGCTGAAGTCCAGCACCGCTCCCACACTCACACCGAGGCTGAGCAGGACACTCAGGTCATCCACCAGAAGCACCGGGGCCCCCCACTCCTCCTCAGGCCCCAGAGCAGCCGCGGGACCCCCGCAACTGTCCCGCACCAACTCAAACAAACTCTGCAGGCCCCTCGTAGGATCCCTGTGCACAAATAAGGCTCAACATGAAAGACATATCAGGGCCTTTTGTTCATTTCAGCACGCGGGCGGCTCTCAAATGGACCCTTTCGTTGTAAAGTCATACTGCAGAACATTTAACCCAATAAATTGAATAAAAACACTTGTGGGTCTTTATTTTATTATGGGTGTCTTATTGCAATGTGTATATTCACCTTATTCCGCCCCGCCCACTTTTGCCTCTTTTTGCCTCGTCACGGCACTTCCATTGTACTGACACTTCCAGTAGAGCGCAAAGTCCGTTCATTAAGCGGAGCACGAGGGAAAATGTTTGCCGCTAAAATCTGATGTTTAGTAGATTGATTTCTGTAAAATGTCCAATGTTCATTTGCACCAACAAGTCAAAACTGCACCGTTTCTCTGCACGGCCTAAAATCAGCTTTATATTTGTAACTGATTTTATCTTGACCTCTACAGTCCTATGTAAACTAATAGGAGTGAAGGGGCGGGCACAATTCATGACGGCACCCACGCAAACCTCCGTAATAAGGTAAATTGATGGCAGTGTGTCAAAATTAATGTTTTTTTATGCCCACATGCCGCATTTCTAATGCCGCAAACATATTTCATTTTGAAGGCATTCATTTTCATTATATTTATAATTTACTCAAGTAAGAGTAACATTACTTTGAGGTCATTTTACTCGAGTAGAAGTGGAAGGTGGTGAAAAAATACCTGAAGAAAATATTACTTGAGTACTGTGAGTAATTGTTTGAGTGAAAAGGTCTGATTTATTTTCAATGGTTTTGTTCCTCATAAATTGTGAGGAACAAAACATAAAATAATGTGGAATTTGTGATATTCACAAAGAAAATTCTAAGAAAATGTCTGAAAATAAAGAAAAACTAAATAATTCTGAAGAACAAAGAGCACAAGACAGACTACATCTATTTTAAAGATCAAAATGAAGCATTTACTCACAGTGGAAAAAGTCACAATTATTTTTACTCAAGTAAGAGTACAGATTCTTTATTCTAATTTTACTCAAGTAGAAGTAAAAAGTACTGTATGATAAAACTACTCTAAAGGCCAACGCAGACCAGAACGCAGCGCGCTGCAGCACGTCCTCTGACGTGCGTCCATGTGGGATTTCAACACACACCGGAGAGCGGCGTGTCACGGCACTTCAGAGGCTTTTCTCAAACCGCGCAGGGCTTTACACACGTGATTTATACATTTATCATAAATAAAAGAAGACACATTATATGTTCGTGTTGTAAGAGAGAGAGCAAACGTGGCTCTTTTCCGCAGGTTAATAGCGAGTTGGTGACACACACAAGTTTAACATGCTTCCCTTGATGCATGAGCCCTGACGATGGTTTCTCTGTCTCCACGGCTTCTCTCGTCCCTCCAAACAAAGTTCATGGCGGTCTCCCTGCCTGTCATGGCCAGACCCGCCTCTGTGCCTCTGCAGAAGGTTAAAAGCCTGTTTTTTCTCCGCGGCGCGTCACTGCAGCCTTGGTGTCGTTCTCTCATCTAAAATAAAGGAGGCGGCTCTTTTACCGCACGTCAAAGCGTCTCGGTGTGCGTTGGCTTTAAGAAGTTCAATTTCTTCTAAAAGTTACGCAAGTACATGAGTAAACGTAACTGAGTACTACCTGCTTCTGGAATCAAATATGTTGTTCTTATTTTGGATACAGACCATAATTGTGTGGTATCACCGGGAACTGTAAATGTTTATTACACTGATTACGGGGTAAGCGTATACAAGCTTTATAGCTTCAGCCAACTCCTTTTTTGAGCTTCTATAACTGGATAATGTGAATGTTGTAAAAAGTTAAGAACGTAAACTGCAGTAGGATGTGTATTGGACCACATATTTTCCAAGAAATGTAGTATTCAGTAATATTTGGAAAGACATTTAAGGCTCTGTATTAGTAAGGAACAACAGATGAAGAGAAAATATATAGATTTTCACTTTATGTTTACCTCCCTGTTCTAAATCATCCTGTAAAAAGCACCTGCGCCAAGCTAATCCTGTAACAAGAAAATTACCTGATAAAATTAAGCGCGTCACTGCCTGCCTTGCCTTCATGTGGAATTAAATGTGCTATGGACTCCTGCAGACCCTCCAGAAACACCAGCTGCCCTTTCTCCTTCGCCTGGACCAGACTTACACCCTAGAGGGGGGAAACAAACAGGGCAGTCATGAACATAATAAAAAAGTGACAAAAGAATGACAAAAAAAGAGACAAAAATAAACATAAAACTATGAAAACACAACCAAAAAGGTGGGGTAAAAAAGAAGACACAAAATTGTGGAAATGAGGCAGCTTAGAGACACTTACCAATCTCTGACTGACCGCACTGTAATGACTGAAGGACTGTACCAGGCCCAGAAAACACACTTTACAGCGAGCTGGAAGAGAGAAAAAACACAGACCTGGAGTAGTATTTCATGCACAGAAATGGCTAATTGTGTGAGGAGCATTTGTGAGCCTGTCTTGTAGCTGTACACTTACCTCGCAGATAAAACGACAGGAAGTGGTGGATGAGAAACGAGGCATCACATCGTCTTTCTGAGATGACAATAAGCTCGCCCTGAAACACCACAGTATTAATTTATACGATGCACTTAAACACAGGCAATGCTAATGCTAACACCCTTTACTACAAGTGATACAATTATTATTTCACTGCAGTAACAACTTTTAAAAGCCTGTATCTACGTGGTAGTCTTAAATGACATTTAATAAAGAAAAGAAAAAAAGAATATTTACCTGGGTTATTTTATCCGGGGAAGTGTTCAAGATGCTGTTGAGCTCAGTAAACATCGCTAGCTAACAGTTTACGCAGTTTGTATTCAATATTGCAAGCACTTAAATATACATATAAAAGGTTTAACCATTAATGTGCGTGTAATTCAGCTCGAACAATATTATATCTGTGTAAAATACGTTAGTTTCATGGCAAATAGCAAATGTTTACTTGTGCCAGAAGTAGCCATGTGAGAAGAAAGATAGACTATGTAACAGTGACGTGCTACGCTGATAGCGCACGGGAATTTACTCATTACACATTTTTAGATCAATAAGAAAGTTTTAACTAATCTATACTATTTGTGGCAGTTATTCTGTTGAAGCAATAGCTCACTTTTAAACGGAGCAAACTTGTGTTCTTGATAAATGAATGTGGAACCTCTTTTCTATAGACGATCTATGTGTTGGGACTCTTCCTCTCTCCCCGCTGGGCGCGTGAGCACCAGGCGCCATCTTGTGGACGTAGTTCAGCATAACCACGGACTGACACTTTTCACTACCAAAACCAACGACACAGCATTAGAGTGGACACATGACAGGAAGATCTAAAGAAGAGTGTCGCTACTACTGAATAATCGGTCTTTTGCAGACGTATGACCAACAGCTGCTACAGGAGGGTACCATATCTGTGGCGTCGTCATTTCACACCTGTCGACAGCTGAGTTGATTATTGGCTTTCACTGACCAGGTGCGAGTAATAACACTGTAATAACACTGTTATTCCAGTCAAATGTAGGCAGCATGAACAATCAAAGCTGATTTCGGGTCTTTTTGTGTCCTTTATGTGAATTTTATAGCAACAAATCTTTTTATATAGTTTTGTATGTAGGCCTACCCGTGGTAAATGTGCAACATTTTCCAATTTTGTCTACAAATTTCACTTCAATACAAGCATGTTTTAATATTTTTATAGCCTTTTAAAGGTGGTATTTTGCATTTTTCTCCTTGTCCCTAGCTCATGGTTTGAATATGTGGTGCTCTATTTTTCCACAAAAAATATATAAAATTGTGTATTTTTTGTATAAATGTGTTAAAATACAATAGAATGTGTGATCCCTTATCATATTAGCTAAATATGTCAAATTCACTCTTTTATTTTTAATAAAATATAGCTGTCATTACCATCACATGTAATGTTTTTAGAGCTATAAAGTTTTTTTCAAAATTTGAATCTCTCATTATCCACATCAGTTTGTGCTGTCACTCCAGCACATGCTGGACAGAAGGTGGACATACATTTTGACCACGGAACAGTACGTTTTTGTGTACTTTTTACCCACAAGTCGCAGAAAAAAAAATATTGTGCGTCATTACCAAACTACTTCTAGTTGATAAATATTTTAAGATGTTTGTCTAGAAACCTCATATTTATATAGAAACACTATACATCACTGTTTAGCTAATAAATGGTTTAAGCTAGCTCTATTAGTTTAGCACAGTTAGCTTAAAAACTGTGAAATGTCATTACCGTCACGTGTCATTACCATCACATCATGAAGTGTGATGGTAATGACAGGGTATGAGTGGTAATGACAAATAATCCGTTTTCTCATTCATTGATTTAAGTTTAGTCAATTATATTTCTGTTTACAAGTAGAAATGTTTGTTTGTTTATTTCATATGTTACTGACCTCATTTGGGAGTTAAACAGTTTCATTATTAATTTTTTATTTGTGTTTTCAGTATGTCTTCCCCCAAATGGCTCCAAAGTCAGCATCACAGCGAGCAAAATCGTACAGAGAAAGAATTAAAGAAGACCCTAAAGCATATCAAAAGTTTTTAGAAAAAGAAAGAGAAAGATATAAAAAAAGGAAAAAGTCTGGAAAATTAAAGCCGATGGGGTTGGTGCTGCCATAAAACGCAGCGCAGATAAATTGGTCTCCAAAGGAATGGATCTCCCTAATGGAAAGGTGGTCTATGAATCTCTACAGAAAGAGTCCAAACCGAGGATGAAATCGAGAATCATGACTCCTTGCTGCCGGAGAAGATCGGTACAATGAAAATACACCAGGGGTCTCATTTATAAAGCCCACGTACGGACAAAATGAGGCCAAAACCTTCCGTACGAACTGTTCTGCGCCAAAGGTGATATTTATAGAAATCAAACTGAACGTGAAACATTACGCACCGCCACACTAGGTTTGTACCTGGCGTACGCAGTCCGCACTTTTCAGAAACGCTGCAAACACACGAGGAGAGGCGAGGGAAAGCAGCAAGGGGAGGTCGGATTGAGGAAATGAAGTCTGGTGCACATTTTTAAACTGCTCATTTCTTTATTTTCTACAGAAATTATTAAGATCATTAAAAATAAAATCTAGGAAATCAACCGTTGGCTTTGTGTAGTGTTTCAATCTTTCGTTTAAATACTTAATAAAAATATTGTAGTAATGTGTGACACTCAAAGACGTGCACGCTCATGACGCTCATGCACGGACACCGGAGCGCACTGCCGCCGGCTGCGAGCGAGAAGCAGGAAGGATCCGAGCCGCTCTGTGCTTTTAACCAAAGTCTGACCAACTCCTGTGGAGGCCGTGCGGATGGCTGGTCCAAGGCACAAGTCCATTCAGAGACGCTGCGTAATTACGCGCTGCAGCTCCACAACCTCTCTCTTTCTCATACCACCCGGACTCTGCTCCTCATTCATGCCCAAAGCGAACCGGTGCCTCATCCCCACTGCACGTACAGTAGCTCAAAAAACAATAGACTATCTGAGTGATTCAAAGCCCACCGAGCTTATTCTGTAGTTTCAGGAAATGTGAGCTCCGTGAACAGCACTGGGAAATATCACAATCAGCGTCTAAAAGGCTCTTCTTTACGTTCTAAAAGTGTATTTCCAAAAGTGTTATTGATGAGACTCTGCACTCTGCCAGTAGGTTACTTGTGATCAGAGAAACAGCGGTAACATGTCAGTAAAGATCCACCTCGGCCTCTGCCGTCACTGCTGCGGCGTGTGGCCCCTCCCTCTCTGCTCCCGGGGTCTCGGTAAAACCCTCTCATTATCGCCTCATGTTTAGGTAAATCTCATTCATAAGTTACTTTGCATATCCTTATATGGTGACATGGAGGCGTGCAGGGGGCGTGACGTGAGGAGGGGTCATGTGCGCATATTTCTGCTCCAGGTGGAATTTGTGAAGGGGAGTTTACGTGGTGCTGCGCGTACGGAGGGTTTCATAAGTCCCAATTTTTTTCTCCGTACGTGAAGTTTGGGTTTTGCTCGTACGGACTCTTATAGGCATATTCTCACGGACAGTTTCATAAATGAGACCCCAGGTAATTCACAGTATTTTATAATCAGGTTGTGTTCATGTGACATCATATTATTGTAAAGAGGTCATTAAAATTGAGCGAATGGTTAGCTGAGAATTCTAATGTCAAAATGCAGATTTAATTGTCATAGTTTATGGTTAATATCTCTGTCATTTGGAATAAAAAAAACTGTCACCTGGATCAATGTCTTCCCTGTGGCATGTTCAATCTAAGGTCTATTCCTCATAAAGCAGTCCAAAAGTGGAGGCAATATTCAAAATCCTGTGTGTGATGTTGGTTTGTACATAGGACTTTCAACCATAAGAATTATAAAGCAGATTTGTGACTTCAGTCACTACCAAATAATGACTAAAGAAAACATTTGGACATTTCTTTCAAAACTGGTTCACTTTTAAAGAGTTGAATTGGCCTGCTCCATCTGGCATTGTCACATGATTGTATAGCATGGGAACTTAACATATATATTCTTTTAAATTTTATGTAAATGTATAATTTGGTGTGAACTGAATAATACAATACCAATTGTTTTGTGTTATGTTTCAGATCATCACTGACAAGCCCGGCAGCATCAAATGGAGACCGCTAAGCTGCTTCTGTTTATCGAGCTTCTGTGGGTGCTTCGATCCCCAAACTGTGGATTTTGAAGCTCCACAACCCACAACTACTGACCGTTTAGTTGTCACAGAGGATATCATTGGCAAGTGGTGTGTGGTGCTGTACGACGGGGATGTTTACCCTGGAGTCATCCAGGAGGTAGACGCAGACAGCTCTGCATTGGTTAAAACTATGCATCGGATTGGTGTAAACCGGTTCTACTGGCCAATGAGAGACAACGTAATATGGTATACAGTACCTCAGAAAATATCCTGTGCCTAGTTCCTGAGCCGCAGCCAGTCACCCAAAGGCACATGATGCTAGATCCCACAGTTTGTAAAAAAATCTGCCTGCTTTTGGACCAGACAGCTTAGGCTGTTGATGTTTTGATTTATCTTTTTCTTCTCACTTTTTACAGTTATTGTTTACAGCATAGTTCTTGAATATTTGCTCATGAAGTGTTCTCATGTTTAATGAACTTTACATTGTAATGTACTTTTATAAATTACACATTACATTTTAATGGGTTACATTTTTGATACATTTTAAGAGTTAACTTTGTGCATTTATAGATACAAAAAAATGTTTTCTTACATAATTATTTGTTTCTTTGTAGTCGTTTAATAATTTACAACAAAAAAATTGAGTTTCTGGCTAAAAACCCAGCAATGAGATACAGTATTTCCTGATGTACTTAGCAATTAATTCAACTTTTCACTTTCAGATAGGTAAAACTAAAAAAACAGCAACAATATAAATATATTTGACAGCCAATACAGCACATCCAAGGACAGAAAATAGTTATATTAGCAAGAAAGTAAATGTTTTTTTGCTGATATAATCATTTTTTAATCAATATTATTTTTGTGATGGTAATGACATTTTTCCAGAGTGTCTGATAAAAAGAGCATTATTTTAAATCAGTACCAGTGGTTCCACTGGAAATGTGTCAGGCTAACCTCGCTCCAAAACTTCCAAAAAAAGAAATAGTTCAGTGATTTATATGCCACTGCATGTACAGTATGAATTGCTTATACTGTTTTAATGCACACATCTCTTTTGTATGATACATTTTGGTTCTTATGTTAATTCCAGAGTTGATTTGCTTATGTTTGTACAATACTTTATGATTATATGCCAGGTGTTGTATTGAAAATATAAATGTCAACATGAACAGTATTTATGTCATGAAAAAAAATAGAAAGGTAGCTGATACAAAATTTAATTGATGGCATACATAGTTTAATACAGTTTTCCAGTTGAAAAAAAAGGGAATGTACAGACAGAATAAATAGTGATGAATTATTTATTTACAACAATGCTGCCAGTCAAGTTGGTCAAGATGGCACATGCTTTGAGGAGTTTGTCTGCACTAGTGCGATGCACTTCCTCAACCTCATCCTTCATTGACTTGATGAAGACAATAGGCAACACTCCCTGCAGAATAGCAAATCTGTTTTTCAACAACCCAATCACCCTTTCAGTGTGTATTCTGACAGAAGATAACTTCCTACAATTATGAACTTCTTCACTGGGTAATTGATTGTGACCCTTTAAGAAAGATGGGATGATCAGCTCTACTCCAGGGCAGTCGGCAAACTCATCCCCCATGTTAAATCCACGGTCTGCTAATATCTGATCTCCAGGATGATGGAGATTGGCAGACATGAATCCACAGTCTCGCACAAGATTGACATCACTGATGCGGCCACCATACACTGGGGATAGATATGTAATAGCACCAACTGGGTTGCAGGCAATCAAAATCTTGACAGTTGTGTGTTTCTTGTATTGGGAGTAACAATGAGCATGTGTGGCTGGTGTGATTATCACTCTGCGTTGTGTGTTGCTGTGCTCTGATATACAGAGAGAGACCCAGGTTGTCGTTGGGGGGAGCAACGCTCCAAGCCCTTTTATTTCTGGTGAGCAGAAAACAAAATGTGGCTTTAGCCCAAAAGTACATGTGTCGACCCAACGCAGTCTCTCTCACAATACAGGAATCAAGAGAGTATAACATATATACCAAAGACATACCTGGCGAGCAGAAAACAAAGTGGCGCCCAAAAGTACATGTGTCGACCCAATGCGGTCTACGGACATAAAGGAAACAAAAACACGTAAGTAACAAATAATGACATATATGACTATAAAACAATATATGAACATAAAAGACAAATCAAAACCCCATTTAATTAAGTTTAAATGGGGCGATGGCAACCGATATCACAAAACACTCACCTCTCTCACAATACAGGAATCAAGAGAAAGACATGCCAAGCGTTGGACAGACAATCAAAATAAAATACACAAACACAGACTAACGCACACTCTACCAGGTACACTAAACACTGTAATAAAATATTAAATAGGGACGAAATAAACAAAGTCCCCGATTTATATATTACCCCGCGTGCAGTCCCACGCTGCGCCACACGGTGGCGCTCTAACCCAATTTACCAGGATTTAATCTGGCCATAACAACCCTGTTACACATGACAGGTCCTGGAGTTTCATTGTGGAGGGATGATTCAGTCCAGCCTGGTTTGCAAGATACTCAAACTTAGGCCCATGCTTCAATTTGACAAGAGTTAGAAAAAACTGATCCCTATGGGATTTTAGGCACACCTTTGTTGTTGGCAGTCTCAAGAAGCAGATTGAAGGTTGTCATAAATATATCCCATGTTAGGCTCGTGTAGTATTTGCACTTACGGTCATCTCCTTCAACTGTTCCCAATGAAAGTTTTGCATTGTTCAGCTCTTCTTGGAGAGCACTACACTTTTTGATGGCTTGGTCCCTCTCATTGCGAAGAAAATCAATTTCTTGGTATAACTGATCTTTGGTTATGTCAATTATGCTACCTTCGCAGTCCTTCATTTCACTTGACTCACAAGAATCTAACTGCTCTTGCTCCTCACTAGTGTCTGTGTCATTGGTATCCACATCACAATAACTATCTGGCTCCTCTTCTGCAGATAGGCTTGCCTGTAGAAAAGATCATAATAAATCATAATAAGTCTTCACGCAACATTAAAGTAATATGAATATAAATAGTATACAACTATTGTATAACACAGACAGACAGGTCGTTAAATCATGCATAGTCTTGGCAAGGCAAGGCAAGTTTATTTATACCGCGCATTTCGTACACAAGGCAACTCAATGCACCGTAGTCATTGTAAAGCCCTATGTCATTAATGATTTATACTACATACATAATTATTACAGATTCTCTCATATTTTTAATATGATTAACGTGATTTACCTGTTTGAAAATGTTCGGAACACACATAAACATATGTCACTCCCTCGTGTGGCTTCCATGGTCTCTTCCTCTCCGGGTCGACCCGCTTGCAGGCATTTGCCCACAACAATTGCCTTTCTGGATGTTTTTCTGCAGATGGAAATGTGAAAAAACGAAATAACTGTTCGTTGTTTTCATTTTTTAAAGATGGTGGTTTTTACACCGGCCAACTGCGCACCACTTGGGCATTTTTCTCACTAATTGATCAAGCTCTGACTTGCATTTGCCTAGTGTGTATTGCACATTCGCTGCTGATCTCTGCTGTTCAGTGTCGTGTGACTCACTGCTTCCTTTGCCTCAGCACAGCAGTATGACAGATTTCTGACAAATTTGTAAAAAAAAACATGCCATTTGAATGTAAAGGTGCATTTAGACCTAACGTGGCTCCCGCAGCGGGTGATTGCTGTGTATTGTCAATGTAAGAGGCGCGCACGTGCGTGGGTGATAACTGCTCATGGTTTTCTGTCCCTAGTATTTGTCGTGCTCATTAATAATGATGTTCCAGAGGAACATCATTATTATTTGAGAAAGTGACAAATTCTGGAAGGTGAGGCGTTTTGTGAACCGCATTCTGAAAGGCTGCAAATCTCAGGCTTGACCAGAATGTGTCTATTGATAAGCAGATGATTCTATTCACAGGAGCTTGTCCGTGTCGACAATACCTACCTATGAAACCAAACCCAGTTGCAATGAAAAACGTTTGTGTGTGCAACAGCAGTTGGTATTGTGCTGGACTTTGACATACAGTATATCAAGGTGCAAGTGCACTCATTGATCAGGTTGAAGAACCAGAGAACCTGGGTTTCAGAAGTTTGGTGATAGATCGTCTGTCTCAAACTCTTCATCCTTACACGTGTTTACTGTGATTGGTTCTTCGCTTCCATACAAGGTGTATGGTGGATAGAAATACGGCACAACAACTTTTTACTTTATAAAAAGAGGATAGGTCTTGATGCCACAGAAATGAATAATTATTGGCCTATATCTAATCTGCCATTTTTGGGAAAATCTTGGAGAAAGCTGTGTACACCGTGTTCCAAATGATTATGCAAATTGTATTTCAGTGCCATAAAGGGGGAAAAAAAGTTTTTCAATGAAACTCATGGATGGTATTGTGTCTCTGATGTCAGTTATTCAAAGAGCACTATCTCAGACGCCTGTGATGATTAGTTGTCAGATAAGTCCAGTTAAGGGAAAAACTACTGAAAAATCTCTGCTGATGAAAAGCGTGAAATAGTTGAATGCCTTAGACTAGGTATGAAAACCTTCAATATTTCATGAAAAATTAAGCGTAATCATCGTACTGTTAAGAGATTTGTGGCTGATTCAGAGCACACACAGGTTTGTGCAGATAAAGGCACAATAAGGACGGTTTCTGCCAGACAAATACATCAGATTAACAGAACAGCTGTTACAAACAGGTATTTGAAGCTGCTGGAGCCTCAGGAGTCTCCCGAACAATAAGGTGTAGGACCCTCCAGAGGCTGCAGTTGTGCATAAACCGTCTATCCGGCCTCCCCTAAACTGTTCATTGAAGCTGACGAACAGAAACGGCAGCAGTGGCCCAGAAATACATGAAGACTAATTTTCAAACTTTTTATTTTTTATTTATTGGAAAAGGAGGGACAATACATATTAATGAACATTTTCACAAATGTAAATATGCCAGATTATAGCCTTAGGCTAGTTTCCATCTGCAGACCCCCTGGCAGGTTGATGTTAAGCATAAGTTTGTAAAAACATACAGAGACACTATATACAGACTATGTACAGAGAGACAAGGACGAGTACAGTGATCACTTGTTAGAACAAACAATAAAAAGAGTGGACAGCAAAGGACAATATAGAAAACGGTAACGGAAAAGCATCGACTGTATTGCACAAACCCCAATATTGCACATACCCTGACAGACCTGATATTGCACTGTCCCATATTGCACCATTCTATATTGCACTGACTCACATTGCACCATTCTATATTGCACTGACTCACATTGCACCATTCTATATTGCACTGTCCCATATTGCACCATTCTATATTGCACTGACCCATATTGCACCATTCTATATTGCACTGTCCCACATTGCACCATTCTATATTTCACTGACCCGCATTACACTAACCCCTATTGCATAACCCATGTTATACTGATTCTTATTGCACAACCCGTTTTACACTGATAATTGTATCCCTTTTTGTAACTATCATGATTAACTAAACATGATCACATATTTGTGTGTCCCTCAGCCACTGACTTGTTCACTGATGAGTGCCGTGCAACCCTGGATGGTCAGATGGATGGAGTAGTGGATGGTTGGTGAATGGCCACCATGTCCCAACAAGGCTGTGACGTCAGCAAGGAGGTGGTAAGTCATGTTTTGGGCCGGAATCATGAGGAGAGAGCTGGTCCTTTCAGCTCCCTAAAGATGTGAAAATGACCTTTGAAAAATATGTAGAGTTTCTGACTGATCACTTTCTTCCATGGTTCAAAAAGAACTGTGCTTTACCTAACAAATCATCTTCATGCATGACAATGCACCATGTCATGCTGTAAAGAATACCTCTGCATCATTGGCTGCTATGGGCTTAAAAGGAGAGAAACTCATGATGTGGACCCCATCCTACCCTGACCCCAACCCTATTGAAAACCTTTGGAGCCTCAAGCAAAACATCTATGAGGGTGGGACGCAGTTCACATCCAAACAGCAGCTATAAGCAGCTCAAATAAGGGTCCTATGTTAAAATATAACTTGACCTGTTAAAATGTTTTTGATTTAAATTGCTTTTGATTTCAGTACACATGACCTCCTAATGCTACAAATTCAACAAATGACAATTTTCACCTTTAAATGTATTGAATCTATGAGTTGCATAATAATTTGAAACAATAGATTTTGAGTTGTTTACTATATTTTTGTTATTATTGGGACGTTTTTTTAAAATCACATTCATATTATCCTTTAACAGTTAAAGGCTTGAAAATTACACTGACTGTCATTTGAGTTTATGATTAAGAAAATCTTAGAAAAATGTCATTTGCATAATAATTTGGAATGCAGTGTATGACCGGCTGACAGAATTTCTTCTTGCAAATCATGTTTTTGATGTGTTTCAGTCGGGCTTTAGACCCTCCACAGCACCGAGATGGCCTTGATCAAGATGACGAATGACATCAGGCTAAATACAGATGCAGGCAAGTCCACAGTTCTAGTTCTGCTGGACCTGAGTGCTGCATTTGACATTGTGGACCTTGGGCTCTTAGAGTGTCAGTCACACCTTGACGATTTAGCCAGCATATGCCAACGTCCCAGAATTTCCTAAAACACTGGCATATGTAATGGCCGTCTTACAGTTAGTGAATTTTAAACTACTTATATGACCCACAAGCTCCCATTAGTGGATCAAATTTATCAAACAACGCCACCCTGGGTTATAGTGCCAGGGACACTTTCAGAAGGCCTCGCAAATTTGTGTGAGTGGACCATGAGACAGAAATATGAAAATTTACAATATTTAGATCTATCAAGTGTAAAAATACAATTTGATCAATTTTTTTTTCTATTTAAAATACAATATGCCTCATTCACACATAAAAGTCCAACATTGGTACAATAGTTAGACCCACCATTCCCCAAGGCAGCAGCCCCCAAATGTTCCAAGTTTGTGCCATGTCCTACCGGAGAGTCGCGCCGGTCCACGTGGTGCCAACTGGTTTGGAACGGTGCGTCAGCTGTGCGCTCAGGTACAGCCCACCTGGGGCCAGGGCAGTGTCGGCGCTAGTCTCTAGCAGTCCTTAGACTGTTTAGTTCGGATTGGGGGAGAGGAGTGAAGGGGATCTTGAACCAGGTGAGGCGGGGGAGGGAAGGAAAGGAGTTGGGGGGGAGGAACAAAAAAGCCGATGAAGGGAGAATGGACCAAGGGGGAAGAAGAGGCCCGCTCGGATTCCAATCCTAACTAGAAACTGTTGCAATGGCTGCGCCATTGCGATTGACTGCGGAACAGATCTAATGCAGAAATCTTTGAAACTCCTGAAGTCCTTGAAACTGTTGAAACCTTGAAACTGTTGAAACCTTGAAACTGTTGAAACCTTGAAACTCCTGAAATCCTTGACACTGTTGAAACCTTGAAACTCCTAAAATCCTTGAAACTGTTGAAACCTTGAAACTCCTGAAATCCTTGAAACTGTTGAAATCCTTAAAGCTGTTGAAGCCTTGAAATTACTGAAATCCTTGAAACTGCTGAAGTCCTTGAAACTGCTGAAGACTGCGGAAAGTTCCGCAGTCAATCAAAAAGGTACATTTTTAGACACATTTTATCCTATAAGACTGTAAAGAAGCACTTACAGCACACGCACTTACCAAAAGCGCTTCGGCGCGCCGTGTGCATTAAAAGCCAAACAGATTAAATTGAGTGCCACGCTACACAAGGAAAAGCTAATTAGTGGACTGTAAGTAAAGATTAAATTTAACGCTAACAAAACTTCTTACCGGAATTTGGCACCAGTGAGGCGCAGCAAGAGCCTGGTGTAACCCTCGTGCGTAAAAGCACTCGCCTGACGCTGCGCAATACAACCAGCGCCAGATTAGGATACAGTTTTAACACAAATGACGATATTGTGCAAGAAGACGGCTTACCTGAGCTTTTTAACGTAGATACGTGCAGCACGAGCACAAAGTTGTTCCAAAGTTGACTGGGCCAAGCCGTAGAGGCAAACACGCTGTGCGTAAACGGAAGCTAGAGGAATAAGGTTGATTTTAGTTCGGCAGAATGAATGAATGAAAGATTGACACGCAGTACTCACTGGAGAACGATAACGCTTTGGATCAATCACTGGTTTTAAGCCTAAATCAACTTGATTGGCACGATTGTTTGGCAAGGCTCCAGTCCGGCTCGTGCTGCTGCCAGCTTCCAGGCAGCGGGTGACGTCAGAGGCGAGAGAGCTCGCGCAGGTGAAGTACCCACCTTTTAAAAGCTCAGTCGGCACGCAATAGGCCGCCAGCGGTTAAAGGGGCCAACTACCACACATACGCTGAACTTTCTATGTATTTTTCAATTTATGGAGTTAATGTTGTTGACTAAGTTCAGGAGCAGGACCACGCCTCAATCAATCATCCTCTGCATACCAACCAATCCTGCATTCACCTCACCACGCCTCTAATTACCCACGAGCTATATATACTCACCAGGCCAAGCCTTCATTCCTGTCTGTTTGAAACCGTGGACCCCTGTTTGAAACTGTCGACAAACTGTCGACATGGTTACCACGGAGCAAGTACTCGACCTCAACCCACCGGATACGGATTCTGACCTGTTCTCCGGGCCTGCTGTCCGCTGCTGCGACGTTTCCTCACGTGCCCCGGCAGTGCCTTCCGTGGTCCACGTGGTAGGACGCTCGCTCGTGGGATTTCCCGAGGCTGTGTCCCCTACTCCATCGCGGGGCTCTATCCCGGGATCCTCCGCCGTCTTCTCCGGGCTTCCGGATGTCTACAGGACGCGGCCCGCCTGGTGGTCGTCTCCGCTGCACCCAGGGCAGGCCTTCCCGACCATCAAATCCAGACTCTAGGTCGTTGGTCCTCCGGGGCTTATCACTCTTACATTCGCCACAACCTCGACGATCTACGTCAAGCTCATTCAATTTTGTGCTCTTAATTACTTCTTTTGGGGGTCTGAAGAGCTGGGCTTTATCGAGATGGAGTCCCCCACCCACAGTCTCGCCCAGTTCACTCTACAATCCCTAACTCATTAAATTCTTTAATCGCACTTTGTTGTGGCGTGGTCCTTGCTAGGGAATGGGCGTATACATATGTGGCAGTATGCCTGCAGGCGGGGACTGCCACTTGTAGTTTTGAGGGTGATTGGCTGTGCTCGCCGGCCGTCACCTGATAAATAGCACTTCCTGTTTATTTGTCCTCTGACTTCCTGTACGCCCAGTCGCCCGGTTGTTGCTCCTCGTCACTCTCTATCTCAGGTAGTATCAGATTGGTTGCTAAATTTAAATAACTAAAGTTGGCAATAACTAGTTCCCATTAATGTTTAGTCTCTAGACCTTGCTGTCAAAGCCTCGAGCCAGGCTAATGCCCCAGCTCAGAATAATAATAATCTCTTTGATTTGTATAGCGCTTTTCAAGATACCCAAAGCGCTTCACAGCTCATTATTCATTCATTGGTGGTGGTAAGCTACTGTTGTAGCCACAGCTGCCCTGGGGTAGACTGACGGAAGCGAGGCAACCATCTGCGCCATCGGCCCCTCCGACCACCACCAACCACTCACTCACTCACTAGGCTTCCTGGTGTTACCAAACGGTCTCCCATCCAAGTACTAACCAGGCCCTTCCCTGCTTAGCTTCCAAGATCTGACGGGATTGGGCATAGCAAAGGCGGTATGACCACAGAAGCCTTAAGGTGCCTACACCCCAAACGCGGTTCACACGGCAGGTGCGATTGATTCCTGTGTATTGTCAATGGAAAGTGCGCACACATGTGCGGGTGATGAGTGTGTGGCGGCAGGTGCGGAAGAGCAGTGGGAATCAGCAGCAACACGCACCAGCTGTTCAGAGCGGCTTATTGATCTGACTTTAAAGCAACATCTTCTAAATCATAAAGACACAAGTGAAACAAAAACGTCGTCTGAAAGAGGAGGAAAATCATTATGCTTCAATAAACTTATGAAAACACAAACGTGGGCGCATTTAACAAGGTGCTGGATTACAAACATGTTTAAAAGGGGATTTTATCATGACATGATCGCTGGACAGACAGGTACTACACACTCAAACCCACAAGTATTGAAATAATATCTGCGAGAGGGAGAGGAAAGAGGTGAGATTTTCCTGAAGTGTCAGAGAAATGTAGGCTGGTTATTCCACTGTCACTAAAGTGCAAACAAAGAATCAGAAAACAGTTTTCATTCATATCTTAGTGCTTATGTAGCAGGGTGCACTTTGCACAACAGGGCGGCGCCAGCGTGCAAGCGCATAAAATCTCCGCAACTTCTCTTTGCGCGTCCTCTGACTTACGCCTAGCGTGCATGGCCGTAGCTACCATTGAGGTCACCGAGGTCCGGACCTCGGTAAAATTTTAGATTTTTTTTTTTTTTTTTTTAAGACACATTGAATCCTTTACTGCGCAAATGACTGTTGTGAACATGCGTTTATACAGGCGGAAAAGCCTTCTAATTCAGATGTGGATGAGCTTGTTCTGGACCTAAATGTGTCCAATCTAAAACCGAACCTCTAGAGCCGCTTTGGACCCGAGTGCGTAAAACTCCGCGGAGGCCGAGAGCGCGGCTGAGTCTGTGCGTCAGCCCGCGCTACAACAGCAGCGCCTTTAGCATGAACCGCGCCGAAATTTGATCGAGTTGCAATTTCTTTACTATCTGTCATAAAGATAGAGGAGCCTGTGCGTGCGCCGTCAGACTGATCAGAAACTTCGATTTACAACAGGAGTTTTCCTCTCATTCTGATCCGAGGAGCGAGAGGAGAAGAAGTGTCTGTGTCCCCTCCTCTGCCGCTAAACCCGTGGCTTTGTATCTGTCACATGTAAAGATTGTAATGTCCTGCGTATAAATGATCTTCACTTTAATGAGAGCTTAAACCAGCGCATTCACATTTGTAAATACCGGTGGTTTGACAGTACGAGGGGCGGGGCCTGATGTTCAGAATGAGCTGGTCACTGCGACAAAGCAAAACCCTCAGCTTTACCCGTTCACACCAACAGCCTCGTTTTCAAAACAATTAAAAACTGACATTTTCATTTAATATTTTTATTTAGGACAAGACATTCTTAATAGCCTATCACTCGGGCGAGCAAAAACGTGTTCAATGTGGAAAACCTGCTTCACTGTAATAATGGATGAAACAGATATTAAATAGATATTTTATGTTGTGATATTCATCGTGTCAAAGTAGGGGATATGTGACTCGTCACTAAAGCTTCAGGAGGTACACAGCTCCAAAATGTTTGGGAACCACTGGCCTAGGCTATTTCTGTGGCACAGTCTATCTGGTCCTAACATGTCCTCCTCACTGAAACAGAGAAAGAGATGAAGAGGATCAAGCAAAGCAAGTTAGTCTTCGGGGTCACAGGAGAAAGAGATGCAGATGCCCCGCCTCAGGTTCACAGCAAAAAAGTGAGAGAGAATCACGAAGAAGACGGGGAGAGAGTGCAGCTGGCATCCATGGCGTCTCACTAAAGTTTCTTTCAAAGTTTGACACGCTGGGTTTTGACATTAATCCGGTCTATTCTCATTCAGTCCAGGTCCAGTCCAGGTCCAGTCCTTAATAGTCCTGGTTTAGTCCTGTAGTCTCACTCAGTCCAGTCCTGGTTTAGTCCTGTAGTCTCACTCAGTCCAGTTCTGGTTTAGTCCGAGTAAAATTCCTAGTTGTGAACCTGCTCATAATGGCAATAAAACCTATTCTGATTCTGATTTAGTCCTATTGTCAATCAGTCCAGGTCTAGACAAGAATTGTGTTGGTTTTGAAATAGCTGTCTAAATAAAGCTTTATATTAAAGTTGCATTTTTTTAATCTGAGAGTGAGTGAGCTTGAGAGGTGAGGGTTGATGAAGCTGTTAGAGTAAAGAATTGGGTTAAGTTTTGCTAAGGTTTGTTGTTTGACCAAACTGTTCCAAAACTGGGAAGTGCTGTTAGTCAGTAAAGCTGTAATATACAGGAAAATAATAATCATGCATTAGTCTTATACAGTGCTTTTTCAGACGCTCAAAGTCGCTTTACAATTTCATGCATTATTCATTCACTCCATACTTGGTGGGGGTAAGCTACTATTGTAGCCCCAGCTGCCCTGGGGCAGACTGATGGAAGTGAGGCAACTGTGAGGCTCCTCCCGCCACCACCAACCACTCACTCACTACATTCACTCAGGCTTACTGAGTCTCCAAAAGAGCAACAAAAAGCAATTTTTGAAAACAGCTAAAGGATGAGATGAAAGTGGTTTTGATCACTTAAAATACAGGAAATTACATCTGAATCTTAAAAAATTTCCTGGGGGAGGACCCCCAGACCCCCGGTTTAAAGAATTATTCGGACCTCACTATTTTTTAAATCCTGGCTACGGCCCTGCTAGCATGTTGTGGCGTTTGTGCCGTGGTGCCCCATCCTCCACGATGCAAGATTGTCTCTGTCCTAAAATATTGTTAGCAAAGATCCTAATGTAGTTTCCTCTGTAGTACTGTTGTGAGCTCCCGCCGAGCAGCGTATGGCACTCTACTGTGGGCCATGGCGTGCGTCTTTGTCAGTGGTGTGGTGGCCGGTGTTGAGGGCGTCATTGCCACCCGGGCCGAAATAAAGTCGCTGATGGAGCACGGCTGCATACTTTAAGGCGGTATGTTATATCCACAAGCAGTGTGTAGATAAATGTACAGTTGCACTTAGCTAACTTAAACATCCAATCTACAGAAAACGGTGGCTCTTCGCGGTCGGTGTGCGTCCTGCTGTCTTGTTTTGCCATGTCTGCACCTCTATATTTTTTCAAGAACAAGATGTAAAATGGAATTTAACCTAGGGACTCTTATGGATATGATCTTATGGTTTGCTTTTAATGTGAGAATCATGAAACAAACCAAAAACTAAGCTATTGAGTGACCAATGAAATAAATACTGTTAACTTAAATATAATGTCTGCCTCTGCCTCAATCAACGGACCTGTGTGCTTTTGGTCCCAAGTTGAACTTAGGTGGTGTTGTCTGGCTTTAATTTTAATTAGATATCATTTCTCAGACACCCACAGCAACTGCGCAGAGTTTTTCCCCCCTATAGAATCACGCAGCAGTGGCTCGGCCTTATCAACAACGAACCTACGTGCTTTTAAGTTCTGGTGCTGGCAATGTCCAGCTGGCCTTGATTGGCGTTGTACCTGTCGAGGGACCTTCCAAGATCCCTGCTGTCAAAGCTCCAAGGATACTTCATCTGGTGTAATCGCTAACCTCCGACCATGGACAAGGAACTAACAAACTTGAGAGACGTGGTGCAACAGTTACGGAGAGAAAATGAGCTGCTGTGGAAGCAAATGGCAGCAGGCCCATTATCTACAGACTCTGATTGTAGCCTTAATAGCTACACCTCTATTTCTGATTCATATGACTGTGTATGCAGGGGTAGGGTGACCAGATGAGTTGACCTGAAATTCGGGACAGGATCCGCACACACACACACACACACACACACACACACACACAGAAATATATACTGTAACAGTGGACTGTAGCATTTGTCCACAATAATAACACTCAGATCTGCTCAAATAAACAACTCATGAAGACAGACCAATGCAGAGATAATAAGCTTTGTGAACATCCAGTCTTACCTGTAGCAGACAGACTGTTTTAGCTGAACTCTTACAGATGGATGTTTCTGCAGCTCTGTTACAGAGGTGATTCTTATACAGGCTAATGTCCGTAAATGCAAAGTGTCTAGCAAACACTTCCATGTTAAACCCAGCTTGGGGTCGACCCGTCATACCGAGCTTGGGGTCGACCCGTCATTCCGACACCCCGCCATTCCGACACCCCGCTATTCCGACACCCCGTCATTCCGACACACCGTCATTCTGACACTTTTTGGTACCGCTATTCCGACAATCGTTTTGAGCGTATCTGTTTGCCCTCGGCTTTTGTCCGGTATTTCGTGAGAATAGCTGATAAGATAGAGGCGTATTAACGATCCTCATGGCGCTAGAGGAGTCAGCTCAGCGTCTCCTTCCCTGTTCATCCCCGCTCTGAGAGTCCCCGCTGTCGGCCCATCTATGCGCATGTCTCAGTCCCTCTGGCTCGTGCCGTGAGATGGTTTTGGGCAAAGGCAGTGACAGGTGCGGGCTAGTCTGTATTTTACAACAAAGCGCTGAAGTTCGACGTGTGCGTTTTACACTCAGACACTGGAGCTGTCGCTCGAGGCTTTAAAGAGACTGAAAAGTGGATGCACCGCTCACAGCGCTGACCGAGCCACGCGCTCCCCTTCGTTCAAAACACTGTCCAAAACAAGTCCTTCTCCACGAAGCAGCGCGCATGAGGGTGTGTACAGTATGTGGGGCACTGAGCTTTTACGCATAATGGACACGCATATGACGCGCCCCACGGACAGCGCTCCAGATAACCTGGAGCCCATCATTAGACTCGCATTTACAGAAATATAAGTCAGTTGTTTTTGTTGTAAAATGTGATGTGCTTTTACCTTTTTTCAGATATTAATTATTTTTATTCTATTCAGGGCGCGTGCGTCATTGTGCATTGATATCCCACTTTATGCGCCACTCATAATTAAACTGTCCCACTCAAACTTAGCATTTTTATAACTTGAACTTTAATTTTATGCATTTCTGATTTGGACTAAAAACGAAAAAATAAATAAACTAATAATATTAACCTAAACAAAAATGATCAAAGGCATGTAGCCTTCGATCCATGGTTATTCTGTCTCAAAGTACATTTGGAAAAACACAACGTATGGTTGTTTAATTGTGTTTCCCGCAATTGGAATCAATAGAAAATATTGAAACGTGTAATGGCTAATAAATGGGGAGGAAATACTGCTAAAACAACGTCCAAATATTTTTGTTTACTGCTTTCTGATATGCTACCGGTTAACGCGGCCGCAGTGTTCGTTGTTCAACATCTACGTCCTGCGTCTCAGCAGCACATTTTGTTTATTATTATTTTTGTTTATTTATATTCTATATTGCGTCCTCACTCCTCTCTCAATGCCGCTGCCCATTACGCATTGTGCGTCTGCCTTAAAATGTCCCCACACTGAGGCGACGGTGACTGAATGGAATTAAGAAGAGCTTTTTTAAATAAAAAAAACAGTGTTTGTGCCACTGTTTTATTATTGCAGTTATGAGGAAGACGAGTAGACTAAAAGAAACACGTGCCAACGCTGCCTGCGATCGGGGACACTTACGCACAGGCATTGTGCAGGTCTCTTCATTCATCAGGCAAAATGTAAAACAATAATGATGCCCCAACACAAAGTTAGCCGCCTGTAGTGTTCTCTGGAGCCGGTCACAGCGGAGGGTGCAGGAAGGGGTTACTGGTCGGGGACACAAGGAACTGGTAGAGTTTTTGGAGCAGAGCGATGCGTCAGTCTGCACAGAGACAGCCAGTGCGCGTCTGTCCTGCAGACAAAGGTGCAGACCGCGCAGTAGACACTGAATGATAAGGACCGTCGGGTGGGCTAAGGACAAAAGTGGGTGTTCACTGGTCCACCCGTGGTGCCGCGTAATTGTGCCATAAGCCCTGATCACTGGCCATGCTGGCATGTTTCCTTTGCTGCTCTTCCTCATCGTTCTCATTTAATATGGATGGTTTTTATGTCAACTGCATTAATAAAACAGCGGCACAAATACTGTTCAACATCATTCAATCACAGTGGCCTCAGTGGTGCCTCTTGGAGCATCAGACAGCCGACGCACAGTGCGTAATGAGCGCATGACAGGCGGCGGCACTGAGAGAGGAGTGATGCATGTGTTGCCCCATTCGTAAAAAGATTCCCAATTTAACGTGCATATGGCTGGAGTGCAGCCATCAGAAGAAAAAAACTTGCTGAGAGCTAGGAGCGGCTGTTGCACGAGCCGCTGCACGAGCCGCGTGATGGAGTACGGACTCCTCCAGCGTCATCAGCTGGGCCGCCTTATCCAACGGGCTAGCAGGGGCTGGAGCCCAGGGGCCTACCATAGTCAAGGGCCTATCAGAATTAAAGAAAGAAGAAAAAAAAAAGTTGATTCGCTGATTTTCACGTCAATCACTTCACTTTGCGGCATGACTATCCTGCGATGATTGCGCTGCACTTCTATGTGTGTACCTGGAGTAGGCCCGCCCTATCTGTCCCAGAGGGCCTATCAGATAAAAGCGAGATCCATATTATACTGCAATTTGTTTGTTTTACCTGTCAATCACATACTGCGGTATCAACTGACCAATTGGCTATAATTAGTCATAGCATCACATTGACACTATGACAAGTTCTAGCCAATCCAAGCGCAGAGAAAGTTCAGACGTAACTCATGTACGTAACGCATCTATTCACTCATAATATAACTTGATGGCGACTCGTTGTGAGAAACAGAAATGTCGGGGAAGAAAACGTTTGAGAGCGATGCACAGAAGAGAAAGAGCGGCATGAGAAAGAGCTGATGAGCCAAATGCCGAAGCTAACGGGCTTTTTAAAAACAACAAGCTCAACCAGCGGTGATGAAACCGGCGCCGCGGACGCAGGCAGATCCACAAGCCGCGGCGAACTTGCACCCGCAGCCGCTGCAGCCAGTGCCTCTGACACGGGAGGCGGAGGCCGCGCAGCCGACAGCGAGAGCGGAGAGGAGATCGTGGGCTCTCAATCCGGTGAGGAGGAGCCGCTGGAGGAGGTGTCACTGCCTTCCCCGTATAGCCAGCCCCAGCCAAGCACCAGCTATGCAGCTGCCATTTCACCGCTACGCCCTTACGAGTCGGGGGGGGGGGGAGAGCTCGGACCATTGGAGCAGAGAAGGAAAAAAGCGCCGCTGAAGCAGACACACCTCCCGCTGCAGGAGGCGGAGGGGAAGAGGACTCGAACATGGACCCTTTTAACATAGACCCTGCTCGATGAGGAGAGCGTGCCATTGTGCCAGAAAAGGTACGTGCATATTGGGCCAAAATGGGACCAGAACGCTGCCAAAACAAGGACGCTGATGTGTCTGCTTCAGAACGCCAATTCAAAAACAGAAACGTTTTTTTTCCAAAAGCCATTTTATGCGCAAACTCATAAATTGTGAGAATGTATACAGAGTGGCTCTGCTATTCCCCACAACGTGGAAATAATAATAATAATACATTTTATTTATATTGCACTTTACATTTCAAAGAAACCTCAAAGTGCTACAACAGGTAAATTAAAATCAGATAAAAACAAAATGAACATGACATATTGCATTTTGTTTTGCCTGCAAACTTTTTGGGGGGCAAAACAGAGATAAGTCAGCCTTTTCCAGTGTTGGATTCCCTGATTGGAAGATTGAGATTTTGATACACAATGTAAGGTGTCATTTAACATTTATTTTTGATACATGTAGTAGCTGGGTTGGGGTTTTTGTGGGATTTTATGGTTTGGGGGGGGCCTGCAATTCTGTTTAAGCCCCGGGGCCTATGGGTACATTAAGGCGGCCCTGGTCATCAGCTATTCTCAGGGTTTTGTTTTGTGCCCAGACAACACGGGAGCCGCGAGAGGGAACCGTGTAGAGACATAAAGAAAATAACACTGCATTATCTGGTCCTATAGGCTCTTGTGATCGTGACACTTCATTTTCGAAATCTTTTGTCTTGTGTGAGTGGATGTGAGCGTAAATATAGTTAATTCTAGTAGGCCCACGTATTTTTGATAATTATCTTTTGTGTCGGAATAGCGGGACGTTGCACAAAAGATAAAAGTGTCACCACTCCGACAAAGGGGGGAAAAAATGTCGGAGTGCCGGGACGTTTGATAATAAATGGAAACACCGCCACTCCGACAATTAGACCTCAACGTCGGAGTAGCGGTGTGTCGGAATGGCGGGGTAACCCTGCAGCTTGTGCTGTCATTAGCTCTTATCAGGCACCATTCTGTCTGAAGTCCGCCTCATCTCAGGGCACAGAAGTTTGTTTGAATCCATATTTACCTCTTTGTTTTTACCGCATCTACGAGGCCAAACGGCCGGGGCACAAGCATTTACTCCCGCCTGCTAAAATAACCAATGGCTGTGCGAGTAAGGAGGGACTTGCTAAACAGCAACCGAAGAGTGTGACGCTGACAGGCAGGAAGAGCAGCCAATTAGTGTTCAGAACAGAAGACCATGCTCGAACCATGCAAAAACCGCATGGTGTGTGTTTACAGTGGAGAGAGAAGACACAGATGAGCACAGGTCCGCGGCTCTGGTACTCTACAGGAGTTCTAACATATTTTTCGGGACAATTTGGGTTGGATTCGGGATTCGGGACGAGAGCCTGGATTTCGGGACTGTCCCTCAGCGGATTACCAGCAGCCCTGGACTTGAAGACAGACCCAGGGCTCTGCAGAGACGGTCATGTTATCAGAAAAGATTGTGTGGACCAAGAAATGTGGCCTGCATGAACGCAGCGGCTTCAGGGGCTGTAATGATAATGGCAGATATTCATGCGGCTCCCGCAAGTAATGTGTTTAGACCTTGGTTGTAAAATTGTCGGGACGCCAATTCAAAAGGGAGGGGAAGAATGTGACAGGGTGAATATTGTCCCTTCTGTGTTTCTGTATGGCACTTCCTTGTTAGTAGCTCGTTGGTATAAATGCAGCTCAGCTGTGCATTGCAGGTAAGCTGCCCTGCTTTCCTGCTGCTGTGCTGTTTGTGCTGATGCCTAAGTGCCGGCTAGTGCTTTCACTGAGCCTTGGTGTGAGGCTGCATATCCACTGCTAAAAAGAAAAAGGTTTCATTGCTGTTTTATTTGGGTCCGTTTGACTGTTTGGTTTATTTGCAGTTTGAGTTTGGAAAGCATGAGCTAGTCCTGCCCTGTTTGGGGTGTGTCATAGACCTCATTTTGAGAGGTGAACTGCACAAATGAGTTAACAGGTTAGTCAGACTTACCTGTTGGATCTATGTACCCTCAATGCTCTTTTAAATTAGTGAAAATAAAGAATACTTTTAATTGAGATAATAAAAACTCAAAAGTTTAGTTGGACTCTTACCACAGTATTTCCCACATGCTTACCTGTGGGCCTGGGCTTGAGGTTTAAAGGTCAGATTTACCTTCTGCCCGCCACCGCTTGGTTACATATGATATTACAGTTTTTGCCCCTAAACACTATAGCCCCATGCTTAGACTAAAGTAACACAATTTGAAGCTTTGTTTACCATACCTCAAACACATGTACCCATATCTTAAACAAAAGCGCTGCTTTGCACTCTAGTTACAATTCTGCAACACACTTACTCCTGCATACTACACTCGATTTCATACATAAGACACTTCGTTCAAAAATGAAATCTCAGGGTGCCATTTGGAAAACACATGTATCCAAAATACAAAACACATCGGGTAACTGCAACCATTCAAATACACACCTGAAGGCACTGACATGCAAAACTGAACAATCAGCCAGCTACAAAAAGCCCTCAGGTTAGCCATTTCAAGAACTTTGCAAGCATAGATGGAGGGAGAGCGAGAGGCAGAGGTAAAGGCGGAGGAGGACACGGTCAAGGTCAAAGAGGCCATGCACGGACCCCTATTTCTGATGAGCAACTTTGGTAGACCATGTCATCAACCATGGCCTGACTATGAGGGAAGCAATCCATGGATGGTTTCGACATGCAAGGGGATATTTTCCCCGGTGCCTAGAGGGAGAAGACATTGCTTGTGATGTCGATGCGGTCCTGTGGCCAGACTCCAACAGACGGTGGGATCCATGAGCCCACGTATGCACAATTGCCATGATTTTCTGTGTTTACAGTATAGTGTTTTCTAGGGGTGTGCTAAAAAAAAATCTATATGGGAATATATTGTTGTGGACTTACTTATCTTATCTGTAGTCTGTTCATTACTATTCACATGGTGTCTCCTGTCCCACTCCCCTTGGGAGTGTCTGTCTAGATCGAATGGAGGAACCCGGCTGAACGGAGGAACCCGGCTGAACGGAGGGACCCTGCCCACTGGATTGACAACGGGGACCGGATGGTCTCGATCCTGGCCCTTCTGCTGAGGGGATCCCATCGGCCTGGGTCTCTATAGCCTGTCCGTCCATGGGAGTGGATCTTTCCAGCCTGTGGTTCTCCCCGAGGTTTCTCGTTTCTCCCACCGGGTTTTTGAGTTTTTCCTTGCCGTGCTGGAGAGTCTAAGGACAGGGGACACCCGCGCCGCTCGTCGCCACTGCTGACGCTCATTTGGACATTATGTTTGCCTGGATACTTGATTTAAATGTTGTAATCTGTAAAGCACTTTGTGATGCCTTCGGTATGAAAAGCGCTTTATAAATAAAGTTTGATTGATTGATTGATTGGACCTCATTATAATACACGCATCGATACGGAGGCTGTAAAATCGATACTTTATATTATTTTTTTAAGAGGCAGAGGGACGGCTTGAAAGCTGCTCGTAGCCGCAGAGTTCACATTGTTATGTTGTTGTTGTTACTATGTGGGATCATTCAGACGGCAGTATACGTGCTGCGCATGCTCTGATAAACGTAGAAGAAGAAACAAGATGGAGGACAGCGGGAGGCTAGTTTCGCCCCTAGCCAGATTTAAAGCCGATATTTGGCAGCATTATGGGTTCTCTTTCAACATTCGTTTCGGTATCTCACATATGGGAACGCTCTCACGCTGTTCCCCCAGAAGCCCAGTTACATTACGCCAGTCCCCCGACTGGCTGTCAGACGTGACGTCGCTCCCCAGAGGAGGAGGGACTTCCTCCTACTATAAGAGCGCCACAACACGTCATAACATCAGTCAAAAACCTCTTCTCGCTCCCAGAAGCTTTCTCTCAGACGGTGAGTGGTTAACGGGATAGCAAACTGTTCATAGAAAGAGCTAATCACTCTGACGCCGAACGCTACCTATTGCCGCATCGCCTTTTTTCTGAGATTTTCTGTAGCAAGTCTGTCACCAAACAGGTGCTATTTTAGCGAGTTATTTTGGCACTACGTTTCTTCCTCACCATGGAAAAAGACGTATTGCCACCGAAGCCGTGCAGGTGTGGGAATAAGATTTCCGGAGCACACAACCATGCTGTTTGTGCTTCGTGTCTCGGGCTGCAACATGCCCGTGATGCATTAGCCGTCCCGGTAACCTGTGACCACTGTGCACGCCTCTCTTTAAAAACCTGCCGCCGAAGACTCGCGCGCCAAGCGAACTTGTCGGGGGAAAATCCCGTACTGGGGGCAACCATTCCCCCTTTACAGGAGGAGCCGGAGGAGAGGCCTGGTGGAGTCACCTCCGCGGGACCTAGCTGGGCCGAGCGGGTTGATGCTGCGGACCCTCTCTTAGACCCGGACGAACTGGACTTGGGCCTCACGGCCACAGGGGACAGTCTCGCCGAGTTTTCCGACTCCGGGGATGAGCCCATAAGTCTTCCCTCCGAAGAGGAGGACGACTGTATGGAGCAATTCACCCTAACACAGGCCGCAAGGCCGGGAAGTGCTGCGGTCACTGGCAGTAGCGGATCACCAACTCCGCCTGCTGGCGCACAGGACTTGCATGAGGTTTGCCGTAGAGCAGCTGCAAAGCTGGGCATCACGTGGCCGGAGGCCCCTGTCGAGACCGCGAGGTCGCGTTATGAGGGTCGACGACTTCCAAAGGCTAAAACCTCCACAAAGCAGCTCCTACCAGCCTTCCCAGAGTGCCTGGAAGAGGCCACCCGGTCCTGGAATACTCCTTTCACCGCGAAAGCCCCCGCCCTGGGAGGGGCTGGGCTGGACTGGGATGGCATGGAGGAGAAAGGTTTCACTCGCCTTCCCCCCATTGAACCTCTGGTGGCATCTCACCTCCACCCAACGCAGAGGTCCACCATGACCACTGCGGGCCCTGCGCTGCCCTCCAAAGCGGATTGTTTCCAAACAACGCTGACGGAGAGGAGCTACAAAGCCGTGGCTACATCAGTGAGAGCCCTCAACGCATCCTCCCTGCTTTTAGCCTACCAGGCTGAATTACAGGACGAGATGTCGGCCTCACCCAGCGCGGAGATGTGGGACGAGCTGTGCGTGGTCACTGACCTCTGCCTCCGCCTGCACAGATGCGCTGTACAAGCATGTGGCCGAGCTATGGGAGTCATGGTTACCCAGGAGAGGGCTAGATGGCTCAGCCTCTCCAGCCTCTCCCATAGAGACAAGACCGAGCTCCTGGATGTCCCTGTGGACCCCAAGGGCCTGTTCGGTTCTGCTGTTGCCACCATGCAGAAGAGATGCGAGGAGAAGAAGCGTGAGGGTGAAGCGCTACAGCTTTGTCTTCCTAGAAAAGCGTCGCCACCTAAAGCCACACTTTAGCTTCCTCCACGACCTGCACCCAGACAGGCGTTCCGCATCCCCAAACGCCCAACGCCACCTCAGCCACAGAGCGGCGTGTCTCCTGAGCTCTGGGGTGCGTGGGCCAGAAAACCGTTTGCCCCCAAGGTGAAGCCAGGGACTCCACAAGTCCAGCCTGCCACCCAGGGTGCAAAGAAGAAGAAGCGGGCTGCCTAACGTGCAGCTGCTGAGGAAGGGGAGCAGGTCAGGCCAGACGCCGCTCCCCGCCCCACCATTCAGCGTTCAAGTGGTGCATTCGAGGCTCGGCAAGCGACATGCAGAGACTGTTGCATCAGCGCTCAACGTTCACGACCCGAAGAGAAGGACATTTTCTGCGGAGAGCTCAGTGGAGCCACAGCAGCTGTTCTCAAACTCATGCCAGTGCCTTTGTCCCTCTCTGCCTCTCAGTTCAATAAAAATGTGTTCTTGCAAAGAAATACATGCCTGTTCCTTTGCACACCCAAGCCCCAGGGGGGCACAGTCACACATGTTGCAAAACATACACATAGTGAACACAGAAAAATTGAACAATACCAAGTCTCCCTCAGCTCTGCGAGACCCGCTAGAGGGAGCCATTACACCACTAATGAAGCAGCCTCCACTCTCCACTCAAGCGGACACAGGGAGCAGGCCCACTTACAGTGGCGAGCCCCTGGGTCCGCTAGCGTCCCGCGCAACACAGTGGCTGGAGTGTGGGGCCTCGAATTGGGTGCTGAAGACCATCACCAAAGGTTACAGGCTCCAGTTCGCGGCTACTCCTCCCAGTTTCGGAGGTGTACTGCTTTCGCAACCGCAGAAGAAAGAGGCTTTGATCCTACAGGAGGAAATAAAAGCTCTTTTAGACAAAGGTGCTATCCGAATTGTGCCACCAGGGCAGTGCCAGGCAGGCTTCTATTCGAGATATTTCCTTGTCCCCAAAAAGGGGGATGGGTTGCGTCCAATACTAGATCTTCGTGCTCTGAACAAGTACATGAGAACATACACGTTCAGGATGCTGACACACACAGCTCTAGTGCGCTTCGTGCAGCAGGGCGATTGGTTCGTGTCAATAGATCTGAAAGACGCATACTTTCACATCCCTATATACCCCCTCACCGAAAGTATCTAAGATTTGCTTTCCAGGGGGTGGTTTACGAATACACAGTGCTCCCATTCGGTCTCTCTCTGAGCCCAAGGGTATTTGTGAAATGCACAGAGGCTGCAATAGCACCCCTGCGAAAAAAGGGGCTGCGTTTAGCCACGTATTTAGACGACTGGCTACTGGCAGCTCAGTCTCTACATCAGCTCCAGGTTCACACCAGGCTGCTCTTATCGCACCTGTCTTCCCTGGGATTCACGGTGAACTGGGACAAAAGCGTCCTTATCCCGTGTCAGAACATAGAGTTTATAGGCCTGCACCTGGACTCTGTCGCGTCCAAAGCACGACTATCGGCGGACAGGATAAAAGCTTTATCAGCTTGTCTGGCCACCTTCCGTCGAGGCGCGCTGCTACGCTTCAGAACGTGCCTCAGGCTTTTGGGTCTGATGGCATCAGCCATCGTCGCTGTACCGCTGGGCCGTCTACACATGCGGCCTTTTCAGCGGTGGGTTGCAGCGCTGTGCTTAAATCCGTCGCACCACGGCCACCGCAGCGTTTTGGTAACTGCGGAATGCGTCCGCGCGCTGCGCCCCTGGAGACGCGAGGCTTTCCTGACCGCGGGCGTAGCTACAGGCACGGTCACGTCAAGGAAAGTTATTACGACGGATGCCTCTCTACGAGGCTGGGGCGCCACACACGAAGGCAGAGTAGTGAGTGGAAAGTGGAGCTCACAAATGCAGTTGTGCCACATAAACTTCTTGGAGCTCCAAGCCGTGTGGCTGGCATTACGACACTTTCTCCCTCTAATCAGAGGACAGCATGTGTTGGTCAGTACGGACAATACCACTGTAGTGGCATACGTCAACAAACAAGGGGGGCTGCGCTCACATCAGCTGCACATGTTGGCACACAGACTGACTGTATGGGCCAACTCTCATCTACTGTCACTGCGAGCCACACACGTTCCCGGTCTTTTGAATCGAGGAGCGGATCTCCTCTCACGGGGCAACCCTCGCTACAGAGATTGGAAACTCCACAGCGGGGCTGTGACACAGATATGGGAGAAATACGGCAAGGCCGAGGTGGACCTGTTTGCGTCACAAGAGGACGCTCAGTGCCACTTATATTATTCTCTGATGGATCGGAGCGCACCACTGGGAGTGGACGCACTGGCACACGAGTGGCCACGCACCCTCCTGTACGCGTTTCCCCCGTTAGAGCTGATCACTGCTATTCTCTCCCGGGTCCGGGAGAAGAAGCACTCCCTAATCCTCGTGGCCCCGTATTGGCCAGCGATGTTTTGGATGGCGGAGATATTTCAACTTCTGTGCAGCCGCCCATGGCCTCTGCCTTTGCGCAAGGATCTTGTGACGCAGGCGCGCGGGGAAATATTCCACCCTCATCCGGAGCGCCTGGCTTTGTGGGCCTGGCCCGTGAGAGGCTGAACTTATCCTCTACGGGTCTCCCGGACAACGTCATTGCCACTATACAGAGCGCCAGAGCTGCGTCCACTCGTAGTGCATATGACGGTAAATGGCGTGCTTTTGAGGAATGGTGCGTAAATTCAGGACACGTCGCCTTTCAGAGCCCCGTGCCTGCTATTCTAACTTTCCTCCAGAGTTTGTTGGATAAAGGGCTTGCTTTCTCCACCATTAAAGTGTACTTGGCCGCTATATCGGCCTGCCACGTTGGTTTTGGAGATAAAACGGCTGGTCAGCATCCGCTTATATGCCAGTTTATGAAAGGCGCACGACGCCAAAAAACAGTTTCAAGGAACCTGGTCGCTCCATGGGATCTTACGACAGTGCTGAGCGCTTTGTCTCGCCCACCATTTGAGCCGTTGCATGAACTGGAGTTAAAACTACTCTCTTATAAGACGGTTTTGCTGCTGGCATTGGCATCAGCCAAATAGTGTGAGTGACATACACGCGCTGTCTGTTAACGCATCATGTATGCAATTTATAAGGGGGGGTTCTAAGGTTTTATTGAGACCTAACCCTGCCTTTATGCCAAAAGTCTTTAACCCGACTTTGTCATGCCTTCCGATTGAGCTGTCTGCTTTTTCACCTCCTCCGTTCTCTTTGGAGGAAGATCAGCGGCTCCATGCGCTCTGTCCGGTGCGCGCGTTACGCACGTATGTGGACAGGACCTCTACATTTCGGAAATCTGAGCAGCTGTTTGTATCATGGGCCCAACCCCACCGGGGTAAGCCCCTTTCCAAACAGCGTTTGTCTCACTGGTTGGTGGAAGCTATTGTAGCGTCCTACAACAGCTGTGGGCTTCAACCCCCTGCGGGACTGCGTGCGCATTCCACTCGTGGCATGGCTACCTCATGGGCACTCTTCCAGGGCACCTCGGTAGAGGAGATTTGTGCAGCAGCCAGTTGGGCTACGCCTCACACCTTTGCCAGGTTTTATAGACTGGATGTCACAGGCCCTTCACTGTCTCAGAATGTTCTGAGCGTGGGGGCTTCACACTGAGTGTCTCTGTAGGTTTTTATTATCGGTCTTCGAGTAAGCTTGTCTGGCAATACGGGAGTCTCGACATCCCATATGTGAGATACCAAAACGAATGTTGAAAGAGAACGCAAGGTTAAGAAATTAACCCCGGTTCTCTGAGACATGAGTGAGGTATCTCACCAGACCGCCCTTCTTGCCTGGAGCGAGAAGAGGTGTGCTTGCTTTGACTGATGTTATGACGTGTCGTGGCGCTCTTATAGTAGGAGGAAGTCCTTCCTCCTCTGGGGAGCGACGTCACGTCTGACAGCCAGTCGGGGGACTGGCGTAATGTAACTGGGCTTCTGGGGGAACAGCGTGAGAGCGTTCCCATATGTGAGATACCTCACTCATGTCTCAAAGAACCGGGGTTAATTTCTTAACCTTGCGTTTTATAAAATCCCCGGAAAGTCGGATTTGGAAATGGAGCACGCGGTGTGTAAACACTGTAAAATTGAGAAGTACTGTAGCAACACAACTAATTTGCGCCTTCATTTTACGCAGCACCACCAGCAGCTGCTAGCCACCGGCGGGAGCGCTAATGCTAGCACAATAACAAAACAGTCAACGTTGACGGAGAGTTACAGAACAAAATACCCGTCCAACTCACCAAAGGCTCAAAGAATAACTCGCGCACTTTTGTACTACATATGCAAAGACTTACGTCCTTACAGTGCCGTTGAAAATGAGGGCTTTAGAGAGCTAATAGCAGAATGTGAGCCACGCTACGCCTTGCCGACTTGTTGCTTTATCACTGAAACAGCTGTCAGAATCAGAATCAGAATCAGAATCGGTTTTATTGCCATGGTTTGAGAACAGGTTCACAAACTAGGAATTTTTCTCGGTGCAAACATGCGACATAGAACATATAACACAGTTAAGATAAAAATAAGCTAAAAAACTTTAAAACTATAAGGCTATTTGGGGCATGCGTGAAAAATATTAAATAAATAAGATAAAATAAAGTGACATATGACATATAGACAACAACAATTTGACATTGAACAACAGCGGGAATGTATTAACAGATGTAGGCATATAAAGTGATAAAGTGATTTAGTGATAAGTGATAGCAGCGTGTCTAAGTGTGTACACACCACACAGTGCAGTGCAGATACATCCATGAGTCTGTAACTGGGTTATTGGGTCTTGTTATTGTTCATGAGTCTGATGGCGGAGGGGAAAAAACTGTTCAAGTGGCGGGAGGTCTGGGTCTGGATAGACAGTAGCCTCCTGCCCGAGGGGAGAGGGGTGAATAGTCCATGTCCAGGGTGAGAAGGGTCAGCTGTGATCCGACCCACACGCCTCCGGGTCCTGGAGGTGAACAGGTCCTGGAGAGATGGGAGCGCACAGCCAATCACCTTCTCAGCAGCACGCACAATGCGCTGCAGTCGATGCTGGTCCCGTTCTGTAGCGCCGGGGTACCACACGGTGATGGAGGAGGTGAGGATGGACTCGATGATGGCCGTGTAGAACTGCACCAGCATCTTGGTTGGCAGCTTAAGTTTCCTCAGCTGCCGCAGGAAGAACATCCTCTGCTGGGCCTTCTTGATGAGGGAGCAGATGGTCGGCTCCCATCTGAGGTCCTGGGTGATGGTGGTGCCCAGGAAACGGAAGGAGTCCACGATGGAGATGGGGGTGGGAGAGTCTGTCAGGGCGAGGGGGGACGCTGGGGCTGTGTCTTTCCTGAAGTCCACGATCATCTCCACTGTCTTCTGGGCGTTCAGCTCCAGGTTGTTGTGGCTGCACCAGGACGCCAGCCGGTTCACCTCTCTCCTGTAGGCGGACTCATCACCGTCCGAGATGAGCCCGATGAGGGTGGTGTCGTCCGCAAACTTGATCAGTTTAACGGACTGGTGACTGGAGGTGCAGCAGTTTGTGTACAGGGAGAAGAGCCAGGGGGAGGGTACACAGCTCTGAGGAGTTCCAGTGTTTGTAGTCCGAGTGTCCGAGACGATCTTCCCCAGCCGCACGTGCTGTCTCCGGTCCGTCAGGAAGTCAGTGATCCACCTGCAGAGGGAGTCAGGCACGTTGAGCTGGTAGAGCTTGTCTCGTAGCAGTCCAGGGAGGATGGTGTTGAAGGCAGAGCTGAAGTCCACAAACAGGATCCTGGCGTAGGTTCCTGGTGAGTCCAGATGCTTCAGGGTGAAGTGGAGGGCCAGATTGACTGCGTCGTCCACAGACCTGTTGGCTCTGTAGGCAAACTGCAGCGGGTCCAGGAGGGGGGCGGTGATGTCCTTGAGGTGGGGCAGGACCAAGTGCTCAAAAGACTTCATGACCACAGACGTCAGCGCCACCGGCCTGTAGTCATTAAGTTCTGTGATCCGTGGTTTTTTGGGGGCAGGAACGATGGTGGATGATTTGAAGCAGGACGGCACGCGGCATGTCTCCAGGGAGGTGTTGAAAATGTCTGTGAAGACGGGAGCCAGCTGATCCGCGCAGTGTCTCAGGGTGGAGGGGGAGACGCCATCCGGCCCGGTGGCCTTCCGCAGTTTCAGTCTCAGGAACTGCTGGCGCACTTCCTCCTCTTGGATGGAGAGAGCAGGGGGGGAGGGAGGGTCTGTGGAGGCCTTTGATGAAGTGCTGGGGTCATTGATGGTGGTGGTGGAGGTGGGGGGGGGGCAGAGGTGGCTGGGTTCTCTGGAGAGTGAGGAGCCGATGGGCGCTCATGGCGGCAGTAGTGTGTATTCAGACCCTGGGCGAGGGACAGGTCGTTCAGAGCCCGGGGGGCCTTGGGCTTATAGTTCGTGATGGCCTTGAGCCCCCTCCACACTGCTCCCGGGTCGTTTGTGGAGAATTGCTGTTGGAGACGGGCTGAATATACAGATTTGGCATTTCCCACTTCCCTCCTAAAGTGGTATTTTGCCTGTCTGTATCGGTCTTGGTCTCGATTTCTGAAAGCCGCCTCTTTCTCCTTACGTAGCTGCCGCAGTTTGGGGGTGAACCAGGGCTTATCATTCTCATAACAAACCCTGGTGCGCGTTGGTACTATGCGCTCCTCATTGAACTGGATATATGAGGTCACAATGTCCGTGTATTCATCCAGGTTGGATGAATACACAAATACATGAATACAACTATATGAGGAGGTTAAACAACAGGTGATCCAATCGATTTCAGAAGCCAGCCGAGTGGCAGTAACGTGTGATGGGTGGACGTCTAGGGCAACCCAGTCCTACATTACTTTAACATGTCACCACGTATCTCCTCAATGGGAACTCGTCTCACACGTACTACAAACGAGGGTGATGTACGATAGCCACACTGGGGCTAATATCGCTGATCTACTTCAGGAGGTCTTCGAGGAATGGAACATCGTGGAGCCAGTATTAGTCACAGACAACGCAGCAAACATGGTAGTTGCAGCTGAGATCGCCAAATTAACGCATTTTACATGCTGCACAACGCGCCCTGAAGACTCCCTCCGTTTCCAGATTATTAGGCAGGATTCGCCAAATTGTGAGCTTTTTTAGGAAGAGCACAATTGCAAGCCACGTCCTCAACGATAAGCAAAAATTGTTGAATCTGCCTGTGCACAAGTTGATGACAGATGTACCTACCAGGTGGAACAGCGCATTTGAAATGCTTGAGCGGTTCTTAGAACAGCAGCCTGCAATTTGCGCAACATGCCTCTCCACTGAAGTGCGTAAGAAGAACGCGAAGGACCTTTGGACTTTATCAGAAGCTGACCTTTCAAATGCCGAAGATGTTGCTAAAGTCCTGCGGCCACTAAAAGTTGCAACTCTTGTTATGTCTGAATAGAAAACACCCACAGTGTCCATCATTGCACCACTCCAGGCACAGCTGTGCCAAAGCACTGTGATTCTAACTAGTGACTCATCCATCACAAGGGACATTAAAGAAGCACTGGTACAAGACCTGGGGAAGAGGTATACCAACAAAACCTTCCTGCAGGTGGCCTCAACCCTTGACCCACGCTTTAAGGCGCTGCCTTTCATGTCAGAAGAGGAAAGGGAGATCATCTATGCCACTATTGGAGCCGAGGCAGCTCGATTATCTGAGGTTTGCATTATTATATTTACTGCTATTTTCTAAATCTTGTTAAGAATAAAATACAATTGATTGAAAAACAACTGCTTTAGTAAAATGCTAATACAAAGTAAATGGTGACATATACATTTGTTAAAACTTTTGATAAAGACATATTTTTACATTTATTTTTCAGAAAACTGCTGGTAAAGATGACCCTGTTGTTGAAGAACAGCCTGAAGATGATGCCATTGCGACACAATCCTCACCCTGCAAAAAGAACTGTGCCCTTTCGGACTTGTTTGGAGAGACATTTTCATCCCCAAAGCCAAAGGCCACTCGCACCACATCTCCCATTGATATAGCAATGAGTGAGCTCAAAGCATATAGAGAGGCAAAGCCATTGCACACCTTTTGGTGTGCCCCGGAGGAGACGCTCCCGCAGAAGAAGTAAGCGTGGAGGTATTTTGATTAAAATCAGAGCTTACCTTCGATCCGGACAGAAAGGCGGCTATGGAAACCCAGCTACATCTCGGGGAAGTGAGCGTTGTCTCGTCTCCGTATTGCCCAGTGGTATCCAGGAGGGGCATCAGCTGATGCCGTCGCAATTCTGAGCGGCTCCGCACCCGGCGTCCCAGAGCTGCTAACCACCGCGGCGTCAACCAGGAAAACCTTCGCTTGCTAGCACGAACTTCTTCACCGAAAAACGTGGATACACTTCGCATGGCACTGCTTAATGTCAGGTCGCTGGCAAACAAGACCTTCGTACTCAACGATTTCTTCGTTTCCCAGCATTTGGATATCATGTTTTGACAGAGACATGGTTACGTCCTGGTGAGTCTTCAGCTTTCTCTGAACTCCTTCCTCCTGGCGGTTCGTTTTTTAGCTCTCCCCGTACCTCTGGAAAGGGTGGAGGGCTAGCCTCTGTGTTTAAATCCAGTCTTAAATGCCGACAATGTCCAGCAACAACGTTCTCAAGCTTTGAACTGCAGTTGATTGAAATACAGAGCACTGTGCCTGTCCTATGCGCGCTGGTATATCGACCTCCAAAGTTTAACAAAGACTTCATTGCAGACTTTTCCGACTTTGTAGCAGGAACTGTTCTTAAATATGATCATTTTTTAATAGTGGGTGATAGGGGTGTTGAAAAATATCGATTCGCCGATATATCGCGATATTACGTCGCGCGATTCTCGTATCGATACAAAAGCGCCCGTATCGATATTTAAACATCTATTTTTGGGGAAATATTCATTGCAGCGTCTCTCTTTGGTCCTGCACTTTTACTCCCGCCCGCTAGATGGCAGCGCACCGCGCAGCCCGCTTGAGTAACACTAGAATTTAGTGAGAGTTAGAGAAACACAGGAAGAGCTTAGCATGGAAAAGAATGAGCTATGAGACGCTACGGGGCTCTTTTAAAACTGTACATTTGGCTTTGGCTTTTACAGCAAAGACAGAGACCTGGATTATTACGAGAGCCACCAGCTTTGTGCATAATGCTGAGTGCGTCGCCGCTGCGTTTGGAGAGGATTTATCTTCGTAGCATGGATTTATCTTCGTAGCATTTTATTACGGAATTAAACGAAACCGAGGGGAAACTACAGTAAATACAGCATACTCATGTTAAACCTGTGTCTCGCCACTGCAGTACTACGACACAAGTTTAAAAAGAGCCTGCTGTATGTAGTTTCCCCTCTGCATCAGTTGTGTGCTACTGCTGCGCGTGATGCCCGTGTCATTATGTCCCTGATCTACGAGTGACACCCGTTGTGGAGTAGACACGATTTTAAATGCCCCGTCTGAGTTATTGTATATTTTAATGGATGAAACCCATAATAGTTACTGATCGCCAAGGACTCCCAACTATAGAAATACTAGAAAACGTGCATCCCCAGTAATTGGTTTCATTACTAGGTTTCCAAGAAATCTGTTTTCCGTTCAAAGTTACATAATCACCATAAACACCACAGTCACAAGCACATTAGTGAAAAGCATTTATATCATAAGATGGATAGATCAAATGTATTTGATACAAATCTAATGAAGGTGGACTAGTTTACTGAATAGTTGTTTCCAAAGTAGTAAAAAAATAATCGCAATAATCGTCTAATTCTTCAATATCGGGATATATCGTATCGTATCGTATCGTGACCCTTGTATCGGGATACGTATCGTATCGCCTGAGACTAGGCGATACACACCCCTAGTGGGTGATTTTAACATACATGTTTGCTGTAACTCAAAGCCTCTGGTAAAGGACTTTTTAAGTGCCATCGATTCTTTTAATCTACACAGTGGGTTAATGGCCCTACACATGAAAAGGGGCATACACTTGATCTCGTGTTGTCTCATGGTTTAAATGTAGGCATTGATAATCTTTGTAGTACGCAGATATCGGACCATTTGCCAGTTTTGTTTTCACTAACACTTCCGTGCGCTCCAGCTAAACCGTGCGCCTTGGCGCGTATGCGGCGCGTCATGAGCCCGTCGACAGCAGAAGAATTCTCAAATGCTTTCACTCATCTTGTGCCCACACTGGACTTATCACCTTGTTCTGTTGAAGAGGCCACTAGCATGTTTAATTATACATGCTCCTCCATTTTAGACCTGCTTGCTCCTTTGAAAATGGTTAAATCTAAGTCTGTGTCTGAGCCATGGTTGAATGACTCTACTCGTGCACTTAGGCGTGAATGTAGACGCGCAGAGAGGAGGTGGAAAAAGGACAGGCTTCACGTTTCTTTGGGCATTTTGCGAGACTGTTTATCAAATTATCAGAAAGCTGTGAAGTGTGCTAAAGCTGAGTACATGTCAAACTTGATTTCTACAAATCATAACAGACCCCAAGTTCTGTTTAATGTTTTAAATAGACTTGTGAATCCTATTGACTCAAACTATGTTGTACATTCTCAAACTTTGTGTGAAAATTTTCTGAATTTTTTGTTGACAAGATAACTGCTATTAGGGACTCAACCTCTTCTTTCAAAGTGGTTGATCCCTCTGTTACTTCTGTGTGTTCTGTGGCTTTTGAGCATTTTGAACCTGTGTCCCTTAGCGACCTCTCCGATGTTGTGCATAAATTAAGAACTTCTAATTGTCCGCTTGATTGTCTCCCTCCTAAACTGCTCAAAGATGCTTTGGGCGCGATTGGGCCTCATATACTGGCAATTATAAATTCCTCACTGACATCAGGCTGCGTTCCAAGTTCCTTGGAAAAACTGTTTTTTGCTCAAATACAAACTTATCTGGATGCAAATGGAATTTTAGAAAAATTTCAATCTGGCTTTAAGTTACGTCACAGCACTGAGACTGCACTCTTAAGAGTTTTTAATGACCTTATTTTAACGGTTGACTCAGGCTGCTCCACTGTTTTGGTGCTTTTAGATTTAACTGCAGCATTTGACACTGTCAGCCATGAAATATTGCTTTCAGGCCTTAAAAATCATGTTGGCATTATAGGTACTGCCTTAAGTTGGTTTAGATCGTACCTTGAAAATCGATCTTTTGCTGTCCACCTGGGTCCTTACGCTTCTGGAGCTGCCCCACTCAGCTGTGGTGTGCCGCAGGGCTCCATTTTGGGCCCCTTATTGTTTTCAATGTATATGCTGCCCATTGGGTCAATTTTCAGAAAATATAAAATTGACTTTCATTGTTTTGCAGACGACCTGCAAATTTATCTGCCTTTGAAGGCAGGCACAAACAGTGTTCAAGTTTTGTTTGATTGTTTACAGGAAGTGAAGGACTGGATGGCTCAAAATTGTTTAAAGCTTAATGACTCCAAAACTGAAATTGTTGTATTTGGTAACTCATGTGATGCCACTGCTCTGGGCCCTTTGAATATCTATTGTCACGAGTCGGCTAGGAATCTTGGGGTTGTTTTGGACAGTTCATTTAAATTTGACAGACAAATAAGTTCAGTCGTCAAAAATAGCTTTTTTCAGCTATATAAATAAAGTTGACATTGACATTGACATTGACATTACAGCTGTCTGATGACCCACTGAGTTGGTGGAGACGGCATGAGGGCTCTTATCCCTTTCTGTCAAAAATGGCGAGAAATACTCTTTGCATTCCAGGTATGAGTGTGGCAGCAGAGAGGGTATTCTCCACAGCTGGCGATAGAGTTACAGCGCAGGGAAGCGCGCTCAAACCAGCTCATGTAGATCAACTCTTATTCCTTCACAAAAACCTGCCAAGGCACCAGAAATAGAGATTTTTATATTTTAGAAATGCTAATGGAAAGTTCAAATTCAAAGCGCTGATGATAAAGGCCATGTTTATGTAATTTAGTTTAGAATGTTCAGTGGTTTATGGTTGCAATACAGGCTGTTAAGTCTACAATTGTTTTTGTTATTTTGTTGTCTTTCCAAAGCTAAGCTAAGGCCATGCTCAGTGGCAGCTATATGATTGCACTAAAGGCTGGTGAAAGACTTTTCATATTTATTTAAATCAGTTTTGAATATTGTTTTCTGACACTTTGCTCTGTTTGCACTTTGCTCTGTTGAGCTAATAAATGATTTGAAAGAGAATTTTCAATTTTTGTTGTTCTAATGTTTAAGAACATTGTTTGCTATATATATATATATATACATACAAGACTTTTTTTAATGTATCGGGATACTTATCGTGTAGAAGGCCATGCGTCAGGATACACATGTATCACAATACATGACGAGACGCATGCACAAGATGGCGGACGCTTTTTTGTTTGTAGCTATTCATCACCAAATCCATAATCTCACCTACGATATAGTCCCTTTTTTTGTGGGACCTAGTGGTGGATAACTAAGTGTCACTGTATCTGGAGTTTGTGCAAGAACAACAACACCGATCACTGATTGGACTGTTTTTTTTAGCTAGCCTGCTAACCGGCCTTATGGCTAGTCCCACCGAGCAAGAGCTTCACCGTCTAAGACTGGACATAAAGCGATTGACCGAGGACATTAAAAAGAAAGACGCGCTTGTTAACGACCTCATGGAAATATCCCATCGGCAATCACTGCATATTTCCTCTTTGAGTGTCGCCCTCCAAGAGACAATGGTCACCTGTCCCTCACCCTCTAGCTCAACTCCCCGCCCGCAAAAATCAAAAACATTTGGATCTACCTGCTTGAGCCTCACGAACCGCTTCTCTGTACTGGCGACGGACTCACCTACTCCAGCTGTTCCGGCCCCGGCGCTCCCCAATCTGGACTCAGCGAAAGATTTCCCAGCTCTCCAAGGGGATGGCGCGGATCCCCGCTCGGCCCAGGCGGTAGAATCAGAACACAGAAACTTCCCTCAGGACTCTTCAAATGCTGCATTAAGTCATCCTGTGTCCTCAGAGTCCCGACAGCCTCACAAACGGAGTGAAAAAACATCGGCCAGGCGTAACATCTTAAAAGAGGCAGTCAGGAGACGATCCAGCGGATCCTCGGGTATGGCTCCGGTCTTGTCACTGTCCCCGACGCTGCACGCGCCCTCGCAGCTGCTGGAGGTGCCGCGGTCTCATCAAGCCGCGACACCGCCGGTGGCCCCCCCCATGGATGTATTATAATTAACTGGATAGGACACTCCCCCTTCCCCGCACGCCGGCCGGCGGACGGCCACTAGATGGTACTACAGCAGCAAATTCCCCTCGGGCCCAGAAAGGATTTTTGCCATAGAGCGGCCGTGCAAGAAAAAACTGTCCGTGTTCGGCTGACAGGCCGCCTACAACTTTAACAAAGGTCGGATTTAGTGTTGATTATCATCTATACTAACATCATGTACTTTTTTTTCCTTTAAAATGTGCGTATCGCCTAAAAAATACATTTTTAAGGACTTAGCTGAGCTCCACTCTAGCCACGCTCTAGCTTTCCGCCGCGCTGATTGGGCAGAACAGGCACGTGTTGCGGGCAGTGCAGCCGGGCACGTGCACATGAAGGAAACATCAGCAGCAGCAGCATGGGAAGCCGAGGGAAAAGAGGACGCAAAACTAACTTTGCGCTGTTTGTATCACACAGAATGTATTCCGTAATTGTAAATGTTAATATACAGCATGTAAATATATATACTATTTCGATGAGACAGTTGATTATAAAATGTAGCTTTGTGAAAATAGCAAACAGAAACTACTACAACGACGACTACCATTTTAAACTAACAGAACAATGCTATTCTAGATGACAGTATCCCTGTTTAATGTAAAATACACATACAGTATATTTTACATTAAAATATACTGTATGTGTATGGAATTACAATAATGACACAGCGTAACACATAGTGAGAAGTTATTTAACTTGCCAGACAAACTAACACAATAAGGTTAGTTAATATGATCGAAGTGTCTACGATGCCATTGACGGTTCCCGGGCTATTTTTCCGTCATATTTAATCTGGACAATATCTTACTGGTTATGGTTAGGGGCAGGAGTTGGAAAATGTTTAGAAACAGGTAAACAGGTAAACGATTAAGGCTAAGGTTAGGAAAAGGTTAGGTTTAGGTTTATTGGGCACTATATAATAATGACGTGACATTTTTAATCCAGTTTGTCTAATAAATAATCATTTTATCTCTCAAACCAATGCTAAGTGCATAAAATGTACAAAAAACATGTTGAGCTGTACTCACTGTAAAATAACAAAACGTTTGTATCCCTCGGCCTTTAACAATAAAAGCAAGACAACAATGAAGGTCAGAAAACAAAGACAACATAATGTTAAAATTACAAAACAAACGTATTCAAGCTATCATACTTGTTCACTAATGTAACAAGACTGGTGATTATAGTAACCGTAATATACATATAATTGCACAGTAGTCAGATATGTATAATTCTTATTTTGTCGTGTGATCATGAAATATGAACTCCAGAGTATAATGAGGGTGACATTTTGGTTCTCCTTTCTTCACCTAGGTCGTCTGCTGCAGTGGGATCTGTGTCCACTATGGATATGGAAGATGGGGCTAAGCATGAACTTCTTTACTAACTGGTGATTACTAGCTATTACTTAAAGTTCAATTAGTTATGTGTTTTATAGCCACAAATAAAACTGTAATAAAGTTGCTGCTCAGTAATTCTACCTATATTGAACAGATGCTGCTGATGGCTGTGTCCTGTCACCCATCTCCTCCACACAGGACAGACCAGACTCTTATTATACTGTCTCCTGTTCTGCCATGTGCTCAGCACATGCCAGTGTTTGTTAAGAACAGAGGCTAACTACCACACAGGTATGTTGAGTGGTCTGAAACTGTACTTTTAACCACTATTTTGCATAAACGTTGACATAGCCAATATATTTGTCGTTGTGCTTTGTAATTAAATATTTTTGGTAGCAAGTAAATTACATTGTATGTAGGTCACATTCAAACTGTTGACCCAACTTCACCAAAATAAACTATTTTGTCATCCACAGCATATACAGCTTATATTAAACAGAAAATGTCCAGTCTCAGTTTATAGCCCCATCACCATGGCAACACAAGACCAGACAAAGACAAACCAAACTCTGACGGGACAACAGGTAAGATGCCAAAAAAAAAAAAAAAAAGGTATACTTGTCTAATTGTGCTTCGTCATGCAAGCTATAACTTCTTAAAACACAACAGTATGCCAAATTCAACTGGAAAATGTAAGGGAACCTATTCAAGTTAATAAAATAAAGGTCTATCATGCTTCAGACAATAATAACAGTTATTGAAGTGGACCAACTTTGACTATTTGTGTCATGTCTAACCTATTCTCCGATCATTTTCTCAGTTTCTCTTTTAGCCTAAATGATGGAGCCAAAAGAATGGTGCAGTGTGAAGTTGCCATTTTCACCAAAATGTGACTGCAGCCCTGGAAACAAAGTCTTGTTCTTGCGGTCAGAAAGAACTGCAGTGACAGTGAACTCTGGTGACATCCCGTGTCCTTGGAAGATTACCAGATTTTGCTTTTAAACTCCGTTGGAAACAGTTCTCTGCCTCTTTACAAACTGCAATTACTCCTTGGTTTCTTGTTGGAAGAGTCATGCTCAGACTGGGCAGCTCAAGAGGCTACCGGTTAAACCTTTGTGTGGTGAGAATGCAGGCGTTATACCTAAGATGTTTGTATTGTCCAGAAGGAGACCTATTCCAGTCTGGGACTGTTGTTAAATCTACTACGTGCTCTGACAGCAGAGAAAAAAACTTAAGGTGGTCTTGGCTGAGCTTGTTGATCAGTAGAACAGCTTTGGGCATTATTCTTTTCCACTCGATCACTGAAGGTATTACGGGCACTTCTGGAAATAAAGCCAATAATGTGTTCTTCAGAGTGCAGAGGATTACTGTTGTGGTTTCTTTTTGCAACTGCTGTCATCGGGTCTAAATCAATAAAATTTACAATTTGGGCAAAACCCAGTGATAGTTTTTGTGTGCGTATAGTGTTGTAGGCCTTCTCTGCAAATATATCGGGGCACTTTTCTTTTTTGCAATATCATTAATTTATTGTGTACATAAAAAGCTTCATTGCATTTCAATTACATCGATTAGTTTCTGCGAAAGTCCCATAGACACTTGACATAAATGTTGATGGTGATTTATTTTACTTGAATAATTTTTTTTGTAACTAATTGTGCTATTCTGCTACAGTAAAATTATTTTTAAAATAACACTACTCTTGAGTACAATTTTCTACTCTGCTGATTTACTTGTGATAAATTGCTAGTCTGCAAATGTTGTGAAATACAATGTAAAGTATTATAATGGATCTTGTCAGCCTAATAATTAGAGGATGGTATTTATCACTTTGCCATTGTTGATAATTATGAATATATGCATTGCAATGCGATTTTTGTTCTCATGTTCCATCCATAAAAATGCAAATGTATATATCTACACACTATTGTTTGATTGTTAAGATGACAAAGTACAAGATAACATTTCAGTGTGTCCATGCAAATTCAGCTATAAGGAAGCATAATAACAAAGCTATATATGACATGACATTTTTAATGATAGTATCTAAAAGAAAAGTCAATATGCCCAAACAACTATAAATATTACGTTTAAATACAACAGAATAACCAAAGGTAAAACTGTATGGTAATTGTATTGTAGGATTTCATTTACACACCACGTCTAAAAATGGGTCTCGTTCATTTCACGTTTGTATTCAAAAAGTTAAATGGATCAAATCCTGCGTTGTACAAAATGACGGTGTTTCAAAACTTACAAAGGTATAAATTAACATTGATTTTGTCATTATGCTGAATAATAGAAGTTGAATGTATCTTTTAAACGTTGGAAAACGGTACAGATCTTTAAATACATCCATGCGTAGGGCAGTAGGCTACTTGGCGACCTGGGTCTGCTGCTCCGCTCACGGCAGCTGCCCTGGCTGATTCTCTGCTCGCTCTCGTCGCTCTGTCAATTTACATGACATGTGGTCAATTGGTATAATTAACTTTGTAATTAAACGTTGGAAAACAGTTCCAAAAGTGAATAACTTGTATTGCATCAATGACTAGGCTGAGCGATCTAGACCTGCCGCGACTCTGCTGCGCTGAGAATCATGGGGATGGGCAATAAACATCCGCGTTTCTTTGTGTTTTTTATCTGAAATGATTAAGGACACTAATATGGCCATAACAATGAATAATATAAATTATGCAAGTATATAGTAGCCGTTAAAAAATTCTCTGGGCCCCATGGACCCAAAACTAACGCGGAAGTAAGAATTTTTTCTGGCTCGCTGCGCCAATGAGCACAAACCATTGAAATCAACGGGCGGCCATATTGGAAGCCCGGGGCTTGGCCCCCCGCGGTCATCTGTCGCGTCACGGCCACAGCACTCCGCGTCGCGAGAGGTATCCCCGCGGTCTTCACCGGTGGAGCCACGGACACAACAACCCGCGGTGCAGCCGGTGATCCCGGATGAGGGTGCGCAACAGCAGCCAGTATGCACTCCTGTCGGGACGGGACCTGAACCCGTCAGTCAGCCCGTGGCCCTGGTCTCTCCTCCATCCTCTCCACATGGCGATGTTTTGGAATCCGGCAATCCACGCCCCGCCCACCAGCCAAAGCCGCTATTCCCATCACAACACTCATAATAGGAGACTCCATTATCAGAAATGTTCGTTTTTATAACGCTGCAACCCACTGCTTCCCAGGTGCTACAGTTTCCAGGATAACAGAAAAACTCCCAGGCATTCTCCAATCCATGCCCCCATCAGTCCATTTGTGTCAGTCCACAAAGAACATTACCCTGGCAGTCCACTACTAAACCGCACCTGCACGTGATTGACGGTGTGCCTCCCGTCGACCACGCGCAGGTGCGGCTACCGCCCACACGCCCCCTCCTATCGTTTCTACGCCCCCCTCACAAACCATTCCCGTCATCATCAGCAGAGAGCGGACACAACACAACCCTCCACACAATTATCCTGTCCATATTAACTTCTTAAAACCCATCCTCAAAGCCCCACCACAGTCCACAGTTAATCCATCTCAAACCACAATAAACATGGCTCTTTTAAATGTCCGCTCTCTGCTGAACAAGTCTTTTATTATGAATGACCTGATTTTAGATAATCTTGATTGTTTGTTTTTAACTGAAACCTGGCTGGGTGCAGATGCTACCGCGGTTCTTGCTGAGGCCTCCCCACATAATTTTAGCAGTGCTTTATCAATAAGGAATGGAAAAAGGGGAGGTGGCACTGCTTCCATATGTACAAACACGCTTGTCACCAAACCTATTTTATTTGACCCATTCTGCACTTTTGAGCACCATGCAGTTGTTTTTAGTAATCCCCCCATTTTATGTGTCACTATTTACAGACCCCCCCAAAAATGCCCTCTTTTGTTAAGGAATTTTCCGAGTTTTTATCACTTCTACATAGCTCTTTTAATTTGATTCTTTTAACTGGTGATTTTAATCTACACATAGATAATCTTTTAGACCCTGTTGCTAGGGATTTTTAAAATTTTCTTAATTATATGGATTTTACCCAACATGTCACGCAGCCGACTCACGACAGAGGACACAGTCTGGACCTGGTCATCACGTATGGCCTGTCCACAGCTGTGTCTTCTGTCGTTGACTTGGCCGTCTCTGACCATTACTGTGTGTTTTTTAATGTCACCAGTTTTACCCAGCGGGAGACCTCGGTAAGAGCTGTGAGGAAACGTCATCTCACCCCTGAAGTGGCTGCAAATGTTATCGATGTTTTAGAGAAATGTTCTCCTATTGTTCTACCTGCCCCCTGTGATTTTATTATTGAAAATTTTAACAGCAAACTCAGGTCAGCACTTGATTCTATCGCTCCTTTAAAATTCAAGAAACTCCCCACAAAACCAATTCCTCCGTGGAGGAATGAGGAAATTAAATGACTCAAAAGACAATGCAGGGTTGCAGAGAGAAAATGGAGAAAAAATAAAATTACCATAAACTACCAAATATTCCGTGAACAACAAACAAATTACAATAACACAGTAAGAAACACCAGAAACAATTATTTCTCAAAAATTATTAACAATAATAAAAACAATCCCAAGGTACTCTTCTCTACAATAGAACATCTGATCAATCCTGATTTTAGCAAGACCAACTTTACTCCAAGTGACTCCCTTTGTGAGGCGTTTGCAGACCACTTCAGGGGAAAGATAGACACGATCAGATGTAATATTTTATCTACTCAAAATAATACGGTTTTAAATGCATCTGGTTGTCTACTTGTTCCAGAGGAAACACTGCACAGTTTTGTCCTGGTTAATGCCGAGATGCTTGATAAAGTTTTCTCCTCAGTGAGGCCCACCACATGTCTTTTAGACCCGGTCCCAACCCCGTTTTTTAAAACATTTTATGGATCTTTTAGAGATGAACTTTTATCCATCATGAATTGCTCTCTTCAGACGGGGGTCTTCCCTGCTGCCTTTAAAGGGGCGGTGGTGAAGCCTCTGTTGAAGAAGAGCAATAGGTAGCGTTCACGTGACATCACAACATTCTAAAGAGCCTATAGTTTAAAATTGAGGTGGAGGGCAACTGAAAATTCCATGGCCGTAACCATAGTAACGCTCAAAATGCAGATTTATAGTCTTAAATCATTGCTAATTTCTCTGTAATTACTGGGCCAATTCACATCAAACAAAAGCTGTCACAAAGTTCAAAGTCATATCTTTCAGCACATATGAACATATGTCTAATTATTTCCTCACAAAGGCGTCTAAAAGTGGAGACAATATTCAAAAACATGTTGGCCTGTAGAAAGGACTTTCAGCCATAAAATTCACATGTCAGGTTTGTGAATCCAGGCACTGTCACATGATGATCAGAGAAAACATTTGGACATTTTCTTTTTGGAAATTTCTTTCAAAAACTGTTTCTCTCCCATAGAGTTGTATTGACACCTGCCCTCCAACTGAAATAGAATTCTATAACGTGAACGCAACCTATTTGGACTGTAATGATTTTAACAATTTTAGACCGGTATCCAACTTACCATTTTTAAGCAAAATTTTAGAAAAACTTGTTTTTACCCAACTTAGTGATTTTATAAATGCACATAACGTCCTTGAGAAATTTCAGTCTGGCTTTAGGGTAAACCACAGCACCGAGATGGCCCTTTTAAAGATTTTAAACGATTTTAGATTAAATGATGACTCTAAAAAGTTGACAGTGTTGGTTCTACTGGATCTGAGCGCCGCCTTTGATACAGTCGACCACACTATTCTTTTAACTCGTTTAAAACACATCGGCCTCTCTGGTGCTGTCCACAAATGGTTTACATCCTACCTCACAGACAGGACATTCATGGTGAGTGTGGATACCTGCTCCTCTAAGGTCCATAAAAGTACATGTGGTGTGCCCCAGGGTTCGATTTTAGGGCCAGTGCTTTTTAACCTGTATATGCTCCCTCTTGGTGATGTCATCAGGAGACATGGAGTCAACTTTCATAGTTATGCTGATGATACACAGTTGTACATCTCCATGTCTCCTGATGACACCAGGCCAATGGATGCACTTTTTAACTGCATTTTAGATATCAAATCCTGGATGGCAGAAAACTTTCTCCAGCTTAACCAGGACAAAACTGAAGTTTTAGTCATCGGTCCTGAGGCCCAGAGAGAGAAACTTTTACCCAAACTACAGTCATTATCTTTTAATCCTTCCTCACAGGTGAAGAACCTGGTTGTGATTTTTGACTCTGAACTGACTTTAATTGCACACATTAAGAATATCACAAAGATAGGTTTTTACCATCTAAAGAACATAGCCAGAGTCCGCCCCATTCTCTCTCGGGCCAACACGGAGACGCTAATGCATGCTTTTATCACCAGTCGTATCGACTACTGTAATGCCCTGCTTTCTGGTCTTCCCAAAAGAGTATCTCAGGTTTACAACTTTTACAAAATTCAGCAGCTCGTGTCCTGACGAAGACCAGGAGGCGGGACCACATTACACCGGTTTTAGAGTCGCTGCATTGGCTCCCCGTGTGTTTCAGGATCGATTTTAAAGTTCTCTTAATGGTTTTTAAATCTCTTAATGGTCTTGGTCCTTCTTATCTCTCAGAACTGCTTTTACCTTATGAGCCTTCGCGGTCCCTGCGCTCCTCCGGCAGGGGTCTCCTAGTTATTCCTAAAGTCAACAGAAAGACTCACAGCGAGGCGTCTTTCCAGTATTACGGCCCTCGCCTCTGGAACGACCTGCCGGAGGAGCTCAGGACCACAGAGAATGTTCATGTATTTAAGAGCAGGCTCAAGACCCACCTTTTTAGTTTAGCTTTTAACTAATATTTATTTATATTAACTTTATTTATCTGTTTTAGTTCTATACAATTATTTCTTTAGTTCCACTCTTTTTTATTTATTTATTTATTTATTTATTTCTATCTTGTGCTATTCCACACTTTTAGCGAAGTTTTAGCTGTTTTAATTTATCTTTTATTTTTATGTTCTCCCAGTGTTTCGTCTGAGGGAGCCCTCTGCCCCGGGAGTGCTGGTTGGCTGTGGCCGTGCGGGCGCTCTCCTGTGGGTGCCTGGATGGAGGTTGGACGTCTATCCTACACCTCCTCCGGGTGCCCTGTGTTGGAGCTCTGTGGCTGTGGCCGATGGGCTGCTCCTGGTGCAGACGGCTCCTTGGATGGTGTTTCCTCTTTCGGTTCATCTGTACTCAGCCTTATGTACCCCACTTTATGTCCATTTTTACTTAAGACTTTTAACAACTGGGCTGTCTGTATGTATATGTGTCTGTGTGTCTGTGTGTGCGGGTGGGGTAGGGGAAGGTGGGGGTTGTTGTTATTTATGTATATTTGCTGGTGGGGACTATTTTAATGATTTTTTAAGCACTGTAAAGCACTTTGTGTTACATTTTGTATGAAAAGCGCTTTATAAATAAAGTATGATTTGATTTGATTTTGAATACGTATCGTATCGTGACCCCTGTATCGTGATACGTATTGTATCGTGAGGTTGCTGACAATACCCAGCCCTAGTGTTTTCTTTTTCTTTTTTTGGCTTTATCAATGTACAATATTGAGTAGGCCTATTGGCTTTTTTGGTTGTTTGAAAATATGCCTTCTGAATAAACTGAAAATCAAAGACTGCAGTGTTTTATATAAAGTAGACTAGTGTGTTCCCCCGGATCTGAAAGTGTATGCATATGATGCAAGTATGTGTCATTTTGTCATCAGAGTAACATATTGACAAAGGAATGTTAGGTTTTGATAGTAGACTTTCAATTTGACACAGATGTGAATGGTATATTTTCCAGTGTTGTGTCATGTTTACTTGTGTGTAGAGTTGTGGCAAAATGAGCGAAGTTTTGCAAAATGTGCTCAAGCAACAGGCAAAAACTGTAACCAAACATGAGTAACTTACAATTAACGTGTGTCAACGATCTAATAACTTACCTGTAACTTATGGCCCACGTATATGATACGTATATGAGCATACGCTGGCATACAGTGGGTGCCACTTTGTTTTGTCGCCTCCCGCGCGTGAAACGCACGTGGTGTCACGTGTGAATCACGCGTCTTTTTTTTTTTTTTCCCCAGTGGCTGCAATGACCCAAACAACCACCAGGTGGCACTTGTGAGCTCTTTCTTCTCTCTTCACCGCCTGGTACACGCGGATAATGGAGCACAGCAGAGATAATGGTTTTCACTCATAACCCTACTCTTTTATAACATATTATAAGCCTTGTATATCGCGCATTGTAATAGCCTACATGTTTGTGCTGTAGCTGTGTCGGTGAATTACTCGCTCAGGTAATGAGGTATAAGTCCGCATGGAAACAGTATTTTGACAGTGAGAATACGGTGGCCTCATGGGTAGAGTACCTGGCTCTAAATAATCTTAGTGTTCTTTTCGTGGGTTCGAACCCCGGGCACTGAATGCTGTTTATTTTGCCTTTTCTCTTCAACGTGGATACATATAGCAAAAAGTGGCAGATAATGCAGCGACATGCTCTATTTCATGAGACACAAAACATGGAGAGAAATGATTAAATATACAAATGATTCTTTTGCTAAACAGCCCTAAACCGGCCCCATTCATTTTCAATGGTAGTGCTAAACCACTGCCCTCCTTGCAATTACACGTTTGGCCTGCGGCGTCGCTGTCCCGGCGGCTCCGTTTTTGCTAGTAATTTTCCAGTTCTGGCATTGGCGTCCCGTCCCGTGAGTAACAAAACGGTAAGCAACTTTTCTTCCCAGATTGGGTAATCTTTTCACTGTTTTAGTCATTTAAGTTTGCAAAACACTCTGATAGATTCTCTTTTAGAACAGACATTTGAGTAGTTTTTATGGTTAAGTTACTGTCATGCTGTTTCAACGTAGCTTTATTTTTCATTATGTTTGATGCCCTTACTCAGTGTAGAACACTTTTTTTTATCACTACTATTTCATTATTACCCTTTTCACTACTTTACACGTAAGTTGAGTGTGTTTAATTGTTTACAGTAACGCGGTTGCGATGTATTGACTCGATCAGTCACATGTAGTAATTCTACGCTAAAGCTAACATTTATTCCTGGATTTGTCAGGGTTTTTTATGATTTTGGTTAATATGGTACTTTTGTTTATCATCCTTTAGTTTTAGGGCTCAAATCAATAAGTATGTGCGTAAACAATGTTACAGTAGACCCAAAGTCGGAGTTTTTTTTATTTTTATTGTTGTTCACTCGACTGCAACTTGGATTAAAAGCTTTTTGTGTTACGTTTATATTTTGATTTATTGCTGTCATGTACTGTAACGTTATGAGTTAGAGTAATAAAATACAAAGCTACTCACAAATCAAGTTATTTCATTCACGTTGTTATCCTGATTGTTTTGTTTGTGTACTAATTAAATTGAGGCATATATTTTGTATTTTTTATAATGCTTTGTAATATTTGGTTGAGTGGTATCATGATAAACAACTAATCTAATGGAATTAGATATATTACTTGTACTTCAACATTTAACATCTTATAATGATGTAATTATAGTAGTTTGATTGGTGAATGATTGCACACTATGTTCTTTTAGTTGTTGTTTTTTTAAATTAATATTTCATGGTTTCTGATTACAATTTCTTGTGTCATTTCAGAGAAAATGAAGAAGACAGTTGTTTTCCCCTGGCCGAGTCAATGTGGTTTTCCGCAAGGGCCCAACGACCACGTTCCGGTCACTTTCTGCTTTGTTCCTCTCATGTGTGTTCTGCCAAAGTCCAAGTGACTATGAATTGATACCATCTGCGATGAGGGTAAGTGACTTTTTTATTATGCATGGTTGTGAATATGTGTGAAGTGGTGAGTGCTGTTTTGTATTTTAACATTTGATGTGAGTGCTTCCCCTCCTCAAATTATGTTTATTCTGGATAATGTGAAACGTTAAATAATCTCAAACATGACAAGTCAGCAAACGAGCAGGAGAAGTAACAGCTGAATGCTGTGTGTTCATTTTACTAACATTTGGTTAAACTGTAAATGATTTAACAAAAATAAAAACTAATTGCAGTTTCTTCTCTATAGCTGCTTAGTCCGTGCCCATTGCCCTGGAGGAATCAGGAGATGGTCCACCCAAAACACTTTACAATAACTCAGTGTATAACTACAGCTCAGCCTTTACAGTGGATACTTTAACCTCTCTCCTCTCTCCAGCTGTTCCAGCTGCGGTGCCTCTGAAGTCCCCTCTGCCTCTTCCACAAGAGCTTAAGTTTCTGCTTCCTGAGGCCAGAAACACCTCAGTTCCAGGTCTGTTTTTGTGATACATTTCTTACATACCACGATGCACCTTCTGTATTTAATTTTTTAATGTTTACTCCCAGAAACTCTTTCCCCTTCTGATACTCCTCCTACAGCGCTCATTCAGCCCGACTCAGAGCCTTCCAATGAAGAAAGACAGCAAAGTGAGAATGTCATTTCAGGTTTCCCCCTCAACGATTACAGTACATCAATCAATCAGATTTATTTCTAAAGTGCTTCACAACCAAAGCTGTGCTGTGCACAAACAAAGCACCATATTATTGATATAATTAATGACACATTTAATAACAAACCCAAGTTAAACATGAAGTAGATTATTGCAAGAGACACATTGCTTTCTGCTGTTGTTCATGTGTGGCCTTATCTATAAGGTGGAGGAGTGGGAAAATGGTATAAGTGCTCAGACGAGTATAAATTGAATAAAGCTTTTTTTTTTTTTTCATCATTTAGCCCGTCCAGCCATCCAGCGTCCAGTCCAGCCCACAGCTGCAGTCAATAGGCCACCTCCTCCGCCGCTTCCCACTGAGCAGGAGCTCAGCGAGTGGAACTGCTCTCACCAGGCTCTTCAGCTTCTCTTCTCTTAATCCTGTGCCATGTACTACTACTGCTGCGACAGCTCCCACAGCCGCTGCTGCTCTGGCTTCCTCTGTAGACGCTGACGCAAAACCAGGCTCCACATCCAAGTTAGGTAACAGCCCACTAGCTATGTCAAAACAATGTATAGTTTAATCAAATATAAAATAGATGACATTCGTATTCTATTTCTCTTTGTGCCTAGAGCCCACACCTCTGCTGCTCCCGCTGCCCATCAAGCCTTCTCCATCCGCAGCCCGTACCGGACCAGTGAAGACAGGAGGGAGGGTTTTTGTGTTGGACCACAAGCGCTGGCCTGCTCCCATGAAGGCAGTTATTGATGGTCGTCTCAATAAACACCGCGGACAGAAGGACATGCTGAAAATTGTGGATCAGGAGTATGCCACACTTGTCCACAACTCCAGCTCTGATCCCAACAGCCTGCTGCACCCAACCACCAGATTAGACATATCACAATACATCAAACACACCTGCAAACAACTAAACACATCCTCATCACTGAACACCAGTCCGGAAAAACTTGAGGAAACACAGACACTGTGGCAGTCTCTCACAGCAGGTAGCACAACGGTGCCTGTCACCATGCCGCCTGCCACTGTGAATCCCCCCCCCCCCCCCCGCTCTTTCAGTCGCCTCATCTCTCACTCAACACGCCATTGAGAAGATTGTGCTAGACATCATGGAGAAGCAGCAGCCAGCCCCTGAGCTAAAGAAGCCAAAAAATGTTTGTCTTGTGTATATGTTTATATGTTTATATAGTAAACTGACCTTTTAAATAAAGTGAAATTAGTCCTTTATTATGCATACCTGGTTCATATATATATCCAATATCTATTATTACATCTATTATGCCCTTATTCAGTATAGTACGTTTTTTTTATCACTACTACAGTATGTCATTACTCCTTTTCACTACTTTACACGTAAGTTGAGTGTGTTTAAAGGAGACATCTACGCTCCACCCGCCGCCCTGATTTCTCAGGCCTATTTACAAATGAATAGACCCTGCGTTTTCACACCTCTGGGGGGAGGGGGTCATGCAGTAGGTCTAATGACATAAATTAACCTCCTAACCCCCACCTTAACTGAGGGCATTTTCTCCAGTTCAGCTTCACCCAAATCTAAAAGCGTATGGCAGCACGTGGCGCGACCCATGCAAAATCATTACTGCCATGTTCGCAATTCAATAAAGTGTGCAGGCCGTACATGTGCAGCTGTTGCTTTTGTACCTATGGATTACATTGTATTCCACTGAACTATGGCCTTTTATTATTTACCTTAATATAGGAACTATTAGATTTAGAACAAACAAATAAATGTTCAGTGTGGGCAAATTTTGGCAAATACAGCAGTTATGCAGTACAATATTGTTTAAAATCAATAAAATATACATTTTGTTGAAATACTTTTGATTTTTATCAGAGTAAAATAGTTAAACTTCTTGGTATTCTATTACTTAGAAATAGCATTCAATACTAACACGTTTAAACATAAAATAAAAACATAAAAGTTTAAGAGTTTGGCCTGAGCGGGATTCGTACCCCGGTCGCTGATGTGAGAGTCATTCATAATCCCGTTTCGCCACAGAGGCGGTGTTTGATTACTTTGACATTTTCAGTATAGAAAATGGGCTCGGTTCAGGTGGGAGTTAAGAGGTGTTGGTGGGGCGTTTAGCATGAACCGCGCCGACATTTGATCTGGTTGCAATTTCTTTGCTATCTGTCATAAAGTGAAAGGAGCCTGTGCGTCCTTTATTTAGGACAAGACATTTTTAATAGCCTATCACTGAGGTGAGTGTTGCGGAGACCGGTACACGTGGAGCTTGATAAACATGTAAACTAAAAAAATAAAAATACTCACGGGTTACTAAGTATTGTAAAAAAAATGTAAATGTCAAAAAAATGTAATCATTTATTAATAATTTAGTAGAAGCTTTCAACACTGGAGTATATGTTTGGTTCAGGTGGGAGTTGAACCCTGCTCATTCTGCACCAGAAACTTGCGCGTTATGACTGAGCTATTAAGCCACAGGGTAGTCATATTTTATTTTAGGTTATAAACTGGTGTTCACTGAATAAAGATTATGAAAATAAAGCACAACATTGGGGGTGCTCACAAAAAATTACATTTTTGGGGCGATTAGATAACATAACATACATAAACTGGGATTAGTGCCCATTCATAACGTGATGCAGCCAGTGAGTGCGTTTGAATACAGCAGTAGCAGACAGTGCGGGCATACTTTCACACCACTGTTAATTGTGGGATTAATTGGACAGAGATGTTTGATTTCATTTACAAAACCTTACCTGTTCAGTCGATTGTCATTGACAACTATATTATTAACAGTGATATTGTTGCACAACCAAAATAGCAGTGTTTAAAAAAGGAATATGAAATCAATGCAAGGATATTTATTTTGTCACAGATTATACAAGATATTTACATGAATACATACAGTATATGAAACAATAAAAATGTAAAAAAAAAAAAAGAAAAGAAAAAAAAAGGCACGGAGCAAAACTGCCTCAGACGGGAGTCGAACCCCGGTCTACAGCATGCCAGTCTGTTGCACTCACCATTACGCCAGCATACTCACACTGACCAGGCAAAGTTTACAAGCAGTTTTATAGCTCAGTTTACGGCGCCGGCAGAGCTGAAGTGGACTTCACCTGCCACCTTGTGGCGATAAGATGTATTATATTTCACGCAACTGCGTGACACACGGAAAGCGGGAATGAGGACGACAAAACAAAATGGCATTGACTGTACGTAATTTCTTGCCGTATGACGACGTGTGCCAGCGTGCTTCAGTGTGCTCATAACTTACCCATAACTTATCCAACGTACGCCAGCGTATTTGCCAAATTTCTCATACGTCGGTATACGCTGGCTAAAATCGTCTAGGTGTGACAGCGCCTTTACTAGAGAGGTTAAAAACCTGGGTGGGAATCTCGGGAAAGGCTCGAGTGGTTTGTTCCTATCTTCAAAACAGGACATATTGTGTTGAGATTAGTAGCTGTGTCTCGGACGGGATGGCATTGACCTGTGGGGTTCCCCAGGGGTCGATCCTGGGGCCCCTCTTGTTCAATCTGTACATGCTTCCATTGGGTCAATTAATATCCAGTAACAATGTGTCCTATCACAATTACACAGACGATACTCAGATCTATGTTTCACTGACAGCGGGTGAACATGGGCCTGTAGATACACTGTGTGGATGCAAAACAACTTCCTCCAGCTAAATACAGATAAAACTGAGATAATTTATTTTTGGCCCACAAAAACACAGAGAGGTTGTCATTGGTCATCTAGGGTTAATCATGGACTCAGCTCTAAATTTTAACAGTCATATTAAGTCAATTACATCAGCGGCCTATTACCATCTAAAAAACATTGCTAAAATAAAAAACAGTGTCTAAATCAGATTTGGAGAGACTCATTCATGCGTTTGTCTCCAGTCAGACATTGTAACGGCTCACTGGCCTTTCCAAACGAGCTCTTAGACAACTGCAGTACATCCAAAACGTTGCTGCTCTAGTCCTGACCAGAACCAGGAAATATAACCACATTAGTCCAGTGCTCCTGTCTCTGCACTGGCTTCCTGTCGCTCAGAGAATAGACCTTAAAACAGCTCAGCTCGTGTCTAAGTACCAAAGTACATCTCTGACATGTTAAAGCCATATGAACCACCTCGGGCCTTGAGAACCTCAGGGAGGGGTCTCCTGGTGGTCCCCAGAGTCACGACTAAATACGGTGAGGCTGCATTTCAGGTTCATGTAGCAAAGGCATGGAACAGCCTTCGTGAAAATGTGAAACAGGCCTCAACTCATACTGTTTAAGTCCAGGCTAAAAGCACACTTATTTACTGCTGCCTATAGTAATTGATTGTATTTTAATAATATATATATATATATATATATATATATATATAATATATATACACTGCAGATATATATCTGCAGTATCTTTGCAGTTCCTAGAACTGCACTTTTCTGGACCGAGATGTCTGATGTATTTCCTGGGATCTGCTGGAGCCACTCCTCCAGTTTGGGGGTCACTGCCCCGAGTGCCCCAACAACCACGGGCACCACTGATGCCTTCACTCTCCAGGCCTTCTCTAGCTCTTCTCTGAGCCCCTGGTATTTCTCTAGTTTCTCGTGTTCCTTTTTCCTGATGTTGAAGTCGCTTGGTATTGCTATGTCAACCACCACGGCTTTCCTCTGCTCTTTGTCCACCACCACAATGTCCGGTTGGTTCGCCATTAAAATTCTGTCCGTCTGTATCTGGAAGTCCCACAGGATCTTGGCTCGGTCATTCTCTACCACCTTTGGAGGTGTTTCCCACTTTGACCTTGGGGTTTCCAGCCCATAATCTGCACATATGTTCCTGTACACTATGCCAGCCACTTGGTTATGGCGCTCCATATAAGCTTTCCCTGCCAGCATCTTACACCCTGCAGTTATGTGCTGGATTGTCTCATTGGCCTCTTTGTACAGTCTACACCTGGGGTCTTGTCTGGTGTGATAGATCTGGGCCTCTATTGCTCGGGTGCTCAAGGCCTGCTCCTGTGCAGCCATGATGAGTGCCTCTGTGCTGTCCTTCAGGCCAGCTCTGTCTAGCCATTGGTAGGATTTCTTGATATCCGCCACTTCAGTTATGTTTCGGTGGTACATCCCGTGTAGGGGCCGTTTGCGTAAGCTAGCTTCTTTGTGGAATGGAGCAAAAACTACCAACTTCAAAAGGTGTATTTTTATTTATATTGTGTCACCATTGTTGTGTAAGCAATTGATTTTGTTCTATATTATATAGGTTTGATGCCAGGGGCTAATATGACCATCGCCAGTCAAGTTAGAGATGGATGGTGGATAGAAATACGGCACAACCACCTTTTGCTTTAGGTTTCCCCTACAGTTAGAATCTTCTTCCACACCCATCACAGCTGAATCATGGGACTTAAGACCAGTTCACTGCATATACAAATATATACAGTCTCCTGTGTGAATTCGCCACACGTGCAAGCTGTTTTTGTTCCTAGTACTTGTAATTTTTCTTTTTATGAGGTAACATTTATGATCATTATTACATATCTGAGTGTCAGACATTGCAGAATTCCTTTCCCACACTGGTCACATCTGCATGACAGGCCAGTGATATGTGTTCATATGCCTCCACTATCCCGTATACCTTATGTTATTGTATACATATATATTTATATATATATATATATATATATATATATATATATATATATATATATATATATATATACACATACAGGATTATTAGGAACACCATACTAATACTGTGTTTGACCCCCTTTCGCCTTCAGAACTGCCTTAATTCTACGTGGCATTGATTCAACAAGGTGCTGAAAGCATTCTTTAGAAATGTTGGCCCATATTGATAGGATAGCATCTTGCAGTTGATGGAGATTTGTGGGATGCACATCCAGGGCACAAAGCTCCCGTTCCACCACATCCCAAAGATGCTCTATTGGGTTGAGATCTGGTGACTGTGGGGGCCATTGTAGTACAGTGAACTCATTGTCATGTTCAAGAAACCAATTTGAAATTATTTGAGCTTTGTGACATGGTGCATTATCCTGCTGGAAGTAGCCATCAGAGGATGGGTACATGGTGGTCATAAAGGGATGAACATGGTCAGAAACAATGCTCAGGTAGTCCGTGGCATTTAAACGATGCCCAATTGGCACTAAGGGGCCTAAAGTGTGCCAAGAAAACATCCCCCACACCATTACACCACCACCACCAGCCTGCACAGTGGTAACAAGGCATGATGGATCCATGTTCTCATTCTGTTTACGCCAAATTCTGACTCTACCATCTGAATGTCTCAACAGAAATCGAGACTCATCAGATCAGGCAACATTTTTCCAGTCTTCAACTGTCCAATTTTGGTGAGCTCGTGTAAATTGTAGCCTCTTTTTCCTATTTGTAGTGGAGATGAGTGGTACCCGGTGGGGTCTTCTGCTGTTGTAGCCCATCCGCCTCAAGGTTGTGCGTGTTGTGGCTTCACAAATGCTTTGCTCCATACCTCGGTTGTAACGAGTGGTTATTTCAGTCAAAGTCGCTCTTCTATCAGCTTGAATCAGTCGGCCCATTCTCCTCTGACCTCTAGCATCAACAAGGCATTTTGGCCCACAGGACTGCCGCATACTGGATGTTTTTCCCTTTTCACACCATTCTTTGTAAACCCTAGAAATGGTTGTGCCTGAAAATCCCAGTAACTGAGCAGATTGTGAAATACTCAGACTGGCCCGTCTGGCACCAACAACCATGCCACGCTCAAAATTGCTTAAATCACCTTTCTTTCACATTCTGACATTCAGTTTGGAGTTCAGGAGATTGTCTTGACCAGGACCACACCCCTAAATGCATTGAAGCAACTGCCATGTGATTGGTTGTTTAGATAATTGCATTAATGTGAAATTGAACAGGCGTTCCTAATAATCCTTTAGGTGAGTGTATATATATTCCATTGCAGGAATTCTACTACAAGAGAAATCTTCAACACTAAAAGTATTCCATATGGATCAAACTGAAGGTTCGTACATTGCAGAGTAGTAAATAAAATGTACTCAAGTTTCTTGGTGATGCAAAAGAGCACTGTAACGTAGTATGGTCCTGAAGATTCTCCCACACTGGTCACAGATGTGCAGCAGCATTTTAAAGGACATCAACAGATCAGGGCTTGGTACAGAGGACCAAAACCATGAGGTGAACACAAGACAACTTCTAGTGAAATGTAATTAGAAGTTTTATTGTCACTATAACCAGAGCAACACCACATATTGCCAGACATTACAGCCCCCAGGAACGAGTTAATCATATAGTCAAACATTTTCAAATGTTTCAGAGACATGCGCAATGGAAGGAATGTTGCTTTAACTCCCCACATCCACTGTGACAGGAGTCTTTTCCCACACTCATCACAGTTGTACTGCCTTTAGCGGCATTTCTTGGATTCCGCTCATCTTTGCCGTCTGATGATACATGAGGTAAGTTTATCTGCTCTATTTATAAAGGCTCTGTCTTATGTGTATGCACTTTAACACTATCAAATGTGTCCATCTTCCCACACTGTTCATAGATGTACAGCTAAACTTCAGAGACTCCACAGCTGTAAGCTCTCTCTCCTGTGTGATTATTTTACCTTGTGTCCCCAGAAACAGATAATAGTGAAACACTGCCCTCATGTTTCTGTGCAGTTGTTTGTCGGTGTATTATGTTATGTAACTTTAATAAAACAGAGAATATATGACGAACAATTATGAACAGGGCAGTAATTTATCATTTTTACTCCCAGCACATGCTCTGAGCTGAATGACTTTCCCACACTGATCACAGCTGTAGGGAGGACTGATAATTGTTCCGTTCTTGTCTGAAGGGCTGAAGTCTAACAGATTGTTTACTGATTTCTAAAGTATTCAAATGCCACAAACTACAACAAATTATAGGGCACGGTGAACAACAGGTGAAAGATTTTTATTTTGGTGTTTTACACTTACTAAAAGCAGATGGTTTATTGTGTGTACATATATACACAATTTTTTGTGAATATTTTTGTAATTAAATAAATGGATTAAGTGGGGAAAAAAAGCATTACTGATTGTCCTACCCACAGCAGGGCAATCATGGGGTACGGGCTCGTACGTGAGCGCGTGATTGGGCTCAGCCTGAAAGGACGACGTGGACCTGCCTCCTGTGGGTTCACCACCTGCAGAGGGAACTGTAGGGGTCGGGTGTAGTGAGGACAGATTGGAGTCAGTGTTGGAAATAAAAAGAAGAGTGAGTGTTCCCCAACACGATTCACATCACAATTATGTGCATCACCATTTTGGATTTGTAGACACTTCACAGATCTAATAGATATTTTATGAAAAGAAATACTGGCAATTTCATTTTTAAGCCCAGGGCCACAGTTCAGAAAGATTTTCCCCACACTGATCATATATGTAGGCAAGACTTATCTTACAAGGCCTCTCTCCAGTGTGAATGGGGTTTATCTGTTCATTTTCAAAAAAAACTTATTGGCACAACAGTATATTGGTTATGGGGAACAAGGGGAAACACACAGCAAATATGAGTGGAAAGATTGCCTAATACCCATAGCTAATACATAAAAGTTGAGTTTGGAGGCATAGTAATAGTATACCAGTGTTCCTGTTTACAGACGACTGAACGTGTTCAGCCACGTAGGTTTTGGGGAGCAGCGGCCCTTCCATGTTATGAAAAGTGCTGTTGTTCCCTGCTTACTCTCTGATGCCCCCAATCCCACATCCAGATCTCCAACCCGCCTGATGTTCCTGCGTCCTCCTCCACTGATCGGTAGGACAGCAAACCGCCATTATTATCAGCCCTAACCCTAAATCCAAGGGGTAAAGAGCATCACAACAAGGTTTGTCAGTTTTCAGTAGCAAAACCCGCCCCAAAATATAAGAAAAAACATTTTAAAAAAATGTTCAACGTTTTCTACAGAGCCCATGTGCTCCTGCAATGACAAGAAAACACCCTTTTCTTCCTCTTACTGAAAAAGAGCCTTGGATTTGGGCTTCTGGCATTTGAAATAGTTATCTTTTATCAATAGTTATAACTAGCCTAATACGCATTGAAAACAGCATGGCAAAAATCCGCAGACTGTTTTGTCACCCGCAGCAAGACTTAAAAAGCTGCCCAATTCCTGGCAACCCTGATCACCATCTTTTTCCCAATGGTACAGAGAAACACCGACCTGGCTAAATACAACCTGAGGATATTGTCAGAATAACTGAAATAATGGACACACACACATACTGTATGTTCCCCATTATATATCAACTCAATGTACCTCAGAAAATCCCCCACGTACACTTGTAGCCAGACTACATGATCTTCACCCGTTCAAAGGCATCTGAAAACACTCCCAAAACCCACGGACATACAACGTGGTTCTAATTTATAAACAAAAAAACAGTATGATCCTTGTGCAGGGTTCTTCAACATTTCCAGAGTTTCTTTGAGTGTCCCGGGGTTTCCATGTCCGCGGTTTTCACACGGGGGGCAAATGTTGTCTAGGTTTTTATTTTTGCCATGCTGTTTTCTATGTAAAAAAATAAGCTGTATTTGAAATATTTGTTGATAAAAGTAACTGTTTCAAGTAACAAAATCCCAAATACAAGACACTCAGAGCTGCTTTTGTCAGTTATAGCGTGAGAATAAAGGGCCAATTCCACATCAGGAGTGCAGTCAGTGACTCTGTTACAGAGTAAAACATAACATACAGACATTTCCAGTCACGCCTTATGTCCGCGGGTTTTCAGATACTTTTGGGCTGGTTTGGTGGCTCAGTCCCAGTGAGTGTACCCAGTTCTCGGACTCTTTAAGTAGCTCTAATGGCCTTGGATCCCAGGTAACCAGGTCTGTGGGATTTGAGCAGTTCTGTCATAGTTTTTGGAGGAAAATATTCATTAAAAAAAAACATGTGTCCATCAGTGTTGCTCTATGAGTAGTTTGTATGGAAAGTAACTCAAAAGCCATGGCCATAACATGAAGCGTGTTGTTGTATCAGAGCTGATTTCAGATGGAGCTCAGGTGAGTGACTGAACAGGCTGCAGCTGCTGTGGACTGAAGGCTCCGCCCAACAAGGTGGGACAGCAAATACTCACAAGAGCCCGCGGATAGTGGAGTTTACAAACTAACCCTAACCTTAAAGGAATAGGCCACCGTTTTTACATACTGAGATATGTTCTTACCTTAGACAAGTTCATCTGTACCTGTCTGGTCTCCACGTGTGCCTTCTGTAATGTAAACACAGCACAGACGGCGTTAGCATTTAGCCTCTCTCTTCTCCTCTATAGCTCCAAACGAGGTGAAGATAGAAGCTACCAAACTCTTCCACGTTTTCCCTATTTAACCCTTGTGTCATCCTTTAATTTTCTTTCGTTCGTTATCCTAGTGTACAAAAATGTACACGCTTTTCAAACTTTTTTTGCCAGTTTCAAAACAAAAACTTTGAAGTTTGTGTTACAAAACAACATAAAAACCTCATTACCTTTAGAATAATGAACAGTAGAGAGCTGAGGCTTTGGTGGATTTTAGGGCCTTGGATGTGTCAAAGATGAGCCAAAAATGGATTTGAAGCATTTGTAGTTTTTCTGTAGTGGACGATTCTTTATGTCAAAATGTTTTTGTCTCCATTGACTTCCATTATAAAGAAATTCATGACTTCCAATTTTCTTTGCTCTCCGATCACCATATAAAAGTTATATATTTTATAATGTCAGCATTTAGTTTTGAAGAACAAGAGTCAGATTTGACATTTTGACTGTATTTTTTCAGTTTGGACTTTGTTCCTATTGTCAGATGATGAATGAAATTGTGGTATTTTCCCATTACAATATAATGGGGCCATGGCAGAACCTGGGACTTTTCTGCCATAAAACTTCAGATTTTAAATCTCACTGCAATACAGGAAAAAAGTAACATATCTGTGATGTCAGCGTTTCCTTTTGAAGAAAAGGAGTTGAATTTGACATTTCCACTGCATTTCAGAATGTTCCACTTTTCTAACATTGTACACAGATGCATGTATCTTCAGTCAGCTTATACTGAAGCTGTGGCCGAGGGGGAAACAATAGGATTTGTTTGCCTTTGTGTTTCCTATAAATTATTTGAATAATTTTAAAATTAACAAGTGATTTATCGACAATAATGTTTAGTGTGAAGATTTTTACAGTTTAGAAATTAGACACCAAAAAAGCTCAGTGGGAGCGTCACAATCAGTGCTTAGTTTTGAAGCAAGTTTTGAAATCAAGGCCATGTTTGTAAACCTGAGGAAAACAAATGAATAAATCCAGACTGCAGGTCTTTGTCCAGGTGTTTTTGTGTGTTGAGGTCACTTTGAGCTGCTAATTAATATTTTTGCACAAAAAAACTCAAAAATTAGTTTAGGCTCCGCCCACCGCGCTCCTGTTATCACATAAACACAGAGTTTACAAACTGTCGAATATGAAACCACACTGGCATGGCCAACTGTCAAAAAAAAGTTGAAATTTATAAAATACAGTAAAAATGTCAAATTTCACTAATTTTCTTCCAAATTAAACTGTTACGGTTGGGGTGAAGGTGCAGGAGATAGACCCATACGCAGAGCAGCTGCCGTCAAAAACGTATGTTTAATCGCACAACATAGACCGGAACAATAGACAATGCTCGCACAAAGACAAAGGAGACTACAGGGGGATATATACAAACACAAGGGAAATGGGGAACAGGTGTGACACATTAGGACAGGGCAGGTAATCAAACAAGAGGAAGGGAAAGCAAGAGTCACACAGACAGAACTAGAACGTCAAAATAAAACACACAAGGACAGGAACACACACAGAGACAGGGGAAAAACCCAAACAAAACCCCAACTAAACCCGAACCCTAACAGAAACCCTGATATCACAGATTGAGTGATTTTATGCCGTATTTCAGTGAGATTTAAAAATAGAAGTTTTCAGGGTAAAGTCCAATGGAAATGCCTTATTTCCATTATATTCAATAGGAAAAAATACAGTGATTTTATTCATGTGCCAACAATGGGAATGAGGTCCAATCTGATGAAATTCAGTAAAAATGTTCAAATTCATTCTTTTTCTTCCAAATGAAATGCTGACATTGTAAAAAGTGAAGTTTTAAACGGCTCTGGAAGAGCAAAGAAAAACATGTGTTTATAATGGAAGTCAATGGGGCTGTTTCAGTCGCTGCCATTTTCAAATAAAGAATCGTCCACTACAGAAAAAGTACAAATGCAATCAAATCAATTTTTGGCTCATCTTTGACACATCCAAGGCCCTAAAATCCATCAAAGCCCCAGCTCTCTACTATTCATAAAGATAATGAGGTTTTTATGTTGTTTTGCAACACAAACTTCAAAGTTTTTGTTTTGAAACTGGCATATAAAGGGTTAAAATCCCCAAATAAACAACATGTTTGGTAGTTTTGAGAAGGTGAGAAGTGATTCTTCAAAATTGTGAAAAAAATTTGAAAAGCGTGTACATTTTTGTACACTAGGATAACGAACGTATAGAAAATGCAGATCTCCAATATAAAAGACATGAGAGAAAAACACTGGATTCGGAAAATTTGGCTCGATAGAACATTTTCTGCCAAAATCCACGTCTCAAGCTGCAACACAGACAAAATGGTCAGGAAATGAAAAAAAAAATCTTGCAAAATGTACAAAAATGTACATAGGATAACATAAGGGTTAAATATGGTTACGTGAAGTGTTACACTACAAAGTATAATTAAACTAAATTAAACAATGTGGATTTTCTAAGCGGATAAAAAGGGGAACTATACTGTAAGGCGTAATAATACCAGGAGTAATTCGGCATCTGCGCAGTGATATCTTCACTTTACTGTGCGGATGCCAAATTACTCCTGGTATTATTACGCCTTACAGTATAGTTCCCCTTTTTATCCGCTTAGAAAATCCACATTGTTTAATTTTGTGTAATTATACTTTGTAGTGTAACTTCACGCAACCATATTTAAATAGGGAAAACGTGGAAGAGTTTGGTAGCTTCTATCTTCACCTCGTTTGGGGCTATAGAGGAGAAGAGAGAGGCTAAATGCTAACGCCATCTGTGCTGTGTTTACGTTACTGAAGGCACAGGTGAAGACAAATGAACTTGTCAAAGCTAAGGTGAGAACATATCTCAGTATGTAAAAACGGTGGCCTATTCCTTTAAGGATAGTGGAGTTTACAAACTAACCCTAACCTTACCTTAGCCCTAACCTTACCTTAGCCCTAACCTTAAGGATCGTGGCGTTTACAAGCTGACCTTACCTAAGCCCTAACCTTAAGCATAGTGGAGTTTACAAACTAACCCTAACCTTACCTTAACCCTAACCTTAAAGAGTTACTAACCCCCCCTTCCAGAGCCTCAGCCTCAGAGCATCAGATTTGAAAATCTCAACAGAAAAGGGGCGTTGCCTGGAGGACTAAGGGGCGCGGGAGGGGGAGGGGTGGGAGGGGTCTGGGTCTGTGAGTGACAGGCCTGAGTCATCTGACTTTGACGCAGCACCTGCAGCGCTACTCATAAACAAAGTCCGAGCATGGAGTTCCAGCGAGCCAACTTGTTTAGCAACCTGTTTCACAGGGACAACTCTACAGCTCTCTCTACACAGGAGAAACATCGTGACAGACAGAGGCCTTGTACCTGAGACTGCTCTGAGGGCAGTGGCGTAGCCAGAAAAAAGACACTGGGTGTGCACCAGCAAACACTGGGTGTGCCAAATTTATTCTCAACAAATAGAACTTTTTTTTCTTACTGTGTACATGTAATGCCCCTCTGACGGGGGAAAATGTTATTATTTTTATTTTGGGGTGGGCGCTTATAAGCCTTTGGCTTCATCCCACTCCCTTTGAGCAGGTTAACTGCTCAAACAAATAAATAAACTAATGTTGCCAGTTTCATAATTTGCTTAAAGCAGAGTGGCAAGGGCTCCCCCTACAGGCCTGCAGGCAAAACTAATCAATTCCGACTTACATATTCAAAATCAATGGCTGGCATTAACTTGTATAATCAAACACATTCTCAACTTCTGAAATACATCATAATAACTTTTCAACCTTTAAACACATGTTTTTAACGCGATTTAAATGAGTTGTTAACACTTTTCACATGTATTTCCTGTCATATTTATAAGTAAACCTGTTTATCTTATCCTATTTATTTCTTACTCACACTATCACATGTATTATTTAAGCATCTGAACTTCCCACCTTCTTATTGCAGCTTCACAAGGCGGCGTGGCTTGGCCTTGAATAGGTTTATTATTTCGTCAGAGTCCAGTTTGTCTGCAAGTAGTAGCTAGGCTACTAACACTTTTATCGCTCCTGCAGTGCTCGCTGTGCGGGAGGGTCACAGTCAGGTCATTAGGTTGGTTGCCAGGTGCAGGTGTCACAACCCCCTTCGCCGGATTACACTTTTTTATTGATTGATCGAGTTAACGTGCCCAGTGCAGGTGTCGCAACGCATCGCCTGGTGGCAATTTTTACAAATTGATCGACTGGTTATCAAACATGTTAGGAAAAGCTTCATACCGTAAATCCTTTAATATAGGCCGGGGCCTTTATTTACTCAAGCACATCGAGGACCAGGCCTTTATTGGAACCAGGCCAAAATTAGAGACAGCGTTTATTTTTATTTGAGCAAAACTACCAGTAGAATGAAGAAAAACGAGATTTGTGTCCATTTGAACCTAAAATATTAGGTTCATGTATTAATTAACATTGCAAACAGTCTCCCAGCGGAACATTGACGCTTTTTAGGAAGCGTTTCGTTGCTGTTAGCGGAAGATTTACATCAATGTCACTGCAGGTTTCTCTTTCTTTCTTTTTTTTTTTTTACCGCGGACCGGATTATTTGTTGTTATCTGGTGTAAAGGCGAGTTTAGACGGAGCGTTTGTGTTTGTGATCGATCATAAAACAGACCTGAGAGAAGACGAGACGCTCGCGCCGATCGGAGGAGTTACTTTGAGGTGTGGAACTTACCTGCACACGGAGCCGCTGGATGTGCTTTGAGGACTTTATTAAAACCCTGGAGGGTCACACAACATTTGTTGCTTGCCCTGTTTATAGTCACAGAAGGTTTGAAAAGTGGCTAAATCTGTCTCAAAGTGACGCTTGGATCAGCTCCACTCCGCAGCAGTGTTCCCTCTCTCGGCCTGGGTTCCCGTTTGTTTACATCCTGCACGTGAGTTATCGTTTACACGAGTATGAGACAAATTCCGAACATGGGAAATATTTCTACTGCTATAGTTTCTAATAATAGCCCCGGCCTGTTTGAGAGACCGGCTTTTATTTGCCTCCGCCAGCTACATGTAATACAGGCCATTAGAGGATTTACGTTATATGTAAAAAAAAAAAAAAAAATGCATTCAGTTTTTGGGTATGCCAGCTGGCTCTGTGGGTGGCACTGGCACACCCTGGCACACCCGTGGCTACGCCAATGTCTGAGGGGCTGGGTTATTTTATTAGACTGATTCCTCTGTCATTTACAAAGCTAGCGGGTTAGCATTGATCGATGTTAGCATCGCAGCTAAGGCACCGAACTGTCCTTTCAGAATTTACCAATCTATTTTAGATATAGATTTTTTGCTGTAGTCTACATAAGCATGGGAGATGTATCTCCCATATGATCAATTCAAAAAGCTTCTTAATTCATGTGATCACAAAAAAGAAATAATTATAGTCGGCGACTTTAACATAAACTGGGACAAAAAAGAAGATAGAAAAAATCTTAAAACGATTACTGATTACTGCAGCCTAACCCAGCTTATAGATAAACCTGCCAGAATGACCAGTCACTCACAAACTAAAATTGATCTTGTGTTTACAAACAAACCCGAAAGAATCACCCATACTAACATTTTTTTAACTGGAATATCTGATCATAATGCAATTTTTTTTTGTAGAAAACTCTCTAAACATCGATTACATAATTTATTTTCAACTACATCATATAAAAGATCAAAAAACAATACTGTAATTCCAAAAAACCAACAACAACATTTTAAAGTGGCCTTAAATGATCTTGATTGGAATGCAATATTTTCTTCGGAAGACTTAGATTTTTGTACTCGGGATTTTTCAGCAAAAATTATGGGCCTAATGGCAAGATTTTCCAGAAGGGGGAGACCAAGAAAATAAAAAACAATCTTCCATGGTTGACCTTGGAGTGTATTCAGCTAATGAAAAAAGAGATAATCTTCTTAAAGTTGCATTAAAATCAGCTTTGACTGTTAAACAAAATTTTGCATCAGTGAGAAACAAAGTCACCCGGACAACACGTAGGGCCAAGGCAAATTTTTTTGTAAACATTATTGAGAATGCGAAAGGGAATAGCAAAAAAATCTGGAACAGTATAAACAAACTTACTGGAAAACAGAACAAAAAAGATAAAAATGAGATAGAAATAAGCATTAACGGAGAATTGTCAAAAGATCCAAACATAATTGCTGCAGAGTTCAATAATTTCTTTATAAACTCAGTTCAAGAAATCTCTCAGTTGTTCAATCCTCCTGATTATGACACTATTCCAATAAGCGATGCACAACCTATCTTTAATATAGATGAGATAACAGAGAGAGAAGTAGCCAACATTATTAGTTTACTGAACAGCTCCAAAGCTAAGGATGACTTTGATCTTGATATCAGTTTTATAAAAGAGCATAAAGACACACTGATACCACCCATCAACCATAAGGTAAATTTGTCAATTAAGCACTCCGTGGTCCCAGACACATGGAAAGTGGGTGTGGTTAGTCCAATTTTCAAAACTGGGGACAAAACAGACAAGCATAACTACAGACCAATTAACATCTTACCCGTAGTCTCAAAAATTATAGAGAAATGGGTTGTGAAACTATTAACCGAACATCTTAATAGGAGTCATAATCCTCTACATCCAATGCAGTTTGGATTTCGCACCCATCACTCAACAGAGGGCGCTATAAGTGTGTTTTTAGAAAAAACAAAAAGCTTTTTAGATAAGAACAGTTGTGTAGGTGCCGTATTCCTGGACTTAAAGAAGGCATTTGACACCGTTGATCACAAAATCCTGCTAACCAAATTATTTCATTTTAATTTTTCAGAGAAAGCCATAAACTGGATGAAATCATATCTTACTAATAGAATGCAGTGTGTTGTGGTCAATGGTGTCAAATCGCCCTATCGAGCGTGCACAGTGGGAGTACCACAGGGCTCCATTTTTTCTCTATATATAAATGATCTTCCAGAAGCATGCAGAAACACCCAGATACAAATGTATGCAGACGATGCTGTAATATACACTCCAGCAAAAAATATACAGGAAGCTGGTCGTATTCTTACTTCTGAAATGGCCCAAGTCCAAAATTGGCTCTCATGTCTCCTTTTAAACACTAAAAAGACTGTATGTATGATGTTTTCCAAACAAAACAAAAAAACTACTAATTCACATGTATTTCTCAGAGATGTGGAGCTTGAACTGGTACAAGAGTTCAAATACCTTGGAGTAGTTCTTGACTCTACTCTCACGTTCAAAAGTCACGTCACAAAAATTTGTAAAACTATTAAATTCAGTCTTCATAACTTCAGATATATTCGCTCATCAATGACACTTCAGGCAGCTAGGATGTTTCTGCATGCTATGGTTTTCTCGCACATTGAATATTGTTTTACAAATTGGTCTCTTACAAATGAAACCACTTTTAGACAAATAGAATCCTTATATAAAAAAGCTTTAAAAGTTTTTGCTAGAAAACCTGTTTCGTACCACCACTGCCGCATTCTTGAGACGTACAACCTTTTAAACTTCGAAAATTTTAAATACTTTAAATTTGCTTGTATGGTCTACAAAATACTCAATGGACTTGCACCACCGCCATTAAGGGAATTTGTAAAATTGAAATCCTCTTCTGGCAGAGCCACTCGTTCTATGGTTAGAGGAGACTGTGAAGTGCCCTTCAGACATACCACCTTTGGCCAGACTGTTCTTTCAGTCAGGGGCTGTAACATCTGGAACAGCATCCCTCTCACTATAAGAGAATGCCCCATGTTTAACACATTTAGGACTCAATTAAAAAATTGGTTGAAATCCAATCAACGATGTGCTCATTAGACCTCCTGGTGCAGGACTGAGCCAAGTGTCAGGATCCTCTGCACAGATGTTGCTTTGTAAATAATAATTGTACATATTTATCCTTATGTTTGTTTGAACTGTATGACCTGCCTTGCACTAAAATCTCCATTCTATTGTGCAAGTCACAGAACGAACATTCAGATGTTATTAATGTATGAATTGTATCAACATTTGTTATCTAAGTATGTAGCCTCAACTTTTAAATTGTTTTATGTTTTATAATTGTTGTTGGCATTATACACCTTGCCCAGGGACAACAGTTGAAAACTAGCTTTGCAGCTAATACTGACATATTTACAGAAATGTTCATTAATGTGTACTGTCCCTGTGAAATAAACTAATAAATAAATAAAATAAGTATCTCAGTGTCCTCAGCAGATAAATGTGTGAGGTATAGAGACGTGACTATATGTATTACAAAGCTTTATTTTATTTTTCTTACAGCAAAGTGTACAAAACATATCACATAAATAAAAAATATATCTTATTGTGCAGGAACACTGTCCTTTTTAAATTGTTTTCGGTTTGTCATTGAAGATAGTACAGAATCATCCAGGTCATGTTTATCTAAAGGCTTGACTAAGGGTCTGTAACATTGAGGACCCAAAGACCCAGTTATCCCCCCCAAGTAAATAGCCCAAAGTAATTTCTATTACTAAATTTTAAGTTTAACCAATGTAACACGTTAACTAAACTACCACTGAATGATCACTCTAAAGAGTAAAGGCTATAATAAAGTCTCTATCTTTATGCTTAGTTGAATGATGAAAAAATAATGAAAATTATAGATCTTCATTTTTTAGTGCCAGTTTTCTTTGCAATCACAGCTGAGCTACAGGATGGCTTCGATAACCAAGTAGCAGTAGCTCATGTACAGTAAGCTGTCTGCATGCATACGAGCAGGTCTTCTCAATACCAACTATAATAATTATACATGCACCACTAAGTTTTCAGCTTCTAGAGACATAAAGTGGTGCTGGCGATACCATCCTGTGACATATTTGATAGAACATATAAAGGCTTCATTTTTTTCCTCTGGATTGCTGATCAGTGTCCACAATTAAATCTTGCATGGAACACTGATTTAATCTATTATGTGGCATGTCAGCTTATAGAATTCTTCATATTGCAATGTTTACTCCCATTGTTCTATATGTGGTTAGCTACTGTCCTTGGCCAATGTGCCTCCATTTTCAGAGAGGTTCTTTCTTTGCCCAACAGAGAGGTCGTCTGAATATGTGAATCAAAATGCTATAAAAACCAAAAAGAAAGCATCCATCCATCCATCCATCCATCCATTTTCTTCCGCTTTATCCGGGGCCGGGTCGCGGAGGCAGCAGTCTCAGCAGAGATGCCCAGACTTCCCGATCCACGCACACCTCCTCCAGCTGTTCTGGGGGGACCCCGAGGCGACACCAGGCCAGCTCGGAGACATAGTCCCACCAGCGTGTCCTGGGCCTTCCACGAGGCCTCCTCCCAATAGGACATGCCTGGAACACCTCCCGAGGGAGGCGACCAGGAGGCATCCGGAACAGATGCCCTAGCCACCTCAGCTGGCTCCTTTCGACGTGAAGGAGCAGCGACTCTACCCCGAGCTCCTCCCGGGTAACTGAGCTCCTCACCCAATTTTGGAGGGTGCGCCCAGCCACCCTGCGAAGGAAACTCATTTCGGCCGGTTTTATCCGCGATCTTGTCCTTTCGGTCATTACCCAGATCTCATGACCATAGGTGAGGGTGGGAACGTAGATCGATCGGTAAATCGAGAGCTTTGTCCCTGACTCAGCTCCCTCTTCACCACAACAGTCCGATACAGCGACCGCATCACTGCTGACGCTGCACCGATCCGTCTATCGATCTCACGCTCCATCCGTCCCTCACTCGTGAACAAGACCCCGAGATACTTGAACTCCTCCACTTGAGGTAAGGACTCCCCACCGACCTGAAGCGGGGAAGCCACCTTCCCCAACCATGGCCTCAGATTTGGAGGTGCTGATCCTCATCCCGGCCGCTTCACACTTGGCTGCAAACCGCTCCAGTGCGCGCTGGAGGTCCTGATTTGATGAAGCCAACAGAACAACATCATCTGCAAACAGCAGAGATGAGATCCTGAGGTTCCCAAACCGGACACCCTCCGGCCCCTGGCTGCGCCTAGAAATTCTGTCCATAAAGGTAATGAACAGAACCGGTGACATAGGGCAGCCCTGGCGGAGACCAACACGCACCGGAAACAAGTCTGACTTACTGCCGGCAGTGCGAACCAAGCTCCTGCTGCGGTCATACAGGGAACGGACAGCCCTTAGCAGAGGGCCCCGGACCCCATACTCCCGGAGCACCCCCACAGGGCACCACGAGGGACACGATCGAACGCTTTCTCCAAATCCACAAAGCACATGTGGACTGGTTGGGCGAACTCCCACGAACCCTCGAGCACCCGATGTAGGGTATAGAGCTGGTCCAGTGTGCCACGACCGGGACGAAAACCGCATTGTTCCTCCTGAATCCAAGGTTCGACTATCGGCCGGATCCTCCTCTCCAGCACCCTGGAGTAGACCTTACCGGGGAGGCTGAGAAGTGTGATCCCTCTGTAATTGGAGCACACCCTCCATCCCCCTTCTTAAAGAGAGGGACCACCACCCCGGTCTGCCAATCCAGAGGCACTGTCCCCAACCGCCACGCGATGTTGCAGAGACTTGTCAGCCAAGACAGCCCTACAACATCCAGAGACTTAAGGTACTCGGGACGAATCTCATCCACCCCCGGGGCCTTGCCACCGAGGAGCTTTCTAACCACCTCAGTGACTTCAGCCTGGGTGATGGACGAACCCCCCTCCGAGTCCCCAGCCTCTGCCTCCTCATCGGAAGACGTGACAGTGGGATTGAGGAGATCCTCGAAGTACTCCTTCCACCGCCCGACCACATCCCCAGTCGAGGTCAACAGCTCCCCGCCCGCACTGTAAACAGTGTTGGTGAAGCACTGCTTCCCCCTCCTGAGGCGCCGGATGGTTTGCCAGAATCTCTTCGAGGCCGACCGATAGTCCTCCTCCATGGCTTCTCCGAACTCCTCCCAGACCCGAGTTTTTGCCTCTGTGACTGCACGAGCTGCAGCACGCTTGGCCTGCCGGTACCTCTCAGCTGCCTCCGGAGTCCCACAAGCCAACAAGGCCAGGTAGGACTCCTTCTTCAGCTTGACGGCATCCCTTACTTCCGGGCACCACCACCGGGTTCGGGGATTGCCGCCGCGACAGGCACCAGAGACCTTACGGCCACAACTGCGAGCAGCCGCATCGACAATGGAGGAGGAGAACATGGTCCACTCGGACTCCATGTCTCCAACCTCCCTCGGAATCTGGGTGAAGCTCTTCCGGAGGTGGGAGTTGAAGACCCTACTGACAGAAAGCACATCAATTAAAAAGGGTAGTAATTTTGTGTAGTCTGTCTGTCATCAATATACTGACCAAATGAATCGCTGTGTGATCCGATACATACAGCGGACATAAAGAAAGAATGGTTCGCATGCATTTTCTCCACCTCTTGGACTCTGCATGGACAAGAAAAATCAGTTACAACTCTGCATCATGCAATGCAATCGCTTAGATCACGCTCACTCCCAAACTACATGCCTTTGAAATATCTTTGAAAATGCATGTAGTTTGGCAGGCCAGGCAAGGATGTGTTAGCAGCATTCTAATTTACATTTAAATATAGTCCTATCAATAAGGCAAAAAACATTTTCATCACTACCTGGAGACAATGAGAAGACCACTTGGGGAAATAAAGTAAACAAAATGATGTCAACAAATAAGATGCATTTATTGGTAAATACTAAAAACTATTGTCCCACCTACTGGTGTAAAATGTAAACTACAATACTCCTATACTACTTTTTAAAAATTGTTATGCAAGTTGCGAGTCCATCAATATTCTGGTGTGCTCTCCTAAAGGTACCCGTGACAGCACAAATGAGTGGCCAATCCTGTCTTGGTGTCGTGGTGCTCTTGACTCCGCGTTGTGCATTAAAACTGTGTAATGCACGGCTTCTTGTGGTTAAATCCTTACTTATTCCTACATTTGCTAAACTAGCAACTATTATCTAGGTAATATAACCAAATAACCAAGTCAAGACTTAATTAAAAACTGTCATGCAATACAGGTATGTTGCTCACCTCTTGAAAAATCGTGACCTGTGCCTGCTCACAGCCTCCTGTTTGTCTGGCCTCTCATACTCAGCACAGAGTGGTTCAGACAGTTACTTTGTCTGTGTGCTCCTGATATGGGAGAGGATCCTCGACCACGCTTTCAAACAGCAGGGCAATTAGTTGGTCAATGTAGACTATAAACAAAGCACAAAACATTTGTCCTTGTATAAGCATTGCTTGTGTTTTTAATGTGACATACCTGAGGTAGCTCTGGTCTTCAGGGCTCTCACGGTGTAGTCGCCACGTTTGTACTTTGGGTACACTATCGCATACCGCAGTACACCTTAAAGGGTTGTTGCATGTGACCGTGTAGCCTTTTCATTGTAGTGCAGGGCAGCAATTTGCAACCTACAACATTTTTAGGTACAGATTCACACAACAACAAGTTCTTAAGTTGATGTAAAATGTATGTATGTATGCATTACCTTGCTAACATTCCTTTGAAGGAGAAGCCTGCACTTTTGGGGGAAAACCTAATTATCAGGCTGTGGAAGGCCTCAAGGGTTGACGTGTGATATACCGGACTGATTTTCTCCACATCCTTCACAAAGCGCCGAGCTAACACAATGTCACTTAGCCTCTCACATGCTGCTGTGCCTACAGAGTAAATTACCATTACATAATTGTAAAGCAATTTTTGTTTAGAACAACAATGCAAACCTTACATTTTTGAAATTTACATAAAATACAATGAGTAAAGGACCAGTATTACTGATAAATGCTTTACTTACTTGGTTTGAGCCACACTCTTGACCCTTCCCCAACCAGAGGCCCATGTAGGCACTGAGGGAACAGTTCATTGTCGTGGGTGTGCACAGCCTGCATGTGATTGGCCACTGAAGTCCACTTGGCGACAGCCTCCTGTCCCGAGGAGGAAGTCGAAGCTGCCCAATAGAGGTGATTCACCACACTTTTCCTCCACTGGCCAGCGTCCTGCGTGGTCTTTCTCTTTGCGAGCTCATCAATTTTCTTCCCAATTCCTAGAGATTAAAATATATATTTACTAAATGCACAATAACCATATTATTACACAGCATTCCCAAAATGCATACCCTTTCCCATGTGCCATGGGTCAAAGTAGTGTCTGATTTCCTTTTTCTCTTCCCCTAAAACCTTCTGAACGCCTGTGTGTCGGTCTGTCACAATGGCCTCCACATTGACACCCCTCTCTTCCAGCATGGTGAGACTCCGCACAAAGCCCTCCTTCTCCATGCGCACACTTTTCCAACCTCATTGCTCTAATAAGACAACAAAAATTAGGTGCCAAGATGCACAGAGTGATCCCAAATTGCATATTGAAATATTCCTTGAATTGTATTACCTGGACTAGTTGGACATCCATGACTTTGTTATTACATAGATTCATCATCGTGTAACTGCCATACTTGGCTGAATGTCCTACACGAATGCAAGTTGTACATTAGCTGACTTTTATTAAGACTTCAGATAAATGTTTATGAAATGTATTTACCAGGTGAATCAGCTCGCATGTCCCCGCCCAGTGAAACAGAGCCGCTTTCAAGAGCCTCCCTGATGAGGTCATCTTGCTCCAGCTTCCACTGCCAGTTGACCGTAGGGATGAGGAACTTTGCTTGATGCCTGTAAAAGCATTGCTCTGACAGTCCCTGAATATTGAAAGCCCCTAGGAACTATAAAATGAAAACAAATGTTATCAACTGATAATAGATGGGAACATAATCCAAACAAAACTTTTTTTTACTGTACCTTTGAAATCTGGCTAAATGATGAGCCGGTGAACAGCACAGCAGCACAGAGCTGCAGGTTTCCAGCTGGGATGTTGTTCACCATCGGCTGACTGGACCACTGAGTGGTGAACTCACAGCGAGGACATTGTTGAGTGACCCGGAGCAGTGTGCCGATTGTCATCGTGTCCACAATACAACGACCAGTGCAGACAGGACATCGTCTGAACAGCTCCAGCAGTTGGTCCTCATTAACAATATATTTTTTGTCCTTGTGTGGAGGGACCTCAGTGGGAATGCTATATAAAAGAGGCATATTTCATCCCTCAAAATCTAGGATGCGGTATATATATATATATATATAATTTCAATTGCAAAGCTAGATTTTGTTTTTACCTTGAACAGTTCAGTGCTGGCACTGTCATCCATATGGAAGCTGGGGTCAGATGCTGACACCTCCCACCTGTTCCTTTTCAGAGGTGTAGAGGCTGCTCTGGGACTGTCAGGAAGAGGGATTTCCATCAAGGGCCCAGTCCCACAACCTACGCTCGTGTAATAGGCCCGGGCTTGAATACCTTTACAAAACAAAAATAAAACAAACAAACGGCTTTAAAATGGCAGTAATGATCAGTTACAAAACTTCTGTGTCTAACTATATCAAAAACCAAAAGCATAGACTGTTTATACATAAAATTACTGTACTGTATAAACAACGATAAATTGAGATATCACCTTTGCTTCTCCTGCTAGGCTTCACATTGGCCTGGACACATGCATGCCTTTCAATGACTGGATCAGTCTGGCAGCCAATTTCTCTGGTCACTTTTGGCTGAAAATATAAAAATAAATAATATTTATAAAATGTTCACTATGGTAATCGTTGTTTATTTCTGATTACAGACATGCAAACACATACATTGTAAACTTGTATTGATCATTTATAGGCATATAGCCTAGCACTTTAGAATATGCCACCCTATCAGGCAAACCAAAGATTTGTATTGGGTTAATTCTGGCTACAGTAGGCTACTAAAAACGTCCAAATGGTTTGGCATTTTGAATAGCTGCCAGTCCAAATAGGTGTAAACTTTGGTTCAGTTCAGTAAACTTGGCAACATTAACATCATTAGCAGAATTTATCCTACTTTGTGAACTTGTTCTCAAACAATGGCAATAAAAACTATTCTGATTCAAAAACCACGTCAGAACAGCTCATATTTGTGAGCGCCCAATGACCACACGGTCCACCTGGAGTGGTCAGCCCTCTCACTGACCGCGATCGAGCAGTAAATTCTAGCTAAACGTTAGCTTGTAGCTACGCCCATGTTTCACCAAGCTATTGTCAAATATGAAAGCTACAGTCATTGCAAAACTTTGATTAGTTTGGTGCCCAGTCTCATGCACATTTGCGCACAGTGTTGGCATAACTTTGTTGTGCAGACTGATTAGCGCGCTGCCCCTAGCAGCGAGTAAACGAGAATAAATGAATAAATCTGTGAGCAAAGTAGCTACAGAAATGACAAGGATAGAGTGAATCAAGTGGCTCTTTTTTACTGCAGCTACAATCATTGCAATTATTACCAAATCCAAGATGGGCAAATCATCATTATTTGCAGTTATAGGCTATTATTTTCACACTCACCTCAGAATGGCGCCCGAAATCTTCGTGTTGGCGGGGAAGCAGTGTCGGTGGGCTATGGCTCAGTCATGGAAGAGCAAGGGTGGGTACTGCCTCGCTCTCCAAATGGAGAAGAGTAGCATAGCCCAGTTCAACCTCCATGAAGTTGGCGAAGGAATCGTGCGTAAAATGATTTTTATTTTTTTATTTAACCTTTATTTAACCAGGAAAGTCCCATTGAGATTAAAAACCTCTTTTTCAAGGGAGTCCTGGCCAAGGGGCAGCAAAAGATACAGTTAAAGAATTACATACACATTACAAAATGATGTATGCAAACTCCAGCATGAGGAGGGAGTTCGCAGTTTCCCCCCAAGCAAATTGCGCGCAACCACTGGCGCCTAATTTCTAAGTCCTGCAGAAACCTGCGCAAACCTCCAGAACTATGGCAGCCCACTACGCTACACTTTCTACCCATCCTACACAGTAGTACAACACAGTACAATAAACAATATACACTAAAATTACACACGATATTGAACACTAAAACCAATACTAAGTAAGCTAAATTCAGCGCTCTAATCTAACAATAAAAGCAACTAATGACTAAAATTACAATATTCAACAACTAACACTGCTAACGCTACACAATTATCTATAATACAAAAAGCTATGCTAATAAAATCTACCTAAATGCTATGTTAACAATTCGCAAACCTGACAATCGATGAAAATACTCTCTCGCTATTCCTTCTCCAACTCGCTACGGGGGCGTGAGCGAGACTGGGCCGCTTTTATAGCCCAGAGCGGCAGGGCAACTGACGTCATCTCTAACCCCCAACGTCATCTCAAACGCCTGGGCCAATAGGAGCGCGAAATTCAAAAATCAAATGCAGTACATACAGTTCGCTGTAGATGGCGCCTCACTGACGGTTTTAGGCATAAAGTTGATCTTTCAACTAATTTGCACTAAAGTGCCAAAATTATGACCAGGATATGTAGACAACACTATTGGACACTCATTTATACAGTTTATCAGGACAAAAAAGTGGATTTGAGGGTGAGTTACTCTTTAAGGATAGTGGCGTTTACAAGCTAACCTTACCTTAGCCCTAACCTTAAGATTAGTGGAGTTTACAAACTAACCTTACCTTACCTTAGCCCTAACCTTAAGCATAGTAGAGTTTACAAACTAACCCTAACCTTACCTTAGCCCTAACCTTAAGGATAGTGGTGTTTACAAGCTAACCTTACCTTAGCCCTAACCTTAAGCATAGTAGAGTTTACAAACTAACCCTAACCTTACCTTAGCCCTAACCTTAAGGATAGTGGAGTTTACAAGCTAACCTTACCTTAGCCCTAACCTTAAGCATAGTGGAGTTTACAAACTAACCCTAACCTTACCTTAGCCCTAACCTTAAGGATAGTGGTGTTTACAAGCTAACCTTACCTTAGCCCTAACCTTAAGGATAGTGGAGTTTACAAACTAACCTAACCTTACCTTAGCCCTAACCTTAAGCATAGTAGAGTTTACAAACTAACCCTAACCTTACCTTAGCCCTAACCTTAAGGATAGTGGAGTTTACAAGCTAACCTTACCTTAGCCCTAACCTTAAGCATAGTGGAGTTTACAAACTAACCCTAACCTTACCTTAGCCCTAACCTTAAGGATAGTGGTGTTTACAAGCTAACCTTACCTTAGCCCTAACCTTAAGGATAGTGGAGTTTACAAGCTAACCGTACCTTAGCCCTAACCTTAAGGATAGTGGAGTTTACAAGCTAACCTTACCTTAGCCCTAACCTTAAGCATAGTGGAGTTTACAAACTAACCCTAACCTTACCTTAGCCCTAACCTTAAGGATAGTGGAGTTTACAAGCTAACCTTACCATAGCCTTAACCTTAAGAATAGTGGAGTTTACAAGCTAACCTTACCATAGCCTTAACCTTAAGGATAGTGGAGTTTACGAGCTAACCTTACCATAGCCCTAACCTTAAGGATAGTGGAGTTTACGAGCTAACCTTACCATAGCCCTAACCTTAAGGATAGTGGAGTTTACAAGCTAACCCTAACCTTACCTTAGCCCTAACCTTAAGGATAGTGGTGTTTACAAGCTAACCTTACCTTAGCCCTAACCTTAAGGATAGTGGTGTTTACAAGCTAACCTTACCTTAGCCCTAACCTTAAGCATAGTGGAGTTTACAAACTAACCCTAACCTTACCTAGCCCTAACCTTAAGGATAGTGGTGTTACAAGCTAACCTTACCTTAGCCCTAACCTTAAGGATAGTGGTGTTACAAGCTAACCTTACCTTAGCCCTAACCTTAAGAATAGTGGAGTTTACAAGCTAACCTTACCATAGCCTTAACCTTAAGGATAGTGGAGTTTACGAGCTAACCTTACCATAGCCCTAACCTTAAGGATAGTGGAGTTTACGAGCTAACCTTACCATAGCCCTAACCTTAAGGATAGTGGAGTTTACAAGCTAACCCTAACCTTACCAGCTAACCTTACCTTAGTCCTAACCTTAAGGATAGTGGAGTTTACAAGCTAACCCTAACCTTACCTTAGTTTGTAAGGGTTAGGGTTAGATTGAAAAGTGCATTAACATAAAATGTAACAAAGTGCTGTGTAACTGTTACTGGAAAAGTGTAGTGTATGAATAAAAAATGCCTCACAAAGTATTGCGATACTTTATAAAATATCAATACTTGGTATTGCAGCACAAAGTATTGCGATCCGATTCTGTCCCAGCCCTACATCCAAACGCTCCAGATGCAGAGAACAGCGAGACCATGAGTGAGACTGGCCTCAGATCATGCAGCGTCTCTTTCAGAAATCGCGTTCATTTCAAGTTTATCCTAAATAAAACTCATTTCCCTCTTGCTCAGTTTCCTTTACTCCAGTGACATCATTCTTCAGAGAAAACCTTCCCATTTGTTTAAGTTTGTGAGATAAAATATTTCCTTTTAGTTAAATCATGAGTTTGTTCTGAAAAGCATCAAACATGAGGTCTACTTTAGGGGGCAATACACAACTTTAATAGTTTCAGTCACTTTATTTGTTCAGATCTAAAGTGTTGCCCTGAGGAGAGGAGGGGGTCACAGCCGAAAGGATCACAGCAGACTCGTATCCAATCACCTGACCGTGAGCTGCTGACAGGTGGGCGTTTTCCCATCATGCACGGGGCCATGGAGCCGCTGCAGTCGGGGGAAAAAAAGTGCGTCCGTCTTGGCTCATCTCAAACAAGCCTAACAAAAGATGCACAGGTGTTTTTTATAATTGAAGTCCCGCCCCTAATAACTGCCCATTTAGGGGTCAGCCCTATGTCCCCCGGTACCTATGTTCCCCCACTTCTATTGATTAAGATTAGGCATCTGCCCACTATCCTTAAAGAGTACCTAAACGGGCGTGCCAAAGCCTTTCCCCACCCACAAACAAAAGTCAAATGCTCCATCCGAAACCAGTAAATTGGTAAGAGGTCTTACGCCAAACTGGATGTGCGTCAGCGTCCGCCATGATAAGATGCGTCCGAATTGGGCTTTCAGTTAGGAAGGAGTTAGAGAAAGTGGCCTGTATGCTAACTATCATAGCCACTTTAGCATAGGGACCTCTGATGCTAACTCACTGGCGATTAGGAGCTATGTGCCATCCCATAAGCCACTGCGCTAATCTCCCCACCCCCTCGCCCCCACCCTCGAGTGATTCATGCGCAACCACTGTTGATTGACAGGCGCACATTTAATAATAAAAATAATTTAAAAAAAATAAGATTCTGCACAAGCCAAACTTTATAAAAGTGACAAAATACATGTTAGAGTCACCACAGCTCAGTCACATGGTTTTAAAGAGCCGCCTCAGTAAATGGACTGAAGGCAGTTGTGCTTTTGCTTTCATTTAGTAGAAACTTGCATACTGTAGCGTTATGAAACCGCTGTTGAGATAAAATAAAGGGAAATGTGAAGGATCATTTGGATGTTTCTCTTTTTTTCACCTTAAATGTCTTTATTTGACACTATTTTGTTGTTGGACAATATACAGTAGGTGGCAGTATGCGCTTTTGTTTGGCCTGCACTGAACTTTAAAGAAGAAAAAAAACAGCTGTTGGTGATGTCACTTCCCCTTCCCCTGGGTAAGGACGGTCAAATTGGGCAAATGCTGTTGAAGCTCTAGTTCACTAACTGCATAGAGATCTAACAGTTGACCCCATGAAAGGTTAAGGTTTAGTTGCTAGTGTTAGTACTTAGAGGCTACGATTTGATGGTTTCGGATGCAGCAAAAAATTGCCGTGAAAGAGGCGGTCTCTGAAGTTTGGGGGTGCGGGGGGTGTGTGTGTGGGCGGTGTGTGGGCCTTTGCATTGGCACAATCACAGCAGACTGATTACGTGGGAGGGACTTGGTTATATACCACAGATACAGGGGCAGGATAATGGGCAGCACCTGATGACGATGTGTGGAGCTGGTGCGGCTTATGACGTTCTGTAGAGGCCGTGGACACTCTCCAGCCAATCAGGAAATTCTAATTTAGTAGCAGAGTTTACCCTGAAGGGGGCGCAACCCATTCGTTTTCAGGCCAAAGTTAGGATTTGACACATGTTTGCGCTATAATGTCAGAATAATGTCAGAGACCAGTGGACAACACTAAGAAATACCCATTGAGACAGTTTATCAGGAAAAAAAAACTTGATTTGGTGTTTAGTTGCTCTTTAAGGTTAGTGGCTAGGGCAGGGTCAGGGTTAAGGCCGGACTCACACCAAGCGGGAAAAAAAACACTTTCCATCGCTCAGCTTGCTCTACTTCCTTGGCCAGCCCCCCTTGTGCAGGAGCACGTGGAGGTGGGGTTGGAGACGCAGCTGAAGTGCATGAGCCAATTACACACAGGCGTCTGTCAGATCTTGTTCTGTGGTTGGTGGTCGCCGCCGGAAATGGCTCTGTATTTGCAGAGCGTTGAATTTTTTTTTAACGCTATGCAAAATACAGAGCCGCTGCGGCCGCCCGTATCGTGCCGCTCTCCTGTGGATTTCCGGAGGCTTCTTTCCGGTCGCCAGGCAGCATAGGGAATGAATGGAAGTTCGCCGCTCTCTTCTCTTCCACCGCTCTAGGTGTGAGCGCGCCGTAAGCTGCTTGATATATGTATGACGTTTCACTATGACTTGTGATTGGTTGAAGTACCAACTCACCTACGGAAAAAAAAATCGCAGCCGGGGAACATAGGTATGCACCCCCCATTTAACTTAAAAAAGACATGGTCATTAGCCCACTGCAAATAATGAAACACCCACAAAGAAAACCACACCCAACATAAAGTGGCAGTATAGGGCGATACACAATGGCCGCTGGCTGCTCTGCTTTGCGACGACGACACTGGAGGCCGCCATTGCTGTAGTACCGCCATATAGCCGCTAGTCTTCCATTGGAATGCATTGCACTTTAGACACGTTAAAACAACTTTAATGCCCGGTGCCTAATTTTTGGAACTGTCTACAGCTCGATATTCCTCCTGTGATTACGCTGGGTTAGACACAATCAGAGGCACCGGGCTGGTGATCGTTGGATACATTTAGAAATCTCATACTTAATGAGGGTCGGACTGTTAGCATTGGAGCTGCGCGAGCTACACGTCACGCAAGGGCCGAGTCTACAGTGAAGATCCCTCCCTTATGCCCTTATTAGGAACATGCTCCGTCAGAGCTGGGGAGGAGGAGTCTGTAAATCCGCCATGATTTCCCCCTCGAACGTGGTCATTATGGTAAACGGGGAGGAGATGTCTATTATTTGTACAGTCTATGGCAATACATCATGACCTGTTACACACACAGACTATCTTGCAACCACCCACACTCAAAGTTGCTCAAAAATCAACAGAAAGTGGGCCACCTGTAAGTTTTGGAAAAAGAAAGCACTATTATATTGGCTGGAACAGCGCATGTTGAGCCTGTTTAATGTCTGCGTCATCTGAACTTTTCCTATTTGTAAAACAGTATTATTGACGCAGCCCATAAACGTTTTTTGGTAGTACTTAGTTGTAGCTCACTTTGCCTTTGTAGGGCAGAAATGCCTGGATCCTAGTGATGCGCGGATTCAAGGTAGGAAGGAATTGAAAGAGCTGCACTCAACAACACTGCAAGCAAATGTATATTGTGTATAATAAATGTATAATATATATATTATATCATTTTGAACTGTTCTGGAAGTTGATTTGAATGTCTGCATCAATGTCTTTCTTTCCAGGCTGTAAAGTTCCAGCGTCAGCCCAGCTACTCACCTTCAAAAGCCCCTGGGTCCTGTTTTGTTGTTCCTTGGTTTTGTTTAGGTTTCTAGTTTGTTTTATTTTGACATGTCTGTTCTGTCCTAGTGATTAGCTTCCCTTGTGTTGATTACCTGCCCCGCCCTAATGTGTTTCACCTGTTTCCTGTTCCTTGTGTATTTAGACCCCTGTGTTTTCCCTTGTCTTTGGCCCTGTCTACATGTAGCAGGGGATCGCATAAACCGAAGATATTTTCCAACGAACTTGTGTACAGCAAAATCAGAGTGCGTGTGAGGTGTGCAAAAAAAATCACCGCCTGTTTTGGCATTTATCAAACTGAATGTGACCACACGGTGCGCTCAAACCCTACACCAAGTCAGGAGGTGGTGTACATGATACACCAATTTTAACTAAACAGCGCAGGAAAGCAGTTTTTAACCGCATGGATTGCGTTGTCACATTGCATCTAATCCTCATTGGTGATTTAAACATGAAACAAGGCAACGTCCTGCCATTCCGACACACAAGATAATAGAATGTCCTATATTTACGGTCATATCCACTCACACAAGACAGAAGAGTTCAAACATGAAGTGTACAAGGAGCAGATAACCCTAACTATTGTCGGAATGGAGGTATCAAAAAGTTTCGGATTGGGGGGTTGTCGGAATGACGGGGTTTCGGTTTGGAAGGCTGTCTAAATGGAGGTTTGCCGTGTTTCGTGCGTGCGTGGGTGAGGCCTCCAGATACATGAATATTTTGTGAGTGTTTCATTCAAATGACACAAGAATTTTGCCGTGGCATTTGCCATCAGCTGCGCGTGTGTTCATAAATGCCACGCGCACTCTGGCGGGGCCATTGTGCGTGTTTGTGTGTCTGTTTGTTCTGCTCCTGTCTAGCCTGTGAGTTTCGGGGTTTTGCATCATTGCGTTTTATTCCTTGGCATTTATCCATTCAAATTATTTTCACTCAAGGTTAGTTTTCGTGGCGGCTTTGCTTTTGAGTCTATTTAATTGAATACCTCCTTGACTGCTGTTCCATGTATTTCTCAGGTTTTTACTGTGACATGTTTAGCCAATGTTTGATTAACTTTGTGTTGTCTCTACAGTCAAATTTTTAATAAATAAATTCAGGGCCCATAATGAAGGGGCCAATCCTGCAAGAAAAACAAAAGAAAATGCAACGCAGCGTGCCTCACATGTTCAGAGCTTCCAGGTGTTCAATGGCAGCCCTGCACATCCCCAGTTGTCATTTGAAATTCCTTAAAGACCATTCAAAAGTCCGGGAGTAAGTTTGCACACTTACAAAATGATTGCAGCAGATGTGGCGGTGAAAACAATGGCGGTATTAGACAGCGTTTTTGCCTGTGAATGACAGATTGTGTTCGATAAATTGAGTTTCTCTCAGTAAATCCTGCCTAAAAGGTGTTATTGCGATTGGATGTTCCGTTTTGACCGAGATTGAATCGACGTCTGCAGATCTCAACAATTTGTGTGGATTACGTTTTAAAGTTTACCGTAACTGTACTGGACTAGCCTGGCCTTAGCCATCCGTAAACTCCGGTCAATTATCTTTTCCCTACATGTACGTCTGGGTCTGAGCTCAGTGGCTGAATTTCATCGGTTGATTTCCAACCTACCATTCAGCGAGCGGGGAGGCGGGTGTTGTAGGTGACGTTACGCATTTGCACCGGATTTGCTGGTTGTAGTTTGAAAACCGATCCAATCGTTTCAAAGGAGTTCATCCCTCCCACCTGAAAATGAAGTCAATTGTGAAGTTCCAGACCCTCTGTACGAAATGAGTACGAGGGTATGGTACACATCTGGCTCCAAATTCTACGTTTTGACTTTGCTTTAAATAAAATAAATTGTTAATCAAATGTTTTAATGTCATGACACGCATTAGCTAAATCATGCTTTAGCTAAATCAAAAGCTGAATAAACTTTAAAGAACGTCACCTAGTCAGCATTACGTTTTAACTTACGGCGTTTTCACACAGGCTGTAGTTAGGTCGACTTAAAGGGACTTTCGGCCCGAGAGCGGCACTTTAGGGTCAGTGTGAATCTAACCACAGCACTTTACGACTGTCTAAAGACCGTTGTAAAGTCTTTAGACCGTCGTCTAAAGTTTCAGCCGCTCCGACTGCGGCTGAAACAGGTGGTCTCGGAGCGGCGCATCTCGCTCTCTGCGTCGGAGTGGTTGTGGTGTGAATGTGGCCGACCTCTGGTGAACTATTCTCACTTTGATGCCTCTTTTTTGCACGAAGAAAGAATGACTACGCGCTGCATGAGGAGGTTTGGATTACTCTGACGAGGCAAAATGGATTAACTTTAAATCATCAGGTACGCCTCTCTTTCCTGTCTTTCCCTTCCTGCTGCAGTGAAACTTTCCTCTCCATGTGCTGATTAAGTACATTTCTCCACGCTTCGCGTCTATAAGCCTCAGTGTATTTAACCACGAGGGAGAGGAGTGACCACAGTAACTTCGGGGAAGTGTGCCTGTACGTGCGCTCGTGTCAGTGTCGGCACATTGACAGGTCGATGCCCGTTGTCATGGGAATAGGTTCGTTGAACAGCTGATCGTTACGTGGCTGATGTTGCGATTTTTTTTGTGCGAGCGTGTGTGAACATGGACCTAACTAACTTTGGAGTAAATGCACTTGGAGCTAAGGCGGTCTCGAGGCGACCTACAAAACACTCCAACATGTGTGAAAACAGCCTTAGACCATTGTTTTCTTCCCGAAAGGCAAACATAACTGTGCACAAAGTTACGATGGATTGAAGCGTACTAGGCTCTTGGCAGTTTGTATACCAGCACTCATTCATACACCAGTGTACACAGACACTGGAGGCTGTATATAATTCCAATAATGCCTCTATCATCATTAAACCGCAATTCTAATTACATGTCGTTCTGCTTTATTCCTAATTGTAGGTATCTTGCCACTGGGGACTCCTAGCGGACAATTGCTGACAGTTACCGGGTGGGCGTTTCCACTGTTGGCAATATTGTCCCTTAGGTGGCGGCTGCCATCTGAGACTGCCTTGTGGGGGAGTTCATGGCTGTACCCTCAACTGAAGACTGGCGGGTCATAGCAGAGGAGTTTGATCAGCGGTGGAACTTCCCTCTGTGCTGTGGAGCAGTGGACGGCAAGCACGTCCAGATCAAGGCACCCCCAAACTCAGGATCCCAGTTCTTCAACTACCAGAAGGACTTTTCAATTGTCCTTCTGGCTGTTGTGGATGCTCGGTACCGGTTCCGGGTGATTGATGTTGGGGGGGTACGGTATGAACAAGCGACGGAGGTATTCTGGCCAACTCCGCCTTTGGTCAGGCTCTGCGGGATGGAAGACTTCATCTGCCTCCTGACCAACACCTGCCTGGGGCTGACCACCGAGGGCCCCTGCCCCATGTCTTTGTGGCTGATGAGGTGTTCCCGCTGCAGAGGCACATGATGCGGCCCTTCCCCGGACGTCATGTCCTTCCAATTGAGGAGCGCGTCTTCAATTACCGCCTATCCCGGGCTCGGCTGGTAGTTGAGGACGCATTTGGCATCCTGACCTCACAGTGGAGGTTCTATCGCGGCCTCATTGAGGTCAGCGTTGAGGTAGTGGAGCAGTGTGTGAAGGCGACGTGTGTCCTCCAAAACTACCTGAGGGCTGCTGCAGGAGACGAGTCACCTGCTGTCTGGAACCCGCCTGCAGACGAGCCGCCACTGCCTCTTGGTGGTGTCATCCCCTCTGTAGAAGCAAGGCGTGTGAGAGACGTCTTCAAAGACCACTTCACAGCAGAGGGAGCGGTGCCATGGCAGCCCAACGTCTAAACCCAGTCCCCAGGGCGGACCTCACAACGGCTCTTTTAAGAGCCACCCACTAATCATAAAAGAGCCGGACTTCTTTCATTTCGACATTAACTGTTCACCTGTGTTAACATAATGAACAGTAAAGTATATTTTTGTTGTTTTGCACTTCCTCTGTTTGCAGAATATGACTACATCTTGAAGAAACTCACATTCAGGGTAGAGAAGGTCCTCTGCTGCTGCTGTGTGACCTGCATATGGGGCAGGGCTCTCCATCCTGAACGTCATTCACAGATGCTTTATCTACACCACTCACCACAGTTCAAACCAACTTTAAGTTGTAATGTCTTCTGTTTCACATGTTGCTCTTCTTTTCTTTTCTTTTTTTGGACTCGCCCTCCTCCCCATTGCTGCCATTTGCCTGCACAAATCATCTGGCCAGTATGGAAGTGGAGGGTACTCTATTGTGCTTCAGCTGCCACCATTGTCAAGATACTACAAATAAATGTTTTCCATTCAATGCTGTAATTTGATATTATATAATGGCATGTTCCCATTGTGATGTAGCATTCTCTTGTACATGATAAGACAAAACTGCCAAACAAACTGGGGCTATATGGTATTCTCTAAATGAAATTTATGACGAACCTTTGCCTTGCACATGTATTCTCATTAACTTTTTAAATGTCTAAGGTCAACATTATGAGAATGTAGATCGGATATTAAGGTTTTCATGAAATAACACAAATATTCATCAAAAGAATGTGCTTTAATAAAAAATAAAAATAAACATTTACATAGTTAACGATTTAAAAGGGTTAAACATAAAGTAAATTCTGGTCTGAGTTGTATGACACAACAGCATACTACTGGAGACAGGAATAGAAGGAAAGTTGCTTGGAGAGTAAAGGACACTGAAGAAGAAGGAGGAGGAGGAGGAGATGGCCATGCCCTGGAGAGAATGGGACTGTAATTTTTAATCTGGGGTCAAATTGCTGATGTGGTCTATGAGTATCTCATTAAATTTAGATTTCACCAATTCTTGGTCCAAAAAGGCAATCTCCAGGGCAGGAGCTAGGCTCAGGAGGTAGTGCTCCACAGCAGTGAACTCCCGGGGAGCTGGGGGTGGAGGTGGCGGTGGAGGCTGCTGCGGTCTTCGCAGGGACTCCAAGAGTGCCTCCTCCACCGCTGTTGATGGCTCCCAGGATCGCCTCCGCACTGATCGTCTCCTTTTACCTACGAAACAAAATGAATACAAGTGATTTGAATTCACATCAATGGAAACATCACAATTATACCAATAGGATGGATTTTGAAACTATCAATGAGCTATTTCCACCTAGTGCAAACATTACAGAACAAGTTGAACAGAATTGAAGTGTAATGTTTAAATCCTGTTGAGATCTCTAAAATGATACCAGAAGCACATGCATTTAATACATGTTTGTAGTTATTTTTCTGTACTCATCCACATTTAAATATAGACTGGTGTACTGCTTATAAATGACCTCTACACACCTGAGGGTACAGGAGCAGAGCCTGATGGGGCTGCAGCAGGCCTAGATGGCCCAGGGACTGGAGACTGGGAGCCAGACGAAGCCACAGGCGATGGAGGGGCCCTTGGCTCCCGAGTTTCAGTGGACTCTGTTAGGACAGTGTTGACACATGAGTGCTAATAATGATGTTGATAATCATTATTATTATTATTACATGAGCACTAGTCAGATTGGACAGATTACAGCAGAATAGGTCATGGAGGACTATATACTGTACCTTTCGGTCTCTGGCTCTTCATCATTCTCCAATCCCGAGGTGTTTGAGTGGAGGTCCTCTGCCGTGTCCTCGACCTGGCTCATGTTACTGCTAGTGGTGCGTGGCGTGATGAACTGGTGGAGGAATGACAGCACAGCAAAGAACCTCCACTGTGGCCTGTGGTCTGCTGCCCCACTCTTTTTCTTCATCTCCTCCTCCTTCTTCTTTGAATAGGTGTCCCTTAAACTCTTCCATTTATTTTTGCACACCTCCACTGTAAATATGTATATATATTTTTTACAATGTGTTCACTAATATCACAGTTACAAGATATGTTTCCAACATACAATGCAAATGAAGTGGGAATTGATTTTAATCCTTGACAATATGTAAAGTATATAAGATTCAAACGGCTAGTAGCTCAACCAGGTGATGAAAAACCTTGTATGTGCAGTGTAACAGCTAATGGTGTAATAAATAAATACAATTGGTGCACACAAGTGAACATGTTTCTCACATTTAGTTGAACATTTAGTTACTGTGTTAGAAGCAGAAAAAGAAATTAACCTGCCCTGTGTTCCATGCCAATTGCCATGGTTACACAGGGCAGGTAAATTAAAATTGGCACAAAAAATGCTTAGGTAGTACAAGTTGTTACCTGTCACGGCAAGTTCCTGACTTATTTCTCTCCAAGCAAGTCTCCGTCTATTCCTGTCTCGATAATAATATGACATGGTGTCATACAACTCTTGTCCTCCATGCTGCAGGTAACAGGTGACGCTTGTGCTCCTTATATGGTCCGTGGTGCTTGCAGTAGTAATAATAATAATAATAATAATAATACAATTACATTTCCATAATAAAACACAGCAGACCACGCCTCAGTCCACCTCGTTTTTTAGAGTGAGGCCCTCTAGCTATTGGTCGCAAACCTTGGCGCGTGCATGGCAGGATCGGAGCCTCGCCTGACATGACATATAGGAAAACGGCCAATTTTATATATGTCACATAAATATGTGTACATATATGCACCTATATAATTTTTTTTTGTAAAATGATTAAAATCCATAGTTACTAGGCCACATAAATAAAAGCCCAACATGTACAAATTTACATTATTTATTTGCAATCAAATAGTACAAGAACAAAAATAAGAAAAAACTGAATAGAAAAAACAATATCTAAAATGGTAGTGTTTTAACCAAGATTAGTTAAAAACACTACCATTTTTAAGATTGGTTGTTTTAACCAATAGATCGGTTGGACACCAACCAGATTGGTTAAATTTAACCAAACAAATGGAACCATTAATATTGGTTAATACTTCTGTGAATTTAATTCTAGTACCCAAATCAAATAATGTACCAACCAAGGTTATACCTCCAGTGCTGTTTGTCTTAGGTTTAGGTTTAGTTTATTTTCAAATAAGTCTTCCGACTGCAATTCAACAATAGTACACATATGTAAAACAATTTATAAGTGTAGTTAGTGTTGTTTGTTGGTTATAACACAAAAGGCAGTATCACAAACAGTTGTTTCAATAGACTCGTCATAGTTTGGCTTTAAGCAGTCAAAACAACCTCTGAACAATTTAAAGCAAACATCTTACATGTATGCAGTGACAATAAAATGTATTATTACTTGATTTGTCAATCTGGATGCTCATTGGTTAAAACGCTATCACGTAAAACATTGTATAAAGATTACATTAACCCGGAGGTGAATGTCACTTCTGCACCACTGGAAGTGCATATTGATCAAGCTTTTATGCACTTCTGCAAAAATATTTTATTGTTTTAGTGTCTGAATACGAGAGAGTCCAGAATGTTGCCTGTATCCGACTTTTGGACTATTTTTGGTACTTATTGCCACAGCATAAACTCCAATGCCACAATGTGATTTAAACAATCTCAACAACTTCCACAGTTCATTTACATATCAGGCAATCCCCTTTTTTTTTTTTTTCTTCAAAATTGCTTTGATAAGTCCCAGGAGTTCTTTCACCCTTGCAGTCAACACATCATATGGTGTGGTGATGCCATACACACCCTTCTGTAGGAATGTCCGAAGCAGGGAGTCCAGCAGGTAGATTATCTCCTCATAGAGGAGGCATTAGTCCTTGGCTGCCATCACTGTCTCCACTACTTGGGGCTGGCAGGTGACCCCTCTCCACCTGTTTCCTTTGATTGGCAAAGGTCTGTCCCATGCTGGAATGAGAATAGAAGCAAACAATGTTTATTGCATTTCTGGGGAACAAACAATTATTTAAGCATGCTAGCTCTAATCTCCATGAAAGTATAAATCAGGACTTTTCAGTAAGGACACTAATGTTGTGTTTCTATTAAGCCCAGTGCCAGGTCAACCCTGATACAGACATGCCAACACAAACATGGTGAAAAAGGTTCCATTCAGGTTCTGTACAACAGAAAATATACTGTCTTCTATAATAATGGATTTAAATGAAAACTAGGGTGGTTAAAGTATTATTATACTTTTGATTTTTAAATATAGATTTTAAATTCCATATCTATGGAAACGCTATGTACTGTAGTGCACTTCTATTCAGTGAACAAAGTACTCTGCTTCTCATTTGCTACATCATACATGCAAGGGTTTTTACTTAATAAAGGACTGCAGTTGTTGTGGGCGGCATTCCCACAGATGTGGACGCTGGAATACACATTAGTGAAGGAACAACTGAACGACAGGTTTTTTCAGAGGTGCCAAGACAAATAATACAACAAAGAAGCAACTAAAAGACAACTATGAAGGACTCTCACCTCCATTCCCACCGTGCACATGGTCCTTCAGAGCCGTCCTTAAGGTCCTGCAACATACACAACACATCAACATCAGTAAAAATTATCAACCACAGAGTTTAAAACAATGCCATAACAATGCCACAATAACATTATTATTAAATGGATAGAGTAATACTCACATAGTATTATTTGTCATTATACAACTGTACAACAAAATTAAACGTACCAGATGTAGAATTAGTCCTAAGCCGCTGCGTGGAAACCTGGCGGGCTGCCTTCAGTCTCCTTTGATCCTCTGAAACGGTAGCGCCTCCTGGGTTTGTCCCGATTACAGAGCGTTGTGTCCCGCAGTGGTCAGCTCCTCCACCTCCTCCATCCTCTTCCTCCTGCGCAGCTCCCTCCACGCCACCTCTCGCTCCTTCTCCTCTGACACCATTATTCACCTGAGGGTCACAATATTTCTGTTTAATGTAAGAGTAAAATGTAAGAGGAATGGCACAACACAGCCACGCCATGAAAACATACAGTGAGGAAAATAAGTATTTGAACACCCTGCTATTTTGCAAGTTCTCCCACTTAGAAATCATGGAGGGGTCTGAAATTGTCATCATAGGTGCATGTCCACTGTGAGAGACATAATCTAAAAAAAAAAATCCAGAAATCGCAATGTATGATTTTGTAACTATTTATTTGTATGATACAGCTGCAAATAAGTATTTGAACACCTGTCTATCAGCTAGAATTCTGACCCTCAAAGACCTGTTAGTCTGCCTTTAAAATGTCCACCTCCACTCCATTTATTATCCTACATTTAGATGCACCTGTTTGAGGTCTTTAGCTGCATAAAGACACCTGTCCACCCCATACAATCAGTAAGAATCCAACTACTAACATGGCCAAGACCAAAGAGCTGTCCAAAGACACTAGAGACAAAATTGTACACCTCCACAAGGTTGGAAAGGGCTACGGGGAAATTGCCAAGCAGCTTGGTGAAAAAAGGTCCACTGTTGGAGCAATCATTAGAAAATGGAAGAAGCTAAACATGACTGTCAATCTCCCTCGGACTGGGGCTCCATGCAAGATCTCACCTCGTGGGGTCTCAATGATCCTAAGAAAGGTGAGAAATCAGCCCAGAACTACACGGGGGGAGCTGGTCAATGACCTGAAAAGAGCTGGGACCACCGTTTCCAAGGTTACTGTTGGTAATACACTAAGACGTCATGGTTTGAAATCTTGCATGGCACGGAAGGTTCCCCTGCTTAAACCAGCACATGTCAAGGCCCGTCTTAAGTTTGCCAATGACCATTTGGATGATCCAGAGGAGTCATGGGAGAAAGTCATGTGGTCAGATGAGACCAAAATGGAACGTTTTGGTCATAATTCCACTAAACGTGTTTGGAGGAAGAAGAATGATGAGTACCATCCCAAGAACACCATCCCTACTGTGAAGCATGGGGGTGGTAGCATCATGCTTTGGGGGTGTTTTTCTGCACATGGGACAGGGCGACTGCACTGTATTAAGGAGAGGATGACCGGGGCCATGTATTGCGAGATTTTGGGGAACAACCTCCTTCCCTCAGTTAGAGCATTGAAGATGGGTCGAGGCTGGGTCTTCCAACATGACAATGACCCGAAGCACACAGCCAGGATAACCAAGGAGTGGCTCTGTAAGAAGCATATCAAGGTTCTGGCGTGGCCTAGCCAGTCTCCAGACCTAAACCCAATAGAGAATCTTTGGAGGGAGCTCAAACTCCGTGTTTCTCAGCGACAGCTCAGAAACCTGACTGATCTAGAGAAGATCTGTGTGGAGGAGTGGGCCAAAATCCCTCCTGCAGTGTGTGCAAACCTGGTGAAAAACTACAGGAAACGTTTGACCTCTGTAATTGCAAACAAAGGCTATTGTACCAAATATTAACATTGATTTCTCAGGTGTTCAAATACTTATTTGCAGCTGTATCATACAAATAAATAGTTAAAAAATCATACATTGTGATTTCTGGATTTCTTTTTTTAGATTATGTCTCTCACAGTGGACATGCACCTACGATGAGAATTTCAGACCCCTCCATGATTTCTAAGTGGGAGAACTTGCAAAATAGCAGGGTGTTCAAATACTTATTTTCCTCACTGTATATTAACTTGCATCAAAGGTTATTCAATTTCCTGATTGTGTAAACGCACCCATGACTCCTAGCTTTTCATTTTCTTATTTATTTCATTCAAAAGTGACATCATACAATCACAACAAATCCGCCAAGCCAATACAGTATGAATGAAACGGAGCAGAGAAGAACATGTATATGTATCTGCCCCTTTAGTTACTTCACACTTTACATTTCATACTGTTGTCTTTTCTTTCACTACTGCCGCTCTTTTTTTGTACGTTCACAATGCAGATACAACGGATGCTCATGACCAAATATACAAAAAGAAAAAGTGGATCAAAATAAGAATTGCATATAATCTTACTAACAGGAGTAAAGTTACAAATAGTACAATTGGTTCAGGAGGCACACCCTTGATTTAATTCACTGTCATCTGATATGAAAAATTATAATTGTAACTATAACACTATAACAAAAATCAACACTCAGGCTTATAGAGAACCTGCACCTTTCTACATCTGTTATATATTAACATTACAATTTTTTTAGCGGGCCTATAAGACTTCTATAATGATTCAAATGTGTCTAAAAACGTTCAGAACAGAAGCTGCTGTAATCGGCACTGTTAAAAACAAAACAAAAATGTAAGTAACTAACCCACAGACATTTAACCAAACCAACAGCAACTTTATTGGCGCATAATCACTGATGCTGTACAAGCGCTTTCATGCATACTATTAACTAGCATAACAAGACAAAGATAGACAGTGTTCAAAGCTCTAAGTTGTACCTGCATCTCTGCTCTGACCGCGGTCTCGCCGCAGTTCCCTCCATTGTTTAGCCACATAACGTTAGCTCCTGTCGCCTTTTCCTCTACCACAAGCAGCGCTGATATCGCCGCTATGCTATTCTGGCTGAAATCGCGGGTGGCTCGTGACTACAAAGACTTGGCGTGAGAATAGTACTACACTTAATAGACTCACCGTTCAAAGTTGTGTCCAGGACCAGATACGCCGGTGCCTTTCTCCTGTCGCCGCCTTCCGCCTGTTTGAATTCTTCTTCATTTCTGACAATGGGACTAAACAGCGCCAATTTTAGGTGGTGGCCAAAAATATACAGTCTATGGGCCAAACTCATTTCTGACATGTTTTAGCCATTAAAATTGACTCAAAACACAGTGTTAATGTTTTTCAGGGACACATAACAAATTCATTCTAGATTTATTATATTATTATTATATGCATTTGTTTATTCAATAAATCAATTTATATTGAGTTTTTAATATCTTCTATTTTCCATTTTGATTTTTTCAATGAAGGTACTTGAGTCATCTTCTGTACTGGGTAGTTGAGGTCTCCAAACGTTTCGCCTCTCATCCAAAAGGCTTCGTCAGTGGACGAAATTCCTATCAGCACGCAGCTTAGATAAAGACCAGGAGGAGGAGTTGGGGTTGGCCCGGCTCCTCCCCTCTAATAACAGCTACTCTCACCTGTGGGTAAACACCTTTGAAGTAGAGCGTCTGTAACGACTTGCTCCCCCCAGTATCGGTCAGCCCTGTCCTATTCATGGCTGATCACTGCTAATTACCTGCCTATTGTTCTTTTGTTAGCTGAGGTATCGCCTTCTTAGACTGGCAGTGTCCTGTCGGTTTTCCCCGAAGCAGATTGGAGTAAACAGAAGAAAGATTAAATCTTAGCCCACCATTTCGGTTCATGGAGGGATTTTCTTTTCTGACAAAAATAATCCCTTCGGGGAAAACCGACAGGACACTGCCAGTCTAAGAAGGCGATACCTCAGCTAACAAAAGAACAATAGGCAGGTAATTAGCAGTGATCATCTATGAATAGGACAGGGCTGACCGATACTGGGGGAGCAGGTCGTTACAGACGCTCTACTTCAAAGGTGTTTACCCACAGGTGAGAGTAGCTGTTATTAGAGGGGAGGAGCCGGGCCAACCCCAACTCCTCCTCCTGGTCTTTATCTAAGCTGCGTGCTGATAGGAATTTCGTCCACTGACGAAGCCTTTTGGATGAGAGGCGAAACGTTTGGAGACCTCAACTACCCAGTACAGAAGATGACTCAAGTACCTTCATTGAAGATGGACAACTCCTGTACGACTGAGAACTTACACAGACATTTGATTTTTATTCTATTTTCAAAAACTATTTTCTTTATTTTTAAGTAGACCCGACAGAACTCCATGTTCATGTTCCTTGGGACCAAGCTGGGTTTCTATCTTGGTCCAGCATTCTTGCAGAGCCATAGGCATGCTCTATATCACCAAAGTCTTATTCTGACTGTGATCGAAATATTATTTTTTTTCTTTTTTCAAACTAATTGAAATCAAACAATTCGTTGAACTTATAAATGTGTTAACGTTTTGGTGAAACACGTACTAACATAGTTCTATTTTAGTCTTGTTTTGGTCCTGATGTAGTCTTTTTTTAAGTCTTCTTTTGACGCAATTTGCTGAAAAACAATTTGTGTTTAATTAGAATGGAACATATCGTGTTGAAATGGTTTAGTGAAATATTGCAATAATATAATTATCACAATATTGTACAATTTTACATAATTTGTTTAAGTTAGTTTTAGTTATTGCTTTGATAATAGAAAATATGAGCTAGGCATCATGTATGACAGTTGTTAAAGTGAGATAGGAGCTACAAAATGACTAGATCCTGCCATGAGCAACATAGGAGACATATCTTGTATGTACATATAGGGCTTATATGTGGATATAAAGAAGCAATACAGGAGACCTATGTAGCCTGTATATGCACATATATGCACCTCAATTTTGCCTATATGTGGCATATATACGCATATATGTTATCATATATGTGCATATATGCTGTATATATGCAGCATATGTGTGCATATATGCTGCATATAGGATTCATGTATGCGCATATATCCTCATATAGGTTCTTTCCATGTGGGAACACACGCTGCCATCTGTGAATTACTCACCTTACACGTAGGGAAAGGCCATGAGGATTACATGAACAGTTACAACTGTGTATGGAACTATCGGACAGTGACACTGGGCTTTGTGCGACTGTGAGGTGTATAATGAATACAAATCCCAAGATGCCTGAGTCCACATGTCTGACTGCTGAGATGGGGAGAAGACCCAGAAGTTTTTTGAAAAAGGAGAAAAAGCAAAGACATGACTCGTACTAAAAGAGTGCCGATGTTATTCCTCTTCCAGGGAAAGGCTTGTTTTCACAAAACCATCTGATCAATGTGTAGTGACAATAAAAACACCAGTATGTGTGGACCAGTACACCAACTATAAGGGGCATAGATAGATCCAATCAGATGATGATTGTTTATAGTCATTCAGACACAAACAGCACCTGACATGATACCAGAGACTAAACACCGGGAGAAAAAACATAAATAAAGTCATGTGGAGAAGCCTCATGGATGTGGTCAGTGCAGAAGAGCCTTCGCTCGTCCTAAAGAGCTAAACACTCAGCTTCAAACTCACTCTGAAACAGGCTCTGCTCCAAAGAAAAACATACCCAAGCCCATCGTGTGTGACCAGAGTGGGAAGAGATTGAAATGGGTAAGTTAGCACACACAGCACTACCACATTCAGGCTATTCACACTTCACAGATATAATAGATATTTTATGAAAAGAAAGAGTTCAGAAAGATTTTCCCCAAACTGATCACATATGCAGGCAAGACTTAAAACTTATGAGGCCTCTCTCCAGAGTGAACAGGGTTTATCTGTTCAGTATTGTGTCTAAAGCTAAAGTATCAATAACTTTTAAAACTGAATTGTTTGAATTTTCTCCACTGAGAGTGAGTTATGTTAGTTATGTCCCTTATTTATTAAAAATACTTTTATTCTGAGACTGCCGCCCAATGGAGTAGACGGGGAGTTTGGTAAGCTCTGCAAATAATGTAAAACTTTCTAGACAGATTGCTAGAGATATTCTAAGGAACTCAAAGGCTAGTTTACCAATTTGACTTCTGTCCCAGAAAAAAAACAGATATTCAAGTTTACGCGGACCAATCCACCATATCCCTGAAATAATGTTGATAGAGAATGCTTCCTAGTAGATTGTGCGTCTGAGTGAAAAACACTCAATCAGAATGACTTCCCACACTGAACACAAGTGATCAGCAAATGGATTTGTGGAAACAAAACCAGCTTTCAGGCTTCTCTCCAGTGTGAATGTGCGTAATCTTTGTGAGAAGTAATGGCGACGTTGCAGCAACGTTAATTCTATGGTGCAGATCAGGGGGATGTTCAGACGGGCACAGATATTTAGATCAGTCCGTTCTGGCAACATCTTTTATATCACGTTTTAGGAGCTTACAGACAACAGACGGTTCCATGTCTCTTGAGTGTCCCATAGGGCTGCTTTTTATTCTTGATATTTTAATGTATAAAAATTATAATTATAATGATAAATACCGCTGGCTAGCAGGGCGCCGTGCCCAAAGCAGGGCACCCCTCGGTACCTGAAAGTGAAAAGTTTATTTTTGAAAATGCAGAGGGCTCCACGGACAGTTTTAATTGACCTTATACAGAGAAGAATTAATGGGAATTTGCATCACTATTTATCTGCAGACTGCATATTTCAGTTTCAGTTCTGAATGACTCTTCCCACACTGATCGCTGTTGCCAGGATTGATAAACAGACAAACTGGAGGTGTGAAGTCTAAAAGATTGTTGCATTAATTGTGTTCAGAAAACAATTTAACTAAAGTCCTAGGTGACGGGCCAAACCCCAATGAGCAGTGCAATATTGACAACAACATTTGTTTGCACCAGTGAAGTCTCATGACAGCTGCTTTTCCCTCCTGTATGATTGGGCTGTTTTTCCTTCTTTACTTATGTCCACAGGAACGAAATCCCAGGTAACAATTTTTGGTTTTTAGAACTGAAGAAATCGTTATTTCTCTTAAGTTGTCCTCGATTACCTTTAAAGAGCAAATCAATATTAGTACCAATGCGTCTCTTTGTCCTGATGCTAATTACCTGACTCCGGGACAACCGCGTGTTCAAAACTGGCGAAGAAGGTTAGCTTTTGCCGTCAACACTACCCTAACCGCTAATAATGACATACCAGGATAGATGACCAGGATTCGGAAGATTAAAGTCACGAAAACTTTATTCCCTAATACAAATCACCTAAGCAGAGCGCTCTACTCCCCCTCAAAGAGTCCCTAATACACTATACTGAGTTTTCCCGTCCCCAAAGGAAAAACTGTCTCTCTCTGGGAGGAGTTGGAGCTTACGTCACATTTTCACATCACACAATCATTTGAGCCTAAGCTACGTCTCGTTGTTCCATTGGTTCCCAAGCCGTCATGTGATGTTTGGCTCCGCCCTCCGCGGCCATTTTATGAGTTCATTCTCTTCCACATGTTTCCTCTTTTCCTGGGAGGGGGTCTTTTCCTTTTGTTCTTTTCTCACACCTCCCCCCTCGGATCTGTAACTTTCCTCTGTAATAAAGAACTGCAAAACACTTCGTACAACTTTGATTAACATTCCTAAATAGCCATAAGGGCAACACATCACATGAAAATATTATATAACTCTTCAGCCCCCTTCTGATCTTATAAAAGATCATTTTAAAAAGATAATATTTTTTAGTTCACAAAAGTACAGCCTGTATCAAAATCCAGGTACAATTTTCAACCGTATAATACCAAATTAACATTCCCACTTTATATTGTGCATACTAAACCAGCTGCTGGGTACTTTCAAAATTTTCTCTCTCTTCCCAGGTATCATTTCCGCTTATTAATCTTTCCATGCAGAACTTGGATAGTTAGCATTCCATGTCCACAGTACAATTTCATTTGTTCTGTCCCTCTGGCACTGTCCCTGATTGACACAAAAATAAACATACCTGCAACACAAAGCACAACAAACACAGCAACACTAAACAGTGTTGTTTAGATACAATCTCCACCACTATTTCCCATCCCAGCCTTATTCGATGTTGTTCCATTCATATTTCACGGCCTTCTGTACCCTTTTCCAGTACCGGCTGGGAACACCCCCTTCTGACGTTTCCCTTGTCTCGAGCTCCGTGTCCCCCCTGGGGCGTACCACCCAACTTATAGATGCCCCCAGTGGAACTCAAGAGTAAGGACAACCATACAGCAGATTACAATCAACACAGTGTCATATTACTCTTAAAGCCTATTATAACAAAAACATATATAAAAAATAGCCAACAATCCTCCTTTCAACGCCTCTTAATATATCGCAATCAAACTGAATATTTATCATGAAATTACAGTTACAGATGAAATGTTCTTCAACTAGTCGTCTGGTTGTTGCCTCCGTCTGTGCAGGTTCAGCGTCTGGGCTATAGAATCATATACTCATCACTGGGGTGTTTTTTATTTGGTGTGTTTTGTTTTGCACCGTTAATCATATTTAATCATTTGGGTCTACTATTCTCATAATTACAACCACTTACGTGCACCCACAGAGGCAAGGAACCAAAACAGAATTCTGTAACAGATACACAAAGAACAGACATTAAAAATTACACAAAACATTCTCATCAAGATCGCTCCTTGTGAGCCAGTGGACGACCATGCCATCTAATTTTAAAATATGGCTGTACTCAAATTTTAACTATTTAACTTGATTTATCTATTGGAATGTTGTCAATTTTATCTGGAAAATTCAGGGATATAAGCACATAGGTTTCATTAATCCTAAATTTGTGGAGAATGTATCTATATCCGAAACGTATGTCTTATATCGTAGTTTGCCATAAAATTTATCAATTTGTCACTTTTTGTTTGTATTTTAGATATTTTAGATATATCTACCATATTTGCGTTTGTTCTTTCCCATGTCCAACATAAGCCAAATTATAATCGTCCCATAATTAACACCCCTTCTTGGACTGAGAAAAACTCAGTCCAACAAATTGTCATGTAAACGTGTAAAAAACAACCTTCCATAGATGAAACCTCTATCCTTGAACAGGAAACACAGCAAACCAGCTCAAAAGTTCACTGGAGAAAATACTTCCAGCATCTGCAAAAACCAACACAATACATATATCAACACAAAAGAAAAAATGAACAAAAATTAATAAATATCAGGGCTAGGCCTTGGAGACCCTATTTGGTTTTAGTGAGTCATTCTGGTTCAACAGGGCCAGTGATAGTAGTGAGACCACTCGTCTGGTTTCTCTGGGACCTTGGCTACCATGTATCAGGTCCTGGCCATAACTCCAAAAACCATCAGACCAACTCTGTTCAGTCCAATTGCGGCCCAGAATCAGGCAAGGTTGGCAAGGAGCATTCTCGGCAGCTCCCGGGAATGACAGCAGAGACTTCAGATTCTGAGTGAAAGAAACTTAAAAACTAAATCAGTAAACATAGTTCCAATATAACACACAATCTTGTCAAATCAGGGTCCTCTTTAGTCCCATAAGAACAAAAAGGAGCCGGATCCAGGCATCAATCGGCCAGTAAAAACACATAAGAGTAACCTGTTGGTCTGCTCACGGACTGACGTATCGAGAGCAGAGCAAGAGTAAGGGCCAAAGCCCAATTCATTTCAGTCTACCCCCATTTAGGCAATTTATAATTATAGAGTTCTATTACTCCAACATAACAATGCCCTCTAAGGCTTCACATTTAAATTTTGTATTGAGGTATTCTAATCTTTGAATTTAGTTGTAATTTTAAAGATAACTGATTAATTATTAGTAAATAAGCCAGCATCATCAGGTCTTAAGGACCACTATATATTTGGTGCATTTTAAAGATATTTTTCCTAGTGAAAATGATTCTCCACCGTTATGTCATGGAATGAATTGTAATGTTTGAAAAAATTGATACAAGTCTAGCATTAACATCTAAAAAAATAAGACACAGATTAAGAGTACAGGAGATCTGAAAAATTCAAAAATGTTACAAAACTTTTGTTTCACTCAGCGCTTTGATCATCGGGCTCAATTTAGCCTGTTGTCCAGGAGAGAGAGCAAAGGAGAATCAGAACAAGACATTTCATATTATTGTCAATACAGGTGTAAACAATTTGCAGTCACACCATGTTTACCTTTTGCAATTTTGTTGGTTTAAGGGAACATTTACGCCCCTTAAAGTTAGCCTTAAAAGCTTCTCTATATACCAAATCTTAATTTGTCATAATAAAATTGTTTGTAGCAGTTTACGGGTGATTAGGCGGTATGCAGAGAAGATTTGTGGTGGGTCCAGTTCAAGCGTCAGCAACCACTGTCTTACGGATGACTCAAGACAGCCATGTCCATCATATCTGAGGACAGGAACAGGAATCTGAAGGGCTCTAGTGCATCTGTATGCTAGAGTCCGTCCTGCGAGATCATAGGCACTGGTTAGGTGTCAGCTCACAGACTCTGTGGTTCTTCCAAGAAGCCCACTAATGTGGTGTCAGGTAACAATCTTATAGTTCAGATGTTTTTCACCTTTCTGCACCAACATGCCAAGAGAGATGTCTGTTCACTGGTAACAGTTCTACCATGGCTGTACACCCACCAGGAGCATTGTTGCAACCGCCTCGTTCTCGAACGTTGCTGGTCCAATTTTGGTTCTGGATCGCCGTCTGAAAACACCTTAACCACAATTATCATCAAAACCACCACAACCATAAATCGCTCCACATTTAGATAAACTTTTTAGATTATTCTTTATTAAATTTTGTTGCTTACTTCTTTAAGCTGCATCTTTAAAAGTTGCACTTAATTTTCTTTATATTTTAATTCAACTTGCTCTCACTTCTGGTCAGCGGCATACACCATATCATGTACCATAAATGTATTCATTAATTTATTAAATTTGTTTATTTGGTCTCCTAAAAATAACAATTCAACATTTTGCATATTGCTTCTTCACAACTTTTAGTAATGCATCCAGGATGGTGCATAAACATAAACTTCAAATGGATAATGGTCTGTACTCCAAATCAATGCATCCAAAGTTATAACCTATAAACACTTTTGCTCTCATTCCATGTCACCACAGTGGAGAGAGAGATTCTAATTTTTCAGAAACCTCTCTTGCATGGGCCTAAAATGTTCTATTCACCACAGACACACAAAAAAATAAAAATAGCATCTATCACACATTAGTTAATTTTTGATATTTCAAAATAGCAATTTTATGCTATTAAGACTGCCTTCAGCAGAAATGTCTAAAAAATAATAATAACTTCGTTATTATACATTCAGGATGTTTTTCCCTTTTTCACTATGGGAAGCTCTTTCCTTCCCACCTCCTTTACATGATATCTTAATACAGGTGAATGGCCATTCCTCAATGTATCAAGACCTCCTGTTTTACAATTTCTCAATTTTCTTTCTTTGCTTCATCCACACAATCATTCATACAGAGCAAATACAGCCTCTCTTTTTTTCTAAACTTTAACATGCACAGATTTCTTCTGAGCAAGCAACTTCCTTATTTTATAACTTTTCCTCTCCCCTCAGTCAGGTTCGGGGCTGGTTCTTCTCCATTGGGGCATACCCAAGACCCCCTCCCCTACTTCCTGAGGGGGCAGTCATGCTTCCTCACCAAGGAATTCTTTTGGATCGTAAAAGTGGTGCGACTGATAAGGATTGTTTACCACAAAACCAGATGTCCTTAAGTCAAGCTTCAATGTCTTAACCAAAACCATTTGACCTCCAACATCCACTCCAGGTTTAAACAAAAACCAACGTTATCTTATCTCACAGGTCGACTTAATTACACCAAGGGGTTTCACTTCCTAAGGAAGTCACACTTTAACACATACTTCAATTCAGCAGGTCATTGCTTACTAGGATATTTAAGAATGAATTTTCAATCACCCACAAATTCATTGCAATACATATGATATCACAAATCTCATGACATTCCCTCTGTGTGAGACTGTTTATACGCACGTCTCACATTCTTCAACCAAGAACGTACTACTAATTTAGTTTGCCTATCAGTCACATTGCCAATCAAGACAGTATTTCTCTGTTTGTGTGAGACTCGTTTTGCCCACAACAAAGAGTTTCACTAACTTTATAGCCTTTAATTATTATTTTTAATCATGGGTTACCAATTTGACTGTAGAAGCTCTAAAACCACTTAGCTTCTATTATTAACAAAATCATTTTCTCTATGCCTTTTGCAAATTTCAAGCAACTTATAGGCCTATTCTCTACATATGTAGATCATTACTTTTTTCAGCAAATAGTTTACACCATTTTTAGTGCAACTATTTTCTTTGCTTATGCAGATAAATTTCAAAGTAATTTTCCTCATAACTGCATAAGCTACACAATTTTTCAGCACTTTTCCCTGGGTTTGGCACCAGGCACTATGTTCAAAATGATGCTACATTTTTTCCTTACATTCTTGAATGTAAGTGCAATCCAATGTTGACTTGCATTGCTGAAGCCTATGACACAAAAATACTTTCATAGCGTTTAAGCAATGTCTGTGAATTTGAAACATTGGCTTTCTGTTACACAACATTTTCATTCAACCTCATTTGTCCCCACAAACTCCACACTCGTCACACACTCGTCACTCCACAATAAACACATATGACAACGAGACAAGACAAGACACCAGAATTTCACAATAATCCCATCACCACATATACAAATATCTAACCTGGCGATACAAAAGCTCATTTGCTTTTTGGCCAATAGAATATTCACAGATATCATAACATGATAAACTACTCAGTGGTTTATAGGCCACTGGGACCGGGTCCCCTGCATTTACTGAGGTTTGAACAATATGCTTTTTCATAACTGGCCCCCGCCAATAAATAACCCTTATCTAAATAGATTAGACAATAAACGTAAGTTTCGATTAGGGTGATCAAGCCTGATCGAAAGTCACATTTCCGTCTTTTAAAATGGCTTATTCTCCGCCCTCATGGTCAGGAGATCCATTTACAATACTCCCCTCTTATCTTTTTATTACTCTTTAGTAATGTTTCTACTCTGCTCTACTTTTCACATGCATTACATGTTGACAAGAATTAACCTAATGTTTGGTTATATATTTTCAAGTCTTCAACTATTTAATATGGCCAATTCCAATTGTTTTCTCTAAGTTTAAGTAACATTTGCATCTACTGTGAGACATCTAGACCTAAAGTCTTTTACAGTCTCAATGTACATTTACTTGCACTGTGAAATTCTCTCTTAATTTGTATGATTAACATACTTAACTTTGGATTTTTCCAAAACTGTATCATGCATGAGCACTGTTTTTTCTTGTACTCTTGAGCAAGGCACTCCTCCTTAACATACACAGACTTTTCTGTGTAAGGCATTTTCTCTTATTTTACTTTACTTTGCTACTCTATTTTAAAATCGAACTTACTCTAGATCAAAATAATACTAGCAAAGACCCAGTTCGTATGAAGGAGGGCCATTGGGGCCAAGGCGGGAGCTACTCCTCTTAGGAGGGGCTTTTGAGTCCCGCCCCCCGCAGTGGGGGCTTATTTCTCAGCCATCGTGCTATGGCTAGTTCAGGGGCTGGTTCTATTCGTTTTCTCAGTTGTGCACAGGCCTCGACTGTTTTGTTCCTGCCTTTTCCCGCCATCTTTTTCAAAAGAGGCGACGCCTTACTGACCATCCTCCCCATCCTTCTCCTTAGTAATTCCAACATTTTCTTACCTCCATATAACTGTTCCCTGCACACAAATTATCCTTACTACAACTACCTCGTATACTTTTATAGTCACAAAAAACCGAACATTAACTCACCAAATTATTTATATATATTTCGCCAATATTTCGCCAATTAATGGAATTTAAGGATCTTATTTATCCTTTGGCCTCCAACCGAAGTATTTCAAACAGCCCCCAAATCTGCTTACGATCTTATCTCGACCGCTTGATTTCAAGACGCGCGTCCGTGTCTCTGGGAGATACTACTACGGACCTTTCTCGGCTTTTAAAGGGAATACACCCACCGCGTAGCTCTGTACTAGGCCTTAAACCTACCTCTCAAAACTCCAACACCGCGCGCATACTTTAAGGATTTCGCCGAATCCTAGGGCCTTGAACCCACCACACTTAACTTTAGAATTTAACTTTAATTAACTTTATTTTAGTTCGGTAATTTAGATATTAATAATAACGTTTTTCCCTTTCTCCCGTCCACCATCAATTCACAGATTTCACCATTCAACAGTTAACTTCGTTAAAAAGTAATCTAAAATTTGGAAAAAATGCCAATAGACGCACTTTGAGACTCACAGTAGTAGTGATCAAAAGTCGTCTTACCTTAATCTATTTGGACGTCCGTGAAGTTTCCTGTTGAGTGGTCGTGGAAGGGAGATCCCGGCATGTCCTACCGCGAAGATTTCACCAGACTAGACCTTCGCCAGTCCGTTAGTTGACGAACCAAAACCACCTCCTCCTTCAGCACGTCCAGGGGCACCAATGAAGAAATCGTTATTTCTCTTAAGTTGTCCTCGATTACCTTTAAAGAGCAAATCAATATTAGTACCAATGCGTCTCTTAGTCCTGATGCTAATTACCTGACTCCGGGACAACCGCGTGTTCAAAACTGGCGAAGAAGGTTAGCTTTTGCCGTCAACACTACCCTAACCGCTAATAATGACATACCAGGATAGATGACCAGGATTCGGAAGATTAAAGTCACGAAAACTTTATTCCCTAATACAAATCACCTAAGCAGAGCGCTCCACTCCCCTCAAAGAGTCCCTAATACACTATACTGAGTTTTCCCGTCCCCAAAGGAAAAACTGTCTCTCTCTGGGAGGAGTTGGAGCTTACGTCACATTTTCACATCACACAATCATTTGAGCCTAAGCTACGTCTCGTTGTTCCATTGGTTCCCAAGCCGTCATGTGATGTTTGGCTCCGCCCTCCGCGGCCATTTTATGAGTTCATTCTCTTCCACATGTTTCCTCTTTTCCTGGGAGGGGGTCTTTTCCTTTTGTTCTTTTCTCACACCTCCCCCCTCGGATCTGTAACTTTCCTCTGTAATAAAGAACTGCAAACACTTCGTACAACTTTGATTAACATTCCTAAATAGCCATAAGGGCAACACATCACATGAAAATATTATATAACTCTTCAGAACGTTCTGGGAATGTTTTTTCCAAGTTATGGGAACGTTGCCTAGAGGTTATTTTTGGTTATTTGGTGGTTATTATGGAAAGTTTTCTGAACGTTTATACAACGTTATTTTTTGAAGAAAAAAAAAACGTTCATAGAACGTTTTCCTAACGTTAGTTTAATGACAACCTTCAGGAAACGTTTTACTAACGTTATACAGTATATAGGTTGCGTTCACGTTTTAGGATTCTATTTCAGTTGGAGGGCAGGGCCCATTACAACTCTATGGGAGCAAAACAGTTTTTGAAAGAAATTTCCAAAATGAAAATGTCCAAATGTTTTCCCTGATCATCACTTAATAGTGATTTGATTCACAAACCCGCCATATATTTTTTTATGGCTTAAAGTCCTTTCTACCAGCCAGAATCACAAATATGTTTTTGAATATTGTCTCCACTTTTGGACGCCTTTTATGAGGAAATAATTAGACCATAGTTCATATGAGCTGAAAGAGAGGACATCGAACTTTGTGACAGTTTTTCTTTCATGTGATTTGGCTCAAGAATTACAGAGAAATTAGCAATTAAATAAGAGTAGTAATCTGCATTGTATGCCATATATATGGCATAAAATTGAAAAACAGAAAACAGCCAATGTTGTATACACTTGAGTATCATCCACCACATCTCTGAAGTGATATTAAATGCTTCCTAGTAGAAAATACTTTACAGCACCTTTAGTTGTGCGGGACAGGGTTACACACCGCCATTCTGACACCCCCCACACTCCGACATTGAGGTCTAATTGTCGGAGTGGGGCCATTTCCCCTACTAGAACTAACCTTACCTTAGCCCTAACCTTAAGGATAGTGGAGTTTACAGGTTGCGCTCGGAATGGGGGTATCAAAAAGTGTCGGAGGGGTGTCGGAATGAAGGGTAGACCCCGGCTAGAGTGCTCTTCGGGCAGACACAGAAATCAGTATGACTTTTCCCACACTGATCACAGCCGTACAACAGAGCATCATTGAATTGCTAGAGCAGACATGCCCAAAGTCAGGCCCGCGGGCCAATCATGGTCCCCGATGTTGACTGTATTTGCGCAGATGTTGACAAGATGAAGCTACAGTGGAGTAAGGCCCTGTCCCAATTCAAACCCTAGCCCTAGATTTTAGTTTAGTTTATTTATTTGTTTGAGCAGTTGACCTGCTCAAAGGGAGTGGGCCGAAGCCAAAGGCTTATAAGCGCCCACCCCAAAATAAAAACAACAACATTACAATAGACATTTAACATTTGAGCCCTTTCTCTAGATTTTGCGCGGCCCCGCGGAGGGTAGGGTGTCCCAATACTTTAGGGAGCAAGAGGAAGTGGCCATCTTCCCTTGAAAGGGCCCCTCGGCAGCAAATCAGCTCAGGAGCAGACTTGCGGCCAAGGGAGTAAAAAGATGGCGGCTACCGTTGGAAACAACAATTACCAATGTAAGAATATATACAGTGCCTTGCGAAAGTACTAATACACCTTGAACTTTTGCACATTTTGTCATGTTTATAACCCTAAATGTAAAGATTTTAATTTGAATTTTTTACTGAAAGTTCATACATAAGTAACAGACAATGGTTAGGGCAAGGTGTGAACAAATTTAATGCACTCAGAAAATGCTGTATAAATACTTTTGCACGCCCCACTTTTCTATTTTTTGTAAAATAACAATCATGTATCATTTTGCTTTCACTTCACAGTTGTCTGTTACTTGTGTGTGAATAAAAAATGTAAAATAAAATATTTACGTTTAGGGTTGTAAACATGACAAAATGTGCAAAAGTTCAAGGTGTATTAGTACTTTTGCAAGGCACTGTACGCAAATAAGCCTGTAAAAGTTCTGAAATATGTTGGAATGTGTTAGTTAGATGTATATACAATGGACTTTTAAGTTATAGTTTGAAAGTCGCTATTTGACGACATTCGTAAAAATGCAGAGTGCTTCGTAAGAGTCTGCCCGTCAACACTGAGCGCCGGGTGTGTGTCCCGGTGTACATGCAGATGTTTCGTGCTTATCCAGGTTCTCAATCTACTGACTCTGGTTCAAGCTTTCAGTAAACAAAACGGTCTCAAGCTGAACCCTTTCTCCTGTGGACTGAAAGTGTTGCTTGTTTATGTTCTACTTATGTGTACTTATGCTCTATCGAAAACAGTAACGCATCATGTTTAATCGTTTAACAATAGACTGGATGCAAACTATACGATCTGAATGTGTAGGTCGTCTTGTTTTAGACACAATGGTAGTTGGCAGCTAAGTTGAGCAAAGTGCCAAAATTAAACAAAACAACATACCTGAAACATCCCGACCATCACAAACATACAGCAAACGCGTCTGCTGTTTCGTATATTTCCTCTCCTTTGATTTATCAAACGTAGATAAATCAACATGGCACACGAGTGCGTACCTATGTTCCGCGGACCCGGGGAATATGGCGACCAGACTGATCCCCCGCTGTATACAAAAATACAGAGAGGAATCATTCTGGTCCAACCAGGCTAGGGGAACTGACCCCGGCACACACAACAGGCAGGAGCTACGCCGGAACCGGCATTTTCACATGTGAATGAAAATAGTATTTCTTGTATAAGCTGTGTATTACCCCTATCTACTAGACTGGGGTGAAATCAGACACGTCGGTGTTGTCCCATTCCTTAGGGGAAATTCTTCACTTGCACTTCCCTCATTGAGGGGACTCTACTGTGGAGGAACTCATAGCGAGTGTTCTCAGAGCAAGTGAGAGAAATGGGACTGGGCCTAAAGTTAGCATCATTACTGAGGTCCCAGGTTCCCCTGCTATGGTCAGCGAACGGAGCCGATTATCCACACTTGTTTAAAAAAAACATAAAATGGTTTTCATAAAATGAAAACATAAGATAATGGTCACGATAAGACCATTATCTTAACACGATAATGGTGATAAGATCCAAAACCCTGCGTCACCGCCAATTACAGCAGTTCCTTCAAGACATCCAGGGTAAATACGGAGACATGCCTCAGCCGTGGGACTGTGCTGCAGTGCAATGCAATAAAAATACTCGGTTGGGCCTACTCAATATGCCAAACAATAAAATCTGGCCCACGTCTAATTTTCCATATAACAATTAAAAAAATTCGCCATTACCCGCGCTGCATTCGCGTCGCTCCGTTGTGAGTGTGCGGCACATTCACGTCTCTTTGCGTAGCAGTGTCCCTACGGCTCTGGTACCATCATCTCCTACCTACTACGAATTCAAATGAAAATATGGCTCTGTAGAACAGCTAAACTGAGAAAACATGATGGACTGACAGATTTGATCAAACCGAAGCACAAGGACAGTATGAATCGTGTTTTTTGGAGATTTGCTCGGATTACCCCATGCAGTAGCAGGGCGTCTACCCCTTAAGGTGCGTACATACCTAACCGTACGGGCCACTAGTGATGTGCGATTCGTGAACGAATCGTTCAAAACTCGATTCACTTTACTGACTCGGGAGTCGTGATTCCCCGCCTCCATTAACTCGTTCACTAACTCCTCCGCCCAGGTGCTTTCACACCTGTTGGTCCAGTAAAGTGGTTCGGTTGGGCCCCAAAATTGTTATAATGTTGCAATTCTCAACTTGTTCGGTTCTCATTCACACCAGAGTTTTTGCAAACGAACCAACCACTGTGGATGTTATATGTTTACAAAATACCGTGTTCTGGGTGACGTAGGTGAAAGCTGATTGGCGCAGCATATGAAGAGGGAAAAATCCCGGAAGAAAAGACTTTGTTTATTTCTTAACGATGAACTGTGCTCTCCTGTTTGTGTTTGTTGTGATTTATTATCATCAGTTCTTTGTGCAGCAAGCACAAATACTGCTGCTGTTCTATCATGTATCGCACATTCGGCACGAGAACACTCTGCAGCTGTTTTTGGAGCGGAGATAAACTTGTGCAGATGAAAATTTGCGCTTCCCTAAACACACCGCGCGGCTTGCTACGGAAGCTTCGTTGGACCAAAAAGGCTGCTACGTAACAGAGCAGGTCTGACTCGAGGCCGGTCAGCGTTCACACCAGCAGCGAACCACACTGGAGTCCACATGGAACTGCATCGAGCCACCTCCAGAAGGTGGTCTCGGTGCGGTACTTTAGTCCGGACCAAATTAAACTGGTCCGCTTTCACACCAGCCCAAACGAACCGTACTTGCAGGTGTTCTGGACTCCAGTCCGTTTTAAGTGGACCAAATGATGTAGGTGTGAAAGCACCCTAAACTGCGATCCCTGGACTGCGTTTTGTAGTCACAATGAATGGCACACTAATATTATGTGTGTGTAGCTCGTTTGAGCACAGAAACCAAAAGCTTATTGTTCACAACCAATAACTATTTCCCTCTAATGTTCTCCTTCCTGCCTGCCCGCGCCTGCTCTACGAGCCGTACGAGCAGTGAACGACTCACTGCTCGTACGGCTGGTTCTGGTTTTGATTGATTGATTGATTGATTGATTGTTTATTCCGAGTTCAATGTACATTACATACTTTTTTTTTTTTTTGCCATTAGCATGTGCTACTTTTATGACTTTTGACATGCGTTTATGACATTTCCACATGCTTCTATATATACATAACACTGTACAGAAAACTCGAAAAGGAGTGGGAGGAAGTAAACTGGTCCAGCCCCGTCCTGTTCCCCTTCGACTCGTTCAGCTCTGAACGACTCGTTCATCTCATTCAGCACACTCTATGATGCTGACTCGTCTCGTAACTCTCGTTCTCCCACGGAGCCGCTAACTGGGTTGAAGAAAGTCGTTTCTTCTGACAAAAAAAAAAACCTCTACACGTGACCGCCTCGAACATTATTGATGTTAAATGAGGTTGAATATTTCTGTACAAAACTAGAGTCATTGCACTCAGAAGTCCTATGCTGTTCTGTGTGAGTGAGTGACTCGTATGAACTGAACTGGTCTGGGAGAACGAATCACTCTGTGGTTCACGTCAAACAAAGGCACTGATACGTATGAATCAAATGACTCAACTGCTAACTCCCGGCTAAGCTAGCCTCGCGCTAAAGTGTAAATAAAGCGGAGTGGACAATTCAGGCAGAGTATTGGAAAAACAGATAAATATAATTGAATGCCAAAATCATGGATTACATAAAATATAACTTTATCCAGTTTTACAGTCTAAAATGGCACCGAATTACAATCAAATCACCATGCATTTTTAATTATTTTTTATTAAACAATTATTAATGGATTTAATTATGTGTGGAGGTTACGTTTTTCTTCTCTATGATATTTTCCCAACTACTGTAATATTTTAATTGGTTTAAACGGTGGTTTACATTAGACTGACTCAATGAATCAAACGACTCAAAACACCCGATTCACTTTGGTGAGTGATTAATTTTAACTCGAGTCAGTAAAATGAACCGAACTTCACATCACTACGGGCCACGCTGCTGCTTCCATTTGGACACTTGAAAGGCTTGCAATCAGATGCTCGTATGTGTTCACCTTAGGCGGAGCCACTGCTGCACAATTCTGTAGAAAAAAAACTGCTAAGCATTGCGATATGAATGAAAACAGTTTCCTGATCTTTGCTTGTGCTTTGGTGACAGTGGAATAGTTTAACTAGCCTACATTTCTCTGACACTTGAGGCAAATCTCGCCTCTTTTCGCTCTCCCTCTCTATTATTTCAATACGTGTGGGTTTGAGTATGTAGTACCTGTCTGTTCAGAGATCATGTCACGATAAAATCCCCTTTTAAACATGTTTGTAATTCAGTGCCTTGTTAAATGTGCCCACGTTCATGTTTTCATAAGTTTATTGAAGCGTATGATCCTCTGATCCAAATGCCTGGGCTTAGGAAAGGCATTTCAAACCACAGCTGCTGATCGTCATGATGGATACTTCCTCTTTTCAGACAGTGTCTCCATTTCACTTGTGTCTTTATGACACAAGTGAAGAGGTAGTTATGTTGCTCCAAATTCAGATGATCAATAAATGATTACAGAATGTGTGTGTTTGCCTCCTCACACTGCTCTGAACAGCTGGTGCGTGTTGCTGCTGATTCCCACTGCTCTTCCGCACCTGCCGCCACACACTCATCACCCGCACATGTGTGCGCACTTTCCATTGACAATACACAGGAATCAACCGCACCTGCCATGTGAACCGCGTTTGGTGTGCAGGTACCTTAATTCCAACAACCCTCCATTGCGACGTCTCCCCAATCCGACACTTTTTAGTTTGTAAACTCCACTATCCTTAAAAAGGGACTATACAGAGTTTAAAAATGTAAAAAAGTATTTTCCTTCCCCTACATGTTCCAACAATGTAGAATGAGCCCAGACCTGTTCACCACAACTGCCTCTAAAATCCTGCACTGTCACTCAAAAAGGTGTTAATTCGGGTCCGAAGTGCCGTCGGCGCCTAGACCATAGATAGACTGTACAAATAATAGACAACTCTTCCTCACTCCTCCCCATTTACCACATTGACCACGTTCGAGGGGGAAATCATGGCGGATTTACAGACTCCTCCTCCCCAGCTCTGACGAAGCATGTTCCTAATAAGGGCATAAGGGCGGGATCTTCACTGTAGACTCGGCCCTTGCGTGATGTGTAGCTCGCGCAGCTCCAATGCTAACAGTCCGACCCTCATTAAGTACGAGATTTCTGAAATGTATCCTACGATAACCAGCCCGGTGCCTCTGATTGTGTCTAACCCAGCGTAATCACAGGAGGAATATCTAGCTGTAGACAGTTCCAAAAAATTAGGCACCGGGCATTAAAGTTGTTTTAACGTGACTAAAGTGTAATGATTCCTAATTGGAGACTAGCGGCTATATGGCGGTACTACAGCAATGGCGGCCTCCAGTGTCGTCATCGCAAAGCAGAGCAGCCAGCAGCCATTGGCCTAGACACGTGACTGCAAAAGAGCCATTGTGCGGGCCTATGTAGTGAATGAGGGGTTAAGTACTAGGGTGGACATTCAGACACAGCAGGCCGCACATATCCACAGTGGGGGTTTTTTAACCACCCATTCCCGCAGGCAAGTTGAAACTAATAACAATAGCTAGTACCTCCGCAGAGGTACTAGCTATTGACTAGCTAGCTGTTCAGTCACTCACCTGAGCTCTATCTGTTCTAACTAGCTGTTCAGTCATTCACCTGAGCGCTATCTGTTCTAACTAGCTGTTCAGTCACTCACCTGAGCTCTATCTGTTCTAACTAGCTGTTCAGTCACTCACCTGAGCTCTATCTGTTCTAACTAGCTGTTCAGTCACTCACCTGAGCTCCATCTGTTCTAACTAGCTGTTCAGTCACTCACCTGAGCTCTATCTGAAATCAGCTCTGATACAAGAACACACTTCATGAGCTCCCGGGCATTTCATTACCTTCACTTCAGAGGATTTAGGTCCTAGCCACGCTATCAGACCTTACCTGTACTCCATAAGTTTATCAAAAGGGTTACATTGATTACTATTGTAGTTGAGTGATGTAGTGCACAATGCGCATGCTCCTCGCACTGTGTATATTTGAATGCTGTTCCCACACTCACTCTCTGTCCAAACTGCCCAAATCCCACAGACCTAGCTACCAAGGGTTACACCCCGCCATTCCAACCGCCCCCCCCTTCACTACTGCCACCTCAGGTTTTATGTGTAACTGCAGTCTCTATATTAAGCTCGTGCATATGTTGGGGGGTAGCGACTGAACCTAGCAAACCGCGAAGTTCATGAGTTAAACCCATTGAATTATATAGATGGAAGAGGCATGCTGTCCCAGCTCCTATCTCTTTACATAGTGGTGCTCAGTGGCGCATGAAACCAGTTTCGTCCGCCATAACGGCCCATAGTACCCGTATGACGCGTCACCTGTATCTATGCTCCGTACGGCCCAAGTGGGTAAAAGCAGCGGGAGCGCGCACAGCTGCCGACGAAGCCTCAGAGCGGAGCGGACGCCATTACGCTGTAAGTTAAATCTCTTGATATAATCGTACTTTAAATACAAAATGAATTTTTAAGGCCATTTGAGGCGATTAAGTTACTATGTTAAGATGATCTGTGGGGTCAGTTTGTCAGTGCAGGGCTTAATAAGCTAGATAGCCCCGCTCTTTTACAACAACCGTAACTTACAGCGGCCCTTCGAACGTACGTCGCCGCGCTAATGTACTCTCGCTCGGCCACTTTTCTGAGAAGTTTCGTAAGTGCTGGCCGTCTTCATATTGCAATAGAAATGATAAAAATCGACTTTTTACTTCACTGTATTTGCTAGTATAACCTCACCACTAGAATTGTTTGGCTGAAATACAAAGGAGCACTACAAAAGTGTTCTATATTGTATTATCATTAGTATAATTTGAAGTAAATGCTGTACCAGTACAGCATTTATCTGTACTGGATCCAGGGCAGATGTAGAAATCATGTTTTGTTGTTTCAATATAGGTTTTATTGGTACTGTACCTACGTTATCTGAAAAGAAAGGTATAAACATCACCACTGAAGTAACTTAAATGATTTACCATTTTTTTATTATCGAACCAAAAAGCTATTTTCAAAGCCGTGCAGCCTAATCAGAAAAACGATCACGTCTTCATTAGTTTAAATTGTTGTTGTTCATGTTAGCTAATAGGCCTACTTTTTAACATTTAAACACGCTTGCCATGTGTAGGTTCGCAATACATTTTAGTACTGAGTAAAGAAAAAACTTACTTTAGGTGCCTGTTAGCGTTTATCCTAGTCCAGTCCCGTTCATTACCGTATTGTTGTCTGTTTGGCTCTCAGACCGCTTAACGGGGAAGACCTCTGCTCGTTCATGAGTCTTCACGCACACGCTCGCGCACGTCCACAGCACTGGTGACGTCACGTCATTGGAATACTTTTTAAAAATTGTTTTTGATGCTTTACAATTTTTTTACGAAGAAAAAAAGTCCATGTCCTAAAAATAGTAATTTTAAAGAAATATATTTGCCTTAGTCTGAAACTCCAGATGCCCCGTGGACCATTTTACAGGCTGCTCCTTTTACATTGTTGTCTATGGCGAAAAAGGCTGTTGAGCCGTAGGGTGCAATATCACGGCCTGCCACTATCACAACTCATTTCAGAGCAAAGGGGGCGGACCCCCCCACTGGTTAAACCATTCAGTAACGATAGTGCAATTATTGCTTCAGCAAAATGGACATTGAAAATAAAAACGAGAAGAAGCCTTACAGAGAGAAACTGAACAAGGACGCCAGAGACCGGTATTTAGCGAAGCTTACCTCAATTAACAATGTAGATCCATATGAGTTAGCAGCCAAGGCATGGACAACCGACCCAGCGCTATTTCCACCAACAACAAATATGGACATCATTTGTTGTCTTGTTAATGGGGTCAGTGCCTATACATTTGAAGAGTTCCGTTATTATAAATCCCTGTAGGCTCATGGACTGTTTACCAATGGCAGGGTGCAAGATTTGTATTCCTTTCAACCCGAAGGATCTGCTAACACCATTGTCGCAACAAAGATACCAGTAACATAGCACAAACATGTGTTAAGGTGCATTCAGACCAAACGTGCGTCCACGCTCCTTCAGCCTCTAGTTGGACGCCAAACATTGCCGCTTCACACTCGCGAGAAACGCCTGTTTGCGGCGCGTGAAGTTTTGAAAGCGTCATAATTAGGAGGCGTGTCATACAACTCAGGCCGAGCGCAAACCGCGATGATCAACTTGTCCTCCATGCTGCAGGTCAGGGGCGCAACTACCCCCACTCCCACACACACACACACGGCTCTATGATGGTTGTTTTTTGTTTTTTTTAAGAAAATAAATACCCTCTGAATTGACTTTATTTGAACGAAAATGTCACTATTTCACACAATATAACATCGACATTTCCCTCTATGGAGTTTGTTATCACAAAAAACAATCACACGTCCGATTAAAAGCTTCTGTTGCTTCATTCACGTAACTTTTCCTCCTCTCCCTCTCTCTCCCTCGCGCAAGAGGGGAGAAAACAACGCAAGCTTCAACGCGATCTCCTCTGTAACCGTGTTTATTATTTTATTAGGACTTTTATTCCTCAAACTTGTTGCCTTATGCTCACTTTGAGCTCCTCGTGGGGGGTGGAGATGACTGTCCCTCTGCCAATCCTGGGGTCGACCCGTCATTCCGACACACCACCATTCCGACACCCCGCCAATCCGACACCCCTCTATTGCGACATCCCGCCAATCCGACACTTTTTGGTACCGCTATTCCGACAATCGTTTTGAGCGTATCTGTTTGCCCTCGGCTTTTGTCCGTGTTTCGTGAGAATAGCTGATAATGATGGAGGCTTATTAACGATCCTCATGGCGCTAGAGGAGTCAGCTCAGCGTCTCCTTCCCTGTTCATCCCCGCTCTGAGCGTCCCCGCTGTCGGCCCATATGTGCATTTCCCAGTCCCTCTACAGCGGCTCGTGAGATGGTTTTGGGCAAAGGCAGTGACAGGTGCAGGCTAGTCTGTATTTCACAACAAAGCGCTGAAGTCCGCGGGAAAGACGCCGCGCACTGTCTCAAGGCTTTAAAGAGACTGAAAAGTGGATGCGCCGCTCACAGCGCTGACCAAGCCACGCGCTCCCCTTCGTTCAAAACATTGTCCAAAAACAAGTCCTTCTCCAAGAAGCAGCGCGCATGGGGGTGTGTATGTGTGGGTCACTGTGCTTTTACGCATAATGGACACGCATATGACGCGCCCCACGGACAGTGCCGCGTAATTGTGCCATAAGCCCTGATTACTGGACATGTTGGCATGTTTCCTTTGCTGCTCTTCCTAATCGTTCTCATTTAATATGGATCGTTTTTATGTCAACTGCATTAATAAAACAGCGGCACAAATACTGCTCAACATCATTCAATCACAGTGGCCTCAGTGGTGCCTCTTGGAGCATCAGACAGCCGACGCACAGTGCGTAATGAGCGCATGACAGGCGACGGCACTGAGAGAGGAGTGATGCATGTGTTGCCCCATTCGTAAAAAGATTCCCAATTTAACGTGGATATGCTGGAGTGCAGCCGTCAGAAAAAAAAAACTTGCTGAGAGCTAGGAGCGGCTATGGCACGAGCCGCTGCACTTGGCTCTCCGCACACCGCGTGATGGAGTACGGACTCCTCCAGCATCAGCTATTCTCAGGGTTTTGTTTTGTGCCCAGAAAACACGGGAGCCGTGCGCGCGAGAGGGAACCGTGTAGAGACATAAAGAAAATAACACTGCATTATCTGGTCCTATAGGCTCTGGTGATCGTGACACTTCATTTTCTAAATCTTTTGTCTTGTGTGAGTGGATGTGAGCGTAAATATAGTTAATTCTAGTAGGCCTACGTATTTTTGATAATTATCTTGTGTGTCGGAATGGCGGGACGTTGCACAAAAGATAAAAGTGTCACCACTCCGACAAAGGGGGGAAAAAATGACAATTAGACCTCAACGTCGGAGTAGCGGTGTGTCGGAATGGCGGGGTGTAACCGCCAATCCTACACTCCTCTCTCCGCCCCACTCCAGCAGTGACTTTTGTTTCGCAAAATAAGCATCACAACTAAAGTGCCGCATCTCCCCCAAAGAGGAATAACATTTTTTTTTAAACTTCACCTCCGCGAACCCGTTCATATCGTTCACTGTAAAGACTCGTTCAAAAGAGCCGGATCGTTCGCGACCGACACATCACTATTGGCGTCCCGTCCTTTCGGCACCCCTATGCAAGGCATATATTGTATGTAATAATATGTAATATATATATATATGTAATAATAAATAACAATAATTTATATATTTAAAATGCACCACAAAGGGCTTTACAGAATTAAAAACAATACCCAAACAACCCCTCTCCCCATACACCCCACACTTAAGTCTGTATTCTAAGTACAGACTTAAATCATCAGTCAACCTTTCTGTGTTTCTCCTCTTCTTCACCACCTACAGTCCTACAGGAGAAGTATGTCTTCCTCTTCCCATTTTGGGGTTTAGGTGCAAAAATGTAACTTGTATCAATTCAGTTAACTGTTCTTTAGGCTCCAGTCAATGCAGAATCTGGTCCATTTTACTCACTGCTGCTTCTTCTTCTGCTTTACCCCTTTTAATAAGTCCCCAATATTGGGCCAATGGGACCACTAGCCTGGCTAACGCCAGACTAAAATCACAAGTGATATTTAGCCTGGGGACCACCAATTCATTTTCTCGTAAGAGAGGTGTGGTTTACGATTGTCCATAGCCGTTTATTGTGCTGAATGTCTCTCATGCGTCTGCACGTAGCCATAGCCAATCGTATCATCGTATCAGATGACGTATGACGTACCCGCTGTAAACTTCCTAGCTAAACTATTTAGAACATGGTCTAAAGCTTGATCGAAAGATGGCATCGTGTCTGCTGCTGTCATGTTGGATCCGTAAATAAACCTTTTTTTTTTAATCCGTAAACAAACTACAAGCTTCAGTATGTCAAATAGCGCGTCATCGTCTTACCGTCCCTCCTCGTTCCGTGATTGGTCAAAAAATCCATGTGAAGATTTCGGCCATGGTCCCAGACTGCTGTGAAGTTCGAGAGGATTCGAGCGCCAATTGGACATGTTTCATTACATCGTGTGGCAAATTGATAAAGGTTGGAGTTTTTTTTATTCCAATTTAAAAGGATCAGTCTTCTAGCTAGCACTGACATAAATGTAATAACAGTTTTCTGCTTGTTACTAAGATCAGCAGTTACTGGGGGTACTCCACAAAGTGCAAGCACAGGGTCAGGGTGTAACTGTGTTCTACAAACCTCAGACATCAATTTAAAAATGTTAGTCCAGTAAACTGTTATGTTAGGACAGTTCCAAAAAGTGTGAGCTAGTGAAGCCTGTTCCTGGCCGCATCGGTCACAAGCTGTGTTCACCCCATGGAACATTTTGGAAAGCTGTACTTTGGAGAGGTGTAGCCTGTGCAGAACTTTGAATTTGAATTGGAGCAGTCCATGACACAGATTGAAGATGAGTGGACGTTGTCTTGACCTTTAGTCCATTGAGATGCAGTGATGTTTATTCCAATGTCTTTTTGCCAAGCTTCTTTTAGGTGATCAAGTGAAGGCATTTATGGGTGCATACCTATGTTCCCCGGGTGCGATTTTTTTTTCCATAGGTGAGTTGGTACTTCAACCAATCACAAGTCATGAGAGTGAAATGTCATACATATATATCAAGCAGCTTAACCCTGACCCTGCCCTAGCCACTTACCTTAAGGATAGTGGGCTGGTGCCTAATCTTAACCAATAGAAGACTGAGACTGCTGCCTCCGCGACCCGGCCCCGGATAAAGCGGAAGAAAATTGATGGATGGATGGAAATTCTGAATTAATTGTATTCCTTTGACTTTATACTGAGAAAAAGCAACTTCCCAACGTGCTGGGTTGAACTCATGGTTAAGTGTAATCGGGGTTAATACGGAGATATCTTGCCATTTAAAATGTTTTCTAATTTGATGCCATTTTTTTTTACAGTATGAGAGACTTCAAGACTTTTGACTTTGGAAGTAGTAGTCTTTAAAGAAGATTAAATCAATGCTTGTAACAAGGTAGTATGACAACTCTGATTCTCCATCTCAGCCCAGTCAGCTCCCTTTGCATTACACTAGAAGGACAAAGATCGAATATTACACGACCAGTAGTAGAATCTGAAGCGAGGCAATCCCATTCCACCAAGTTCTTTCAGTCTTTGTAAAAAAGCTTTCTTAAACTATACATTTTTGTAAAAAATAACAAAATAACAAAAAAAAGCTTTAGTGATTAAAAAAAAGGGTACACATTGAAATAAAAATTAAAATGTTGGTAGAATATTTATTCTTACAATGTTATTTTTTTCCGCTAGAGAAACTGGAAGGTTACCCCACTTGTCCAAATTCTGTTTTGTATATTAAGCTGCACTACTTTATAAAATGAATTACTATCAAACACTCACACAGACCCTTTCGCTCACCCCTGTTCACTTAAAGGATCTGTATCATGCTATTTTAGCCATTCCAAAGTAAAGTATAGGCATATATATGATATATTGTACCTCTATCACTATGGAGTACTCATTTTTGAGAGAAATATAAGTATTTTTGGGGGTATTTTCCCTACCCGGAAGACAAGACGCTTCGATTCAGTTAACTCCGCCCCTCTCTCCGCTCATTCCACATTTGCAGTATTATAAATATAAATATTGCTGCAAAAAGTGAAGTTACTTCACATAATGCAGTTATAAGGAGTTGACATGTGCAACACAGTTTCATAAATGGCTAACACACGCGCTAACACACACGCTAACACACACGCTAACACGCGTTTTGATTGACTCACCGCTCAGCATGGCCTCCCCATCGTCGGGTGTTTACGTTATGGCCCTCGTGTTGGTTATAAAAGTTAATCCACTTTGATTCTGGCCAAGGTTTACCAAGCATCCATCAGGTTGGTTGATATAGTAGCTAGCTTAATCCCGGAAAGAAATTCCAACTTCTGGCGAGTGCACTCTTCTTTAGGAAGGTTGAATAGTCCTGTTCCTCTCGTAGCCAAACGCGCATCCGTGACATTATCGGTAAGAAAAAAGAACAGGCGGTGTCCAGAGTAGGTTAGAAAGAGCTCAGTCTTCAAAAACAACACTTATGCTCAGATCCATGGCTCCTCCAGCCGTGGGTGCGCTTGATTAGCGTCGTGGGACAGCACAGACGCTTCGGAGAGTTGCTTTTTTTTTTTTTTTTTTTTTTTTTCAAAAAAAAAAAAAAAAAAAAAAAAAAGTTTTATAAATACAAATCAGGCCGTAAGGCATTACATTACAGACGTAGAGCACTTCCGTTCCGCTGTGACGACACAACTGAACAGCTCAGTCGTTTACCAGGAGAGGGTGGAGCAGCTGCTCAGAGAGCAGGATTCAGGAGGATTACTTAGAACTGCGTGAATGAAGCCAAAAACCGCTCTGGGGGTGTTTTTGATAAGGAAATAGCATAACAACATGGCTAAAAACTCAAAAAAGTCGATTTTGCATGATATAGGACCTTTAAAGGCTTGGCGCCTTTAAGTGTCAGGCCACCGGGATGGTAAGTAAAGGCGCTATGCTAACCACCCAAGCATCTGCTGGGTCACTGAAAGGTCAAATCATATCAACTATGCAAGATAAAAAGTTGCATAGCACCTTTAATTAGAAGCACTTTCAGCCGAAGTTCATTGCGAACTTAACCTGAAAGGAAAATGCTCTATATTTAGACACAACAGCGCAAATGTTTTTCTGTCACAAACGCTGCATTTACAGTGTAGATCCATGGAGCCCAATGAAGTTTCCTCTACACTACAAGAAAATACATTGATGACCGCACCTTTAATGCAGCTGCATATTGATCAGCAACACTGTAAATATGTCAGACTTTTCATCTGTAGCCCCTGGACTGTCATAATGTTTGGCAGTCCTCTCCTCTTCTCTCCTGTTTCCCTGTCTCTCCCCCCCTTTGTGTTTACTACTTACCTGGGCGTGGCTACTCCTGGCTGCAGAGCTACTCACCTGTCAGCAATCACCCATCACCTGCTCTTCAAGAGGACCAGTTTCTCCACTGTTCCTCGCCAGTTTGTTTGTACTGCTACAGTCAGTTGAAGCTTTTGGCTCTATTTTTGAAAAGCTTGGATTTTCTACTTATCTCTGCTTTTTGTCTCCAGTTCCTGCCTGCCAATCTGCCTACCAACCAACTTATACTCACCTGCCTGCTACTTGCCCTGTCCAACTGGTCCTCTGGTCACCACTTCCATACTTTCCTGTAAAATAAATCTTTGTAACCATTTACCGGCTGTGCTTTGCTTTTGGGTCATATAGAAAAACATGACATAGACAGATGCTACTGTGTGTGCGCTGTTGTTGTTGTTTGGCCCCTTCTGTTCAGTCCACTCACTGTATTGTGGCTGACTGGGCGATTTGTTGAAAACATCTGGAATTATTATGTACACATTTACACTAGTGAATGAAATGGCAAATAACAAAACAAAGGGCATCATTGGAGACCTTCTGTGTCATACCGGGTTATCTCAAACATGATACTTTGGCTGTGCATGCATTTATTAGCACACTAGTAAATCACATAAAGAAAGCAAAACCTCAGATTAAAACAAAACGTCTACCTCAGTGATGGCGCTGTTAGTCCAATATAAAAACTACAACCAGCAGGACTATGGACTTACCTCAGAATGGCACTTCTTTGCCACTAGCCGTGGTAAGGGTCCCTGTGATGGGATTGGTGGAACTGTTTTTTAGTCAGAGCAAGTCTGCCGTAAAATATTAAGAATCAGACTCTCACTGCCAAGGACATATAGAAATGGGCAAGAGCAAATATCAAAGTACATTTCTTCTACCACACCAAGGGCAATATCCAACAGAAGTCCTCTTCATTTGGTTTGGAGCAACGTTTTACAGCTGCAAAGACTGTTGTAGGCACACGCTCGCATCATTCGTTTATTCCAGTGTCTAATGGTAAAATGGAAATGTGAAGAGTATCTGGCGACCGGATCTGTACTAGTGTGTATAAACTTCCTCAAGCAGAACCTGTAGCTGACTGTGATCAGTACCAGCCTGGAAAATATGTTGCCTGTGTTTATGACGCTCACTGGTACCTCATTGGCAACATAATGAATCAGAATCATTGTTTGAGAACAGGTTCACTAACTAGGAATTTTTCTCGGTACTATCGTGCAACATGAAACATAAAACACAGAATTTAGATTTTTTTTAAATGCTATAAAAACTAAGGCTATAGGGGATTGCATAAAAAGATTAAAATAAATTACAATAATAATAATGCAAAGAAATGATGAAGAAAAGGATGTATTTGTAAACTTCATGAAACAAGACAAAGAAAACAATTTTTCCTGGCCCCCAGAAAACCGCCAAGACATTGTTTAAAGCAGTGGTTCTCAAATAGTGGGGCGCACCCGAGAGAGGCCAGGGGGGGCGTGTATGACCGTGTGTTACTGTGTCTAATAATGTGGGCAGTGTAGACAGCCTGAAGCCAAATAAATGAAGGCATCACTTGAAGACATTACACCCCAGGCACGCTGATAAGCCGCTTGAGTTTCTTCAGTGAAAGTGTGCTGAATATCGTCAACAATCATCCCGCTTTGTGAAAGCGTACGTAAATGTGTGCACCGGCGTCAGTGTAGCTGCAGCCAGCACCTCAAAGTCGAGAGGATTCACGGTAATTCAGGGGAAATAATGCAGATTAACTGTCCACATTTAACTGTTAAGAGATCCCACAGTTCTTCACTGCTACTCGTGTGCTCTAAATTGGTGTTTATTTGGTGAAGGTATGGTCATTAAATGACACAAGAGGCAGGATCAACACTTCAGCATCCTGCCCATTTGCCTCATACTCGTTCTCCCGGACAGTGGGAGACTCAAAGCTAAACTTTCTCAGCAAACTGCTGCTTTTTAATGACAGTACACATCGGGAACACCACTGAAGAAAGGGTAGAGCAGAGCGCTGCGAAAGAGGCGCGTGCCCGGACAGACACACAACGAGCGCGGTAAGACCAATAATACACAATAATAACGTATGCACACAGCACAAGCACATTTCTTCAGTATCCCTTCTTCTAGCTTACAGTAGGCAACCTAAGCCTAGTTTGCCCTCTACTGGGTATACCTTATAACGTTTACAATATAATAACAATATAACACATTCAGTATACCACATCTCCCCTACCTTTTAAGCAAAAACCCCTCTTAGTATTTTAAACAAATGTGTGTGTGTGTGTGTGTGTGTGTGTGTATATCACATTAATAATAATAAACTGAAAATGACTTGGGCCAAACTAAGCAATACTCTTAAACTGTGAAGTATGGTACTTTAACGAACAAAGTCTTTAAGATGGACAGGTGTACGTCTCTCTCTAGTAGAACGTCTCATTTCTGACTCAGTAGGGTAAACATTTTCAATCTGAATATCTGAAGCAGGTGGTATCTCTGACACTTTCTCTGCACTAGAACTCTGTTCTAACATTTGTGATTTGTTGAATTCGGGTAATGTAACAACATTAGGAGTAGTGTCTGTAAAATATGTATAGTGAGTGATTATCTTTTATTTCATTGTCAGAAAAAATATGTATCAAAAGTTAAAATTCATTTAATGCTTCTTTATTGTTTACAAGTGTCTATTCATAATATTAATAAAATAATGAAATAAAATGCTCCAAAGATAACTTTCTTTTTAGGTTAAAAACAATGTTTATAAGTGTCTTTTAAAATATAATTGAAAGTAGGTATAGACAACAGCGCCCCCCCTGTTTTTTATATCACCAGCCGCCACTGTAAAACACTATTATTATACGGCTCTTCACAATGCAAGTAGAACGCTCCATTAACTTGCATGTGACTTTCCAACGTTCTACCAGTCATTATTTTCTGATAGAGCACCTCTGAAAAAAATAATGACCGCTGCCAATGGCAACGGAGTTCGTGCTTGTCAGGTCTTTCATATCACTCTGCAAGTAGTAGTAGCGGAGACTATCTCTGTCCCAGTCCCTGAGAGAGAAGTTGGGGGAATCGCTCGTGAATTTAACTTAGTCTGACTTTCAACTTACCCATTGATTCACCACCATTCCTCCTCTCTAACTGCACTTTACAATTTCTATTAAGAATGCTCCAGTAACTGTTTAACAAAGGTGAACGGAGGTAATCATAGAATTTTAAAGTATATGGTCTCAATTTAATGAGCACTACAATTTCAATGTTTTATTTGTGCTTATCACCAACATTTACAACACATTTCTAACGTCAACAATTTTAAAAGCGATAAGTTTAAAAATGTGTTCTGAGCAACACTGTCAGCCATGTAAAAACAATATACGTACCTAACAGTTAAAAAAAAAAGAAAAAAGGCAGTCACAAAAGCCATTTTAACATTAGACTGGAGGATGAACAACTTTAAAAAAAGAAAAAAGAAAGAAAAGCAAGACATTCAACCTGGCCACTTAGCGGAAGCAGTAAGTCAGCGGGATAAGTTCAAACTGGGAGAGTCTGACGAATGTCATGAAATAATCGCCCAACTGGGCCATCACGATGGTATTTGCCGAGCCAGTAGTTCCACACGATCATCCTCAGAGAATTCTCCAACGATTGCTCTGACAGATTGCCTCGGAAGCGATACACTTGTTCTTTATATGTTCTCCATGCTTTTTCAATGTGTTGGGTGTGTGCACCGGTTGCTGGATGAAATAACGTTCATGGTTGACCTGGTAATGGATGTACCCTTCTTGAGGTAAGCTATTGTAAGCCCTCCACGAATCACTTAGCATCTCTGAACCTAATGATAGGCATTAGGTGTGCTCTTGATCGTTTTTGGACAAGTTTTAAAACAGGTCGACGGCAGTGTTGATCTACTTCCAGCATGCCAAAGACCCAACTCTTTCGTCCAGTCCACGTCCCGTCAAATTTTCCCCTGTTGTACTGAAAAACAAAGACAAAGAAAGGCAATTTTATTTAAAGAGCACAACAAGACAATTCAAAGTTCTTCATAGTTACATTAAATCTCGGGAGATTCTGAAGGACAGCCTTGCTCAGTATCAGAGGGCTGTGAAAGAGGCCAAATCACAATTTCTGTTGAACATTATTTCGACGAAAGCACACTGCCCTCGTGTGTTGTTTAATACAATTAACGCTGTTGTGAACCCTCATACCTCTTCTTTGGCAGATGCTACAGTTTCTACTTGTGAGACTTTTTTACAGTTTTTTGTTGATAAAGTGGCGTCTGTGAGAGCACTCTGCAGCAGCAGCCTGGACCAGTCTGTTGCCGTCTCACACTCGGCAGTGTTTGACCATTTTGTACCGGTCTCTCTCTCGTCCCTCACTGACATTGTCAAATGTATGAGAACCACGAACTGCCCCTTGGACATTCTCCCCACAAAATTGTTGAAAGAAGTGTTTGTTTCTATAGGGCCTTCCCTCTTGGTTCTAATTAAATCTGTTTTGCCTACATCTAAGGTTGAACCTGAGGTGGTTCCTCTCGTCCGCTAACTTTCTGGTGGTCTTCTCCAGTCTGCGTGCCAAGAGAAGGGTTTCTCTCCCAAAGTTGGCAGCGAGATGTCTGTGTAAGTTCTCAGTCGTACAGGAGTTGTCCATCTTCAAAGAAGGTACTTGAGTCATCTTCTGTACTTGGTAGTTGAGGTCTCCAAACGTTTCGCCTCTCATCCAAAAGGCTTCGTCAGTGAACAAGATTACACTCAGCACACAGCGTAGATAAAGACCAGTTGGGAGGAGTTGGGGTTGACCCGGCTCCTCCCCTCTAATCACAGCTACTCTCCCCTGTGGGTAAACACCTTTGTAGTAGAGCGTCTGTAACGACCTGCTCCCCCCAGTATCGGTCAGTCGAGTGTTGTAAAGGGCTCTATAAATAAAATTTGATTGATTGATTGATTAAATTACGGATAAAATACTTGAAAAATTGAATCATCTAATCACATAATTAATTAGTTGCGTAAAAAGTGAAGAGTGCAGATACATAGCTTTAAATTAGCATATGCACAGCTAAATCAAAATGTTTTAGCCTGGATTTTAACTGTGTTGAGGGCAGTATCGCATTTTCATTTGGACTGTTCCAGACTTCAGCAGCAGAACACCATAATAATTCTGACTCGGCCCACCACTATGTGACCACTCGCAAAGAATCCCAGAGCTTGACATCGTGCATATGGCTCTGATGCCAGATATGACAACAACCTCCTGTCCCTCCCCTCTAAGACCAAGCACCGAACCTTGGCAGACAGAAGACAGAGCCTTCTCCATCGCTGCCCGTACACTCTAGAACTCACTCCCCCAACCGCTCTGTGCCTGCTCCGACCTCCCCACCAGCGCTGGCTCCAGAACAAACTGACTGAGGGTGCATTCGAGTTTCAAAAGAGTGCAAATAGAGTTTCTCGCCATTAAAATACATTGTGATGCCATTAAAACTGAGGGGGAAAACATTTCAAAATGAGGTTGCAATGCACCCCTGCTCCCCACCTTCAAGAAAGAACTCAGAACCTACCTATTTAAAAAGGCTTTTCTGTCTTTTAATGTATTATTATTACTATCATATGTCTTTTAACTCTACAACAGTCGGGGAGGGGAACCGTACTGTTTCTAACACATATAGTAAAGGCTGCACAGAAAAAAAGTTGGGTACCACTACACTAGAGTATGGAGACGCTAGAAGTATACAAGCAGAGCTGTTTAAAAATGTCTTTCTTTCTATTATCATATCTCCTTGTTCAGGTCAGGAGTTGACCTACTGCATTCTGAATGTACAACAGCAGCTTTACATCTTTTGTAGAGAGGCCAGTGTTCAGCCGTTACAGTTGTCTAACCTGCTAGACACAATCGCATGGATTACTCTAAGTCTACTTTACTCCCCATACTTTTAAAATATACCAATTAATAATTATTTTAATGTAAAAATCTGGTGGTTTTATGGATTTAATATGGCTGTTTCAATTCAGACTGAATTTTTAGGCTTTAGAGAGCGCGACTCAACGTAACTGATGCGGGACAAACAATAATAGTTAATTTTTCTGGTTTTGCATTACACACATCATGATTTGTTTGATGCAGAGGCGGAGTGAAAAAAACTGTCTTTATATTTGATTTAGGACACACTACTGCTGGGTATTAGCTGACCCAATGGAAGCATATACAATAATATACTGTATACTGCTAAATGAGAACCTACCTTTCTCTGGTGGCAGAATTTGCTCTCGTCAATGACGACAAAAGCCCTCCTTCCACCAATTCTCATTTTCCGGCGGCGTTCCAGCTGGTCCATGGCGTTCAGGCAGCATGTGCGGAGACGTGAATGGACTTTTGAAATTGTTGCACTGCTCCGGGTGGTTTCCTCCTCAAGGAGATCAACATGCCGCCGTCTCATTGCTTCAGAAAAACTATCAAGAAAATGCACTGTTAAATACACTATATTGACTTCTTTACAGAAACTGTGTAACAGTCCGCAAGCAAATTATGATGCTTGTAGTGTGTGTGAGTAGGCCGTTATTTTGTCCACAGTGCCGCTGCTCCTCTCTTTGTACTGGTATCAGGTTACTCTCCTAGAATCTCATATAAATTGACCAGCACAGATAGGAGCCACACGTAGTAACAGAGTAGAAGAGGCAAAGCAGACAGGCAGAGCGAGAGGGAAGTGCAGCAGTATGGACAAACCAACAGCCTCCTCACACATATCTCCATATCTGATAACTTGGTCAATCTTTATTTAGAATATACAACATGGTGTCTAAGATTCTATAAGTATTTTATTTATTTTATATTTTATTTATATTTTCAAATTAAACAGACAAACAGGGCTCAGATGCAGCTATTGACAGTTGTTTACAGTCATATTTAGTACAGCGGTAGGAGGAAAGGTTGTTAATACAGGAACACAATTGGTTTACAGTATTTTAGCTTTTTCAAAATGAGTTAAAAATGGGTTCCAAGAACGAAGAAACGTGTCTGGTGCGGAGTTTTTCCATTTGTATTATGGATAGCATATCAGTGACCCATACCTGAAAGGAAGGAGGAGTGTGAGACTTCCATTCCTTCAGTATCAGTCTCTTGGCAACTATCAATCCCAGCTCCAATGGCTGCCGCATTATAGTTGGAATTGTCCTTGTTACACTCAACAAAAATATAAACGCAACACCTTTGTTTCTGCTCCCATTTTTCATGAGATGGACTTAAAGATCTAAAATTCATTCCAGATACACAATATTACCATTTCTCTCAAACATTGTTCACAAATCAGTCTAAATGTGTGATAGTGAGCACTTCTGCTTTGCTGAGATAATCCATCCCACCTCACAGGTGTGCCACATCAAGATGCTGATCTGACATCATGATTAGTACACAGGTGTACCTTATACTGCCCACAATAAAAGGCCACCCTGAAATGTGCAGTTTTGTCTCACAGCAAAATGCCACAGATGCCACAAGCATTGAGGGAGCGTGCACTTGGCATGCTGACAGCAGGAATGTCAACCAGATCTGTTGCTCGTGCATTGAATGTTCATTTCTCCACCATAAGCCGTCTCCAAAGGCGTTTCAGAGAATATGGCAGTACATCCAACCGGCCTCACAACCGCAGACCACGTGTAACCACACCAGCCCAGGACCTCCACATCCAGCAGGTTTTAACTCCAAGATCGTCTGAGACCAGCCACTCAGACAGCTGCTGAAACAATTGGTTTGCATAACCAAACAATTTCTGCACAAACTGTCAGAAACCGTCTCAGGGAAGCTCAGCTGCATGCTCGTCGTCCTCATCGGGGTCTTGACCTGACTCCAGCTCGTCGCCGTAACAGACTTGAGTGGGCAAATGCTCACATTCGATGGCGTCTGGCACATTGGAGAGGTGTTCTCTTCACGGATGAATCTCGGTTTACATTGTTCAGGGCAGATGGCAGACAGCGTGTGTGGCGTCGTGTGGGTGAGTGCTTTGCTGATGTCAATGTTGTGGATCGAGTGGCCCATGGTGGTGGTGGGGTTATGGTATGGGCAGGTATCTGTTATGGACGAAGAACACAGGTGCATTTTATTGATGGCATTTTGAATGCACAGAGATACCGTGATGAGATCCTGAGGCCCATTGTTGTGCCATACATCCATGATCACCACCTCATGTTTCAGCAAGATAATGCACGGCCCCATGTTGCAAGGATCTGTACACAATTCTAGGAAGCTGAAAATGTCCCAGTTCTTGCATGGCCAGCATACTCACCGGACATGTCACCCATTGAGCATGTTTGTGATGTGCTTGACCGGCGAATACGACAGCATGTACCAGTTCCCACTAATATCCAGCAACTTCGCACAGCCATTGAAGAGGAGTGGACCAACATTCCACAGGCCACAATTGACAATCTGATAAACTCTATGCCAAGAAGATGTGTTGCACTGCATGAGGCAAATGGTGGTCACACCAGATACTGACTGGTTCTGAGTCCCCAGACCCCCAATAAAGCAAAAAACTGCACATTTCAGGGTGGCCTTTTATTGTGGGCAGTATAAGGTACACCTGTGCACTAATCATGATGTCAGATCAGCATCTTGATGTGGCACACCTGTGAGGTGGGATGGATTATCTCAGCAAAGCAGAAGTGCTCACTATCACACATTTGGACTGATTTGTGAACAATGTTTGAGAGAAATGGTAATATTGTGTATCTGGAATGAATTTTAGATCTTTAAGTCCATCTCATGAAAAATGGGAGCAGAAACAAAGGTGTTGCGTTCATATTTTTGTTGAGTGTATTTGTGAGCAGCCAAAAATAGCAAGTCCAGGCTCAGGCTGGAGGGTACGCTTTGGAGTACCAGTCAAATACTTTAGACCAAAAGTTTGTCAATGAAGAGCAGGCCCAAAATGCATGGGACAGTGTACTCTCTGACATATTACATCTGTCACACACTGGGGAAACTGACGGATATATTCTATGTAATCTGACTTTGGAATATTGTAAGCGATGGACAATCTTAAATTGAATTAATTGGTGCCTGCTGTTTATAGAGCAGGAATGAATATTAGACAAACAGGTGTTCCACATGGATTCAGACAGTTCCACACCTAGTTCCTCTCTCCAAGTATCCCTAGTTTTCACAGTGTGCGCAACAATACAATCATCAAATAGACGTACAGTTCTCGAAATAAGACGCTTGGAGGAAAGAGGGCTCTTAAAAATATCATACATTTCATGCTCTAGGGGTAGATTTTGAAAATCTTTAATTTTTGATTGGGTGTAATGTCTAACCTGCAAATACCGAAAGAAATGGGAATTAGAGAGATTATATTTTTCTTTCAGTTGGTTGAATGATGCAAATTTACCGTCAATGTACAGATTATTAACTGCGAACAAGCCCCTCTTTCTCCAGTCATGGTACGATACGTCATGCCAGGGAGGTAGAAAACAATGGTTAAAACATATAGGTGTTTGTACCGATGTATTTGGGAGTTTTAGAAAGCTCCTAATCTGGTTTAAAATTCTTACCGACTGTTTTACCACAAAGCATAAATTCTTATAGGACCCTGGCTTTTCAAACTTGGAAAATAACATAGCTGGCAATGAAGAATTATTTAAAGAGTTGGCCTCCATCTTAAGCCATAACGGGGTTGTAGGTGTCTGATTATCCAGCGATCCTTGCTGCCAGAACATCAATGCCCTAACATTGGCAGCCCAGTAATAGTGTTTAAATACAGGCAGGTCCAACCCTCCCTCTAACCTAGACTTCTGCAAGTGCGCTTTTGAAATTCTGGCATTTTTACTATTCCAAATATAGGACAGGATAATTGAATCCAAGTCTTTAAAAAAGGCCGCAGAGAGATAAATGGGGAGATTTTGACATAAGTACAAAAATACTGTATCGACAAAACAAAGCAGTGCAAGTTGGTGGATTAACAAATGTATTAACAGCATAATAGTGTAAGTATTCATATAACCAGTTAGTGCAAACATAACAGTTGAAACATCAGGTATTTACTGATCAGAAGTCTAGCAGCATGATACTCCTATGCAACAGGTTTACAGAAGGCACAATAAACTGATAATTAATGTACAGACTTGCAGAAGTTGTCTACGTTTACCCCCTTGATACAACGGAAATGCATTTTGTTTGCAGAGTTCTGAATGTAATGTTCATAACTAATTATTCATTTGTTCTGTTTGATTGTGACACTTTAACCCACAAAATGCATTTACTTTCAAAAGTGTGATCATGAGTGTGACACAATTTGACTAAATCACCACCTAAATACACACATATAAGTGGAAAGTCTCTGGACCACAGCGCACACTGAACTGCGGAACCTCTGCAGGTGATGTCCTCTGTGGGTCTCAGCAAATGAGTTCCAGGGACGCAGAGTTTGTAGCATTGTCTAAAAATAAACATTTAACATATGTTAATAGGAAAAACTGGCTCCTGCGACATCACATTCTAGAACCTGAAAACAACCAATTCCTGACAAATCGCTTTACCCCGACATTACTTACAAATTTATATTCACAATCTACACTTGTATACATTCTGCGGCGACGGTGGTGCAGAGTAGAGCGGGTCGTCTTGTAATCGGAGAATTGGCGGCTCGAATCCCGCAAGTGCACACCGTCATTGTGTCCTTGGGCAAGACACTTCACCCTCCTTGCCTCCAGTGTCTGCGTACACTGGTGTATGGATGACTGGTTCCTTGATGTAAAGCGCTTTGAGTGCCTAAAGCAGGTAGAAAGGTGCTATATAAATGTGACCATTTTACATTCAATATTACTTTAGTGTCCAACAATAATACATCAATGAAATGTATTATGCAAATTGATCAACACTACATTATCATCAATATTCTGGTGGGCTCTCATGGAGGTACCTGAGACTGAGGTCCATCCCGTCTTGCCCACACCTCTGATTCATTGTTAGCCACGTCGCAGACACCTCACACCTTTTCCTTTTCAGAGGTGTGGAGGCCGCCCGGAGACTTTCAGGAAGCGGGATTTCCATGAAGGTCCCAGTATCACATGAAACGCTGACGCTCTTATGTGGAGCCTGCACCTACAAGCCTGTTTAAAAGAATAAAGAAAACACACATTATTAATAGCACTAAGAAATAGTTACAGTAGCATCTAACAGCAAGTCCAAAGCAAAATGAAACTCTTGTACAATTCAAATAGTGTATTATACAGACAATGTTATAAAAGACAAATCACCTTTGCTCCGCCTGCTAGGTTTCACATTGGCCTGGACACACGCATGCCTGCTGATGATTGGATCAGTCTGACAGGCCATTTCTCTGGTTGCTTTAGGCTGAAAACATAAGTAATAATATTAGTAATATAACAAACAATTTTAAGGGATGGAAAGACTTATTTGTATAGTGGTATAGTAGACTAATTTCTGCAGTGTAGATTATTTCGTTTTATATCGGAGTAGTAAACAAAGTAGATGATGATCCCAGCACTGGCTTGAAGCTTGTGCGCTAAGACACGGGTCTATTGTAGATCTATTAAACAGGCTTTCTGCTAAATATTATGGTACATGACATGCGGAGTATTGGGGTAATACAGTATGTGTTCATGTTTTAGGATTTACTCGGATTTTTACGGTTTGTATTTACCTGTTTTTGGCTATGCTTTTGTGTTTAGTTTCACACTGCAGTGAGCAGTGACAGAAAAAGACACAGGATAAAATACTAATCCTGACGTTATAGTTTTATTACTTTGAATATGTTGAAAAGTTAGCTACATAGCTTCAGGAGATGGAACTTTAGCCTACTGTTACCACGGAGACTATAGAGCTGACGGTTTTATTTGAATAACGTTGTTCAACACAGCTACGTGGACGTGATAAAAACAAACGCTAGTGACAGTCATGTCCTGGAGATCGCGTTAGCTTACGACATTATAAACTCGAGGCAAAAGTTAGACTGCGCTAAACTCAGCATTACCGCGCTGACTCGTTCCGTGGACCCGCGCACTTCCCTCGCGGTGCAGGGGGATGTTGAAGCGGGTCTGGCGGCGCAGTCAGCGCCCACAGCCCTGGAGCTGGAACAGGGCTGTTGTGGCGCTGAAAAGGCCCCTTTGGTGCATTCAACATTCATTGTTGTTAGCGCTGTTGTTAGCGCTGTTGTGAGCGCGGCACCGGGTCTCCTACACAGAGCCCCTACAAATATGTTTTATTATTGATATGCACGATTTACGTGGATGACCTTTTTCAAGATCAACACGGCGATTTCAGCCAAAAGGTGACAAGTCTACAGCCCTTGACCAAATGTCTCTAACACTGCAGCTACAAAGATTGCTATTACAGTGAGGAAAATAAGTATTTGAACACCCTGCTATTTTGCAAGTTCTCTCACTTAGAAATCATGGAGGGGTCTGAAATTGTCATCGTAGGTGCATGTCCACTGTGAGAGACATAATCTAAAAAAAAAATCCAGAAATCACAATGTATGATTTTTTAACTATTTATTTGTATGATACAGCTGCAAATAAGTATTTGAACACCTGAGGAAATCAATGTTAATATTTGGTACAGTAGCCTTTGTTTGTAATTACAGAGGTCAAACGTTTCCTGTAGTTTTTCACCAGGTTTGCACACACTGCAGGAGGGATTTTGGCCCACTCCTCCACACAGATCTTCTCTAGATCAGTCAGGTTTCTGGGCTGTCGCTGAGAAACATGGAGTTTGAGCTCCCTCCAAAGATTCTCTATTGGGTTTAGGTCTGGAGACTGGCTAGGCCACGCCAGAACCTTGATATGCTTCTTACAGAGCCACTCCTTGGTTATCCTGGCTGTGTGCTTCGGGTCATTGTCATGTTGGAAGACCCAGCCTCGACCCATCTTCAATGCTCTAACTGAGGGAAGGAGGTTGTTCCCCAAAATCTCGCAATACATGGCCCCGGTCATCCTCTCCTTAATACAGTGCAGTCGCCCTGTCCCATGTGCAGAAAAACACCCCCAAAGCATGATGCTACCACCCCATGCTTCACAGTAGGGATGGTGTTCTTGGGATGGTACTCATCATTCTTCTTCCTCCAAACAAGTTTAGTGGAATTATGACCAAAACGTTCCATTTTGGTCTCATCTGACCACATGACTTTCTCCCATGACTCCTCTGGATCATCCAAATGGTCATTGGCAAACTTAAGACGGGCCTTGACATGTGCTGGTTTAAGCAGGGGAACCTTCCGTGCCATGCATGATTTCAAACCATGACGTCTTAGTGTATTACCAACAGTAACCTTGGAAACGGTGGTCCCAGCTCTTTTCAGGTCATTGACCAGCTCCCCCCGTGTAGTTCTGGGCTGATTTCTCACCTTTCTTAGGATCATTGAGACCCCACAAGGTGAGATCTTGCATGGAGCCCCAGTCCGAGGGAGATTGACAGTCATGTTTAGCTTCTTCCATTTTCTAATGATTGCTCCAACAGTGGACCTTTTTTCACCAAGCTGCTTGGCAATTTCCCCGTAGCCCTTTCCAACCTTGTGGAGGTGTACAATTTTGTCTCTAGTGTCTTTGGACAGCTCTTTGGTCTTGGCCATGTTAGTAGTTGGATTCTTAGTGATTGTATGGGGTGGACAGGTGTCTTTATGCAGCTAAAGACCTCAAACAGGTGCATCTAAATTTAGGATAATAAATGGAGTGGAGGTGGACATTTTAAAGGCAGACTAACAGGTCTTTGAGGGTCAGAATTCTAGCTGATAGACAGGTGTTCAAATACTTATTTGCAGCTGTATCATACAAATAAATAGTTAAAAAATCATACATTGTGATTTCTGGATTTTTTTTTTTAGATTATGTCTCTCACAGTGGACATGCACCTACGATGACAATTTCAGACCCCTCCATGATTTCTAAGTGGGAGAACTTGCAAAATAGCAAGGGTGTTCAAATACTTATTTTCCTCACTGTATAAGCGCCAAATCCTCATTATTAGTTTTAGTCATTATTTTGCTCACTCACCTCAGATTGGCGCCCGAAATCTCAGGGTTGGCTGGGCACCAGTGCCGGTAGCTCCTTCCTTTAGTTGTGAAAGACCAAGGGTGGGGACAGCCTCGCTCTTCAAAAGGAGCTTCTTAGCAAAACCCAGCTCAAACTCCATCAAGTTGGCGAAGGAATCACGCGTAAAATGTTTTTTGCAAACTCCAGCATAAGGCGGGAGCTCGCAGCTTTCCCCAGGCCAATTACGCGTAACCACTGGCGCCTAAAGTCTAATTGCTGTGGAAAGTAATGTAACCCTACAGTACTATGACAGCCCACAACACTACACTTTCTCCCCATCCTAACAAACAAGACTACAACTAACACTACACGCTAATATTACACAAAATAACATGAACAACAACTAATGCTAACACCTAGTAAAAGCACTCCGGTAATCTAAAGTAACACACAATGACTAAATTAAACTAAACTAACCACGCTACTAAACTACCTGACTAAACTACACTAGAAACGATACGCTAAAGAACTAACTAAATACTATGCTAATAAATTGCTAACCTGAAACTCGATGTAAAATGCTCGCTTACTATTCCAACTAGATACATGATTCCAAATCCAACTCGCTACGGGGGCGTGTGCGAGACTTGGCTGCTTTTATACCCCAAGCGCAGAGCGACGGACGTCACACAGCACAAAGTGACGTCACACACACGGCAGAGCAAATGGGGAGGACAGACACGAAATTCAAATGTAGTGCAACCGAAAATGTAGAGAGGGCGCTACACCGATGGTTTTAGGCTCAAAAGTGAGATTTTATCTAATTTGCACTAAAATGTCAAAAAAATGACCAGGACATGTAGAGAGCACTATAAGAAACATATTTATGTATGCAGTTTATAAGCTACAAAAAGTTGATTTGGTGCTTAGTTGTCCTTTAACTCCTCTCTGATACTGTACAAGCCTGTCTCTTAGTATTTGCAATGAGACATGAAGATGGTCTTTTTTCCACTGTCGCTCAGCACGCCTGCAAGAGCACCTGAGTTTGCGAGTACTCTCGTTTAACCAGGGCTGTGGCATGGGCTTTATGTACTTCATTCTTAACGGGTCAACCAAGTCCAAAACCTCATCAACAGAGGGGTTTTGTAAATCATCTCTGTATATTACACGGAAAGCATGAGAAAACAAGGACGCTGTCTGGGAATTAACTGTGCGCACCCATCGCGCTGGGACGCACGGACTAACCACGCCCCGAGACAGCGTTACAGAAAACAGTACAGCAAAGTGATCAGAAAAGTGCATTTCACAAATCTCAATGATATCAAGACCATAGGACAGCACCAAGACCAGGTGTGCCCTTTTCATGTGTTGAGCCCGACACCGACTGAGTCAAGTTAAAAGAGTCAATCAAGTTTAAAAAGTCTTTTGCGAGTGGTTTAGATTCACAGCAGCCATGGATATTAAAATCCCCAACAATCAGAAAGTTGTCATAGTTCAACAACAGGCCTGCTACAAAGTCCGTGAATTCCACAATATAATCTTTATTGACCTTGGGAGGACGATACACCAGTGCGCACAGGACTGGAGTATCAAAGTCTAACACATACACTCACCTAAAGGATTATTAGGAACACCTTTTCAATTTCACATTAATGCAATTATCTAAACTACCAATCACATGGCAGTTGCTTCAATGCATTTAGGGGTGTGGTCCTGGTCAAGACAATCTCCTGAACTCCAAACTGAATGTCAGAATGGGAAAGAAAGGTGATTTAAGCAATTTTGAGCGTGGCATGGTTGTTGGTGCCAGACCGGGCTGGTCTGAGTATTTCACAATCTGCTCAGTTACTGGGATTTTCACGCACAACCATTTCTAGGGTTTACAAAGAATGGTGTGAAAAGGGAAAAACATCCAGTATGCGACAGTCCTGTGGGCGAAAATGCCTTGTTGATGCTAGAGGTCAGAGAAGAATGGGCCGACTGATTCAAGCTGATAGAAGAGCAACTTTGACTGAAATAACCACTCGTTACAACCGAGGTATGGAGCAAAGCATTTGTGAAGCCACAACACGCACAACCTTGAGGCGGATGGGCTACAACAGCAGAAGACCCCACCGGGTACCACTCATCTCCACTACAAATAGGAAAAAGAGGCTACAATTTGCACGAGCTTGCCAAATTGGACAGTTGAAGACTGGAAAAATGTTGCCTGGTCTGATGAGTCTCGATTTCTGTTGAGACATTCAGATGGTAGAGTCAGCATTTGGCGTAAACAGAATGAGAACATGGATCCATCATGCCTTGTTACCACTGTGCAGGCTGGTGGTGGTGGTGTAATGGTGTGGGGGATGTTTTCTTGGCACACTTTAGGCCCCTTAGTGCCAATTGGGCATCGTTTAAATGCCACGGACTACCTGAGCATTGTTTCTGACCATGTCCATCCCTTTATGACCACCATGTACCCATCCTCTGATGGCTACTTCCAGCAGGATAATGCACCATGTCACAAAGCTCGAATCATTTCAAATTGGTTTCTTGAACATGACAATGAGTTCACTGTACTACAATGGCCCCCACAGTCACCAGATCTCAACCCAATAGAGCATCTTTGGGATGTGGTGGAACAGGAGCTTCGTGCCCTGGATGTGCATCCCACAAATCTCCATCAACTGCAAGATGCTATCCTATCAATATGGGCCAACATTTCTAAAGAATGCTTTCAGCACCTTGTTGAATCAATGCCACGTAGAATTAAGGCAGTTCTGAAGGCGAAAGGGGGTCAAACACAGTATTAGTATGGTGTTCCTAATAATCCTTTAGGTGAGTGTATGTCTGAAGCTCAAAGCAGGGAGGCGAATCTGCCGGTACCTGCCGACAGGTGTAGGTGGATTTATACACGGTTGCTAGCCCCCACCTCTACCAGTGGTTCGGGGCGAGTTCAGATAGAAGCACTCAGGAGGTAAGAGTTCTGAGAATGTGACTCACCGAGTTGAAGATATTTTAGATGTAGACTTTTTGCTGTAGTCTACATAAGCATGGGAGATGTATCTCAGTGTCCTCAGCAGATAAATGTGTGAGGTATAGAGACGTGACTATATGTATTACAAAGCTTTATTTTATTTTTCTTACAGCAAAGTGTACAAAACATATCACATAAATACAAAAATATATCTTATTGTGCAGGAACACTTTCCTTTTGAAATTGTTTTCGGTTTGTCATTGAAGATAGTACAGAATCATCCAGGTCATGTTTATCTAAAGGCTTGACTAAGGGTCTGTAGCATTGTGGACCAGACCCAGTTATCCCCCTAAGTAAATAGCCTAGCCTATTTCTATTACACAATTTTAAGTTTAACCAATGTAACACGTTAACTAAACTACCACTGAATGATTACTCTGTAGAGTAAAGGCTATAATAAAGTCTCTATCTTTATGCTTATTTAGTTGAATGATGAAAAAATAGTTGTTGAATAGTAAGAAAACTGGCACTAACACTACTAACACTATACAATTATCTATGATACAAAAAGCTATGCTAATAAAATCTACTGTTGGCTATTTCTATATCTGTTTTGTTATAATAGGCTTTAATGATTATATGAAACTGTGTTGATTGTAATCTGTGCTTTTGGGTGATTTGAATTGTTGTCCTTACTCTTGGAATCCACTGGGGGCAGTGTGTTATAAGGTGGAGTCAGATCGCGCTGAGGCATTCCAAGGACATTGATTGGTTCTTCAACAAGTAGCCGCCTACCTCCTGTGTCTATAAACTGTGAAGCTATCGAGCCGCGCCCTCTCTTACCCGCTGGCCGTCTCGCTGACCACTTTTACCATAGCTTCTGTTTTAGATTGTAAATTCAGGGAATAAAACAATGATTTTGATTTTAATAGAACGAGCATCCGTATTCTTTTTCATCCTTATTTTTGAACACTTCTTTAATTGGTGACCGCGATGTGAGATGGGAGAGAATGGGAGCGCTCGAACAAAGAAACATGTGGTCGCTCGCCATCAGACGTACAAGGTAAGAAAAATACCTTAATTTGTTCATATTGGCTATGATAAAAAAAAGAAAAAGAAAAACGCTTGTACGTCTGTTTTGTGGTGTTTGAGATTTGAGACCACGCTAAATTAAAAATAAGAAATAAAATAAAAAACGAAACTTAAGAGAATGCAACTTAACTTAGTGCCGTGCTTTGCAAAAGCTTTGGCTATATCAGAAATTCCAGTATTTGTTTATTTCCTGTTCAAATGTTGTGCAGGCTTAGTCAGGCCTTGTGGTTAGCTGTTAGCCGCGTTAGCTTAGCGATCGCTAGCATCTCATAGTTGATAAAAAAGCATTTAAAAACCGGATGTTAAGCACATGCGTTAAGCACAACTTAGTGTGTGACCATTGTGATGGCTGCTATGTGTAGTTAAAGGCTTTATTTGACGATTGTTTGAGCATGGTATTTATGGTGCCAATGCTGTGTTTTCTGCTGGGCTGCTAAGCTAGCTTGAGAACAAAGGGCTAACATTAGCGTTAGCTTTAGCTTTAAGCTCTTAGGCGGTAACAGGTAGCAGAATATTAAAAGCTTTCCCAGCATTGTCTTGTCACCGCTTTTAATCCTGGGTGTTTTTCTCATTTTGTTGCTTTGTTTTAAAAAACTACAATACTGGAGGCCGCCATAATTGCCGCCATTGTTGTAGTAAAAACACACGGCCGCCATATTTGTAGTACCATTATGGCCGCCATTGTTGTAGTAACTATATACGGCCGCTAAACCAAATCCGTTCCGCAAATCCATTTCGGGTTTTTTGAGTTACCACCATAGATAGTCTGTGTAATCCAGTCCGAGTCCGTATTTTTACGGATCCAGTCCGCTTTTTGATTTTGGCTCCTTGTGTTTTGAGCATAACACAGATTCATAAACTGTGGAACTCGCTGTTAAATATTAAACATAAATATAAGGAAAATCCAAACACCCATGGAAAAATTAAATAATAGCCTAACATTGCAACAACATAATTTTTTCTTATTTCTTCATGTATTTTCAATCTATATCTGAGGCTTTTGGAGCATTTTTTGTCTGAACACGTATAATCTTGTTAAAACAACTAAAATATAATTGTAAAGTCATCTTGGTGGCAGCGAGCAGGACCAGAGGGTGAGAATTGTCTTGTTTTTGTGTCTTGTTTTTGTGTCTTGTTTTTGTCTTGTTTTTATCGTCTTGTTGTGTTTGTTTGTTGTAGGGATGAGCGATGTGACAAAATAGAATATCATGCTAATCGGAGCAGATGGCTCTGGAGATCGTACGACGGTCTGATGTTACATTGCTCAGCCCTAGATTGTTGGTGATATAAAACATAAAATAAAATAAAAACTATAACATTAGAAAACAATATAAAGAGACGGTAGACATGTACGCACAATATATAGGTTTAGGCTTTGGGATTAGATTGGCTATTGATCTCGGTAAATTTTTTGGTGGTGCATGTCCGTCCGTGGATTGCCAAGGGGCTATTCCAAAAACGCGACGACGTAGCTGGAGGTATCGGTAGACGTATCGATTCCATTGTGACGTTCTTGGTTACACGTTGAGAAGATTGTCGCACTCAGAAAACCAATGTAAATAATAGAAGAGGAAATTAAGTGTTAAAGTACTGGACAGGTTAGGTTATGTTGTGATATTTGTGAATATTCTACTGGCCAAATACAATGAGCTCTTGTATGGCCAGGTTAGATATTTGTACATGTGGTGATGGGATTATTGTGAAATTCTGGTGTCTTGTCTCGTTGTCCTATGTGTTCATTGTGGAGTGACGAGTGTGGAGTTTGTGTGAACAAACGAGGTTGAATGAAAATTTGTGTGTAACGGAAAGCAGATTGTGAGTGGCGTGGAGGCAGGAGAGAGAGATTTGGAAAGTATTGAAAAGTGTTTGGTGGATGCTGAAATGGCATTGAATGTGGTTTGCGATTTAATGAGGTGTGTGTGTAAGTGAAAAATGAAGGTGGTTGCAAGTGACGGAAAGTTATAAAATAAGGGAGTTCCTTGCTCAGAAGAAATCTGTGCATGTTAAAGTTAAGAGATGTTACACGGGTATGAAATAAAAAAAAAAAAAGGCTGTATTTGCTCTGTCTGCATTAGTGTAGATGGAGCAAAGAAGGAAATAAGATAAATGATTAAACAAAAGAAAAAAAAATCCTGAATGTATAATAACGAAGTTATTATTTTTTAGACATTTCTGCTGAAGGCAGTGCTATGTCTCAATAGCATAAAATTGCTATTTTGAAATATCAAAAATTAACTAATGTGTGATAAATGCTATTTTAATTTTTTTTAATTTTTTTTGTGTGTCTGTCCTGAATAGAACATTTTAGGCCCCTGAAAGAGATGTTTCTAAAAAATTAGAAACTCTCTCTCCACTGTGGTGACATGGAATGAGAACAAAAGTGTTTATAGGTTATAACTTTGGATGCATTGATTTGGAGTACAGACCTATATCCATTTAAAGTTTATGTTGGTTTATGCACCATCTTGGACGCATTACTAAAAGTTATGAAGAAGCAATATGCAAAATTTTGAATTATTATTTTTAGGAGACCAAATAAACAAATTTAATAAATTAATGAATACATTTATGGTACATAATATGGTGTACGCCATTGACCAGAAGTGAGAGCAAGCTGAACTAAAAATACAAAGAAAATGTAAGTGCAACTTTTAAAGATGCAGCTTAAAGAAGTAAGCAACAAAATTTAATAAAGAAAATCTAAAAAGTTTACCTAAATGTGGAGCGATTTATGGTTGTGGTGGTTTTGCTGATAATTGTGGTTAAGGTGTTTTCAGACGAGATCCAGAACCAAAATTGGACCAGCAACGTTCGAGAACGAGGCGGTTGCAACAACGCTGATGGCTATTGCTGGCTGGGTGGGTGTACAGCCATGGCAGAACTCACCAGTGAACCAGTGAACAGACAGACTCTTGGCATGTTGGTGCAGACAGGTGAAACACATCTGAACTATAAGATTGTTACCTGACACCACATTAGTGGGCTTCTCGGAAGAACCACAGGGTCTGTGAGCTGCCACCACCCCAGAGCCTATTGGTCTCGCAGGACAATGGTTGCTGTCATTTGAACTGGACCCACCACAAATCATCTCTGATTACCGCCTAAACACGCATAAATTGCTACACAAGAAATTTTATTATGACAAATTAAGATTTGGTATATAGAGAAGCTTTTAAGGCTAACTTTAATGGACATAAATGTTCCCTTAAACCAACAAAATTGTAAAAGGTAAACACGGTGTGACTGCAAATTGTTTACACCTGTATTGGAACAATAATATGAAATGTCTTATTTTGATTCTCATTTGCTCTCTCTCCTGGACAAACAGGCTAAAATTAGGCCCCATGATCAAAGCGTTGAGTGAAACAAACGTTTTGTAACATTTATTTTTTGAATTTTTCAAATCTCCTGTACTCTTAATCTGTGTCTTCCTATTTTTTTAGATGTTAATGCTAGACTTGTATCAGTTTTTTTTAAACATTCCAATTCATTCCACGACACAATGGTGGAGAATCATTTTCACTAGCTGAAAAATATCTTTAAAATGCACCAAATATATAGTGGTCCTTAAGACCTGATGATGCTGGCTTATTTACTAATAATTAATCAATTATCTTTGAAATTACAACTAAATTCAAAGATTAGAATACCTCAATACAAAATTTAAAATGTGAAGCCTTAGAGGGCTGGAGTAATAGAACTCTATAATTATAAATTGCCAAATGGTCTTAAACTGAAATGAATTGGGCTTTGGCCCTTCCTCTTGCTCCGCCCTCGGTGCTCAATCCGTGAGCAGACCAACAGGTTACTCTTATGAGCTTTTACTGGCCGATTGATGCCTGGATCCGGCTCCTCTTTGCAGAGGACCCTGATCTTAAGATTGTATGTTATATTGGAACTATGTTTACTGATTTAGTTTTTTAAGTTTATTCACGCAGATCTGAAGTCTCTGTTCTGTCATTCCCGGGAGCTGCTGAGAATGCTCCTTGCCAACCTTGCCTGATTCTGGGCCGCAATTGGACTGAACAGAGTTGGTCTTATCGTTTTTGGAGTTATGGCCAGGACCTCATACGCTGCTGCCAAGGTCCCAGAGAAACCGAGTGGTTTTGAACTAATCACTCTCCCTGTTGACCCATATTGACTCAGTAAAACCAAATAGAATCTCCATGGACTTGCCCTAACATTTATTAGTTTTTGTTCATTTTCTTTGTGTTGATATATGTATTGTGTTAGTTTTTGCAGATGCTGAAAGTATTAATCTCCAGTGAACTTTTGAGCTGGTTTGCTGTGTTTCCTGTTCAAGGATAGAGGTCTCATCTATGGAAGGTTGTTTTACATGACTCTTTGTTGGACTGAGTTTTCCTCAGTCCAAAAAGGAGGTGTTATGGGACGATTATAATTTGGCTTATTTTGGGCACGGGAAAGAACAAATGCAAATATATCTAAAATACAAACAAAAAGTGACAAATTGATAAATTTTATGGCAAACTAAGATGTAAGACATACGTTTCAGATAGATAGATAAATTTTATAATGCTCTGTTTTCGGCATTTGTTGCAGTTCTGAGGTGCACACAGAATTGTGCAAATGTGGAAAACCAGAAGCTAAAAAGGAGTTTATTCTCTACAAATTTAAGATTAATGAAACCTGTGTGCTTATATCACTGAATTTTCCAGATAAAATTGACAACAACATTCCAACAGATAAATCAAGTTAAATAGTTAAATTTGAGTACGGCCATATTTTACAAAATTAGCTGGCATGGTCGTTCTCCGGCTCACGGTGAGCGATCTTGATGAGAATTTTTTATTTTTTATTTTTTTTAATGTCTGTTCTTTTGTGTTTCTGTTACAGAACTCTGTTTTGGTTCCTTGCCTCTGTGGGTGCACGTAAGTGGTTGTAATTATGAGAATAGTTGACCCAAATGATTAAATATGATTAAATGTGGAAAACAAAACAAACAAAACAAAACACACCAAACAAAAACACCCCAGTGGTGAGTATATGATTCTATAGCCCAGACGCCGAACCTGAACGGACGGAGGCAACAACCAACGACTAGTTGAAGAACATTTAATCTGTAACTGTAATTTCATGATAAATATTCAGTCTGATTGCGATGTCTTAGGAGACATCGAAAGGAGGATTGTTGGCTATTTCTATATCTGTTTTTGTTATAATAGGCTTTAATGATTATATGAAACTGTGTTGATTGTAATCTGTGCTTTTGGGTGATTTGAATTGTTGTCCTTACTCTTGGAATCCACTGGGGGCAGTGTGTTATAAGGTGGAGTCAGATCGCGCTGAGGCATTCCAAGGACATTGATTGGTTCTTCAACAAGTAGCCGCCTACCTCCTGTGTCTATAAACTGTGAAGCTATCGAGCCGCGCCCTCTCTTACCCGCTGGCCGTCTCGCTGACCACCTAAGAGCAACATGTAGCTTTTACCATAGCTTCTGTTTTAGATTGTAAATTCAGGGAATAAAACAATGATTTTGATTTTAATAGAACGAGCGTCCGTATTCTTTTTCATCCTTATTTTTGAACACTTCTTTACTACCTAAATGCTATGTTAACAATTCGCAAACCTGATGAAAACCTGATGAACATATTCTCTCCAACTCGGGGCGTGAGCGAGACTGGTCCGCTTTTATAGCCCAGAGCGGCAGGGCAACTGACGTCATCTCTAACCCCCAACGTCATCTCAAACTCCTGGGCCAATAGGAGCGCCAAATTCAAAAATCAAATGCAGTACAGACAGTTCGCTGTAGATGGCGCCTCACTGACGGTTTTAGGCATAAAGTTGATCTTTCAACTAATTTGCACTAAAGTGCCAAAATAATGACCAGGATATGTAGACAACACTATTGGACACTCATTTATACAGTTTATCAGGACAAAAAAGTGGATGTGAGGGTGAGTTACTCTTTAAACCATGACAGGAACATGGTTTGATTTTAATAATCGATTTATTGTTATAAAGGCAAGGCAACTTTATTTATACCATGCATTTGGTACACAAGGCAACTCAATGCGCCTAAATGCACTTGTCTTTGCAAAAAACGAGTGGCATTCAAAATATTTTTGAACCATGAAGCCATTTGAGCTAGATAAAAGACTTCTGGCTACAGACTGACTGTGATCTGTGATCTGTGAAAAAAATTTGAAATGCCATTTTTGAGGTTTTCTGAGTAGGACTCATCTGTGTGAAGCTATAACTCAAGGTTATATCCTAATAAACCAAAAAGTAGAATATGAAGATGATCACTGAATGCACTTCTTTTGTAGAGCCCCTGATATTTTGGTGGAAAAACATTTTTAGCAGCCTATAAATCCAAAACTTTACAATCTAGCACATTTTTGATTATTGTTCTATGAAATATATATAGTAGACATGACACAGACCAAATCATTGATGTTTCCATGGCTAAGCTACACGCTCATTAAAAGTGCACACAAACGCAAAACGCACCCGCGAGCAGAAACAGTGGTTACAACACCTTGTTCAATACATAAATAAATAAATACATTGCTTTGCATGTGATTTGAAAATCAAAGTCACATGTGATTTGCAAAGTGAATCACTTTGCAAATCACATGATGACATGGGAATATTCTGAAAATGTGGGTGATTTGGAACAGAATGACCCAAAAGCCAAAGTGAACTTTTTCAAAAATGATTATCCTGAGGCAAATTTGAGGAACATCCAATAAACACAGAGAAAATGCCATAACAAAGAAAATGTAAAAGTTAACAAAAAGTACCTAGGGTGCTGTGAGAGTTAATAGTAAAATATTTTTATAATTCAGCATTTGTTACAGTAATGGTGGAGATATAACCATATTGCATTACACTTTCACAAGTTGTATCTAAACAGAAAATGTATGAATTACAAAAATTATTATTAATATAAGTCACTAGGTCTCTGGACAAGACCAAAAATTTCCTCTAAAACAAAATAATTTTACCTCTATATAATATTATCGGCCTTTAGAACGCTGTGATGTCACCAGATCCCAGCAATACAGGCAATTTTAAAGAAAGGAAGCCATGTACTAAGAAAAAAGAAATGTCCGAGGCACTCTGAATGGTAAGATAAAAGTCCTTTAATGAGTAAGGGACGCCATGTGACTGAAACCCATGCATAGAATGATACGTCATCGCTATAGCAACAGGGCAGTCAGAACAATAATGATGTCATCCCTCTGACTGCTTCAAATATGACCATATATGGGCAGTTTAAAAGAACGGAAGTCATGTCACTGAAACCCATACATAGTCATCGCCATAGCAACAGGGCAGTCAAAAGAATGCTAATGTCATCTGCATAATAACCATTTCATTACCTATGTTCTGACGATCACAGTTTATTTCAATGCTCACACTGCGTGGAGCTGTGATCTGATTTCCTCTCAGCGAGGACGAAATCTACGTAGAAAAAACAGTTTATCGTCAACACAGTGCTCTTTTTTACCCACGTGTTGGAAGATTTAACAGAAAATAGCACCATGAGCAGCCCAACATCAAGTCCTGCCCCAGGTCCCTCTGTAACCAAGATATCCACGACTGGGTCCTTAAAATCTATCCTTTCTGGGTCTAAATCTAACACGTCTAAGAAATCTGTTTCCTTTAAATTGCCAGCTGACATCGAAATTACATCTCCATCCTATCCTGAATTACAAAAGACCCATTTGAAGTCAGTGGAAGAGTGGATTCCCACCCCAGTCCCCGACAAATCTCAACAGTCTCTCATGTTTTTAACTGAGGAGGAGGAGGCAGAACCTTCCAACACAAAGACCAGCCCAGAACAGGAGCAGGGATGGTTTCCAGTGACGTCAAACCATCCCGCAAGCGACATCTCCACTGTCCAGACATTTGAGGAGACAGTGATGGGTCAGACAGAAGAATCTATGACAGAGGAGAAAGAGGCAGACAACTCTCCTCTGGACAAAATGATACCAAAGATCTCCACAGAAACGCTGCAGCCACTGGTTTGCACGTTTTGGGGCAAACTTGGGTCTTTGGACTTAAAGGAACACGACTCCAGGAAGGTCCTGGCTGAAATGTTTATGGAGGTCATTGAATCCCTCGCTAATCTCATCCTGGAGGCATTCAGGAACACAGTGATGCAAGGGAGCACAACACAGCACCCTCTGCAGGTGTCTGAGCAGGCAGTGAACAGAGCCATGCACAGAGGTCTCAGAGAGAGCTTTAAGGCAGCAGCCGGCTCTTCTCACCAATCCATAAAAGGTCTACTGAATCTTTTGAGTGCAGAGGTAACAGCCCAAATCAACGCTGCTCTGGGCTGCAGCCGAATTAAGGGAAAGCACATCCTTCTGCCCGAAAACAGTGAATACAGGCCTTGTAAGGAGAAAATGAAGGCTCTGATGCACTACGCCAGAGACATGTTACGCTCCGTCCAGAACAAAGTGACAACATGCTGTAGTAGCCAGGCCTCACCTGAAGAGGCTGAGAGCAGCTCCCCTCCAGTGAGGTCTGTCTTGGACAGAGTGCCCAGTTTCCTGGACGAACGAGACGAGGAGCTCATGGAGATCATATCGCCCAGCCCAGTTAACACCCCCTCTGGAGAGCGCTCTACCCCAAAACCCTGTGAGGAAACACAGAGTGAGAAGAAGCCCAGATATGCCAATCTGTGCACTCTTGGATCCAAACTGTGCCTGCTGAGCTGTGCCCGCTCCACAGACACAGTGTCTGTGGACTCCTCTGAAGACGCTGGCAGATCATCCAGCCCCAGTGTGAGAGAGGCAACTACAGTAGTGAGAGAGATCCTTCTACAGGAGGCTACCCCAAAACCCTGTGAGGAAACACAGAGTGAGAAGAAGTCCAGATGTGCCAATCTGCGCACTCTTGGATCCAAACTGTGCCCGCTGAGCTGTGCCCGCTCCACAGACACAGTGTCTGTGGACTCCTCTGAAGACGCTGGCAGATCATCCAGCCCCAGTGTGAGAGAGGCAACTACAGTAGTGAGAGAGATCCTTCTACAGGAGGCTACCCCAAAACCCTGTGAGGAAACACAGAGTGAGAAGAAGTCCAGATGTGCCAATCTGCGCACTCTTGGATCCAAACTGTGCCCGCTGAGCTGTGCCCGCTCCACAGACACAGTGTCTGTGGACTCCTCTGAAGACGCTGGCAGATCATCCAGCCCCAGTGTGAGAGAGGCAACTACAGTAGTGAGAGAGATCCTTCTACAGGAGGCTGTGGAACTGAGCAAGGAAGACAGGGTCAGTCTTGGCAAACATAGCCTAGATACAGCCTCCGCCATCGTCCACGACATCATGGAGGAGATAAACCTACAAAAGTCAGGAGACTCTCTCCACACCACCAGCTATCTAACATCAGCCACACACAAGGTCAAAGCCTTCTTTGCCCTGTGTTTTGCCAAAGGCACGCTCAGGAAGTTACTGGCTCCGCTGTGCTGCAGCGATAAAGCCAAACCTAATGTCTCCATGGATGAGGTGATGGATCAGGCGTCTCCTGTTCTACAGCAGCTAATTCAAGACGATGTTGACCTGTATGTAACACTGCCCAAGACCATCGCGCTCAGCCAGCACTTAGATCTGAGCGAGGAGCTGACTGGTGTCATCGCTGACAACATGGCAAACACACAACACATGCCAACGTTCAGGAAGGACGTCCGAACCAAGGTTAAGCTCTTCATGAACAAAATGTTTTGCTGGATTAATGATCAAACTCGGCTGCCCGTCCTCATAGACCCAGTGCAGAGAGTCCTGGGCAGAATCCGACGACTGGTATTTAAAATGTCCAAACCCAGTCAGAGCTCACAGAGGCTCATGCTCCCCTCCACCCACGAGCAACTGGCCCTACAACATCAGCCCGATGAGCCTGTGTACCCAGAGACACAGATCAAGGCTCCAACATTTATCCCACAAGTGTACACATCCACTCAGCGCCATGAGCCTGCGATGTTCAGAGAGACTTCCCCGCTCCACTCTTCCCCAGAGCAAACTCCCTCAGAGTTCCCTGGGGCCCTCCCTGCGAGGCAGCAGCCGTCCAGTCTGTGGAATGAGCGCGACTGCAACAATCTCATGTATGAACTGGTCTCTAGGATCTTTAGGAAGTGGCGCCGTGACAGTCCTGAAATGCTGGCTCTGTCCAAGGAACTGATACAGCAGCTGAGACAGCAGATCTGTGACTGGAATGTCCAGGTAAAGCCCAGCAAGCGCAGCTACCAGGACGTAGCAGACGCCGTTTACAGAGACCTGTGCAAAGACTTCAACCGCAGATATGTGGCCCATTCTGCTGTGATGCTGAGCAGCTTCAGGACCGCCACCCTAAACTCCATCCGCTTCCACCTGGAGTTTCCCAAGAAGAGATCCACTGTGTGCTCATATCTGCGCTCAGCATGGGACGCCATCTGTAGGCGCTTCTAAATCCAACAGCAGCGCTGATACCAGTGCTAATGCCCGCGGTAACACAGGCCGTGCTCCACAAAAGTCAGCACACAGGTCTGACGTGAGGACAAAAGTCTTCACTGCAGCCTGTAGAGACACCACACGCCCCTCACAGACGTGTGGGGTCACTGGGTGCTCACAGGATGTGCTCCACAAAAGTCAGCACACAGGTCTGACGTGAGGACAAAAGTCTTCACTGCAGCCTGTAGAGACACCACACGCCCCTCACAGACGTGTGGGGTCACTGGGTGCTCACAGGAGGTGCTCCACAAAAGTCAGCACACAGGTCTGACATGAGGACAAAAGTCTTCACTGCAGCCTGTAGAGACACCACACGCCCCTCACAGACGTGTGGGGTCACTATGTGCGCACAGGAGGTGCTCCACAAAAGTCAGCACAGAGGTCTGACGTGAGGACAAAAGTCTTCACTGCAGCCTGTAGAGACACCACACGCCCCTCACAGACGTGTGGGGTCACTAGGTGCTTACAGGAGGTGCTCCACAAAAGTCAGCACAGAGGTCTGACGCGAGGACAAAAGTCTTCACTGCAGCCTGTAGAGACACCACACGCCCCTCACAGACGTGTCGGGTCACTATGTGCGCACAGGAGGTGCTCCACAAAAGTCAGCACACAGGTCTGACATGAGGACTATAGAGACACCACACGCCCCTCACAGACGTGTGGGGTCACTATGTGCGCACAGGTGGTGCTCCACAAAAGTCAGCACACAGGTCTGACATGAGGACTATAGAGACACCACACGCCCCTCACAGATGTGTAGGGTCACTATGTGCGCACAGGTGGTGCTCCACAAAAGTCAGCACACAGGTCTGACGTGAGGACAAAAGTCTTCACTGCAGCCTGTAGAGACACCACACGCCCCTCACAGATGTGTAGGGTCACTGGGCGCTGAATCATCTTAACTTTTGCGCTGATTCCACCCAGCAAAGACCAACAGCTCCTAAATATGGCTAAAGATGAGATATTGGGAGAGATACGCAATTTGAAAACCGAGTTCACCGGAAGATTTGATGGTGTACTTAAAGCTATAGAAGAAACAAGAAACGAGGTGACTGAATGTACAGAGCATATGGCTGAGGCAGAGGTGCGTCTGTCTAACGTGGAAGACGAGCAGGTCGACTTGAAAGTGGTGGTCGAAAGCTTACAGACAAGAAATAAACACCTTGAGGACAAAGCGGTCGATATGGAAACAAGATCACGTTTGAATAATCTGAGGCTGCTGGGTCTCCCTGAAAATTCTGAGGGCTCTGACATGTGCGTTTTTTTGGAGAACTGGTTGCCAGACGCGCTGGAGTTAAACCCAATGCGTCACCCTTTAGTCCTGGAAAGGGCTCACCGCATCGGGCCAAAGAGAGACACCGATACCTCACCGAGAACGGTAATCATGAGATTTCTTAACTACAAGCAGATAGAAATCGTACTAAGAGCTGCCAAAACACAGAAGGATATCTTCTATAAGAACCAGCGTGTGAAGTTGTTTGCTGATGTCGCTACGGAGATGAACAGGCAGCGTAAGCAGTTTGATGTTGTTCGCAACCAGCTGCGTAAACTTTGAGTGCGGCATGGCATTCTTTCCCCATCCACATTGGTGCTGACATACAAGGAGAAAGTCCACAAGTTCACTTCCCCAGCGGAGGCCAAGATCTTTGTCCAGAAGATCCAAATGGAAACGGAAGAAACAGAATGACTTGTGTTTATACGTACTGCCACTGCCAACCACGTATTGTAGGTATTTTGATAAGGCATTATTGAAGTTGCAAATGCAAGTACTGTTCAAAAAGGATACATTATTTGAATTAGGGGTGTTGAAAAATATCGATTCGCCGATATATCGCGATATTACGTCGCGCGATTCTCGTATCGATATTTAAACATCTATTTTAACACTAGAATTTAATGAGAGTTATAGAAACACAGGAAGAGTTTAGTATGGAAAAGAATGAGCTATGAGACGCTACGGGGCTCTTTTAAAACTCTACATTTGGCTTTTACAGCAAAGACAGAGACCTGGATTATTACGAGAGCCACCAGCTTTGTGCATATTGCTGAGTGCGTCGCCGCTGCGTTTGGAGAGGATTTATCTTCGTAGCATTTTATTACGGAATTAAACAAAGCCGAGGGGAAACTAAATACAGCAGGCTCATGTTAAACCTGTGTCTCGCCACTGCAGTACTACGACGCAAGTTTAAAAAGAGCCTGCTGTATTTAGTTTCCCCTCTGCTTCAGTTGTGTGCTACTGCTAACAAAAAGATTTGGAAGAGATGAGCGCGTGATGCCCGTGTCATTATGTCCCTGATCTACGAGTGACACCCGTTGTGGAGTAGACACGATTTTAAATGCCCCGTCTGAGTTATTGTATATTTTAATGGATGAAACCCATAATAGTTATTTCTGATCGCTAAGGATTCCCAACTATAGAAATATTAGAAAACGTGCATCCCCAGTAATTGGTTTCATTACTAGGTTTCCAAGAAATCTATTTACCGTTCAAAGGTACATAATCACCATAAACACCACAGTCACAAGCACATTAGTGAAAAGCATTTATATCATAAGATGGATAGATCAAATGTATTTGATACAAATCTAATGAAGGTGGACTAGTTTACTGAATAGTTGTTTCCAAAGTAGTAAAAAAATAATCGCAATAATCGTCTAATTCTTCAATATCGGGATATATCGTATCGTATCGTATTGTGACCCTTGTATCGGGATACGTATCGTATCGCCTGAGACTAGGCGATACACACCCCTAATTTGAATACAGCTGCAGGTGAATGTTGAGACGACAGTTTAGATTCTTGGAATCTAACGATGTTCACGGTTGGAAGTAGTGTATTTCAGGGGTTTTACCCAGTTAGCTGGGATGGGGTTTTTTTGTGATGTTTGTGCTGTTCGCAGCATTTTGTTCTAATGTTCTAGTGTGTGTTAACTCTCAGATACATTTATATAGTGGAAAAATAAGACTATTGTATGTTTAGATGACACAAAAATGTAAATTAAATATACTTCCTGGAATTGCAGGGGCTTGGGTAAACCTAAAAAGATCAAGCAGGTTATGAACAAAATAAAAGATCTAGGCTCTAAAATAATTTTCCTGCAGAAAACCCACACTCTTGAGGAGGAAAATATCAGAATAAGCAGGAGGTGGCAGGGATCGCTGTATGCATCGTCATTTACATCAAGAGCTCAAGGTGTAATTACACTGATTCATAAATGCCTTTGCATGTTACAAATGTTATAAAAGATAAATTCGGAAGATACTTGATTATTCAGGGATCAATTTTACATGAAAATTTCAACTTACTGAATGTATATGGACCGAATATAGATGATTGATTCTTTACAAATTTATTTCTAACCATTTCTTCTCTCTCAGGTAAAATTATTATTGGTGGAGATTGGAACTGCGGTTTGAATCCAATCCTAGACCAATCCACTGGAATTGACCAGTCTCATCATAAAAGCAGAGAAATCATCCAGAATTTTATGAAGAAGTTACAGATGGTAGATATTTGGCGACATCAAAATCCTATCAATATTACATACTCTTGTCACTCTAAAACATTTACCACGTACAGTACTCCCGCATAGATTACTTTCTGATTTCAGCAGACTTGTTGCCTAATATGGGAGATTGTTCCTATGATAGTATAACAATTTGTGACCCGCCATGGATTCCAAGGACACAAGTCGGCAGCCCGTGTCTCGAGAAAAACGCAAACAAAGATTTTTTGGGGGAAATTGGTGATTTTCACTTTTGTGCAGATTCGTTCAGTTGAAGTCACGAAGTAGCCTCTCCATGTTTAAGCTAGCAGTATTAGTATATTTAAAAGCGTAAACTTTTAGGTTCAAAATGACTAGTTTGAGGTGGGTTTCGGAGCTTGCAGTAGGGGCGTGACTTTGTCTGTGTGTATTTACATACTGAGTAAACACCGCGGAGGAGGAGAAGCAGAGCTGCTTTCAGTTGTGTTGTTGACACATGCTTTAGCAAACAAATGCCACGCAAAAAAGGCTGTTTTATACATACGCCTATTGTCGATCAGTTTACAGGTTGAAAAAGTCTTGTTTTGTCAGAGAAATAGCGCATGCCGTGGGGGCGTGTCATTGTGCGTGTGTGGCTTCAGGACTCTAAGCTTGCCCTGTGTGGCTCTCAGACTCAGACATGGATCTACTATAATATCAGAGGCTGGCGCTACTTACGCTTTAAAATGGATTTACGACGAGTTTTTCTGAGCAAAAGGCAACGGTTACTTAAGACGGGTGAGTGAAAGATTGTTTTTTTTATCGCTGGTGGCCGTGCCAATGGCCGTTTCTCAATCCCCAGTATGCGTACTCTGTACTTGTGAACTCCGGGGTACGGACTTGCGGGTGCAGACTCGGAGAACGGACTTGAGGAGTTCACAAGTGTGGACTCGGCTATTTCAGCGTTTGGAACGAGTGAACTCGATGACATCACAGGAAGTAGCTCATGAACATGGGGCTGTGAGCTTTTATAACATTAAACAACCTCATATTAAATTAAAAGGGTGAGACACTGCAGGAAGTGGAAAGATGTTTTCAAAGACATCAATTACAAACTTTTGCTGTAAACAAAAATAACATTTTACATTTTAGTCAATTTCACATTATTTATACAATTATAGCCTACATAGATAAGGCGTTATGTGTAAAGTAATTACAAATATCTGATGTGTAAACTGAAACAATAATAAACAATAAAAAAATTATTAATTTGTTTGGGGTGAAGAGAATAATATTTTTATGTGATGTGTTGCCCTTAGGGCTATTTAGAAATGTTAATCAAAGTTGTACGAAGTGTTTGCAGTTCTTTATTACAGGGGAAAGTTACAGATCCGAGGGGGATGGGGAAAAGAACAATGAAATCCTCCCCCCAGGAAAAGGAAAACGTGGGGAAGAGAATGAACTCATAAAATGGCCGCGAAGGGCGGAGCCAAACGTCACATGACGGATCGGAAGCCAATGGAACAACGAGACGTTGCTTAGGCTCAAATGATTGTGTGATGTGAAAATGTGACGTAAGCTCCAACTCCTCCCAGAGAGAGACAGTTTTTCCTTTGGGGACGGGAAAACTCAGTATAGTGTATTAGGGACTCTTTGAGGGGGAGTGGAGCGCTCTGCTTAGGTGATTTGTATTAGGGAATAAAGTTTTCGTGACTTTAATCTTCCGAATCCTGGTCATCTATCCTGGTATGTCATTATTAGCGGTTAGGGTAGTGTTGACGGCAAAAGCTAACCTTCTTCGCCAGTTTTGAACACGCGGTTGTCCCGGAGTCAGGTAATCGAGGACAACTTAAGAGAAATAACGATTTCTTCAGGGGGTTGCAAATTATTCTGAAAAAAAACAATTTAAACTTTAAAATATGAAACTGTTTTGGAAGTTCCCACATAAAGATTTGTCTGCAGTGCCCCTTAATAATACAATGTAAACATAAAATGCATTTGTCCTCAATAACCTGTCCATGACGATACGACTTAATATTGCTGTCATTATGAGAAAATGAAAGCATGACCAAGTTGTTTTAAAGAGGGGGTATTATGCTTTTTTCAATCACATAGCACCAGTCTATAGCATACTACAATGATGACGTAACCTTCTGTTGGTCTGTATATGCAGTAAATTAAAATAACTGCCTTGAATAAAATTGCTCTCTCAAAATGGCTGTACTGAACGTCTTGAAATAGGCCTCTGTCTCTTTAAGAAGCTTTCCGACACGCCCCCTTCAGCACACTGCTGTGGCATTTAAACAACAACACTGTGCGGGGAGGGGGCTCTGCTGAGCTGAGGAGCAGTGGTTGGTGGCTTGGCTGGTGACGAAAGGTCCAGAGGCGTCTCCAAGAGGTGGGGGCGTTCACAGGAGGACATAGGAGGACTCAGGCATTGCTACACCTAAAATGGCTGCCATCAGAGTTTTTACTGATTACTCAAAAATGCGTGAATGAGTCAAGGCAACACTCAAGGCATGTGTTTAATGAGGGAATGACATAATAACATGATATAAAGCTTGAAAAAGTCAATTTTACATAATACCCCCCCTTTAGCACTTCTGCTCAGAAAACCATCTTGAGCTGGAGACACTTCTAAAGACTCTTAAACCGGTCACATCTCCGCGTTTATTTACATGCGCACGATCAGCTGTTGATCAGCTGGAGCGCGGCTCGGTGCGCGCGGAGGAGGGGCCCAGGCGGAGGCTCGCAGTGATCCACGTGCTCAAAGCGAAACGGATTGTGGGAAATATAGCTAGCGGAGAACGCACAAGTCTCCTCTGATGCATCCTCGGTAAAACGGGCGGAGCAAGTTCTCATCCGGGGATTTCCAGCGGACTTGCTGAGAAGCGAACTTTGAATTGGAACTGGACTTGGGCCGCGCGTGATGACGTTTCACGAGTCCACGAGCACACAAGTCCGCACAAGTACACAGATTGAGAAACGGCCAATGTGTGCTGTGCTGCTCTTAGCTAACATGCCGGTGTTAGCATGCGAGGCAGTGATCTAGTCACGAGGAATTAACCTGCTATTTACACAAAATCAAGATCTCTACAAACTTAAACTACTCCATAAATGTAGTCAGCGCATCCCTAGCTTTCAGCCACTTCTTATTTGAGAGAGATCCGCTTCATATTTTCGGTTTTATGGCCAGATAAGTTACGATGTTTTTTTGTTGTGAAATAAACAATCTGAAACCGCGCGCGGCGATACGTCGTGATGTCGGCCTTTTCTCTCCTGTATGTGCATTACTAAAGTAGTACAGGAGTCTTTTCTAAAGTTTATAACTTCAGTTATGTCCGGAGTCTGTAACACCGGGATTCCACATCTCACGTCACCGCCCCGCTCCAGCCCGCCGCGGGCCGCCTCCGAAGGATTCCGAAATCAAACGCCCACTGCACACGTCTTGCTCCGTCTGGGCTCCACTCCGCCCAACCGCGGAGCTGAGGAGAGCATGCGCAAGACGTACGAGATCACGCGATAAAATGTGTGTACAAAAATGCACGTAGGACAGAGTTAACAGTGTGTAAATAGTTTATTCAGTATTATTACAGGCTCAATGCAATTATATTTATTTATCAAAGAAAGTGACTCATTGATGTATTTTAAAAATATATTGTAATGTAATTTTGTGATTTACAAGTAGTCTACGATTTAAAAAATATTATATATAGCACAGCTTTAATGTAAATATATGTATAAAAATACTTTATATGTTTGAAACGTTCTGTATTTATATTTCTACATTTTATTTCGAAAATCCGGATGTTGTTTCCGTTCTCTTTCCTGTCTTCTGGTGCGTTCTGAACTGTTGAGCTTGATACGGACGGAGCTGACGGGGCGCAGACGTAGCTGAAAATAGAGTTGGTCCGTATTTTTATCGTGCCAAGGCGGAGAGGCGGAGCGGCGACGTTGGCCCTCGGAGCGGAGTGGACGATGTGGAATGTTTCTGAACGTTCAAAATAGCAACGTATTTGCTGCGGCGGTCGGGGCGGAGTGGAACGGAGTGGAACGGAGCGAGCACGGGGAATGTGGAATCTGGGGGTTACTCTCTCTCAGACTGAGAGTGGAGCTGACACAGGGAGGGACTGGGGAGAAGCGCAGCAGCATTTTCACTGTCACATGTCATGTTTACAACCATAAACATAAAGATTTTATTTTGAATTTTTTACTGAAAGTTCACACTTAAGTAACAGACAACTGTGAAGTGAAAGCAAAATGATACATGCTTCTGTTATTTTTGAAAAGTGGGGAGTGCACAAGTATTCATTCAGCATGACTTAATACTTTGTGGAACCCCCTTTTGCTGCAATAACAGATGTTACAGATGTAACAGATGTTACACAACACATTCTCAAGCCAGTGACAGTTTATCAATTGATATTAAAAAATTACAAAGAACAATAACAACCTTCTGCTGTGAGGTGAGATCAATACATGAAACCAAAAATAAGACTGATACACATAATGAAACTGGTAAACAATGGTTTGTTGTTTGCTCCCTCCCTGTGCTTTACTGCTTTGAGGGGGAGTTTGACAGGGGGTGTGGCTTATCCCAATGAGATGTAAATGAGCCCTATTGTCACTCCCAACAGCAGAGAGGTGAGAATGGCCCAAAACTTTGGAGAGGTTTTTCAGCCCTTTGGGCTTTTTGGAGTTGTTAACTTCAAATCACCGCTACACCGCCAAATATTATCAGATTTCCATGTGTTACACATCGTTGGAAAGCTTGGAGACTACACTTTAATAATCAGTGAAAATCTAAAAATCCCCAAAATCGACTTGTGTCCCCCATTCCTGTGACTGGTCACATTTCAGACCATGCTTCATGTAACATAAAATATACTCATAAAGATTTATTGATAGACCCTCTTAGGTGGTGCTTACATCAAAAAATGGCTCAAGGATGAATCTTTCGTAGGATATGTAGAGAATAAAATTGATCAATATTTTTGTTTAAACACAACACAAACCACAGCTCGTGTCAAATGGAATGCCTTTAAGGCTTGCATAAGGGGTTATATCATTTCTTATACCTCTTCAAAATCTAAAGAACAGCGCAAGAAAAGACAACAACTGGAAGAAAAAATAAAGAATTTGGAGAAGCAATTGTTTAGAGATAAAAATTCACATGCAGAAAAAGAGCTGTTTAGCATTGCAAAACTGGAAGCACAAAAAGACATAACAACAATAATACATACAAAAGGGGAGACAATTGTGGGATAGAGATATTGTCCGATAGAAATAAATAAAGAATTTAGAAATTATTATGACAAACTTTATGATTCTCAGGACCATACAGATCTAAACACACGAAAATTATTCCTAGACAAATTAAACATACCAACTATCACAGAAGAACTTGGTCAGTAATTGACCTTTCGCAAAACCACGCCCCAAACCGGTAATTGTCCAATCAGACATCCTAGCAACCGTTACTATAAAGCTAGGTCCGTCATGCCGCAGATCTCCAATGCAAAACAATGGGACATACCAGCAATGAGCAAATGCACTTTTTTTTTACTGCTAACCACCAAAAACCCACCAGACAAAGAAGAAGAAGCAAAATGGTGAAGCAATCTGCCTATGGAGGATGTAAATCGGACACTAGGGACCACAAGAGTGAGTCAGGGAGAGTCCAGTTATTTCCCTTCCCAAAGCGAAAACACAACCTGAGCACTGCCTACAATGGATCAAACAATGTGGACGGCCTACGCCCAGCTAAATTTCTCCAAAATAAACAAGCAAATGTCTGCTCTAAGGTAAGGCAAGAGCCTATAGTTAGGCTAACACCTTAGCATGCTAACATCGTAGCTACTGACAGTCACATAATGTTACACAAACTGGCACTGGAGCTGTAACTTTAACTGCAGCGGTGAACTTTTACAAGCCTACAGTCTAACGTGTTTTTGCCTCCCTTTTTGATAAAAGTACTGTGTATTTTTTTCACGGCCCTTATAACTGGCTGTAGCTGTCATTGTGGCACCTGTAGGTTTAGCTAGCGTTAGCTAACTTTAGCGCACCGGAGAAATGCACAGAGAAATGTTCCTATTTTTAGAAATATTTAAAACCTAAGAGGGTGCTTACCGGACAGTGCAAGAGCACGACTGGTCCACAAGGCTGTGCTGTTGCATTTAAGGAAGGTTTTTCTGATATTTCTGGAGACATGTCTGTTTGCTGTAGTGTCAACAGTCCTTTATCCTTTGTTGGATAGTTCTTGAATATATCCCTCCACTGCATACTGTAACCCCTTTTGCCTCAATCTGGAGAATATCGTAGAGGTATTGCTCCAAAAAGGTCACTGACAGGCATGGCAATCTGTTGCGCTGCTCGTATTTTACCATTAATTGTCGGGCGTAGCAACAGTAACTAAGGGGGGCGGGGCTTGGCGAAAGGTCAATTAGACTCAGACAATAGTGAAGATCAAATAGTCAAAGTAATTGACAACATGAGCACAGGTAAAAAAGCTGGACCTGATGGGTTTCCAATGGACTTTTATAAAAAGCTTAAAGGAAAGGTAAGGCCATAATTGGAAATGCTACAGGAAGCTTTTATAGATGGGGACCTCCCTAACTCAATGGTCAGTGCATTCATTATCTTATTGCCTAAGCCTGGAAAATCTAGGGATAAATGTGAGAATATGAGGCCAATAAGCCTGCTTAATTCAGATCTTAAGATAATCAGCAAATTACTAGCAACTCGTTTACAGGAAACCCTTCCATTGATTATACACAGGGATCAAAACGGCTTTGTTTCAGGTCGGCAAGGTCTACACAATGTTAGGAGGGTTCTCAATGTTATTCAAGCAGTAGATAACACTAAGGATATGGCCCTCCTCTCCCTGGATGCTGAAAAAGCGTTTGATAGGGTAGAATGGGCCTATCTTTCTGATGTGTTAAAACGATTTGGTATTGGGACCGAAATTTCGAAAAACACGTGTCTAAACCAATTTTAGTTAAACGTGGCTTTCGGCAGGGATGTCTGTTATCTCCGTTGCTCTTCACTTTAGCAATGGAGCCCTTGGCTATAGCTGTACGGTCACATTTATACCACGCACACCTCCTCCAGCTGTTCTGGGGGGACTCCGAGGCGACACCAGGCCAGCTCGGCCCACCAGCGTGCCCTGGGCCTTCCACGAGGCCTCCTTCCAATAGGACATGCCTGGAGCACCTCCCGAGGGAGGCGACCAGGAGGCATCCGGAACAGATGCCCTAGCCACCTCAGCTGGCTCCTTTCGACGTGAAGGAGCAGCGACTCTACTCCAAGCTCCTCCCGGGTAACTTACATTCAATGACCCGCTCAATAAGAGATGGTTGGTCTCTGATATCTTGTGTCAAAGGGCATTATCGATACTATATATGGTAACATTGTATTTTGTGTCTGAGAGGATGTTCTGTTGAATGTCATTTCAAATCTAAAAAGATAAATAAACAACAACAAAATTAAGTCATGCTGTATGAATACTTGATCCCGTCGCTGATCCCGCATATGCGCACTACGCCGGAGGGCAAAAGGCTCGCCTCCACAATACTCCACAATCAACACAGCCCACTCAGAACCTCGATAATATCTCAAACAACATTTTAAGACATCCACCGGCAAAACAGTCTCTTGACAGACCATCTAACAAATTTAAACTGGAAGAGTCGATTAATTTGAAGCATCTTTGTGCCGAGGATCACGAGCTACTGCAATAATCGGACTGCTGCAAGCGAAAAGCCCATTTCATCCATGCCAAATACTACAAACACGTCATAAAAAAAGCTTAAGCTTAAGGGGGGGTATTATGTAAAATGGACTTTTTCAAGCTTTATATCATGTTATTATGTCATTCCCTCATTAAACACATGCCTGGAGTGTTGCCTTGGCTCATTCACATATTTTTGAGTAATCAGTAAAAACTTAGACGGCAGCCATTTTAGGTGTAGCTATGCCTCAATCCTCCTAGGAACGCCCCCACCTCCTGGAGACGCCTCTGGACCTTTTGTCACCAGCCAAGCCACCAACCACTGCTCCTCAGCTCAGCAGAGCCCCCTCCCCGCACAGTAGTGTTGTTTAGATGCCACAGCAGTGTGCTGAAGGGGGCGTGTCGGAAAGCTTCTTAAAGAGACAGAGGCCTATTTCAAGACGTTCAGTACAGCCATTTTGAGAGAGCAATTTTATTCAAGGCAGTTATTTTAATTTACTGCATATACAGACCAACAGAAGGTTACGTCATCATTGTAGTATGCTATAGACTGGTGCTATGTGATTGAAAAAAACATAATACCCCCCCTTAAGTTATTCTTAACACTTAAGTATACATTTTCGCCTAAACCACTTTAACAATTACATTTAGGCTATTAATGTATTATCATAATCAGCACTTAAGTATCATTAAAATCACCAAGGAGCACCAAAAGAAGATGAAAGCATCCCGACAATTAGGACAAATTTACCTGTTGTACATTTAGAAAGTGCTCGGTTTAAAAGCCTGATGTGACTGGACTGTCCTCACTTGTACAGCATGTTGAGAACATCTACTGCTAGTCTTTAGCAGACACGATGTAGGCACTTGATGGTAGTAACTTTTTTGTGTCTGTGCATGTGGAGTAGGTTTTTATTTTCTTACCTCTAATAACGTGAAGTGAGCAAATTCCCGTGCCCCTCCACTTGCCGCATCCAGACCCTTCTCCACTGACTTAACATGGTCGGCACGGCAACAGTTTAAAATGGTTTACCTTCATCTATGTCACTTCCTGTCGGTGTCCAATAAGGAAGTGAAACTATAAACATCACAAAAATGGCCAAAATAATGAAAGCTGGGTACAATCTTTAGCAAAATTTTAATTATAATGGTGTTAACTATGTTTTAGCAAAAATTGTGTCTAATGTGTCATTATGCACTTTAAAACTAAATGACTCTGGAGGTTTTCTTCAAACGTTAATTTTAATCTAGAAACAGGAGCAGGTGAAATAATACATAAATACTGGAGCGTGATAAAACAATAAGTCCGGGGCACAAAGTAAAGTACAGAGAAACATTTCTCATGCATAATGCATCTTGAAAGCAGATTTACAAACATTCCTGCTCAGGCAGCAGTGGGAATACTGAAACTCAAGTCTCAGAAGCTGATGTTGCTCTGAAAAATAAGTTTCCTTAAACACGGACCAGATGCACAGGTGCCTCATGGGTAAGAAAAGAGTGAGAACAGAGAAGTGCTGCTTCACTGATCAACCACCCACAGACTCTAAATTTACTTTAGTGACAACCCAGAAACACGTCTTCACTGCACCAGTGGAGCTCAGCAGTAACTGTGGTTCTGTGAACTTCACAGACTTTTTTCTATTTGAAGTTTGGATGTTCCATTAGCAAAAAAGAACAACTGAAATGGAAAACTATTGTAAGGTCTGTATGTGAACCTGTTTCACTGACTGACGACCCCATACAATGTGGTCTTCAAATTATATGTTTGAGCTCTCCTCAAGGGACTGTTTTGGCCCCATTCCTGTTCACTGCAAACAGAGATCTTACAATAATCATCTTTATTTTATATGTGCTGATGGTACCAGTAATGTAGCTTTAGACGATTACAAGCCGACCTGCACAGGTGCATCCTGGGAAAAGAAGAGAGTAAGAAGGAGCCGCTTCACTGATCAACCATCAACTTTCAGTTTCACTGAACTCATTTAACTTTTGGCGGTTCTTTTATTCATGAACTATAACGATCTCATGGTGTAGGCTATTTAGAAATTGCTCTTTAAATTTTGCTCTTGCAGTGCAGAAATAGGTGCAGGAGCTTGGATTTATAAAAGAAAAACTATAACAGCACCGGCTCCAGAACTAACTGATTGAGGGTGCATTAGAGTTCCAAAAGGGTGCAACAAGAGATTGTCGCCATTGAAATATATTGTGATGCCACTAAAGCTGAGGGTGCAAACATTTCAAAGTGAGCTTGCAATTCACGCTTTTTGCACTTACGGGCAAAAGGGTGATCGACGGGCCTGGACTATGATATCAAAGTTTTAATTTTGCTATCCTCCCCTATCCTCGTACCACTGAATATTATAAAGTACCTTTTCTTTCAAATTACATGTTTTTTTTCATTTTAGGTCTTAAAAAAATTAAGAAAAACTTCACACTTAATTTTCCACGAGAAAAATCATAATCATTCTACTAATAAAAACACCTTCATTTATTTCATGCAGAGTTTATTTTTGAAAGTGATTCCATATATTTCATTACAGACACAAAGCACATGCAGCCGACTGATGATTCAGAGGCTGATATTGGAAGTGTTGGACTCCTCTGTGCTGCACTAGTCTGAGTCACACACACCCGTCCCGATGGTCCTGTTGGCCTGTGAGTGAGAGCCCTGGGACACTCGGCATGTGTACCGCCGCTGGCCTGAGCTCCAGTGGGACGTTGGGATGGACAGGGTGCTGCTCATGTGAAAAGTGCGCTCCGGTCCCAGGACGGCGGCGCTGCTCCGGACCCCACTGCTCACTGGACTCCCATCAGCCAACCAGCTCACCTGAGCAGAGGGCCCCGCCTGAGAGGACACACAGAGCAGAGAGACTGTGGGAGACTGGAGCTGTGCGGGGGACGGAGGGAACACTGTCACCACTGGAGGAGGAGCCGAATCGTCTGGAACAACAAAACACAAAGATATCAGTACAAACATGTTACTTTTAGGTCCTACATAGAGGCACCCTACTTATGCATCTTTTTTTGTTTGTAAATGTGTATGTTTTGTTGTTGTTCTTTTAGTTTGAAGCAGTTGTTCTTGTTAATATTTGATAACCCTCACGCAATTTTAATATTTTTGTTTTTCCATCCTCAACCACAGCTTTCTATTTTCAGATACTCTGAATGTTTTGCGAGTTTACATTCTGAATTGATTCGGTTGTATTTAAGGGCACACAAATATATCAATTGAATAATTAAAAGGTAGCGGTTCTTTGAATTCAAAAGTAAAAGAAAAACATGCACTGAAAATTCATGGTCAAGTAACTATTGTGTAGCATTTAAAATGTTTACATTAATGACAGAAATACTCTTCCTCTTACCCCCAGCCTGAAACGAGCACATTCTCTCTAGTTTGAGGGAAAAAGTAGCAAAAGAGCGACAAAAACGTGCTGAAAAAGCAACAATAACACCATTTTTAAAAAGCGACAAAAACATATGACTAAATAGTGATGAAATAGCAACAAAAAAGCCACAACAGAGTGACAAAAATGAGATGAAAAAGCAACAACAACACCATTTTTAAAAAGCGACAAAACATATGACTAAATAGTGATGAAATAGCAACAAAAAAGCCACAACAGAGTGACAAAAACGTGCTGAAAAAGCAACAATAACACCATTTTTAAAAAGCGACAAAAACATATGACTAAATAGTGATGAAATAGCAACAAAAAAGCCACAACAGAGTGACAAAAATGAGATGAAAAAGCAACAACAACAACAAAGCGACAAAAGCACAACTAAAGAGTGATGAAAAAGCAAGAAAAAAAATCACTACACGAAAGTGACAAAAATGTGATGAAAAGGTGACCAAAACATGACAACAAAACTACAAAAACACAACAAAAAAAGTGATTTAAAAAAAAAAGGCTGTAAGCTCCAGTCAAGAAGCTTTTAGATTTGGGTAAAACTGAACTGGAGAAAATGTGCTCAATTAAAGTGGAGATTTAGAGTAAATAGGAAAAAACGAAGTCTGCAATATGCATCTACGGATCCCTAGAAAATAAATACTTTTATAATACAAGAGTTTTTAAAGAGTTTTTTCAGTTTAAATGCACAGATAATTGCCCACATTAAATAATTTCAAACTTCATTGATTCTAAAATATCACTAATGTGGGTTGTTATTATCAATATTATGCAATAATTACTTGAACACAACATTTTCAATTTACTTAAGTGGTTATGTTAAAAATGTCTGGATCATTATGAAATGTAATGATTGCCACAAAATAAAACTTAAATAAAAAATGTTTTTGTTGCAACATGAATAAAAATATACCATATAAAGCAGAGTGTGGAGAGTCTTACCTGTGACTGAGAGCTGGGAGCCTGGGCCGAATACCACAGTGCTTCAGTTTGTAGAAACGCTGCTACAAAAACCTCCCCTCTCTCACTGACGAGGACAGAGACACTCTCACTTCCTGTGGACACTCAGCACATGTCCAGCCCCTTCATCTGTGTCCCTCTGGTCCATGAGAGACCTGAGGAGGACATCAGGAGGACATCAGGAGGACAGAGGACACCAGGACGGAGCTGTGAGGAGACCACAGACAGAGACAGAGAGAGCAGGAGAAGAGGAAGTGTAATAAGATTTGTAAATATGTGAATAAAGTTATAATAAAATTATTATTATGTGAATGATGCAACAGCCAAGTATTTGAATTTATCTTCAAGGTTAGCATATTTTTCACAAATGTCTCAGTAGTATCTAAGAAGATACTGTTTGGTATCAGAAGTACGTGAGAAAGCAGCCTGGTATCAGGTTGACCATGTGTAGTAAGACAACGGAGTGAACTGGACGAACGTAAATCGAGGTTGGCCCCGGACTGTCTAGGTCAGACTGGGTATTATTGACATCAGGTGTCCTTGTACAGGCCGGGCCTTCCTTGATTAAGTATAGTGTGATTCATGTTTTAAGATATGATGTGATACATGTGTTTGAGAGGTGACGAGCAAATATCTGTAAACTCCACCTCCCTATGTGTGATATGCTGTGGAAAAACCAAATAAAAGGCTGTACCAAAAAACAACTCGTTGAGAATGGGTGCAGGAGAACCACTCTGCGTAGCTGTGGTGAACTGCGATTCTCCCTTGCAAGCCAAACCAAAGTATTGATCTCTGTGTCGTTTTCTTCTAGTTGAAGCGTTCTCCAGAATTGGAAAACAAAGGTATTAACCCTAATTTTCTGACAGGAAGTGAGGAGCTTAGGTTTTTGTCACACTCTATATCACTGTGATACCCACTCACTAACAGAGCTGTCCCATGTCTTACAGTAATAAACTCCAGAGTCTCCTTGGTCCACATTGTTGATGGTCAAACGATAATCTTTTTTAGACTGATGAGTGCATGTGAATTTGGAGGAGGACACACCAGAGCCGTAGTTTGTAGCTCTATCGGCATGGTAAAAAAACAACAGAAACTGTGGAACTCCTCCTGGAGCCTGTTTGTACCAGCGAGCCGCACTATCCTCCACATGTCCCAGGTTGCAGTCCATGGAGACGTTCTGTCCTCTCTTCACCGTCACATCTGGAGGCTCCTGAGTCAGCAGCGTCACAGCGCTCACACCTGGAACGAGAAGAAGAGCTGAAGTGAGGAGAGAGAGTGGGAGTGAGCGGAGAGCAGCAGGGACAGCAGCCTCCTTACATGTGAGAGCACAGCCCAGAGTGCACAGGCTCCACAGCATTTTGTCAGGGAATGCACTCATGAGTCGCCGGGCGGCTTATAAAGACAGAGAGGAGACGCAGGAGGAGGGACTCAGCACTCACGCATCAACACTGCACCTCATCCTGTCTGAGGATATCTGACATGTAGGCCTCAGAAACAAAATCAAACAGAGAATGATTAAACAACTTTTTAGACTCAGGTTTTAGAGATGAACTCATATCTATGTTTGCTTTAGAACTTGGGTATTGGCTCTGTGCACTCGGTGTGGTCTTAACTCTTAAACTAATTCAGATTGTGGCTCTAATTGAAAAAAATCATATGCGTTAATAATATGCATTCCTTCAAGACTAAAACGCCTACATTTATAAAAACATAACTCTCCTCTGGTTTAAAACACTGTAAGGAATTATCTGACAGCTGCATGTTGTTGTCTGACACATAAACCATGTAACATTTTGTTCAGTGTGGCGTTAAAAAGTTTTCCTGTAACTGGGCTTCCTCTGGAATTCTGCGGTTTTCCTCATCAACCCAAAACATGCATAATAGGTTCACACTCCAGCTATAAGTACTATTGACTGTGACCATAACTGACCCTAACAGGAGATCTCCTGAGGCGAGCGCTACTGAAGGACGGGTCAAATGCAGAGAACAGGTTTCCACATGGAGAGAATAAACTCCTTTAACCTAATCTGGTCTAAAACTGAGAGCAACATAATAAATACTGAAAACATTTCTGTGCTTCTGTCAACATTAGAGCACTGCTTTACTGTATCATCTCCAGAACTGTGACACGACAGGGAAAAGGGAAGGCAGGTTAAGATAAAATAAGATAATCCTTTATTGATCTCACAATGGAGAAATTCACTTGTTACATTTGGCTCTCAATAAGATCACTCAGGGTGTGCAAAATAGACAGGAAATGTGCAAATAGTTAAATAGTTGAAAGCGGCATCTTCTGAACAATGAGTAAAAGCAAAAATCTGAAGGGGCAGAAATATAAACAATAAAAAAAATAGAATAAAAAATAACATTAAAATTAGAACAGACTATAAATAGTAGAATATCAAGGTCAGCATTGGCAGTGCAAAGTTTACAGTCCTAGTGCAGGTTGTCAATAAGTGACGCTGATACAGAGAGTATTGCATGTAGTTTTGCAAAGGGGTTATTACACATGTTACTTTACAGTCTTGTATACTGGGAGGTATTGTCCATGATGGAGGTGAACCACTGTCATAACTAATGGCATCAGGATTGATCAGGATTGATCAATTTGGGCAGAACAGAACATAGCAATATTGCAGTATTTCAAGTTTGATAATGTAGTTGTTTCTTTAACCCTTGTTTAACTTGTACTAGCTCCTGGGCCTAATGCTGTGCTGCTAGAGCATTTCTAAATGCATTTAGAAATGAGCATCTCTAAACACTCTCGCACCATGAGATCGTTACAGTTCATGAATAAAGAACTGCCAAAAGTTAAATGAATGCAGTGAAACGGAAAGTTGATGGTTGATCAGCTCCTTCTTACTCTCCTCTATTTCCAGGAGGCACCTGGGTAGGTCGGCTTGTCCTTGTGTACTATAAAGCTACATTATTGGTGCTATTGATACATATGATATAATGATGATAATAATGCATACGTCTTATATATTGCTTTTCCAGACGCTCACAGTCACCGTACAATTTCGTGCTCAAGGAAATAATGTTTTGAAATGCTTGACATAATCTTTTATTGAAGTGTATTAATGATTGTGCTTATGTTATAGTAGAAAACAGGAAGTGGTTTAGAAGACTGCACATATACACATGCAATCACACCACACTCTTGCTCTGTTGGCAACTTTCCATGGTAACCAACTCAAACAGGAACTAAAGAAAATGGACACGAGGGTGTCGACCCATCATTCCGACACCGTCATTCCAACACCCGTTCATTGCGACATCCCACCAAGCCGACACTTTTTGGTACCTCTATTCCGACAATCGTTTTGAGCATAGTCTGTTTGCCTTCGGCGTTTGTCGTGTATTTCGTGAGAATAGCTGATAATGAAAGAGGCTTATTAATGATCCTCATGGCGCTGGAGGAGTCAGCTCAGCGTCTCCTCTGTCAACGTCACCTTCCCCTCTCTGAGAGTCCCCGATGTCGGCCCATCTATGCGCATTTCTCCGTCCCTCTGCAGCGGGTCGTGAGATCGGCTTTGGGCAAAGGCAGTGACAGGTGCGGGCTAGTCTGTATTTTACAACAAAGCGCTGACGTCCGCGGGAAAGACGCCGTGTAGACTGTTAGATATGTGCGTTTTACACTCAGACACTGGAGCTGTCGCTCAAGGCTTTAAAGAGACTGAAAAGTGGATGCACCGCTCACAGCGCTGACCGAGCCATGCACTCCCCTTCGTTCAAAACACTGTCCAAAACAAGTCCTTCTCCACGAAGCAGTGCGCATGGGGGTGTGTGTGTGGGGCACTGTGCTTTTACGCATAATGGACACGCATATGACGCGCCCCATGGACAGCGCTCCAGATAACCTGGAGCCCATCATTAGACTCGCATTTACAAAAACATAAGTCAGTTGTTTTTGTTGTAAAAAGGTGATTGTGCTCTTATAGTTTTGGAGATATTAATGAATATTATTCTATTCAGGGCGTGTGCGTCATTGTGCATTGTTGCCCCACTTTATGCATCACTCACAATTAAGAAATAAAGTCACTAACTATCTGGCAAACGCTAAATTCTTTATGGATATTATCACTGATACCAAGGGAAACCTGAGATAATAACTAGACCCATTGATCCTTCCCAGTCTGTTCAATTTGTGTGAAATAACAGAGCTGGAGGTAGACAACATCATTGGATCACTTAAGAGTTCCAAAGCAAAGGATGCTTATAGGCTAGATAAGGAACAGGCCACCGGTTTTCCATACTGAGATATGTTCTTACCTGAGCTTAAATGAGTTGATACGTACCTGTCTGGGTTTGTGTGCCCTCAGTCACGCAAAATGACCAAAGATGTTGTTTGCATTTGGCCTCTCCCAGCATATTCCTATAGCTCCAAACGAGAGTGAAGTTAGAAGCAACCAAGCTCTTCCACGGGCACAAAGACCAGACAGGTACGTATCAACTCGTCTAAGCTCAGGTAAGAACATATCTCAGTATGGAAAAACAGTGGCCTGTTCCTTTAATTGCTCCAATAACACATATGATCAATTTATCATTCCAGCAGAAAATTGTTCCTTCCTCCTGGAAAATGGCCTTAGTTACTCCAATCTTTAAGTCTGGTGATAAATTAAATGTACTCATGGCTCCACCAGATTATATTTCTAACAGTGTAACCAGTTTATTGCAACACTCATCGTGACCTAAAGAATCTCATCCTTAAGTTCGGAGGGAAACTTATGCAGAGAACTGCATTATGGGAGTTGTCAGGTGACCAGCTCCTGCCCCTGTGACGTCCTCTCTCCCAGTGCGCAGTACACTGAGCGGCCACGAGAGGGCCAGCCCCCTACCAATGTTCTTGCTTGGGGCCCCTTGGTACCCTTGCTACGCCACTGGGGTTGCTAAAATTATTAGAGACAGTAACTTATGAAAATAGTTTTCTTTATTCTAACAATGTGTTTAAAAAGTCTTTTGTTATTAAATTGATTTTAAAACATTGGTTTCTGTCGCACATTCCTTTCACACAAACATAAAATACATTGTGACACAAAAAGTAACCAGAAAGTAACCGTGGACAAAATAGCGCTACACCACGCCTTGGTCAGGGCCTTACTGAAACCCCCTATAGGTGGCAGGAAGGGCCAACGAAGTGCCCAGTTTGTACGTTACCAGTCTTTCTTTGAGCATGAGCTCCGCTGGACCCAAGACTGGTCCAGCCAGCAGTTTAGAGGCACTATAGTCCAAATAGCAGTGCCAAAAGGTGGTTGAATGAAGAGCAAACCAAAAGGAGAACCAAAAGGGGAGATGGCTCAAAAAGAGTAGCCCAGAAGGGTAGCCCAGAAGAGTGCAGCGTGGAGGTGCAACTTCTTAGTTAATTCCAGATTAAATGCACAACACAAGAATGCACAATGTTTGAGAATAAGGACTGCGGGAAATAGGCGCAGCCCCACGCCAACGCAACAGCCAAGGAGGCGCTCTAAAACTGGCGACAACAGGTTGAAGTCAGCCCGTGCGCTGACAGAAGCCGAGAGCGTGTTTTACCCACGAGGGCGGCCCGCACAAGAAGCCATGGAGATCACACGCAGCGTTTAAGCCACAGGGTTAAGACTATAAAAGCGGTGATTTGCGTTTTAGTGACGATATTATAAGCCATTTCAGCGACACTGCGTACGGACGGCAGAGGTGAGGAGAGAGAGGCGACAGGTAAAGCGAGTTACCGCAATCAAGGCTCTGCCGCGGCGCAGTTGGCTAGCCAGCGGTCATGCGCGTACCACTACATATGCAATTTGGGTTCTGCACCAATCAGTCGACTAAATTTGTCAACAGTTTTTTTGTAGAAAAAGTAAAAAGTAAATTGGACAATAATGCTTGTGTTGGTGGCGTTTTTAGATCTAAAAAAAAGCATTTAACACTGTCAATCATGACATTTTATTATCTAAGCTGACATATTTCAACTTCATTTCAAATGCCATTGAATGTTGTAAATATTGTATTATTCTCTATGAAACAGGGCGCTCATGAAATCAAGTTAATAATAATAATTATAAAGAAAGGTCTTTTTCTATGTAAGCAATGTGAACAGCTTTCTTAATAAAAAGGAAAACTGCAAAAGGGCTGAAGTAATATCAATTTCCTAAACATGGACACATATTTATTCAACCTGGATTGCAAAACTGCACATTGAGAACACAAGCACAAGTTCAACCTTGCTTCGGCCTACTTCATTTGAGTTTTTGTTACTTTTTTTGTTACTTTATTTATTTTCTGCACTGCAACAATGTTAATGTAAATAATCACTCAAATAAATTCCAATCCAACCTTGTAATGTCACCACAGACATACAAGTACAGACCTCATTAGCACTGCGCTGGAGGCTAACCCTTCTCTAATTAGAACTCAATTAGCAGCAGGTGCGGGGATTTTCTTAGCATTTATGTAAGAGATAATGTATAGAACGCTGGTCATTATCAGGAAAATAAATACCGACAGGGCGAACCGGACCTGCTTATTATACGGCTATTTGCAATAAAATAGATCCCAAAAGTGTTTATTATTAAGTATGGCTAATATTGATTACACAAGTTGACAGCCAAAAAATGGTCAGGGGTTTCTCAACTGATTTAGACTAATTTTGGTGTTCTGAGTCCGAATATCACATGCATTTTGCTCTATCAGGTCAACTTTTTGAGATACAGCCATAGTGTTACGGATTACGTACGTCTACGTTTTACGTGTGTGGTGTGTGTGAGAGTTTCAATAACAAATCCGTAGCGACGAGGAGATATTTTATTATACACAAACTAATCCAGTTAAATCATAGAGGGTACAAATTAAACAAAAAAACATAAATTTGCTACACAACAAGATACTCCCTATTTATAGCCTCCCTGTCCAGACACCCGGGAAAAATAACTTAAAGAGGGCACCCAATCACTAAATTCGCGCTGCGACATGCTAAAAATATAACAAAGCGCGCCAATCTACAAACGCGTGTCATACTGAAGACACGCACTTCCTCACCTCTCCCTGACGTAACGTAACAAGTCAAAAGCAGACCATACTAAAAAAAAGAATCATCCCCATAGCAACAAATATCTTGCATAAGGCCTACCTGACGAGCCAAACAAATTGATTCAGTTGATTGATTATCCCAGTCCTTGGCAACGTTTGTTGTGATTCCAGGCAGTGTGGCTAGGCTAGTAGCAGCAAGGCTAGCTACTTGATGTTAAACTGGACGTTCCCGGTTTAAGTTGCAGCTGGAGAGGAGGAATGGCGGTGAATCTCTGGGTGAGTTGAAAGTCGGACTCCCGTTAACTTGACGAGCGATTCCTCCAGATTCTCTCGCAGGGACAGGGACAGAGATAGTGGCATCTGGAAACAGAGAATATACCATGCTGAATAGGCATGGTATATTCGCCAAGTGACGACAAATTCTTTGGTTGTTCCCAGACCCAAAAGTAACTCAATGAAAAGAACTGTTCTGTACAGAGGAGCAAACGCCTGGAACTCGCTTTCTTTTATCATTAGAAACACTAAAAGTAAACCACACTTCAAACTGAAAGTAAAAGGTCAATTAGCTCAGTACATGTGAGCAATTGTCACCATGTCCTATATGTTGCATCGGATCCCTGGGGTCTTTAGTTTCTGCATTGTGCGATAATGTGACGTATTCTTTTCTATTTTATCTAGTTTTAATTGAAAAGACCCCCGTGTTATGTCTCCTTTACCTTCCCTTAATCTACGTGCAAGATGTAACTGGACATCAAACCATACCTTTCTTACAAGGCCGATGGCTGTGCTTTTACAGAGGACCCCTGAATCCTTCTTTAAATCAGCACTGGAGATGGGCGGATGATGCTGGCTGGTGTCTTTGCCACTCTTGCGATGTGCCTTTAAGGCCGATGTGTATTGTTGCTGGAATTGAATAGTGGGTTTTTGAGAATGTTGAAATGGCTGTAATAGCGGTTTATTCCACTACGCAGAGCAGTGTAGCTTGCCACAGACTAGACATCTCCAGCGCTGTTTCGCACAGATGGGTAAAATGATCTTAATAATGTGTTCAACCCATCTGCATCTTCCACAACTGACGTGTTTTGGGTCTCTTTTATCCAATCTCGGAAGATTTTCATAGCCCAAACAGTATTATTTTTTGTACTTTTCTCGTGTCAGTTTTCCTCAGTTTAATTAATCTCATTAGCTGATAGTTTATGTCTCGTACTGGTCTTCTCCTTCTGTTCTTCTTTTATGTTTTGGAGATGGTACATTCGGCCTCCCACCAGTACTCAAAATCCCCGTACTCGCCATAAATATTAAAATCAACTTCAAAGTCACTCATTTTTTCGACCGCAGGGTGTCGCTAAAAGCTCGTCACTCATTTTTTTCCCGTTAGGACAAGTGACCGGACTACTTGCGGAGTGATATGAAAGACCTGTATGAAAAGCACAAACTCTGTTGCCATTGACAGGGGTCATTATTATTTTCAGAGGTCCTCTATGACCGGTAGAACTTTGGAAAATCCCATTCAAGTCAATGGAGCATTCTACTTGCATTGTGAAGAGCTGTATAACTAAGATCTTTTACCATCGGTCAAATCAATTGTGTGTGTTGATAGACTAATATCGACACCCTACACAATGGCAACGTGTGTTTCTTTGACCAATTAGATCTGGCAAACCATCATCATCAGCTTGAAAACTCATAGAAATGTACACATTAGCAATTTTAACATTATATAAAATGTTAATTACAATGGTTATCACGAGTAAAAATTGCTGGGGACATGAACAGGTCATGTTGATAAATGTTTTGTAAAATTCCTACATAAGGTAGACTTTTATTCTTATACTATTTTATTCCTCCACAGCATTAGGAGGAAGTGGAGTCCAACACACACATTTGGGGAAAAGGACACAGAAGATCATATGTCTGAATTTGGAGCAACAGAACCAGTTGTACTACATCATAAAGACACAAGTTTGGAATTACGCTTCAATAAACGTATGAAAACACAGATGCAATAAAGAACGCACAGGATTACAAACATGTTTGCTCAGGATTCGGTCCCGCCGACACCGGGCAACGGGAGGCGCCACAGAGCCCAGCGGATACGGTCAGTCGTTTCTATTCATTCTCCGCCACGGCGCGTCTCGCCCCAAGCCGTTCGTCTCCAGTCTCCCGCTCGTTCTCCTCGCCGTTCTCACCCGGGCCTGCATGTTAGCTCCCTGCCTTCTAGCGCCAGCTCCAGGGCTAGCTCCAGAGCTAGTCGCCAACCCAGACACCGCTCTTCGCCGACTCGTAGTTCTCCCCGCACACGATCTAAAGCACCTTCGCGCCAAAAGCCCTCCCCTAGGGTGTCGGAGTGGATGGTTGCGGGGCTGCAGAGAGCGCTGCGGACCACAGGCATTCGCTTCCATCGTTCTGATCCAAAAATTACGCTGTTCAGGTTGTTGTTTGGCTCAGACGAGCATCCTCCTCAGGACCATCGATCCCGAGCTTCCGCTTCCAGGTCGGCGCGTCGCCCCACCTCTTCCGGGTCGCAGCCAGCTCCTCCCGGGAGCCGCACCAACACCGACCCCAGCGCAACGGCTACTGGCCTCGTGTTGCCAGATCTCTCCCTTTCTATTTCTTCCAGCACTTTGCCTTGTGTTTCACAGTCTGTCTCTACTATCGGTACTTGTTTCTCGTCCTCGGGCACCGTTTTGCCCGTCATTCCTCCTTTTCCTCTCTTAGGCACCTAGATGCTGACCACTTCCTATTCTCGTGGCGAGACACCATTGGGTCCACCCTCCGAGTTCACAGGCAGACGCAGCACAGGCCCTAGCCTACCTCGGGTTGCCAGATACCTCTGCTCAGTTCCAGCCCGTTTTCCAACAGCCCCCATGCTTCCTGGTTCTCTTCTTGGCACCAGGTTGCCAGGCCAGATAGCCATTTCACGCCATTTCACAGCCCTCCCACCCAGCGGTTCTCCGGGAGAGCTCACGGTGGGACCCACTCCCTGGATCTGACTTCGGCCCCCCCCCCCCCGGCTTTGTCCGCTTCGGCGATAGCCCCTCCTACTGCTGTTTCGGCTCCACCTCTGGGTTTGCCTGCCGCCCCATCTGCCCAGCCCGAAGCTCCAACTGTGGCCGCACCTGCACAGCCTCCGGCCCTTCTCGGCACCGAATTGCCGGCTCCACCCCCTCCCACGTTACCATGGTTCCCCCACCCCGCGCCCGCTGGCTCCTCCTTCCTCGGGGGCTACGGACTCCCCGGCAATCCTGGTCCGCCCCTTTTCTCAGGCTACCAATCCTTCCTCCCCACACCCTACGCCGCGGCTGCCCAGCTCCCCCCATTCGCCGGGTTCCCGCTTCAACCCCCGGTCGCAGGCCTTCCCAGGCCAACCCTCTTCACCCTCGCCACGGCGACTCCTCCCGCCTTCACCCCACCTCCGAAGCCGTCCGTCGTCCCGCAGAACTTCAGGGACCAGATCGTCGCTGGTAAATACGTTGACCTCTCCACTCTCCTCCGTCCACCTGCACTCGACTCCCATAAATCTCGCATAGTGGAACCCCATGACGGGTTTTTCATCGTGCGCTACCCCGCGCCCTCTCGGTCTAGAGACCTCACAGCACTGGAGTACGCTTTCAGACTTTTTAGGGACACCCTGTGTTCTGCCTTCCCTCTACGCCGCAAGGAACTGGACCCGTATCTGTCCCTCATGTTGGATCTGGCGCTCCGTTTCGGAGACGCGTCCTTCTACCGTTACCACGTCCTTTTCACTTCCGAGGCGGCTGCTCGGCTACAGCAGTTCAACTAGGCTACGTATTGGGGAGGGTTGGACCAGGAGCTATATTGTCACGTTTTCGCGTCATGTCCGGCCATCCCTTGCAGTTTGTGTTCCGCGCCCCTCCACCCGGCTTCCCCGTGCATCACAAGCAGCGTTAGGCCATTCCCGCCCCCCCTTCGGAGCCTTCTCTCCCACCCCGCCGTGCCCGGCCGTGTCCGCCTCGGTTCCTCTCCCGCAGGGGGCCGACAAGAAGGGCCGCCTGATCATGTTCCAAGGGGTGAAACCTATATGCAACAAATTCAATGGGGCGGGGTGCCAGATGTCCAAGTGCAAGTTCTTGCACACATGTTCGTTCTGCGGGGGCTGCCACGCTCGGGCGGCTTGTCCACATAACCCTACCCCCTCGTGACTAGGCTCCTTGTCCACCCCGATCATCATTCCCGCCCTCTCCGACGCCCTCAAAGACCATTCGGACCCCTCGTTCGTACAGTTCCTCGTCACCGGCTTCTCCGAAGGTTTCCATCCCGGGTTCGTTTCACTCCCATCGGAATCTTTCGCCTGCAACAAGCTCCAATCAGCGCTCCAGGACCCCCTCATCGTGGTTTCCCTCATCGTGAAAAAGGTAAAAGAGGGTATCATTATCGGCCCGTTTGCTCGGCCGCCTTTCCCCTCCTTCAGGATCAACCCAATAGGGGTGGCAACGCGGAAATACTCCGGCAAGAAGAAACTCATCGTAGACCATTCTGCCCCTCACGGCAGCAGGGTACCTAGCATCAACAGCCTGATCCCCAGTGAGGGCTTTTCCCTCAAATACGTTTCGGCTTCCTCCGTTGCTCCGAGTTCGCCCCGCCTCGCTCATGGCTTGGCAAGTCTACCTTGCGTGAGCGATCTCCAGGTAGTTTCCGAAAGTTGCGTGGTTTTCCACCTCAAGCAAAGTAAGACTAACAGGAGTGGCTTATCCGTTCCCATTTACCTCTTCAGGCTCAATTCCTATCTAAGCCCGTTCGAGCCCCTCGTGAACATCATCCAGTATAGGTCCGGGAGCGGCGCTTCCCCCCAGGATCCACTTTTCATCACCGAACTCGGCCGGCCAGCGACCAGATCCTGGTTCATCCCCTTCAGGTTTATACTGCGGAAGTCCAACATCTGTCCAGATTTCTTCTCGGGGCACTCCTTTCGTGTCGGAGGTGCCACGTCCGCTTCCAGCCGAGGCGTGCCTGACCGGCTCATCAAGGTTTTAGGCCGCTGGTCTTCTCCTGCCTACGAGGTCTACACACACCACAACCTGCGGGATCTGCAGTAAGCTCATTCCACGCTCCTCTCCCTGACTGAAGCCCCAAACATCATATCGCTTCATTTCAATAAACGTCTTGTGCATCTTATCTGAGGTTGTGGTCCTTGTAAGTGAAATGGAGATAAAGTATTTATCTGAGGTTCGGGAGCAGGACCACAACTCCTGTACACCCCTTCCGGCTGCCGGCCTATTTAAGCCCCCCGTTTACTGACCTTGTCATCTCGTTCAAGGTTCCGGCCCCACCCTCCCTCCCTCTACTAATTTTCTTCTGCTTTTGATCAGGTACGGGGACGCAAGCCCCTGAGCTTCCCTGACCGAAGCCCCAAAACGTCATTCCTCCACCATATCGCTTCATTTCAATAAGCTTCTTGTGCATCTTATCTGAGGTTGTGGTCCTTGTAAGTGAACTTATGTGTGTATCGAATTTTTGTTTGCATTAGTGAAGTCTCATGTGACAGCTGCTTTTCCCTCCTATGTAATTATTTTCTTTATTTTACTTCTGTTCCCAGAAACAAAGAATAGCATGACAATGGTAAACACATAAGACCGAGTTAGATATAATCCACCGTATCCCTGAAGTAATACTGATGTTGCAGCAACTTTACTTCTGCAGTGCAGGTCAGAGGGATGTTCAGACAGGCACAGAAATCAAAATGCCTTTTCCCACACTGATCACAGCCGCACAACGGAGCATCATGGGATTTGGAGGGAAACTGCTTTCAGGCCTCTGCCCTGTAGGAATGTTCTGTTTTGTGTTTGTACCAGGTTCTTAACCAGGAGGAAGGCAACGTGGGGAGTTTTTCTCACACTCATCACAGCCGCACGGCAGAGTTTCTTGGATTCCTCTCATCTTTGCAGTCTGATGTACTTACGTGAGGTAAAAAAAATGTTCTGCTCTGTATAAGGCTTAATTTTGCGTGTACGGACTGTAACATTTATATCACGTGTCCGTCTTTCCCACTTCACAGATGTGCAGCAGAAAGTCAGAGACTCCACAGCTGTAAGGTTTCTCTCCTGTGTGATGGCGCTTTTATTTTACTTTGTGTCCCCAGAAACAAATAATGGTGAAACGCTGCCAGTTGTTGTGCAGTTGTTTGTCGATGTAATATGTAATGTACTTGTACTTGAATACAACACAGAGAATTATGACCAACAATCATGATCAGGTCAGTTATTTATCATTTTTACTCCCAGCACATGCTCAGAGCTGAATGACTTTCCCACACTGATCACAGCTGTAGGGAGGACTGACAACTGTTCTGTTCTTGTCTGCGTGGCTGAAAGGCTGAAGTCAGATTGTTTACTGATTTATGAAGTATTAAAATGCCAGAAACTTTACTTTTTGCATTTAAACGCCAAGCGTTGGATTGTTCACCCACTAATAGGGAACGTGAGCTGGGTTTAGACCGTCGTGAGACAGGTTAGTGTTACCCTACTGATGATGTGTTGTTGCAATAGTAATCCAGATGAAGAAAAACTAGTTGAAGCCCAATTGGATCTCTCCAGTTTTTGTACTTAAATAAATGGATTTAGAGTTTCAAAAAGAACATTATTAAGTGGCCTACCCACAGGAGAATCATGGGATTGGGGCTCGTATACGAGCGCCTGATTGGGCTCAGCCTGAAAGGCGGGCCTGCGCTCCTCTGGGGTCAACATCGGGTGTAAAGAGGTCTGATTGAACTCAGAGTTAGAAATAAATGAAAGAAAAGTGAGTGTTCCAACACGGTTCACATCACAATCACGTTCATCACCATTTTGAATTTGTAGAGACTTCAGATGTAAGGGCGCCCTCCTGTGTGAGGTGCGGTTTTTGTAAGCAGGATAACTATAACAAAGCTCATGTAGAGACCAACTGGGTATAGATCCACGCAGTAAAAACGTGTACTATACTACAAAAACCTTTTGCTGCAACTTGTACCCAGAACACGGCATTTTATGATAAGAAATACTGGCAACGATTATGTGGCTAAATGCAAACTGAACAGTTCAGACAGTTCAGAAAGACTTTCCCCACACTGATCACAGCTGTAGGCAAGGCTTACTACTTACGAGGCCTCTCTCCAGTGTGAACAGGGTTTATCTGTTCTTTTTTGTGTCTAAAGGTAAAGTATACATTACTTTTAAGTAGTGCTGTCCAAAATATTGCGTTATTACGTACCTTTTTTTTTTTTTTTAAATTGGGCAATTAATTAGTCTCAATTTGCTGACACACTCTGCTGCATCTTCGTGAACCTGGCCCCTCATCATGCTCCAATTTATATCCATCCATCCATTCCATCCATTTTCTTCCGCTTTATCCGGGGCCGGGTCGCGGAGGCAGCAGTCTCAGCAGAGATGCCCAGACTTCCCGATCCACGCACACCTCCTCCAGCTGTTCAATTTATATCTAAAATATGTCAATCGTTTGTGTATAAATTGACATTTTACAGTGGCCTGAAAAAGTATCTGAAGCTTTTGGAATTTCTCACATTTCTGCATAAAATCATCAAATGTGATCTGATCATCTCAAAATCACACGGATAAAAGAAACCAAAAAAACAGTGTCTGCTTGAATTAAAAACACCCAAACATTTATAGGTTGTCACATTTTTAATGGGGATAACATGCAAACAATGACAGAAGGGGAGGAATAAGTAACTGAACCATCGCATTTAATGGCTGGTTGCCTCATCTGTCTGACAGATTGCCTCAAGTTTTCCTGCAAAACATCCTGATAGGCCTTCAAATTAATTTTCCATTAGTGATTGCAAGTTGACCAGGCCCTGAGGCAGCAAAACAGTCCCAAACCATGATGCTCCCTGCACCATGCTTGACGGTGGGGATGAGGTTTTGATGTTGGTGAGTTTTTCCATTTTTCCTCCATACCTGACATTGTGTGTTCCTCCCAAACAATTCAACTTTGGTTTCATCAGTCCACAACATATATTTCCAGTAACTCTGTGGAGTGTCCAAGTGCCTTTTTGCGAACATTAAATGTGCAGCAATGTTTTTTTTACTCAGCAGTGGCTTCCTCCGTGGAGTCCTCCCATGAACACCATTCTTAGCCAGTGTTTTACATATAGTAGATGTGTGTACAGAGATATTGGACTGTGCCAGTGATTTCTGTAAGTCTTTAGCAGACACTCTAGGGTTCTTTGTTACCTCTCGGACCAGTCTGCGCTAAACTCTTGGCGTCATTTTTGGTGGACGGCCACTTGTTGGAAGAGAAGCAACAGTGTCACACTCTCTCCATTTGTAGACAGTTTCTCTAACTGTAGATTGATGAACATCCAGACTTTTAGAGATGGTTCTGTAAGCTTTTCCGGCTTTATACAAATCAATAGTGATGGGTCCAGCAACCCCGACACACCGGTGCATGTGTCAAGCTCATACAGCGAAGCCCCGCACAGATGCGCGTGTCGCTTTAAGAAAAAGACGCGTGACCGATACGGCTGCTGTTTCGCTCGTCACCGACGCGCCAAACTGTGTTTAAAAGGTACTGCATCTGCAAGTGTCAACGGGATGAATCACTGTCAGAAGAAGAAAATTACCCTTCCAAAGATAAAATAACTTCCCCCTACATCAATAAAATGGAGCCCGAGAGAAAAAGGAAAATTTCCACTGTGTGGGATCATTTTGATCTTTTAACAGTAAATAAGGTAACTGTTTGTATTTCATTTTTCACGCTTGATCTATATCAGAATTAATAACACATAGTAATGTGACTCTCAGTACATTCATTTCATTTCATGCAGGTTAAATGCCGCATTTGTTCTACAGAGCTATCATATATAAATAAAAGCACCTCCTCAATGCTAAGGCATTGATGTATAAGATCCACCAGGTGTCAGTATAGAGCAACACAGCGACACTGCACCGTTACAGTATCAATTAGGGATGGCCGTCTTGAACCACGGGATTCGACACTGTGTGGAAGTCTCATGGCGCATGCGTTTCAAAGCACTGCTTCAAAACAAGGTTCAAACCGCGCATGTCACGTGACTGGATCTGAGAAACGTTTCATGAAACGCCGCTGTTTTGCAAGTGTTTCACTAGAGGGCACCTGTGCCGAACACACATTTGATTGACAAGAGTTTCAACAAACCACAGAACAGCACACCTGTCTCAACCTATCTCCCATAAAGTTTAAAAGACATTAGCACATCTGTCCCTTGTGGGTTTTGTGAGAGACGAGAGAGATTCCCACATTTGTTCATTCTCTCAAATTCTCTCAGCGACAAATGTACCTTGTGAGAGAGTGTTTTCTAAAGCAGGAGAAGTTATTAGTCAGAAAAGAAATAGACTAAGTCCTTCCACAACAGAGAAAATTATATTTCTGAATAAAAATCTTGAAATGTGAAACTATAAAGCTCTTCTGTCTTTATTTATGACAATATAACACATACAGACACACACACCAAATAATAGCCTCATGAAAAGTGGATTTATTTCAAACACATTTAGATTTCATCAGAAGCACTGAATTCAAAATTATGGCACATATGTACTTGTGGCCGTTTTAATATGTGCAAATGAAAGCTTGACTGAATAGGTTTTGAAATTTAAAATACTATGATCATTATTATTAGTAGTAGTAGTAGGAGTAGTAGTATTGGCTGACCTTATGTGAGACGTAGGTCTAATACAATTTTATCAGCGACAATACTGAATAAGATGGTCATAGGTGCTGATTTATGTTTGAAATCAAACGACCGAACCAAAGAAAATAGACAAGTCTTGATCTGATACAAACCCGATTATTAAGTCAATAATGGGCCGACCATGCTCGCATGTGAGAAGAGAATCAAAGAACACTCGTGATTTACGGGTTATATCTATTGAATCATATTGTTGACAAGGCAACATCGCCCAAAGACGTGGGTTGTGTTTTTTCTTTTCTTTTGAATGTTTGTTTACGTTGATTTAAAGCTTACACTGAATGAAGGATAACTGAAATAGCCAAAGGGCACAGGGCAACAACATTAACTCACACATAAGCCTACTGAAAAACAAAAACAACGACAACAAAGAAAGCAAAAGAAACAACAAAACAAAAACAGCCAAAGATGCGGGTGTATGCTTGAGCCCCGTAGCACCCACTGGTGTAGTGTTTCATCTCTCGGCTGAACCATTGTGAATCTTGTAGTACTGAAACATGGCCTCTTGATGTCACTGTGGAGTCTGTTTCGAACTGTGTTTCGAAGCTTCGGCACAATTGCTTCAAATGCTTTGGTGTTTCATGAAGCTTCATGTTGCCCATCCCTAGTATCAATACAGTTTGGGGGATGTGCCGAAACGCTTCACGAGGCCTCATCTACCCATCACTACAAATCAACAATTCTTGATTGCAGGTCTTCAGAGAGCTCTTTTGAGCGAGGCATGGTGCACAGCACAGGTGTGTTACAGTGGGCAGGGCAGCTTTAAGCCACTCCTCAGTGATTGAACACACCTGTGAATACACCTGACTTACATTTTTAGAAAAAAAAAATGCTATTGTATATATATATAAAGTCTCCTTAGGCAGAAGGTTCAGTTACTTATTCCTCCCCCTTCTGTCATTGTTTGCATGTTATCCTCATTAAAAATATGACAACCTATAAACGTTTGAGTGTTTTTAGTTAAAGCGGACACTGTTTTTTCATCCGTGTGATTTTGAGAAAGATCAGATCACGTTTGATGGTGATTTTATGCAGGCCACTGTAAAGGTGGGCCAGCTTCACACAGCTCTCTGCTGCTGCTGCTGTGGGAGCGAATCACATGAGCGTGAGTTTACAGGAAGAGAAATAGCACTTGTAGCCTGTTTGTTTTCCTTCTGCACCACTGAGGACAGCTTATGGACTTATTAGGAAACAAGGAGCAGACACTTTCTCCATGAGGCTTTAATTTTACCACGTCATGGACAACTCTTTTTGTGAAACAAGTTTGGAACTCTGGGAGCAGCCCATCGACCTGACGCTACGAAGCTGCTCTACTCAGGTCAGCAGGAAGCTGTCGCCTTTTAGTGCTGCCTTTCTTCTTGCTGCTGCATTATTTTCATCACATGAGCCTTTCACGTACAGTATGTGCTCGCACACTGCTGCTGTTGTGCCGCACTTGGAGCAGACGAGCTAAACTCTTTTCTCTAAACTCGTTAATGATACGATAACATGAAACTGGACATTCAACAAAACACCGGTTCTTTGAGCGGCATTTATGGATAAGAATAAACTTCATGTTGTAAAGCAACAATGTAAGGATAAAATAAAATAAGTGCACTTTCTAACCCGGCCTGCCCGCACCCCAAGTTTGCTATTTGAGGAACCTGATAGGAGTATTAATGATAATTCAAGGGACATTTATAATAGATAAAAATGTGACATTAATTTGCGGTGAATTGCAAGTTAACTATGACATTCATGCAATTAATCGCAATTAAATATTGTAATCGTTTGACAGTACTACTTCTAATTATTTTAATCTTGTCCATTCAGAGTGAGGTGACTGATATATTTCCTGGTTGTCAGACATTTCATGTTTATGTTTATGTTTATTTATTTGTTTGAGCAGTTAACCTGCTCAAAGGGAGTGGGCTGAAGCCAAAGGCTTATAAGCGCCCACCCCAAAATAAAAATAATAACATTACATTTAATATTTACAAGGTAGCAAATCATAAACAAAGGAACATAGGGCAAAGTAACAATAAATGATGAACAAGAATAAAACAACAGTGACAGTGCGACAGTGCGACAGTGGCGCAGATGGTAGAGCGGGTCGTCTCATGATCGGAAGGTCGTGGGTTCGAATCCCGCCTCCTGACAGTGCACATTGTCGTTGTGTCCTTGGGCAAGGCACTTCACCCACATTGCCTCCAGTGTCTGCCTACACTGGTAGCCCCCTAGGAGAGACCAACAGGCCCGGTTTAAACCGTGAGGCCGTCCTTCCGTGGACCCACCACCTGCAGAAGGAGCCGTGGGGGGCTGGTGCAATGTGATTTGGGCAGCTCCGGCAGCTGCCCCCACGACCCGGCAACGGACAAGTGGAAGAAAATGGATGGATGGATGGAGAATAAAACAAAAACAGCAGCAAAATAAAGAACAAAAGAATGTGCTACTTTTATGTTATAAAGGTTCATTAATACATATTATATTCTGAGATCTTGCTACTTCTCAGTTGTCATTACCATCCTCAATATAATTTAATTTGGGTTTAATTATCATTATTATTATATTTGTTTAATTGAGTTATATGTGAAGTATGATGTAAGCCCTGCATAGTGAGGTGCATTAAAAAGCCAGGGTGTAGAGCGGGCCAGTTGAAGAGGGCAGTAACTCCCCCTCAACAAACCCCCACCCAGCTGCCCTAACAGCTGATTTTGTAGATGATGTTCCTATGCTGAGTGGTGCATTAAAAGACAAGGTTTTGAGCCCGTTGGGAGGGTCCCTCTCAACAGACTCATAACTTGCCTACCCCTAATTCTTAATTTGTAAATTTGAGCAATAGAATGACAACGGTTCCAAGCAGCAACACTCTTCCTTGATTATAGAGGAAACACACATAATTGATCCTACTGCGCCTCCTAGTGGCAACACATTTCTTGTTCTCTGTATATTTCAAAAGTCTTTTGTTTGTATTTATATTTGAACAGGTTGATATTTGGACTTCGTTTCAACTCCATTTCCAGTTTATTCCACAATTGTACACCATTAACTGTTGGGCTAAAACTTTTCAAAGTTGAGCTATGTTTCTGAGTCCTAAAGTTTAATTCGTCACGTAATTCATAACAACCAGTACGTTCTTGGAACCTTCTTTGTATTTGGCCTGGTAACAGTTTGTATCTTGCTTTGTATAACATCTGTACAGTTTGGAACTCAACAATGTCACAAAACTTCATGATCTTTGATTTTAAAAATAATGAGTTTGTGTGGTCCAAAAACCCAACTTTATGAATTACTCGGATAGCTCTTTTTTGCAACATTACTATTGGTTTTACTGTGTTTTTATAAGTACTACCCCAAACCACAGTACAATAATATAAATATGGCAAAATCAGAGAACAGTATAAGATATGTAGAGCTTTGATGTTTAAAATGTGCTTTGCTTTTGCTATTACTGAAATGCTTCTAGAAATTTTCGTAGATATATATTTAATATGAGCTTTCCAAGTAATTCTGTCATCTATAATAACACCAAGGAATTTGATTTCATGCACTCGCTCTATGACAACACCCTCTATCTGAATTGCTTCCTGAGCATTGGAATTACAGTTGCCAAATATCATCATTTTGCTTTTACTCAGATTTAGAGATAGTTTATTTTGTTTGAACCACTTATTGACACTTTTGAGTTCCAAGTTAACAATCCGACACAGTTGCTGTAAGTCGTCACCTGATGCAAAAATATTTGTATCATCAGCAAACAAGATAAATTTAAGTACTTGAGACGTTTTACAAATGTCGTTAATGTACATGTTAAACAATTTTGGGCCCAGAATGGAACCTTGAGGTAAACCACACACAATTTCTTGACAACTCGACTGATAATCACCTATTTTCACACATTGTTTTCTATTTTTTAAATAACTGGTAACCCACTGTAGAGCTACCCCCCTAATCCCATAATGTTCTAGTTTATTAATTAGTATATCATAGTTTATTGTATCAAACGCTTTACTCAGGTCAATAAATAGCCCTATTGCATATTTCTTGTTATCTACAGCATTAGTTATTTCATCAGTTATATCAAAGAGCGCGTGTGAAGTTGAGTGATTATTCCTAAAACCAAACTGATTGTCCGAGAGTAAATTACACCTTTCAATAAAGCTGTCAAGTCTAGAGTTATAAACCTTCTCTAAGATTTTTGAGAATTGCGGTAAAAGGGAAACAGGCCTGTAGTTTGTGAAGAGATGTTTATCTCCTGCCTTGAACAGAGGAATCACTTTTGCTACTTTCATACTTTCAGGAAATTGTCCAGTTTGCAGCGATAGGTTACAGATGTATGTTAACGGCTTAGAGATACTTTCAATAACACTTTTTAAAGTTTTCATATCCATGTCATAATAATCTGTCGAGGTTTTATTTTTACACCCTTTAACAATGTCCAGTATTTCCTTTTCCTCCACAGGTTTGAGGAACATGGACAGAGGATTTGTGTCTATCAATTATAGTTCTCAACATTTGTAATTTTTGCAGCAAGATTCGGTCCAACATCTACAAAGAATTTATTAAATGTATCGACTACTTCATTCATATTATTTAAAGTATTATCCTCATCTTTGAAATAAATGACTTTGCCACACTGGTCACAGCTGTTAGGCATTTCCAGAAAGTACTTGCTATTAGCATTAGTTTGGGAGTGAGAAATTATGTAAATAATGAAGCCGAAAGCTAGATTATTTTGGAAAGTTGCATTGTTTAAAAATGACTTTACAGAGAAAACTCAAGAAACACATGAGTTCTGTGTCATCCACCTCCATATCCCTAAAGCGATATTGACAATGATTGTTTCCCCATAAATACATCGCAGCTACTTATTTTCAGGCCTCTCTCCAGTGTGAATGTGCTTAATTTTTTGTTTGAGGTAATATTGTACAAATGTTTTTTGTAAATGACTCAGACTGAAAGGGTTGCATCAGTTTATCTTTATGTGAGGTACGTTTAAGTATACCTGTAGTCTAATGTGTGTATGACCAGTTTGTTTGCATTTGTGAAGTCTCATGTGACAGCTGCGTCTTCCTCCTGTGTGATTGGGCTGTTTCTCTCTTTATTTTACTTCTGTTCCAGAAACCAAAGGACGGCAACAAGTTGGTCATATTTTCAACTTCAAGAGATATGAGCAAGGAAGGAATGAATTCATGAGCCACTATAACAGGTTTTTCTCACACTCATCACAGCCGTACGGCAGTTTCTTGGATTCCTCTCATCTTTGCAGTCTGATGTACTTACGTGAGGTAAAAATGTTCTGCTCTGTATAAGGCTTAATTTTGCGTGTACGGACTGTAACATTTATATCACACGTCCGTCTTTCCCACTTCACAGATGTGCAGCAGAAAGTCAGAGACTCCACAGCTGTAAGGTTTCTCTCCTGTGTGATGGCGCTTTTATTTTACTTTGTGTCCCCAGAAACAAATAATGGTGAAACACTGCCAGTTGTTGTGCAGTTGTTTGTCGATGTAATATGTAATGTACTTGTACTTGAATACAACACAGAGAATTATGACCAACAATCATGATCAGGTCAGTTATTTATCATTTTTACTCCCAGCACATGCTCAGAGCTGAATGACTTTCCCACACTGATCACAGCTGTAGGGAGGACTGACAACTGTTCTGTTCTTGTCTGCGTGGCTGAAAGGCTGAAGTCAGATTGTTTACTGATTTATGAAGTATTAAAATGCCAGAAACTTTACTTTTTGCATTTAAACTTATTAAAAGCAGATGAAGAAAAACTAGTTGAAGCCCAATTGGATCTCTCCAGTTTTTGTAATTAAATAAATGGATTTAGTGTTTGAAAAAGAATATTACCGAGTGTCCTACCCACAGGAGAATCATGGGGTTGGGGCTCGTATGCGAGTGCCTGTTTGGGCTCAGCCTGCGCTCCTGTGGGATCAACATCGGGTGTAAAGAGGACTGATTGAACTCAGAGTTAGAAATGAAAGAAAAGTGAGTGTTCCAACACGGTTCACATCACAATCACGTTCATCACCAACAGCGTTGATGACTGAAGTGGAGAGTTTTTCCACACTCATCACACCGATCACTGCTGAGGCCAGGATTGATAAACAACTGTTCTGTTCTCATCTGCGTTGCTGGAGGTGTGAAGTCTAAAAGATTGTTGCATTCATTGAGTTCAGAAAACAATTTAACTAAAGCCCTCGGTGCCAAACCCCAATGAGCAGTGCAGTACTGACAATATTTGTTTGCACCAGTGAAGTCTCATGACAGCTGCTTTTCCCTCCTGTATGATTGGGCTGTTTTTTCCTCTTTATACTTATGTCCACAGGAACGAAATATGGCATAACATTTGAATAACGGAAAACAAAGCCTACGCTGTATACACATGAGTCAAAGTTGGGTATCATCCACCATATCTCTGAAGTGATATTATCAATACATGTAAGTGCTTCCTAGTAGAAAATACTTTGCAGTAACCTTAGTTGTGCAGGAAAGGAATCAGTATGACTTTTCCCACACTGATCACAGCCGTACAACAGAGCATCATTGACTTTCTAGAGAAATGTTCTCCATATTGCATGCAATGCTAATATTTAATACATATCTGTTCTCATATTCCACTTGAACCAAATATGTCTCATTAGTTTTGTACATTTTTAAGTTCTTAATTTTTTATGTTTATGTATGTGTATCCAGTTTTTTTTACATTATCCTCAGGTTGTATTTAGCTGGGTCCGTGTTCCCTGTACCACTGGGAAAGCTAGACGCCAGAGGTACCCAGTAGTGATACGCGGATCGACTTTTATTCTGAGGCGCCCCGATGTAAATCAAACCCAACCCAAAATAATTAGTCTCCATTGGCCGACGCCGCATGAGCCGCTCTGCAGCTGGCGGTCAAACGGGAGTGCGTCACATGACTGCGAGTCTCTTATGAAGAATATTAGCGCTTGATGCTTTGTTTTAGAACTATAGTGGGGCAGCCTACAAACCTAAGAGGAGCTTCTTTAACACGAAGAGAAGCTGCTCTCAGGTTAGTAAGAAGCTGTCGTCTTGTTTGTAAAGCTGGGCCTTGCTTCTTGCTGCTGCATTAGTTTCATCACGTGTGCCTGTCACGTATGTGCTTGGGCGCGGCTGTTGTGCTGCATTTGGAGCGGAGAGCAAAGTCATACAAGAGCTATTGGCTTGGCGACATCTAAACATGCTAATAATACGTTTACCCCATAAAACTGGACCATTAAGTTAACAATGTAAAGAGAAAATAAATATGTGCACTAACCCGACCAACGTTTGCCGTATATTTGAGGTACCTGACCCGACCGAATCCGTGGGTTGACAGCATATGTCGGGTCGACCTGCCCATCACTAGTATCCAGGTTGTGTTGTGATCAGGGTTCAAGGCTCCAAAAATCCAAAGCTCTCAGAGCTGCTTTATCAATAAGAGGGGGAAAGGGGCGGTCTCTCATCGTTTCTCTGTCTGTGGATTTTGAGTGTTTAAGATATTTTTGTGCGGGTTTTGCTGCTGAAAAGTGGCAACCCTGGTAGTGATGCACTTTTTCCGATTTAAGTTTATGGTTTATATTAATGGCGGTTTGATGTCATACCCGGAGGCGTGTGGGTCGGATCACAGCTGACCATTCTCACCCTGGACACAGACTATTTACCAATCTCCCCTCAGGCAGGAGGCTACGGTTTATCCAGACCCACACCTCCAGCCACAAGAACAGTTTTTTCCCTCCGCCATCAGACTCATGAACGATAACAAGACCCAATAACTATCAGACTCATGGACATAATAACCTGTTCCAGCCATTTTCACTGCTCCATAGCACTATGTGGTATGTCCACACTTATTATCCGCTGCTATTACTTTATACACCTGCACATCTGTAAATACAATACCGCTGTTGTTCTAAGTCAAATTGTTGTTTTATCATATTTAACTTTTTCATTTTCTTTATGCATGCCCTTATAGTCTTATAGTTTTAAAGTTTTTATAGCTTATTTTTTATCTAAATTCTGTGTTATATGTTTTATGTTGCATGTCTGTACAGAGAAAAATTCTACTACTAGTTTGTGAACCTGTTCTCAAACAATGGCAATAAATACAATTCAGATTCAGATTCAGATTCAGATACCGATCAGTGGAGGAGGACGCAGGAACATCAGGCGGGTTGGAGATCTGGATGTGGGATTGGGGGCATCAAATCAGTAAGCAGGGAACAACAGCACTTTTCATAACATGGAAGGGCCGCTGCTCCCCAAAACCTACGTGGCAGAACACGTTCAGCCGTCTGTAAACAGGAACACTGGTATACCATTACTATGCCTCCAAACTCAACTTGAGAGGTAATAGGCCGTCATTCCCCTTGTTCCCCATTACATAGTTAGCCTGGTAAACCACACCCACTTCTTTTCAGCGGGAATGAAGGTGGGTCTGGACCATAGTCTGTACAAATAATAGACAACTGCTCCTCACTCCTCCCCGTTTACCATAATGACCACGTTCGAGGGGGAAATCATGGCGGATTTACAGACTCCTCCTCCCCAGCGCTGACGAAGCATGTTCCTAATAAGGGCATAAGGGCGGGATCTTCACTGTAGACTCGGTCCTTGCGTGACGTGTAGCTCGCGCAGCTCCAATGCTAACAGTCTGACCCTCATTAAGTACGAGATTTCTGAAATGTATCCTACCATAACCAGCCCGGTGCCTCTGATTGTGTCTAACCCAGCGTAATCACAGGAGGAATATCTAGCTCTAGACAGTTCCAAAAAATTAGGCACTGGGCATTAAAGTTGTTTTTAACGTGCAATGGATTCCAATGGGGGTCTAGCGGCTATATGGTGGTACTACAGCAATGGCGGCCTCCAGTGTCGTCGTCGCAAAGCAGAGCAGCCAGCGGCCATTGATCTGGACACACACAGTGGCTGTTTCCCAATTGCAAGGATCCATCCTCCGTTTGTCCACTTCGTTGACGTCCTCGGTGGTGGGCTCCTCCCAAACAGAGGCGAGTGTCCTCGTCCCGCTGCATTTGAGCTTACTTGGAACGGCCTCCGGAGCGAGCGGCTGCGTCATGACGCGTGTCAAATCATATAATAAAATGTCAATCTATGCTTACGAAATCTACTGGTTTATGAATAAAAGCTGTTTAGAAACTAGTTTTGGTTGGATGTCTTACTGTTCGAACATTTTGGCCTGAATAAAATAACATTTCTGCAAGGATTTGTAAGAAATTCAATTAAAATATCAAATATATTTAGCAGGTCCAGTTTATCACTAATTGCCTTCAATTGCAGACTTATGTTAACAATCATAGGCCTGATTTAAATAGGCCTATTTATTAACTTTATATAAACCTCTTTTTACATCTTTACTTGCTTACAACACTTCTACCAATGATTTTTTATTACAATGATTTTTTTGCACAAATGTGGAACAAAACTTCAAACTAATAAAGTTTGGCGAGAAAAGGGAAGAAAAAAAACAGTGTTGCAGTGCATCATGGGTAATTTCAGCTCTCCGAGGCAGCGGAGGATCCACCGCTGTACCCTTCATAAATGAGCCAAACGGAGGAGTCGAGCTGCGAGGAGGCGAGTGGTCTGAGGGAATTGGAACACCACTTGGCGGCGCTGTGATGACGTGAATTACGTCCGAAGTGGTCGAGACACCGAGGATCCTCGCAATTGGGAAACAGCCAATAAACAAGTGACGGATTGGCGGCTAAGGCCTAGCCAAACGAATCACAACAGTCACAAGGAATTGACAAGGTTACGTCACTTGCTGCACTGCTGTGTTGCAGTTCTATCAACAGTGCCACGTGCAGAGGTTATTAGCCAAAACTAATCATAGATGAAGGAGTTTGTCAGTTTATATTCAATTCATATTTTCTGAATTGGACTACAGCTGGCGGCACATCCGCTATTTGCTGATTGGTTTATTTCACTGACAATCTGTGTGCATTAAGTTAGTGCTCGTGCTTCACAGCTAGAAGGTCCCAGGTTCGATTCCCACCTGGATGGGGCCTTTCTGTGTGGAGCTTGTCTGCGTAGGTCTCCTCCGGGTACTCCGGTTTCCCCTACCACTAAAAACATGTATAATAGGTGAACCCTCCAGCCGGGTGTTTCTGACCACCAGCCTGGCTCCACATCATGGAGATGGGTCCCCGGGCCCACTGCACCCTACGGGTCCGTCCAGTGGCGTCGAGAGACGGGTTAAATGCAGAGGACAAATTTCATTGTACAGTTCATGTATAATGACAAATAAAGCAACAAAACTGCTGCGTTACCAGACTAACTTCCCTGTGTAGAATGGAGAGGGAATTTGTATGGAAGAGACAGGCAATTATATAGTAGTTCCAATAGCTTTGGATCCTTGGTAGCCAGGTCCGCGGGATTTGGGCAGTTTTGTCATTTTTTATGTATGAAAAATTTTATAAAAACACTTGTCAAATGACTAAAGTCCATCAGTGTTGCTCTGTGAGTAGTTTGTATGGAAAGTAACTAAAAAAACACAGACATAGTATTAAACATACTTTTGATAAACTTATGGAGTATGAGTTAAAAAATAAAATGTGATACGTCATTCCTTTACAGAGGAACATTTGGTAAATGTCTAATACCCACATTTATTACTTGTTATATTCGAGGCCTGGTTATTTAATGCCTAGATGCACAGTGATGCTCTTTGGAAACACTGAAACAAAAAATAGAGAACGTAAAAAAAACCCCCACAAAAACAAGCGGAGACCACAAAATCTTGATCTCTTTGGATAGTGAGGCCATGAACTGTCACTAAACCCTCTGAAGTGAAGGTGATGAAATGACTGGGAGCTCATGAAGCGTGTTCTTCTATCAGAGCTGATTTCAGATGGAGCTCAGGTGAGTGACTGAACAGGCTGCAGCTGCTGTGGACTGAAGGCTCCGCCCAACAAGGTGGGACAGCAAATACTCACAAGAGGGAGGGCCCGTGGTACAGTATTCACATGAAATAGATTACATTTTACAGATTCACTTAATTCCCATGAAATTTGTTAGCCTGGGAATACCCATGCTGCTGTGTGCGCTCGAATAGACCCTGTGCACGAGAAAATGCTAACTTCCTGATTTAAAACCGGATGTAGAGTTGCTCGTTTCTGCTAGCTTTATTTTGCGGGTCAATCGCAGCTGCGAAGATGGTCTCCAAAACACGAAAACGGAACGATCGCTGTACTTTATAAAGAGCAAAAGGTGGGAACAATCAACATTGCTGCGTCCCGCTGTGTACCGCTGTGTGAGATTCTCACCCAGCACTGCTTTCCTAAGGATCCTGAGAAGGGATATAATAAGAAGGGACGGCTTCACAGTTAGAACCAACCATAGATATAACTCTTTCCTGGTTAAATAAAGGTAAATAATAATTTATTTGACGTTTTAAAATACTACATACTGTTTTAAAATACTACATACTGTTTTAAAAGGTGATTTGCTGTTACTCTGCAAATAAAACTGCTTTACTTTAACAGCATTATCTATAGCTTTGTTCTTTGTGCTTATTATGCACTGATAGATTTTGTAAAGATGCTAAAGACTGTTTCCATATAATTCTGAAAGCAAAAACACACAGAATTCAAATTATCATTATCAATTATCAATTATTATTTGACAAACTATGATCTAATTATTTAGGCAATTGAACTAATCAAATGTGTAGAAAATACAAGCACCTGCAGGTATGGTTAAAATACCGATATACAGTTTTATAATTTCCTTGTACAAATCGATCAAATTTTTCTACAAAAAACAAAACATGGTTTGAACACAAACATTGCAGACATTAACCCCCGGCTCACATTAACTACGGTACGGGTTCGGTCCTGATCCGGTCCGGGTTTGCCCTAAACCAGTGGTTCTCAACCTGGGGGTCGGGACCCCCGTGGGGGTCGCGAAAAAATTTCGGGGGGTCGCCAGATCAGGCTAGTAAAAAAAATCAATTAGAAAAATATTATTTTATTGTAGCATGTGTGTGGTATTTTATCAAAGGTGTATTATTTGAGAGCACAGATCTGTCAGGAGCCGCGCAGCTGTTAACTTTAATCAGGTACATTTGAAGGAAAAATGCACCATGATCTGCTGTTCTGTTCAGCAATGGAGGGGAAATGCACAGGACGGGACATTTTTACGCAGCTGGACAGCGACCTGGAGAAGGCAGGACTGAGGTGGGCGAGCTGCGTGTCAGTCTGCACAGATGGGGCAGCTGCTATGCAGGGTTCGAGAAAAGGCTTTAAAGCCTGCGTATTGGAGGTTGCTCCTCATGTCAAATGTCTACACTGCATGATCCACAGGGAAGCACTTGCCAGTAAATGTCTTGAGCCAGAGCTGCGCAATGTTTTCCAAACGTCCGTTAAGATGGTGAACTTCATTAAAGCCAGGCCTGTCCAAAGCAGATTGTTTGCTCAACTTTGTCATGAAATGGGATCAGAACACAAAGCGCTGTTGTTTCACACAGAAGTTAGATGGCTTTCTCGTGGCAAAGTGTTAACAAGATTGTTTGAGCTGGGTGAAGAAGTCCGCATATTTTTATCTGACTGCGGTTCCTCACTCGCTGAACACCTTTCTGACCAAGTGGGTTGCAAGCCTCGCATATTTAGCCAGCATTTTTGACAGACTGAACATCTTAAACACGTCTCTTCAGGGCCCAAACGCAAATGTCCTTACACTTTCTGATAAAATCACTGCATTTAAAAGAAAGCTGGAGCGATGGGCCGTGCGTATGGATGAGGGCTGCGCTGATATGTTCCCCGAGCTTGATGACTTCATGGACAGTTACGACATAAGCATTGGTGCACTTAAAAATGTAATAAGTTCCCATCTCAGGAGCCTTTGTCAAAGTTTCAATAAATACTTCCCCCAAGAGGACGCGCCAGAGATCCATGACTGGATACGTGATCCTTTCGCCTCGTCCAATGCGCCGCACCTGCCGTCAGAGCTACAGGACACCCTGCTGGAACTCTCCTCTGACCGCACATTACAGTCCGTTTTTCCAACGCGCACACTGGAAGAGTTTTGGCTGTCGGTTGCCCCAGAGTACCCAGCGTTAGCACAGGCTGCAACTAATGTACTGTATCCGTTTGCGTCAACGTATCTTTGCGAAAAGACATTTTCTGCGCTGACATTCATTAAAAACAAATACAGATCCAGCTGAGGAGGGTTGAGGATGACCTTCGCGTGTCAGTGTCTGAAATAAAGCCAAGAATACCACTACTTTGTTCAAAGAAGCAGGCACAGCCATCTCATTAATATTGTCAATTGTTTCTTTCTGTTGGTCGGTTATATTCAGATAATTATTAAATTACGCATTCGACAACAAGGACAAAAAAGACTAAATTTTATTAGCCATGTTTTTGTTATATGCATTCCCCATCTAATAAAAGTTTAAAATGAAAGAAATAATCATTCTATGTGTGTAACAAAGATCATAAAGAAAGTCATTAGGCTATGTGTGTGTGGCGTGGGGGTAGCGGCGGTGGGCGGGGGTCACGAAGCCCATTTATTGTTATTATGGGGGTCGCGACTCCAAAAGGTTGAGAACCACTGCCCTAAACTACCACTCACAGTGAGTCCGGCTGACACTGTGGCTCCGCCAGCTCCGGCGCCAGATGCTGCGCCAGGCACAAAAACGGCCCTCGCAAGAACAGAAGTGCACGTGAGTTTCGCTCTTGGTGCGAGTTCACGTGATAAGTAGCCCCACATATAGGTAATTTTTGTAAACAAAAGCCGTATTTGCCAGTACAACGACTCTCCCCAGTGAAGTGGATGCTTTGCAACACACTAGTGCCCCTGTGTCACTGGTAATGGAGAAATGTTTACATTTCCGACGTTACACGCGTGTACAGGTGGTAAACGAGACCAAATAAGTAGTAAGCGGACAGATTTTATTTTGAAATACACCGGATCTTCTTTTCTCACGAGACCTGACTTCTTGTTTGGCTCGTGTTTTTCCGTCAGCTTGATCCGTTGGGGCTCCGGTCTCCGGCAAAAATAGACTTCTTGCGGATTCTTTCCGTAGCCGCCGGATGGCCTCGGTAGCCGGACCCGGACTTCGCGGAGCAGTGTGTGTGTGCAACATTGGTTTTAATGACTTTCTAAGTTCGCGGACGCCGCACCGGACCTTAACCGGATTTAATGTGAGCCAGGGGTAAAACTAACACAAAACTAATCAGTGTGAACTACTAGAACCATATAGGGTAGACCCTTAAAGAGACATTTTCATAATAAAAAAAAAAGATCAATTTTGACGTTTGAAGAGTTGTTTAGCCTTGTTAATAGATAATAATCACCCAAAAATGCTCACGTCCTGTTTAACGCCTCGCAGTGTGACAGCACTTTGGTACCAGCAGTGGATAAAGTCAACATCAAGGCTCGTTTGAAGGTAAATGTGCTTTGTGTGTGTTGGATATGTCAGTAAGCATTTAGGAGAAAATCCATCATTAGTCCACTCGATAAAACGGCTTTCAGTGTTTTTGCTATTATACCTGCTGTGTAAGCCTTGGGTCTCATTGTCACTTATTTGATTCTTTATCATTATTTACTAGTGAGGCAATTAGGAATTATTATGGGCGGCACGGTAGTACAGTGGTTAGCGCTCGTGCTTCACAGCAAGAAGGTCCCGGGTTCGATTCCCACCTGTACGGGGCCTTTCTGTGTGGAGTTTGCATGTTCTCCCCGTGTCTGCGTAGGTTTCCTCCGGGTACTCCGGTTTCCCCTACCACTAAAAACATGTACAATAGGCCAGGATGAATGAGAGTGCGCATGGGGGACGACGGATGCAAATTAGCCCAAGGCTACAATCTGGTGTGGCTTGTTTACATGCATGAGACCCATGTATGTTCATTAACATGCACTGTCCCGACCAAATAAACCAATAAATAAAAATAAAAAATAGCTGCCTTCAACCTCCATAAAATACATACATTGTGTTTACAGTAAATTAATGCAGTTATTAAATTACTACACAGACATGACCTGTTTCACTTTATTCCATATCACTTTATTAAATTCACTTCATTGTGCATCACTCAACACAAAAGCAGAACTGCAGCCTATTACAAAATGAGATCATTTACATTCAGAACAATGAAGCATATCTCTGTATGGTTTTAGCCTCTGTATTTTTTGTATACAGAGGGTATGAATAAAAATAAAAGTTTAGAAACGACGAAAAAGCGGCGCTCTGGCTCCCAGTTTCACTCCTTGTAAAATGAGGAAAATCAGAAGGTAGCATGTCTCAGAGGTTCTTTATTTCGGAGAGTCAAATGAAGTTTACACTTGTAGTGTCTGAGAGAAATCCCCCGAACTTACTACAGCACATTCAATAAGTCAAAAGCTAAGTCCAGCCTCCTCAATGCACAGCCCCCATACATTGTTACAAACAAAGAAACCTGATATCTTTACATGCTCATCTCTCTCTACATCAAAGCACATTCTTTAGCTTAGTTAAACATCTGGCCACTATATACTAAACACAGATAACACTTCTTATTGCCCCGTAAACAGGATGCCCCCCTTCTACTAAATTGGCCCCTGACCTCTCTGGCATCGCTAAGTCCTAAGAGTAAAACATGAGTCAGCAAAAAACACCACACATTAATACAGTCTATTAAAAAACTACTTTATATATCGACAATTTCCCCTCTTGAACACATTTTCTATGTGTTCACCAAAAGAAAATATCACTAAAGATTAAAACATGCAAAACTAAAAACTAAAAATTCAAACATTATTTCTACCCATTATTTATGTATCCACCATCCACCTTCATCAACAGATACCTCACAAACGCAATATTTGTTATTTCTATTTTTTGCCTTTATGTCGCTTTTATGCAAAATCAGTTAACAATTTAGTATGGCAGAATCAAAACTACCAATTTTCATTATGATTTTTGGTTTAACAATTCAAATTAATTCAAACACTTTCATGGCTTGCTTGGAACCCTGGAGTAAGAAGAATATATTGTGATGTCGGGATTTGACGCGTCAAACTAGTTGAAATTAAATTCATTACCAAAGATCGCAAACAAGGAATTATACAGCAAATAACTACAGCGATTATCAGCAAAACCGCGAATATGGGTGTTATTATTTTCAGCAGCAAATGCCACCAAGCACCGCTGGTAAGCCACGTCCACATGTCCCAACTTCTAGCAGACATTGTAGCTTGCACCTCATCTCGAGCATTCACCATATCCTTAATGGCTCGTGTAATTGCTCCTCCATCTCCGCTGTTATCAGGTATGAATGTACAACATCCAGTACCCACCTGAGCGCACACTCCTCCCGAAGAGGCAGTCAAAAGGTCAAGTACAACACGATTCTGCAGCACCATAGTGCGCAGGGCTTTTAGTTCCTCATTGGTTGCATTGAGGGCTATTATGGTTGTGTTCATAAATCCCAATAATCTCCACCTATTATACTCTACTTCAGAACGTACATTAGAAATGCCAAAATGGGGAAACAATGCTATTGCAATTCGCTGTCCTGTATTAAAGATCCGCTGGTCATATGGAACTCCGCGGTCAAATAAGACATCTCTCTTATTACGTCTAAGGATTGATGTTTGGACCGTCTCATGTACAGTATGTAATTTATCTTTTGGAATGTACATGATGGGCTGATGCAGTTCCACAATAGTGCATGTGCCTCCCCAATGAGGTGGCAGGTTGGTATAAATATTATGTCCACACAACCAATACCTATCATTTAATATTCTAGTACCTACGTGAATAACCGGAGCTACACGGGAACATACACAGCCGAGGCTAGTAGCGCACCACACTGCAAAGTCCTCGTTCATGACTTTTACAGCCTCTCTCCTGCGTGTGTCCCGCCAACAGGAATCACTATTTAAACAAGCGTAATACGCTAGCATATCTATGGGCGGACAAAAGGTAACTATAATTCGGCAATGATTTTTGCTGATATGCCCCATATTGTTAATGCCGTTTCCTGTATAACAAACAGCGTAGTTATATGGTTCTATAATATCCTCCATAACAAGAGGGTCCTTTAATTGCGGCCATGTCAGCAGATCTTGTTCAGCATGGCACGATGTGTTCTTTAGAAGGCCCCCCTTTGGTATTCGCATTGGTATCGACATATCGCCACCAGTCAAGGTTCTCACACTACCCGGGTGAATCGCCAAAGCTACAAGACAGAAAATTTGGGTGTCGTTCGGTGTGGTCGCATAAATGCCGGTGTGTGTGGTCGACACTGGAAGGTGGGTACATACATAACAGTCAGTGTTATTAGTAAGGTGGGCCGTGTAATTTACGTACCTCCACCACATATTAGCTTGATAATGATGCATTATTTCTCCTCTGTCAACATATCGTTTACTTCGAACTTCAGAACCTATATTTAACCAATCTTCAAACAGTAATAAAGGAAACACAATTGCAATTGACAAAATTGAAGAAACACATAACATCACCCAAGGTGAGCACCTCAGTCTAATTTTTAAATTGTCCATAACGGCTTTAGCTTCTTCTGGTCACGTGCAAGGGTGTAAGATGTGACCACGATCGTCTATATGCCTAGAGCAGAGGTCGCCAGTACTTGCTCTTCAGTTAATACTAACAGTGTAGTATGTACTTGGGTGGTTGCTTCCTGTGAACTGTGATACCTTTAGTTCACCAGGTGGGTGAGGTGAATCCAGGGAGATTTTATGAGACCTTCACAGCAGTGGGCCTCGTCCACAGCGTGTGATTTGGACTCTCCCACCTGGATGATCACCGGTCCTTTTTCTACAGTCCTCTTTAGATCCGGTTTCTCCAGTAGTCAATGTTTCCTCGTCCTGTAATGGAAAGGATTCATCCAGCAGTTCATCTGGTATTTGACTATGCACAACAGTGTCTTTATATTTAGTCTCTTGAATTTTGTCAAATGTATTTTTTCTACATTGCGAATTATCATTTTGGCAAGTAATTATTCTAAATATGCATGTGCATCTATTTTGTATTGTTACATTTAGATTAAAAATGAGTAAATACTTTCTTATATTATAATAAAAAGATCATATGTATATATTTTGTTAGTACAACACTAATATGTCAAAAAAAATTTAGTTTTGTTTTTGTTTTTCTTTTATGTATTTCTTTTCTTTCCCTCTTTCTCCCCTCTTTCTTCCTCTTTCTCCCCTCTTTCTACCTCTGAAGCCTCAGGGGTAGAATCGGATGACTGGTGGTGTCCGTCATCATTGATAGATGGTGAACGATCACCTTCTTTGTCTTCCATGTTGTCAGAGGAAGCGATTGCAATGTCTTTCTTGATTTGGGCTAGACTCCGTTGAGTCGGGTCCACCGGTGACTTAAAACAATGTGACAGGTGATACCACAGTTTAGAAGTGTCTTTTTGCACTTGTACAGATCTCCCCGTCGATTGAAGAACTAGATATGGCCCAGTTTGGTACGGTTGAGTCCAGTTGTTACGTTTATGCACCTTAACATAAACCCAAGATCCTGGAGAGATATCCATGTTTGGCTCAAGTGTTTCTTTGCGATCATGGGTCCTTTGTCTGCACCGATGTAGTTGTGCTACTATGGTTTGAAGCATTTTCACATAAGAGTGGTGTTGCTTGTCCCACTCAATAAATGGGGTGTCTTCATCAAATGGTCCAGGTGGCTTATGCATTTCTCTGCCCGTCAACAGAAGGTGTGGCGAATATGATGTCGTTGCATTGACACTGTTTCTGATGTCCATCAGAACGAATGGTAAGGCCGCCACCCAATCAAGTTTTGACGTCAGCCATACTTTTGCCAATTTCCTTTTTATGGTGGCGTTCATTCTCTCCACAATGCCCTGAGACGAAGCGTGGTACAAATTTCCTAGCCGTTGTGAGATATTCAGAGCCTTCATCACATCTTTAACAACTTTGGCAGTGAAGTGCGTACCATTATCTGATCTTATGGTATGCGGAATACCAAATCTTGGAAAGACTTCAGTTGTAAGATGATGAACTACTTCTTTAGCAGTCTCTGTTTTGCAGGGAAAGGCTTCAACCCATTTTGTATATTCACATACTATGACTAGTAAGTATCTGTATCCACGTACTCGCATTTCAGGTCCCATATCTGTGAAATCCATAACGATCTTCTCGAAAGGTTTGTTTGGGAGAGTGAAAATGCCTGGTGGTGGTTTGCAAGCCTTTTTCGGAGTCGTAGTCTGACAAATATGGCAATCATCAATCCAATATTGTATAACGGATTGCATTTGTGGATGCCACCATAAATCTATGTGTTTCAAAATGGCTTTGTAACTCCGATGTGTTGGGAGGTGGTATTCGTCAAACAGCATTTGCAGCAAAGGAATCGGAGCCACGATTCTTCCTTCATGATTTCTCCAAATTCCTTCAACATCTTTCACAGCCCCTTTCAACTTCCATGCATTTTGTTCATATGCTCCTGCTGCTTCTTGAATCTCCTTGACATATTTGGTATCGACCATGCACGCTTCGGATGCATTTTCAGATTGTTCTGCGTCTCGAACAAGCATATGTCTGCTGTCGTAGTTTGCTGCTTTTTAGTGGCTTGATCGGCTGCATGATTGCCTAAAGACACAGAGTCTTGGCCTTTGGTATGAGCTTTGCATTTCATGATGGCTAATTTCTTTGGCAATTGAACCGCGTCAATAAGTTGTCTGACCAGTGCTTCATGCTTTATAGGAAGTCCCGTTGTTAGCTTGAAACCATTCCTGATCCAGCCTGCAATAGATATTGTGACCGTCTTATAAGCATAGACTGAGTCTGTGTAGATATTGACCTCGCGGCCTTCCGAAAGTTGTAAGGCGCGCAATACTGCCATTAATTCTGCCATTTGCGCTGATCCTCCTTGTATTGGTTCTGCCTCCAGTATTTCATGCTGATGAGCTGATAGTTGTTTAACTACAGCATACGATGAAATGACATGTCCTTCTTTCGCTCTATATGAGCATCCGTCGCAGAATAGAGTCATTTCTGGATCGGGCAGTGGGGTCGTCTGCAGATCGGCTCTGACATATATTTCAGTTTTGACCTTTTCTTCACACGTATGAGGAATTCCTTCAGTTTCCATGCTGGTCGCCATGTTGATAGTTCCACTTTCATACGTTATGTGAGATTGTCTCAAAGTACTCGAGATGTTGTTTGACCTCTGTGCAGTGGTGATGAATAGGCGAGAGTTGAGATATGCAAGTATGCCATGGTTTGTATGCACAATCAACTGATGATTTTGCACCAGATGTGAAGTTTTCTCGATCGTCTTGGTCAGGGCTGCCAAGTAACGTGCACATCCAGGTTGTGCCTGTTCATGGGAGTCTAGTTTATAGGAGTAATGTTTCAACACTTTTCTGGTTCCATGGTGCTTTTGATAGAGGATAGCTTGTACAAACGACCCTTTCTCCATCACATCCAAATGGAACGGAATTGTGTAGTCGGGGGCACACAGTGCACACGCCGAACAAATTGCTTGCTTGGTCTTTGTGAATGCTTCTTCAGCTTCTTGATTCCAAGACAATTCTGCTGTTGGATGATGCATTCCGTGTGGTTTGATGAGATCTCTCAGCGGTGTCGTGAGCTCAGTGTATCCTGGGACATACTCTCTAGAGTAGTTGCAGAGGCCCAAAAAGCTAAGCATCTGACGCACCGTTGTTGGCTTTGGTGCTTGTAAAATGGCGTCTTTGTTGCTGTCAGTCACTCCTTGCGCTCCATTCGACACTTCTCGTCCAAGAAAATACACTGATCTTCTTGCTACTTGCATCTTTTGTCTTTTGATTTGTAACCGTTTTCAGACAACCTCGTGAGCACTGCAACAGTAGCTTCCAGAACTTCTTGAGCTGTCACTCCGGCCAACATGATATCGTCGACGTATTGGATTAATGTGCAGTTGTTTGGTAGTTGTAGGTTTTCTAGATCTTGTCTTAAGAAATGGTTGAAATATCCCGCTGATAGCTTCCAGCCTTGACACATTCTTCGGTAAGTGTATTGACGTCCTCCAAGGCTAAATGCAAAATATCTTTGGCTGCTTGGATCGAGGTTTATCGTGAAGTAGGCGTTTGCCAAATCTATCACTGTGTAGAAGTTGCACTTTGGTGACAAGTTGTTCAGGGCAAGGTATGGATCTGGGACGGGATATGATTCTCCAGCCGTTACTTCGTTGATCGGTCTCAGGTCTTGAATCATTCTCCAGTTCACCAAATCAGATTTCTTCACTGGAAACAGTGGCGTATTGTAGTCAGATTTCGTTTCATATATCACTCCCGAATTCAACAGTCCGTTGACTGTCTCTTGAATGCCCCTTATTTGATCTTCTTTGAGTGGGTATTGCGGGCGGTATATGGGCTTAGTTGTAGTAAGCTCCACCTTGACGACGTGGTTTGTTTGTCCTACGTCATTGGGATTCGTCATCCACACATTGGCTGGTACCTGTGCAAGATATCTGTCTGTGTCTGGATGATCTTCGAAGGTTCGATGTCTGAATTGCCTAGAAGCTCTCGTGACATCTCCGGCTCCTTGCGGCACAATTATCTTGAATATTTGATGTTGAGGGTTGTAGAAGATCTTATCCGTATCAGTGGCGTCATATTGCAAAGTAGAGCAAACTTGACCATTGGCCCCAGTTGTTTTTGAGTGTGATGTTTAGATATAGCGAGCGATACATGAGGGGTACTTTCCTTTCCTCCTCATAGTAAGGCTTCAATTCTTCAGGTAATGCAACTGCGAGTGCCATTCCTTGGGGACCCAAATATAGGTTAGTATATGCCACTTGAAATGTTTGTCCTTCTACTTCTTCCCACAAACCGTCGTATGTAACATCTTCAAGGGTGACATAGTTCAGGGTCACATGTAATGGATCGAAAGGTTCTTTCATTGGATATAATGATTTTGCCCACGTCTTGTATTCTTGCCACAATCTTGATGCATCATTTCCTTTTTCTGAGTCTGTAATGACTTCAGTCCAATATATTGTTGTCTGGGCCTTTAAGTCTTGTACAACATCTGGGGAAAGGTATAGAACTTTTGCCATATGTTTCTCCTTCATTCTTCGCATCATCAGAATTGTTTCACTCTTGTTGAGTATCTTGTGGCCTTCAGGACAAAATATCAGAGATAGTGATAATTTGCACATCAAATCTCTTCCACAAATGGACACTCCACACTCCGGCAAAAATAGGAATTCATGTTCCACGGTTTGGTTTGTCAGCGTTACTGCCAATGGTTCAGTAAAAGTTTTCGTTTCTGGACTTCCCACACAGCCTGTTATGGACATTGTCTTTGTTGTCAATGGAAATTTTTGTCGAATGCAGGATACCGTTGCTCCTGAGTCAACTAAAATCGAATCTTCTGTCCATTTATTTTTAAGACCACCATTGGTTCGCTTTTCCATGGTTTAAGCGATTGGTCTGGCTGCGGGCCTCCCTAGTAGTACTCTCCGTATTGGTTGACACCTCCATGTGTATCTCTTCCACTTGGATTGTTTCCAAGATTCATCACTCTTGGGTTGGTCATCGGCTGCATTTGCTGCATTGGCTGCATTTGTTGCATTGGCTGCATTTGTTGCATTGGCTGCATTTGTTGCATTGGCCGCTGTGCCATGGGTTGTACATAGGCATTTTGCATCATTTGTGGTTGGCTCATCAGTTGCCCGTACATCTGTTGTGGATTACCTTGTTGATTATATCCTTGTGTTTGCCCTCGAAGCTTCGTACGACACTCATTTGCCCAGTGTCCCATTTTCCCACATGCATGACATTGGTCGTATCGTCTTCCCATGTCGTTGCCTCTTCCTCTTCCAAAATTGCCTCGCCCTCTTCCTCTTCCTTGTGTGTTAGAGAATGGGGCGGTATTGTAAATCACCACTGGTCCGGCAGGAGTTGATGATAGGTCGTTCTTTAGTATATCCGGCGTTGCAGGTGCTTCTTGTGCCTCTGGCGGTTTCATTAACATCTTGATTGCAGCTGCCAACTGGTTAGATGTTATTGGCATGTCTTCTTCAGTGGGGTTTTGTTTGACTGACATGATGTTTGATGCTTTCTCTTTTTTCTTGTTATCTTTCGACTCCGCTTGTAGTTTATACAATTGTAACTTCAGTGTTGCCATTTCAATCTCTTTCTTCTTGGACTCGGATTCTTTGCCATTGTTCAACCACTTGGTGACGTTGTGGTTGCAATGTGCATCAAACTCTTCTTCGGTTTTGGTGTACAAGCCCATTACGTCACTCAAGGCATCTTGTACTGATTTTGGCATCCCTTTGACAAGGGCTGAGTAAAACATGACAGTCATTCCAGTGCCTGCTCGGATTGGTTCACCCGTTGCATCGTGGTATAGGGTTTTGGCACGTTGTTTATAGCTGTAATAGTCTTCGTCGCTCTTCATCTGTAGTGACATAAGTTCATCAGTCATGATACATGGAAATTTCGCTCTCAATTCTTCTTCCAGTGCACCTCGAAACACGTGTATAGGGGAATTTTTGTGTAAGGCTGTCCGCCTCCTGCGCTGGATTGCGTTCTGGATGCTGATTGCAACTGTCTCATCCGCTGCCATGGTCAAAGCTGCGTGTATGTCTCCCCAACCAATTCTGTCTCCGGCAGTATGCTTCATGAGGGCTCTCATCCATGGAATTCCTCCCTTGGTTAGTTTCGGCAACACCAACATCAGAGAACTCCAGTCTTTGAGCGAGAATGGTTGATACACCATATTTCGGTTGTCTGTCGTCCTCAAAGGATAAACCTTGGTCGTATTAATTGCATGTGATTCCTCATCTTCGCTTAGCGTGGGGTCCACTGTGCCGTCAATGAAGGCTTTTCATATTCATCCGCGTCGACGATTCCAGAGAAAGATCCTCTTATTTTGAAAGGTCCTTCGCGTTGTAGGTGTCTTGCTGGTGGGTTTCTCTCTATTGAGTCAGCATCTCTTTCTCTGGGTCTTTCTTTCTGTTCGAGACTGCTTAAATCTATTAAATTTCCATTCCCTGGGTCAGCATTTCTTTCTCGGGGTTCTTCCTTCTGTGCGAGACCACTGAAATCTCTTAAATTTCTGTCAATCTCCACGATGCTGGTCAATGCTTTCACTTGCTTTTGCACTGAGTCTACTTGTTCTTCAAGTTCGGTTAGATTTGGGGTGCGTTGCAGAGGTTGCAGTGCCAAGGTTCCTCCTGTGACTCTGTGTGTCATTTGGGATGCTGGTGGCACTACTGAATGCAGTGGCGTATCATTGAATTCTGCGCATGCGATTTGATCCCATGGATATATGTTTGTTGCAGTTCCTGACTGCGGACCTACATATGCTGGTGGTCTGCTGTCAGATGGTGTTCTTCTTTGGCGCTTATCCTCTGGTGAATGCAGACTTTGATTGGAAGATGGATAATACAGAGGGGTGTTGATCTGTGGTATATCTTCTAGGCTTTGTGCTCTTTCGAGAATGGTTGTCAGTTTTTTACGAAGCTCCTCTTGATCCCGTGGTGACAATCTTTCTCGATCTCTTTTATTCATCACTTCATCTTCATCCCGTTCTTCCATCGCTGTTGCGCCGAGACAACTGTCTTGTGTCATCCTTGATCGTGACCTTGTGTAGTGTCCATGACTTGTATCTCCTTTATTTACTGGATAGATGCCCATTGATAGTTTCTCTGAGACATTTCCTTGAGATGGTTCTTCATCGAATATCACCTTTTTATCTTCATCCGTCGGCTTCATCACCAGGATTGATGATAGTTCTTTAAAATCTCTGCTTTCCTGTATTTCTTTCGCCCATTGGTGCATCCTTTTTGCTAGGGCTCCTTTATCTTCATGTTTTGAAATCTTCAGGTTATCCAGTCTTTTTCCCCGGATCGTTTGAATGGGGTTAGTCTTGTAGTGCAGTATCTTTCCTTCGTGATATTGCATGATGCTCTTCCATTGATCTTCAGTTGGAGCGATGGCGTTATTCCCCCCATGAATTAAACGCTTTTTTCATATTTTTTCAGTAAGTCTTGTATGATAGACTTACTGATTTTGCCCTTTTAGGATCAGATTCATTTTGTAGCACTTTCTGATTCCAAAATTGCTTTAATTGGTCTATTGTGATGAATTGGGACATTTTACTGGTATTTGAGTTTGTTATTATCGCGTGTACAACTTGTAAGTTAATTACATTAAATTATTACTCTATCGCATTAATATATTTTAAATTATACTCGTTTTAGAATAGTTTCTTTGAATATAATACTTTTACCTTATGTTTTTTTTTTTTAGGGATTCTTGGATCGATCGTATTTGTTGATAGGTTCCCGCGTTCCTAATGCTCCTATGCCTTTTCTGGGCCGCGTTGAAATTTTGGAGTAGCTTTTGGTTTACGCCCTCCTTTAACGCCCTTGTCCCTATGAAAACAGAGAAAATCACTTTGATCAGTTCAAATCTTATTGTTTTGTTTACGTTGTTATTCATAATTTATAAATATACCTAAAAATGCACCAGTGACGTGCTATTTTTACATATACCGTTTGTTTTCAACCTGTTATTCATGATTATCACTATTAATCTAATTTTACAATGTATTTCATACGTGCAACACTGCCCTCTAGTGGCACAGCTGTATTATATTCACTAAAACCATGTGAACAATCAACAATTACCGTTTATTTGCTTAATTTATTTGTTTGTTTTACCACATATGTATGTGCATAATTTAACAACTAATGTTTAACAGTGATTTGCATTTCAAGTTTTGGATTTATCAAATTAATTACGTTTTCATATTTATCACACACAGTGAACATCTTTAAACATTACAACACAGAATAAACACATACACACACTGGTTCGTGTCGCCGGAGTAGACCGTGGGTCTGCTATCCACGTCACTCGAAAGCAGGTGGCGCTATTGTGCGGTTACGACACATGCTTCTACATGAAATTATTAATTTTCATGCGGCGTCGTCTTGACTGTTTCATACCACACAATGCGTTTACTCTGCTTCTTTTTGTCGGCCGACCAAAACCAGTGTCCTAAAACTACGAAATGCCCTTTTAAACTCCTCTCTGCCCAATCCCACAAAATACAGAGCCGTGTTTCTGGAGGGCTCCTTCTAAATGAGCCATAAAAATTCTCTTCAGATCACGGAAAACCACCCACACATTTGTATAGAAAATAAAAAATCTGTCCCTGCGCCTTATTTTACTTTATTTGGGCCTAATATATAACTCGCTGATGACCTCCTTTATTTTGTCTTTATTGTGAGACAGGAGTCATTTATTTTTTAACATGGTTGCTTGTCTTTATGGGAGACAATGCCGCCATCTAGTGGACTATCTGTGTTATTACATTGATGGTACTTTAATGGAGTTCATCCAACCTGCTTATGTATGCAGGTGTTCTAAAATTTGAGTTAACCTCTGCTTTTACGAGAGGTTCTAATTTTGCCAAATACTGTTATTTACAGACTATATTCAAAAGTGGGCGCTTATGAGATTTCCCTTTTTGTGACTATGTGTTTTTACATTTACGTGTAGCATACAATTCAAATGAACAATTTAGCATTAGCTTTTAGACAAAATCAATCATTGTTATATAACATTGTGACAAAATGGGACCTTATTTCTGTTTATTAAATTCCGAATAAATTGCAATATTCTTATTTATACAACATGCTACGCGTTTACTTACTGTACATTAAATATATATATATATACATCACTCGAGCGAAGCCGATGAAGCGCTTTGCTCGAGGGCGCTTATAACTGTTTCACGGTTTTGTTTTTAATCTTCGTGATAAACAATTATACTGATAAATTTCTAATTAGTTAAATCCGCGCACATTGCATTTTAAATCATTGTTCTAGTTCTTCGATTCATAGTTTGATCGAGGCGCAAAGATTCAAACGCGTCACCACTGCCATCTCTTTGGTATTATCATACGCGGTTGTAGATTCTATTATCTTATTTTGAAGTTGCTTCGCACATACTGGCGCGCTTGCATATAATGTTATAAGGATTGTTGCTGTAATTCCGCTTATGATTAACATTACAGCGTATATAGCTCTATGTGACTCCACGTTGTTATCCAATTCAATCTTTAAATCATCACAAAGTAGTTCGATATTTTTTTTTAAAATCATTGAACCATTCACAGCGTCGCATTCAAGTGACGTCGTCGCGTCCCCGCGTGGATACGTCATGTTGGAGTTTCCTTGACTCAATGTGACACGGATATTTTCGTTACATTTTACAAATGTTAGCGTTATAATTATATATGCGCGAATCATATTTACATTAGCCATGCTTAGTTAAAGGAAATTACAGAAATGTTGGTCAATTATTATTTATTTTTTATTTACATTTAATCACTATTAGATTTATCGCTTATTCTTTTCCAACTATTTGTTATATATATGTTACCTATAGTATTTAATATATTTATTTATGTTTCGATTGAAATAAGGCGTTTTTGTATAATTATCGTTTTCGCGCTCCTATTCTTCCACCTCTTTGCTTTTGTCACCGTCCAGCGGGAGAAAGCCGTATTACAGGGAAGTACAGAAAGCGGGTTAGACTTCGGTTTGGTTGGAGGTTAGCGGGTTAAACTGCAAAACTGTTTACTTCACACCGCTCTTAATACGCCATAGGATATTATTATTATTATCATTATTATACTTTATTATTATTACTTGTCTTATATTATATTATATATATTTATGAACGTTCAATTATATAAAAAGCTATGCAGTTGTTTCAATTTTTATACAATCTGCGTTTATCAAAATTTCCTTTTAATCTTTTAAGCGTGCGAAAAGGAAAGATCAATTTCAATCAAAGCCCGCACGTGTATTCGGCCGTTCTCTTAATAATCCCTTAAATTTTCCTTTGTCAGTTTTTTCTCCCGTGTGCAAAGAATAATTTAGCCTTATGGCGTTTAAGAAACGTCACGGATCCCCTAAAAGCATTCTATTTACAGCGTATTATTTACATAAAGTTTTTCCGTTTTTATTGTCTATTTTTGAAAATTATTTTACGTAAAAAGTCCCAGTTCGTCAGAATCACACAATTAATTTATGCTAGACCAATTATAGGCAATTAGAAATGGCGCCTTACCGCTTTCAATGTGTCGACAATGGATTCTTTGGATTTTGGAAGTTTTTACGGGGGTTCTCGCCGTTGCTATGGTTCCCTCTGAGGCTTGTCACGTGGGCTGCTGCTTCCCTCTGTTGGTGCGCCTGCGCGGGCTGCTGCTGCCGGTGAAGAGAAAAAAAAGTCTTCTTGTTTCTTCTTGTTGCTCCTCGCGTTTCTAAAAAATCACTTTTCTATCGATCTTGATTCTTCGTCTTTCACTTATAAAATCACGTCGGGGTCACCAAATTATGAATAAAAATAAAAGTTTAGAAACGACGAAAAAGCGGCGCTCTGGCTCCCAGTTTCACTCCTTGTAAAATGAGGAAAAATCAGAAGGTAGCATGTCTCAGAGGTTCTTTATTTCGGAGAGTCAAATGAAGTTTACACTTGTAGTGTCTGAGAGAAATCCCCCGAACTTACTACAGCACATTCAATAAGTCAAAAGCTAAGTCCAGCCTCCTCAATGCACAGCCCCCATACATTGTTACAAACAAAGAAACCTGATATCTTTACATGCTCATCTCTCTCTACATCAAAGCACATTCTTTAGCTTAGTTAAACATCTGGCCACTATATACTAAACACAGATAACACTTCTTATTGCCCCGTAAACAGGATGCCCCCCTTCTACTAAATTGGCCCCTGACCTCTCTGGCATCGCTAAGTCCTAAGAGTAAAACATGAGTCAGCAAAAAACACCACACATTAATACAGTCTATTAAAAAACTACTTTATATATCGACAAGGGGGATCAGTCTGGTCACCCCGCCCCCGCTGGCTGTATCCGCAAAATCAAACCGATCCTGTGCAATCAGATTGGTTTATTGCCGTGACGTGTTGTTAGCGAGCAGCGTCACTCACAAGACGCGGAAGTCCCTCAATAACAATCTACGAACGACGCACGAAAGAGAGAAAGTGTGTCTCTAATCGGCGGTAAATGACCAAAAACACATCGACAGTAGGCGAGTTTCGTGATTCATAATCCTGAGCAAATATTAACGCAAAACCGCTAATAACACCACATCAACGGCAGACGCCCGCCCTTCGCCGATTGGTTTACTCCGCTTACTGTTTACTTGCGTATCTACCGCTGTGGGAAATGGATTTGACGCAGCAGTGACCAGACTCACTCGCTGGTACAGCTGCGTTCTGCTACAAAACATGTTCAAGGAACTAAGCACGATACTGTAGGTGGCAGCATGCACCGTAGTTTGGCTAGCAGCAAGTAAGTAAGTAAGTAAGTATCTGTGTAAGTTCTCAGTCGTACAGGAGTTGTCCATCTTCAATGAAGGTACTTGAGTCATCTTCTGTATCTTATTATCATAATTATTTTTATTACATTATTATTAGGCAACAATGTAGTCTAGGTTTATGTTAACAAAACTTATACTGTCCTGCTTAATTCTTTGTCAGGTGTTTTGATGAACAAACTGAGGAAACGTGTTTCTAAAGTAACAGGACTCATGTTTGCGCTTTCACTTTCCTTTCTGTTATGCTGAGCAGAGTGGAGCGAGTTAGCTTTTGTTTACATCCTGAGCCAGTTGTGGCTATTTTCGAACATTTGGGCAAACTTTATTAGGAATTATCAGTTCGTTACCTTGACTTGGACATTTACAGCAAAGGATTATCTCCAAGATGTTGTCTCATGTTGGACGTATCGGCGCCTTTTGCTGCAACTTCCCCACGACAGGATTAGCATGACGGACGTCCATTAGCGACAATAACAACTTCGTCATCTTTTGGATTCCTAAAGAGCCCCCCACTCTACTGACTTCAATCGTTTTTTGGGTGGATGAAGCTCTGGAGAGTGTCCTTCTGACTGGCTCAGCTATCGGTGAGTTTACGCGCTGTGGCGTGCAGTGGCCAGTACGTCATCGTGAAAAAATGAGGGGTCGCTTTGTGTTCTCGGACCATATAAATGAGCAGTACACGCTACTCACAGCTACGCGTCTGTGCATTAGTTGGCTATTTTGTAAACGAAATTGTGAGCAAATAATTGAGTCAAACACATGTTTATTTTTAAGACCAATTTACCATGGATTTAAGACCAAATAGGCAGAATTTTAGACTTTTTAAGATCCCGCGGATACCCTGTTTTTTTTTACTTTCGAACTTCAGTGGGCTGTGGCCTTAATTGGACAAACCTGTTTGATGACGCCTAATTTTCGGACACTGTTGCTTTGCCCAACTACAGGAAATGTTGACGCTTGTGAACTGACTCGGTGATCGTTATGTATGGAGAAAGGGAAAAGGGTACCATAAATAAAATCAAACTTTGCTGCCGCCTGGAGTCGATGGACATGAGTTGCATGTTGCAGGGATTGCAACCGAAAAAAAGTGGGACCTGGAGCAGAGTCCTGCACGGGTCCAACTTTGGAGACCCGCACCCACCCGCTACAGCACCTACCCGCCCGTAAACCCATGATTATATCAAGATTTAAATCCGCACCCGCTGGACCCGTTAACATTCTACCCGTTACCCACCCGTGCCCGTGATAAATCACACAAATTAAAAGCATTATATTGAAGCACTTTATTTTTTTCATCTGAACGAAACAACGTGACGCTATTGAGGGTTGAATGCTTAAACTGGTAATACATCGGTGCGGTTGATTCCTGTGTATTGTCAATGTAAGTGCGCGCACATGTGTGGGTGATGAGTGTACGTGGCGGCAGGTGCCTTAGAGCTGTGGGAATCAGCGGCAACGCACGCCAGCTTTTCAGAGCGGCGTGAGGAGGCCGGAGGAGTAAAAACACAGATTCACGAAAAATGTATTGATCATCTGAATTTGGAACATCATAAACCACTCCCACTACATCATATAGACACAAGTGAAACAGACACGGTCTGGAAAGAGGGAATCTTCATGTCAAGCAGCAGCGGTTTGAAATGCCTTTCCCGAGCCCAGGCATTCGGATCAGAGGAATATGGAAACACGGGCGCGATCAAAATAAAGGACGCACTGGATTACAAACATGTTTTTAAGTGGATTTTATCATGACATGATCGGTGGACAGACGGGTAGGCTACTACACACTCCAAACCCACACGTATTGAAATAATATCCAGGAGAGGGAGAGAGGAAAGAGGCAAGATTTGCCTCAAGTGTCAGAGAAATGTAGGCTCGTAAAACTATGCTGTCACCAAAGCACAAAGAATCAGGAAACCGTTTTCATTCATATCTTTGAAGCAACAGCACAAGCCGTGTGGTTCGGTGTATAGACACCATAATGATATCGATTAAATATTGTGCGGGTAGCAGCTACCCGCCGATCTGTCCGTGTGTTATCACTACCCACCAAATTCCTGGACATAAAATCTGCCCGTTTCAGCAACTTTTGCAGGTACCCATCGGATACCCGCGGGTACCCGATCTGGTGCAGGACTCTGACCTGGATTATGCTTTAAGTTTGTTTGCTTTAAACGTGTGTTCAGTGTTGCATGTAAATTGACTCCTCCCCCAACTTGTTGCCACGGCAATCACCAGACCCTGCGCCATTCAGGAAAAAGGCGTAATTATGCGCACCTGTGTAGTGGCGGCGGATGGGGAGATAAAAGGCGGAAATGGCACCGAGAGAGAGGAAACAAAAGACAGAAGAGGACTAAAGACAGAAGAGACCAAAGACAGAAGAGACAAAAGACAAAAGGAGTAACAAAGGCAGGAGAGCCCGAGGAGTGACAGGGCGACCGGGGGCCGCGGCGGTACGGGAGTTGCAGGCGGCATGTGGCGGAATGTCGGGACCGGAGTGTGGACGGATCCGAATGAGAGGACGTGGAGCTCGAAGGGTCACCAGCCGCAGCGGACAGCGCACAGAAGACGGGACCGGCACGATCTGGCGGCTAGGCCTATGGCTCCGGGTTGTGGGACCGGGATGTCCTGGAGAGTGTGCGGGCGGCATGGAACCCGGTGCATGGCGGCACCCGGCGGGAAGAGCCATGGAGCGGAGCGCTCGTGGAGCCGGAAAGGACAGAGAACCACCCGCAAGTGCCCCGTTGGCGTCCCCAGTCGCCCCGGCCGGACAGCGGAGTTCGAGCCCAGCCCCACTGTGACGGGGTCCTAAGTAGTCTGTTTTAATGCAGTCGACCTGTGACTTTTATCTGGACTTTTAATGTTTTTTATGAATTCGTAACTTTTATAAGGCCTCTAAATAAATTATATTTAATTCTCTTTTAAGCGGTTTTATACCTCTTTTATTGGTTACACCTCCACGTATGCTCTCACTTCACCATTTACCAACAGACTCCTGACCACAACCTGCTAAGTGTCATATCCAAACCTGCATTAAATCGCAAACCCTGTGACATTAGCAGGTAGCCTGTTGCTCAACGCGCCCTATCCAATTGGATCTCTCAGGTTCATGGAATTAAATAAATGGATTCAGTGTTTCAAAAAGAACATTATTGAGTGTCCGACCCACAGGGTAATCATGGGGTTTAGGCTCGTACGTGAGCGCCTGATTGGGCTCAGCCTGAAAGGACGACGTGGACCTGCCTCCTGTGAGTTCACCACCTGCAGAGGGAACTGTAGGGTCGGGTGCAAAGAGGACAGATTGGATTCAGTGTTAGAAATAAAAGAAAGCTAAACTGAATGTTCCATCCACACTGTTCATTCACATCAGTATCATGTGCATCACCATTTTGTAGTTGTAGAGACTTCACAGATATAAGGGCCGCCTCCTGTGGGATGTGCTGAACAAAGACCAACTGGGTATAGATCCACACAGAAAAACTTGTGATAAACTTTTTTGCTGCAACTTTTATCCACAGGGATTTTATGTAAAGAAATACTGGCAACGATTATGTGGCAAAATACAAATTGAACATTTTATTATTTTTTTATCCACAATTCAAAACGTTCAACATAAATCACACACTCACAAATAAGAGAATTATACAATGGGTAGAATACATTTGCAATATACTTTTCAATAAAAGACCAGTTGTTCATAAATAGTTCAGTTTTCATTTGCAATCTTGCTGTTATTTGCTCCATATGATATACTTCTTTCAGTTCATTTTTCCACTGGGTAATGGTGGGGGCTGAGGTTTGAGCCAAGAGACTGCAAATTAAACATTTTAAGCCCAGTGCAAACCATCAGGGTCACAGTTCAGGACTTTCCCCGCACTGATCACAGCTATAAGGAAGACTTATGAGGCCTCTCTCCAGTGTGAACTGGGTTTATCTGTTGATATTTGTGGCTAAAGCTAAAGTATAAATAGTTTTTAAAACTGAATTGTTTGAATTTTCTCCACTGAGTGAGTTATGTTAGCATTATCCCTTATTTATTAAAAGGACTTTTATTCTGAGACTTCCTCCCAATGGAGTAGACAGGGAGTTTGGGAAGCTCCGCTAAAACTTAAATGATTTAAAACTTTTACGAAAGTGACTGATAGAGATAAGGCTAGTTTACCGATTTGACTTCTGTCTCCTGAAGTAATGTTGATAGAGAATGCTTCATAGTAGATAGAGTGTTTTTCTATGGGGTGCCGTATGGGACATAATCCTAAACCTAATATATACTCACTATTTCTCTCTATACACACTACATCTCTCCCTCACACTTTGTATAACTCCTGTTACACACTGTATATCTGCTCTCTCGCAGAGTACATCTCCTCTCATACACAGTATATCTCCTCTCAGACCGTATATCTCCTCTCAGACCGTATATCTCCTCTCAGACCGTATAACTCCTCTCAGACCGTATAACTCCTCTCAGACCGTATACTCCTCTCAGACCGTATATATCTCCTCTCAGACTGTATAACTCTTCTCAGACCATATAACTCCTCTCAGACCATATAACTCCTCTCAGACTGTATAACTCTTCTCAGACCATATATCTCCTCTCAGACTGTATAACTCTTCTCAGACCGTATATCTCCTCTCAGACTGTATAACTCTTCTCAGACCATATATCTCCTCTCAGACTGTATAACTCTTCTCAGACCGTATATCTCCTCTCAGACTGTATAACTCTTCTCAGACCATATAACTCCTCTCAGACCGTATATCTCCTCTCAGACCGTATAACCCCTCTCAGACCGTATAACCCCTCTCAGACCGTATAACTCCTCTCAGACTGTATAACTCTTCTCAGACCATATAACTCCTCTCAGACCATATAACTCCTCTCAGACCATATATCTCCTCTCAGACCGTATAACCCTCTCAGACCATATAACTCCTCTCAGACTGTATAACTCCTCTCAGACCATATCTCCTCTCAGACCATATAACTCCTCTCAGACTGTATAACTCCTCTCAGACCATATATCTCCTCTCAGACTGTATAACTCTTCTCAGACCATATAACTCCTCTCAGACTGTATAACTCTTCTCAGACCATATAACTCCTCTCAGACCATATAACTCCTCTCAGACCATATAACTCCTCTCAGACTGTATAACTCTTCTCAGACCATATAACTCCTCTCAGACCATATAACTCCTCTCAGACTGTATAACTCTTCTCAGACCATATACCTCCTCTCAGACTGTATAACTCTTCTCAGACCATATAACTCCTCTCAGACCGTATAACTCCTCTCAGACTGTATAACTCTTCTCAGACTGTATAACTCTTCTCAGACCATATATCTCCTCTCAGACTGTATAACCCCTCTCAGACCATATAACTCCTCTCAGACCATATAACTCTTCTCAGACCATATAACTCTTCTCAGACTGTATAACTCTTCACAGACTATATAACTCCTGTTATGCACAATCATTCTTTTCCACTTACGAAGTAGTTTGTTTGACTTATATGTGCTACGAAGAGAACACTGGTGCGATTGGAGAGAATAGGCAAAACGGAAGTGAGAGAAGTCAATCCGGAAGTGGCACCCCGCCACAATAAAGGTCCCATGGCCACAAATGGCCTACCTGTGTGGCTTCCGCCAATATGGTCATGCTTGCCACTTTCCTGCGGCGCTTTCCACGCCATATTAACAGAATGAAACGCCGCTTTTTAAGCATTAAAATGGATGCTTTTGCAGCCAATGGGTACAAGCTGCTAAGGCAAGAGCAGCGCACCATCGCGTCTCTGGGCTGAAACGAGGAGGACACTTCTGCTTCAGGTAAGTCGTTTTCTACTGACAAAAATGAAAAGCGGTGTGCTCTTCCACTGTATCTATGAACCATATGTTTATTTTTGCAATGGAGAAGGCGTCAGTGTGGTAGGATGGGTATGCTAGTTAGCGATTAGCAATAGCTCCGATCTGTCAAAGTGCCTTTGTTTTGATAGCAATAGCTTAAGGCTAGCTAACCTTTCTCACTTGCAGGGGGAGAATAACAGTACTTGGCAAAGAATAACCACAATATATCCGATGAATTATGTTCCATATTTCAGTTTAATGACCATAATTATTTTTTAGATTTGTCTGTTACATAGCAAAAATCTGCCATGGTAATCAACTAGCCCCAGCATGGACGATCCTGCAGGTGACTGCTGCATCCAGAAGCCCATCTTCAGATATCAAGAATCTTCATCAGGAGCAGCTGAAGATCAACCTGTTGCTCTAAGTCAGAGTCACCATCAAGCTGCGCAGTGAGGTTTGACTAAGTTACATTCTTCCTCAAAGTGACCCAAATTATGTACTCACAACATTTTTGTTTTGTTTTAATCCAGGATGAGAAATTTCAAACTGAGGATCCAAAATGTCCGACAGATATTGAGGATGGCTCAGCAGCAACTGTATGAAATCTTCAGCAACTTCCACCTCTGGACTGTTGAGGGCATGTTCAGCAGCTGCCTCCAGTACGTTGCAGTGCATCTGCTCTGAATGGTGAAGCCGGTGCTCTTGAGGATCATGTGGACTCCACTGCCTCTCACTGAAGAGCTGCCTCTTACCTCGTGAATTTCCGGACAGCTGGCTGAATTATATTATATGTGGAATACTTCATAGCCAAACTGAAAACTTTTAGCATTCCCTGCAGTTCTTGTTTTGGTTTAATTTGGGCACCATTTCATTATTTTTTTGGGTCCCCTTTTTACATTAACACCCGTTTTCATACATATTCAGCCTTGTGTAGTCCTTTTTTTTGTAAACCTGTTTTTATTTCTTTGGACATTCTTGAAAGAGTTTGGAAATCTCAATATGAACAAGATGCTGATTTAACATTACATCAGTACCAGATGTTCCTCGAAACTAAGCTTGAGGTTAACTAGGAAAAACTGAGCCTTCTTCCATGAAGGATGTATTGGGTTTTCACTCAGTTTATTTCTTTCCACTTTTTTTTTAGGCTTTGCATTGAGGCAAGGGATAAACTTTAAAAACACAAGAAAATAAAATGTAACTATGTATAACCAAATACATAAAGCATTGTGTTACATGTATGATTTAGTTAATACATTTAAATATGTAAACAAGCCTTTTTCTTTATATAACCAACGTTTTTAGCATTAGCACTCTCATAATCACTCAAACAATGATTTCAGCAGTTTACATTGAAATGGGTCGCCCAGCTTGATTTACAAGCAACAGCAATGCAGCTTAATTACGCTTCTCTTGTTTACACCTTATAAGTCCTTTGTTTCATTTGGGCCGTGTAGGAAACAATTTCAACATCGGTTCTACTTGATCAGTCAGACCATGTAGACCCAATGGTGGAGGAGCGAGACAGCTGGCCAGCGCATAAACTCATGTTGGTGATGAAATAAGATAAAATCAGAGTTTATTCTTAAATATTCTTTTAGGGGGAAAAGCACGACCATTGACTGTCATTACTAGTATTTGCTGCCATCTACTGGGCTAACACAGCAATAGCAATCTTGTGTCTGTATTGTCGGTGTTGCAACCCGGCTCTGCTAGGTTAATGGAAGTAACAAAAACCAAGATGTAAAATGGATAAATTAAGTTGTAATTTAATAAAAGGGATGTACAGGATAAAATTAACAAAGGGTAAACAAAAATAACCAAATATATATATATATTTACAATATACAAATTTACAAGTTAACTGATGTAAACTAAACCTAAAGAAACCAAAATGTGCACAAAACAAAGGTTACCGAAATAAGCTAAACGAGTGTCACAAAACCAAGTGTCACATATAGACCTAAACAAAACAAGTGACACAGAAACACAGAAACACAACTTAAATCAAAACGAGTGTTCCTGGAAAACAAACAAAGGAACACAAACCCAAAATGGCGTACTGGCCACAAAGGCCAGCAGCCTAACAAACAAAACAAAAGCAAAAAGTGGAACAAACAATATGGCGTACTGGTCACCAAGACCAGCAGCCTCGAATGTTCTCTGGTGTGGGCTTTTATAGGCGTGGCAGCAGCATGAGGTTGATTGGGGCCAGGTGCTCCAATACCGCACCAATCAGGACCAGGGACGAGCAGCCAACCAGAACCGAGCCCTCCAATCCCAGACCAGGGCTCACACAGCCAGGTTTCCATGGAGGACAAAGGGAATTTATACAGTGGGGGCAAAAAAAAGTATTTTGTCAGTTCCCCATAGACTTCCTATTGGATTTCGGCCAAATACTTTTTTACCCCACCGTATACCTGTATATATTTTGGTGGTCTAACCTGAGGCAGTGTCTTTTCAAATAAGCTGGGTTTTAATGTGTAAACATTGATTCTTGTCTTTACGACGTTGCAGAACATACAACACGTCACATCTCCAGAATTGTCTTTTGAACTGAACGTGTTTAAAAAAGACCTAGAGCCTGTCCATGCAAGCACAAGGTCAAGCCTGGAGAGGAAGTGTGTCCTAGGATAAACATAATGGTATTTTTGGAGCATCACCTTGGATCCTCGAGCAATATATATTATTCATATGGTCCCCACATGGACTACTTTCCAAGGTAAAACATCACATTTACAGTGTAAGGAGGTCGGCGAAGTAGTTTAATTGGAATACATTTCATAAGAGTGAGACAGTGTGCTAGAGTTTTTTCTTTCAAGAAGTTACCTGGTCTTCAACGCACCTGTCGTTCCTCAGGTGTGCTGAGACTTCCCTCTTTGATACTTGGTGAACCAGGGAAATGTTGTCAAGTACACTGTATGCAGTGTTTGGCTTTCAGCTTGGTAATCGAAGCGGGGGGGGGGGGAACATCCTCAAGAGCACCTTCACCATTCAGAGCAGATGCACTGCAACGTACTGGAGGCAGCTGCTGAACATGCCCTCAACAGTCCAGAGGTGGAAGTTGCTGAATATTTCATACAGTTGCTGCTGAGCCATCCTCAATATCTGTCGGACGTTTTGGATCCTCAGTTTGAAATTTCTCATCCTGGATTAAAACAAAACAAAAATGTTGTGAGTACATAATTTGGGTCACTTTGAGGAAGAATGTAACTTAGTCAAACCTCACTGCGCAGCTTGATGGTGACTCTGACTTAGAGCAACAGGTTGATCTTCAGCTGCTCCTGATGAAGATTCTTGATATCTGAAGATGGGCTTCTGGATGCAGCAGTCACCTGCAGGATCGTCCATGCTGGGGCTAGTTGATTACCATGGCAGATTTTTGCTATGTAACAGACAAAATCTAAAAATTAATTATGGTCATTAAACTGAAATATGGAACATAATTCATCGGATATATTGTGGTTATTCTTTGCCAAGTACTGTTATTCTCCCCCTGCAAGTGAGAAAGGTTAGCTAGCCTTAAGCTATTGCTATCAAAACAAAGGCACTTTGACAGATCGGAGCTATTGCTAATCGCTAACTAGCATACCCATCCTACCACACTGACGCCTTCTCCATTGCAAAAATAAACATATGGTTCATAGATACAGTGGAAGAGCACACCGCTTTTCATTTTTGTCAGTAGAAAACGACTTACCTGAAGCAGAAGTGTCCTCCTCGTTTCAGCCCAGAGACGCGATGGTGCGCTGCTCTTGCCTTAGCAGCTTGTACCCATTGGCTGCAAAAGCATCCATTTAATGCTTAAAAAGCGGCGTTTCATTCTGTTAATATGGCGTGGAAAGCGCCGCAGGAAAGTGGCAAGCATGACCATATTGGCGGAAGCCACACAGGTAGGCCATTTGTGGCCATGGGACCTTTATTGTGGCGGGGTGCCACTTCCGGATTGACTTCTCTCACTTCCGTTTTGCCTATTCTCTCCACTCGCACCAGTGTTCTCTTCGTAGCACATATAAGTCAAACAAACTACTTCGTAAGTGGAAAAGAATGATTGTGCATAACAGGAGTTATATAGTCTGTGAAGAGTTATACAGTTTGAGAGGAGTTATATGGTCTGAGAGGAGTTATATGGTCTGAGAGGGGTTATACGGTCTGAGAGGAGTTATACGGTCTGAGAAGAGTTATACAGTCTGAGAGGAGTTATACGGTCTGAGAGGAGTTATATGGTCTGAGAAGAGTTATACCAGTCTGAGAGGAGTTATACGGTCTGAGAGGAGTTATACAGTCTGAGAGGAGTTATATGGTCTGAGAGGAGTTATATGGTCTGAGAAGAGTTATACGGTCTGAGAGGAGTTATATGGTCTGAGAGGAGTTATATGTCTGAGAGAGTTATACAGTCTGAGAGGAGTTATATGGTCTGAGAAGAGTTATATGTCTGAGAGGAGTTATACGGTCTGAGAGGAGTTATACAGTCTGAGAGGAGTAATATGGTCTGAGAGGGTTATACGGTCTGAGAGGAGATATACGGTCTGAGAGGAGTTATATGGTCTGAGAAGAGTTATACAGTCTGAGAGGAGATATATGTCTGAGAAGAGTTATACAGTCTGAGAGGAGTTATACGGTCTGAGAGGAGTTATACAGTCTGAGAGGAGTAATATGGTCTGAGAGGGTATACGGTCTGAGAGGAGATATACGGTCTGAGAGGAGTTATACAGTCTGAGAGGAGATATATGGTCTGAGAAGAGTTATACAGTCTGAGAGGAGATATATGGTCTGAGAAGAGTTATACAGTCTGAGAGGAGATATATGGTCTGAGAGGTTATACAGTCTGAGAGGAGTTATATGGTCTGAGAGGAGTTATATGGTCTGAGAAGAGTTATACAGTCTGAGAGGAGATATACGGTCTGAGAGGAGTTATACGGTCTGAGAGGAGTTATACAGTCTGAGAGGAGATATACGGTCTGAGAGGAGTTATACGGTCTGAGAGGAGTTATACGGTCTGAGAGGAGTTATACGGTCTGAGAGGAGATATACGGTCTGAGAGGAGATATACAGTCTGAGGGAGAAATATACTGTGTATGAGAGGAGATGTACTCTGCGAGAGAGCAGATATACAGTGTGTAACAGGAGTTATACAAGTGTGAGGGAGAGATGTAGTGTGTATAGAGAGAAATAGTGAGTATATATTAGGTTTAGGATTATGTCCCATACGGCACCCCATATTTTTCTGTCAGACACACAATCAGAATGACTTCCCACACTGATCACAGCTGTGCAACACAGCAATTGGATTTGTGGAAACAAAACCAGCTTTGAGGCCTCTCTCCAGTGTGAATGTGCTTCATTTTTGTGAGAAGTAATATTGTATACGTGTTGTAGAGCCTTCTTCAGACTGAGACGGTAGTATCAGTTTACCTTTGTGTGAGGTAAGTTAAAGTATAATCTATTGGTACATGCTACTTCATCAGTGAAGCTATTCTTCATCTTCACATCACATTTTGTATGCATTAGTGAAGTCTCATGTGACAGCTGCTTCTCCCTCCGATGTGATTTTTTTCTTTATCTTCTGTTCCCAGAAACAAAGGATGGCATGACAATGGAATAACTGATAACAAAGCCCATGGTGTAAACACGTAAGACCGAGTTAGATATAATCCACCGTATCCCTGAAGTAATACTGACGTTGCAGCAACTTTACTTCTGCAGTGCAGGTCAGAGGGATGTTCAGACAGGCACAGAAATCAAAATGCCTTTTCCCACACTGATCACAGCCGCACAACGGAGCATCATGGGATTTGGAGGGAAACTGCTTTCAGACCTCTGCTCTGTAGGAATGTTCTGTTTTGTGTTTGTAACAGATTCTTAACCAGGAGGAAGGCAACGTGGGGAGTTTTCTCACACTCATCACAGCCGCATGGCAGTTTCTTGGATTCCTCTCATCTTTGCAGTCTGATGTACTTACGTGAGGTAAAAAAAATGTTCTGCTCTGTATAAGGCTTAATTTTGCGTGTACGGACTGTAACATTTATATCACGTGTCCGTCTTTCCCACTTCACAGATGTGCAGCAGAAAGTCAGAGACTCCACAGCTGTAAGGTTTCTCTCCTGTGTGATGGCGCTTTTATTTTACTTTGTGTCCCCAGAAACAAATAATGGTGAAACACTGCCAGTTGTTGTGCAGTTGTTTGTCGATGTAATATGTAATGTACTTGTACTTGAATACAACACAGAGAATTATGACCAACAATCATGATCAGGTCAGTTATTTATCATTTTTACTCCCAGCACATGCTCAGAGCTGAATGACTTTCCCACACTGATCACAGCTGTAGGGAGGACTGACAACTGTTCTGTTCTTGTCTGCGTGGCTGAAAGGCTGAAGTCAGATTGTTTACTGATTTATGAAGTATTAAAATGCCAGAAACTTTACTTTTTGCATTTAAACTTATTAAAAGCAGATGAAGAAAAACTAGTTGAAGCCCAATTGGATCTCTCCAGTTTTTGTAATTAAATAAATGGATTTAGAGTTTCAAAAAGAACATTATTAAGTGTCCTACCCACAGGAGAATCATGGGGTTGGGGCTCGTATACGAGCGCCTGATTGGGCTCAGCCTCGGCTCCTGTGGGGTCAACATCGGGTGTAAAGAGGACTGAAATGAAATGAAATGAAAGAAAAGTGAGTGTTCCAACACGGTTCACATCACAATCACGTTCATCACCATTTTGAATTTGTAGAGACTTCAGATGTAAGGGCGCCCTCCTGTGTGAGGTGCGTTTTTGTAAGCAGGATAACTATAACAAAGCTCATGTAGAGACCAACTGGGTATAGATCCACGCAGTAAAAACGTGTACTATACTACAAAAACCTTTTGCTGCAACTTGTACCCAGAACACGGCATTTTATGATAAGAAATACTGGCAACAATTATGTGGCTAAATGCAAATTGAACATTTTTAAGCCTAGTGCAAACTGTCAGGGTCACAGTTCAGAAGGACTTTCCCCACACTGATCACAGCTGTAGGCAAGGCTTACTACTTACGAGGCCTCTCTCCAGTGTGAACAGGGTTTATCTGTTCTTTTTTGTGTCTAAAGGTAAAGTATACATTACTTTTAATTCTCTTCCTGTAAACTCACGGTGCTCTACTCAGGTCAGCAGGAAGCTGTCGCCTTTTAGCGCTGCCTTTCTTCTTGCTGCTGCATTATTTTCATCACATGAGCCTTTCACGTACAGTATGTGCTCGCACACTGCTGCTGTTGTGCCGCACTTAGCAGACGAGCTAAACTCTTTTCTCTAAACTCGAGAAAACCAATGGCCGCTAGCTGCTCTGCTTTGTGACCGCATACACTGGAGGCCGCCATTGCTCCTCCATTGCTGTAGTACCTCCATTTGGCCGCTAGGCCCCCATTGAAAAGCATTGGACTTTAGACACGTTAAAAACAACTTTAATGCCTGGTTTCAATTTTTTCAACACTTAATATGGCTACATATTCCTCCTGAGATAACGCTGGGTTAGTCAAAAAAATAGAAACCAGGCTGGTTTTCGAACTAAATTTTTTTTAAATCTCCTACTTAACGGAGGTCGGACTGTTGGCATTGGAGCTGCGCGAGATATACGTCACGCAAGGGCCGAGTCTACAGTGAAGATCCCGCCCTTTTGCCCTTATTAGGAACATGCTTGGTCAGAGCTGGGGAGGAGGAGTCTGTAAATCCACCATGATTTCCCCTCGAACGTGGTCATTTTGGTAAACGGGGAGGAGTGAGGAGGAGTTGTCTATTCTTTTTAACAGTCTATGGAGAAAACAAAACATGTTAATGATACGATAACATGAAACTGGACATTCAACAAAACACCGGTTCTTTGAGCGGCATTTATGGATAAGAATAAACTTCATGTTGTAAAGCAACAATGTAAGGATAAAATAAAATAAGTGCACTTTCTAACCCGGCCCGCCCGCACCCCAAGTTTGCTATTTGAGGAACCTGATAGGAGTATTAATGATAATTCAAGGGACATTTATAATAGATAAAAATGTGACATTAATTTGCGGTGAATTGCAAGTTAACTATGACATTCATGCAATTAATCGCAATTAAATATTGTAATCGTTTGACAGTACTACTTCTAATTATTTTAATCTTGTCCATTCAGAGTGAGGTGACTGATATATTTCCTGGTTGTCAGACATTTCCAAATGACTTTGCCACACTGGTCACAGCTGTTAGGCATTTCCAGAAAGTACTTGCTATTAGCATTAGTTTGGGAGTGAGAAATTATGTAAATAATGAAGCCGAAAGCTAGATTATTTGGAAAGTTGCATTGTTTAAAATGACTTTACAGAGAAAACTCAAGAACACATGAGTTCTGTGTCATCCACCTCCATATCCCTAAAGCGATATTGACAATGATTGTTTCCCCATAAATACATCGCAGCTACTTATTTTCAGGCCTCTCTCCAGTGTGAATGTGCTTAATTTTTTGTTTGAGGTAATATTGTACAAATGTTTTTTGTAAATGACTCAGACTGAAAGGGTTGCATCAGTTTATCTTTATGTGAGGTACGTTTAAGTATACCTGTAGTCTATGTGTGTATGACCAGTTTGTTTGCATTTGTGAAGGCTCATGTGACAGCTGCGTCTTCCTCCTGTGTGATTGGGCTGTTTTTGTCTCTTTATTTTACTTCTGTTCCAGAAACAAAGGACGGCATGACAATGGAATAACAGATATAAAAGCCAACAATGTGCAAAACTGATAGAGACATACCCCCAAGCGACTTACAGCAGTAATCGCAGCAAAAGGTGGCGCTACAAAGTATTAACTTAAGGCTAAGGCTGAATAATTTTGCACGCCCAATTTTTCAGTTTTTTATTTGTTAAAAAAGTTTGAATAATCCAATAAATTTTGTTCCACTTCATGATTGTGTCCCACTTGTTGTTGATTCTTCACAAAAAATTACAGTTTTATATCTTTATGTTTGATGCCTGAAATGTGGCAAAAGATCGAAAAGTTCAAGGGGCCGAATACTTTCGCAAGGCACTGTAGGGAAGGGAAGGGAATCTTATTTGTATAGCGCTTTATATATGACACTAGTAACATTGTGTGTGACATTTGTCTGCACCAGTGAAGTCTCATGACAGCCGCTTTTCCCTCCTGTATGATTGGGCTGTTTTTTCCTCATTATACTTATGTCCACAGGAACATAATATGGCATAACATTTGAATAACGGAAAACAAAGCCTACGTTGTATACACATGAGTCAAAGTTGGGTATCATACCATCGTACCATATCTCTGAAGTGATATTATCAATAAGTGCTTCCTAGTAGAAAATACTTTCTACTAGGCAGTAACCTTATTGATAAGCAGTAACCTTAGTTGTGCAGGAAAGGCCAGAGTGCTCCTCAGGCAGACACAGAAATCAGTATGACTTTTCCTACACGGACCACAGAGCATGCTTATATTTAATACATATCTGTTGTAAATATTTGTCTCATATTCCACTTGAACCAAATATGTCTCATTAGTTTTGTACATTTTTAAGTTCTTATTTTTTATGTTTATGTATGTGTATCCAGTTTTTTTTACATTATCCTCAGGTTGTATTTAGCTGGGTCCGTGTTCCCTGTACCACTGGGAAAGCTAGACACCAGAGGTACCCAGTAGTGATACGCGGATCGACTTTTATTCTGAGGCGCCCCGATGTAAATCAAACCCAACCCAAAATAATTAGTCTCCATTGGCCGACGCCGCATGAGCCGCTCTGCAGCTGGCGGTCAAACGGGAGTGCGTCACATGACTGCGAGTCTCTTATGAAGAATATTAGCGCTTGATGCTTTGTTTTAGAACTATAGTGGGGCAGCCTACAAACCTAAGAGGAGCTTCTTTAACACGAAGAGAAGCTGCTCTCAGGTTAGTAAGAAGCTGTCGTCTTGTTTGTAAAGCTGGGCCTTGCTTCTTGCTGCTGCATTAGTTTCATCACGTGTGCCTGTCACGTATGTGCTTGGGCGCGGCTGTTGTGCTGCATTTGGAGCGGAGAACAAAGTCATACAAGAGCTATTGGCTTGGCGACATCTAAACATGCTAATAATACGTTTACCCCATAAAACTGGACATTCCACAAAACACAGCTGACTTTGTGTGGCATTTATGGATATGAATGCACTGTATGTTGTAAGTTAACAATGTAAATATGTGCACTAACCCGACTCAGTCGCACGTAAATTTTGCCGTATATTTGAGGTACCCGACCCGACCGAATCCACAGGTTGACCGCGTATGTCAGGCAACACTAGTACCCAGGTTGTGTTGTGATCAGGGTTTCCAGGAAGTGGGCGGCTTTTTAAGCCTTGCCGCAGCGGAAAAAACTGTCCGTAGACTTTTGCCATGCATATAAGCTATTTATAGCTTATTTCTTGATATGGATCACTATTTCAAATTACAAAATCCAAAGCTCTCAGAGCTGCTTTATCAATAAGAGGGGGAAAGGGGCGGTCTCTCATCGTTTCTCAATGTCTGCGGATTTTGAGTGTTTAAGATATTTTTGTGCGGGTTTTGCTGCTGAAAAGTCGCGACCCTGGTAGTGATGCACTTTATCTCTTGGATTTAGGTTTAGGGCTTATAGTAATGGCGATTTGATGTCATACCCGGAGGCATGTGGGTCGGATCACAGCTGACCATTCTCACCCTGGATACAGACCCCTCTCCCCTCAGGCAGGAGGCTACGGTTTATCCAGACCCACACCTCCCGCCACTTGAACAGTTTTTCCCTCCGCCATCAGACTCATGAACGATAACAAGACCCAAATATAGCCGCAAGCGGCGATTATCGGCCCTCGCCGACCGCCCTGCCTAAAGCAAGGGGCGCTTCGCGCCCTTTTGTCTCCCTCAATCTAAAATTATGGTATTGCTACTGCCTTTATGTTTGTTTTTAACTTTTTCCCCAAGGGTCTTAGTTTTAGGATTTTTGGAATGCGCTAACGCGTACGCCGCGCTCAATTTTGACATTATACAGAGAAAAATTAGTATGAATTTGTATCACACTATATCTGCAAACTGAAGCATATTTTTACATTTTACTTAGGGCTGCGGCTGTGCCGCAGAACATCCACAAAGGTTATCCAAGTACTTTGGATAACCTTTGGTTCCTCACTTCTCGCTGAATTATGGAGTTTAACATTTTTCCATCAGAATAAAATGGGACGTTCTGGTCATCGCTACGGCAACACCGTGAAAAATATGGCATGGGTGTAATTGACTTTTCTGATTGGAACGACCAAATAGAAAGTTGTGCCAAATTATTTTAATTTTGTAAAACTAAAATTTGTACTCTCCATATAATTCCTATAGGGGGCGCTATCGCGCCCAATTTTAATGAATGAATGAATGAATGAATGAATGAAAAAGTGTTTAGCACTGTGACTTTAACAACTGCTAACAAAATGAGCGAAATCGGACTTCATATGTGCGAATGGGAGCCATTTTTTGTTTGCGAAAAATCTCAAAATACTTCGTACAGTTTGCGGCTTCGCCGCATAAAAACCGTAAAACTTAGAAAAGTAATTTGGATAACTTTTAAAGTTCTACTTCTCAAGATTATTTTCCAAACAAAATTAGCTCGTTCCGATAAACGCTCTAGGAGGAGATAGATTTTGTACAAAGTGAAAAATAAGGCGGATTCCCGCTTCGCGGGCTTTCATCCAAAATGGCCGACACCCAATATGGCGGACGGCGTTGCCGTAATAATATTTTTTGCTCAACTGGTCATGATGCACGTCTGTACCGATTTTTATGATTCTACGACAAACTTCATTTTTGGCCAAGTCCTATCTCGCAATGTTAAAAAAAAACTGAGGTGGAGTTGCGTCGGATCGGGTTTGAATTTTGGGCCAAAATCTGTGACTTTTCGTCGATGTTTACTGGGTGGAAAGAAAGAAAGAAAGAAAGAAAGAAAAATATTTTCGGAAAGCGCTCGCACATTCCTGCACGGGACGTGCACGACAAGAGGAGTGTGTTAGTGAGTGTTTGAGAGGAGGGGAGCGCTTCGCGCTCGTTTTGTTCGCACTTTGGGGGAGTGCGCTCCGCGCACCGTCCAATTACAATGTTCGTTTTCTGATACATGTGCACGTGCATGGAACGTGCACGAGGAGAGGAGTGCGTTAGTGCATGTTTGAGAGGAGGCGAGCGCTTCGCGCTCGTTTTGTGCGCTCCGCGCACTCTATACGATTACAAGAGCCCCTTCGCCAGCCCTGATGGCGCTCGGGCCTAATAACTATCAGACTCATGGACATAATAACCTGTTCCAGCCATTTTCACTGCTCCATTGCACTATGTGGTATGTCCACACTTATTATCTGCTGCTATTACTTTATACACCTGCACATCTGTAAATACAATACCGCTATTGTTCCAAGTCAAATTGTTGTGGTCCTATCATATTTTACCTTTTTTTTAAATCTTCTTTATGCATGCCCTTATAGTCTTATAGTTTTGAAGTTTTAAAGCTTATTTTTATCTAAATTCTGTGTTATTTGTTTTATGTTGCACGTCTGTACAGAGAAAACTTCTACTACTAGTTTGTGAACCTGTTCTCAAACAATGGCAATAAATACAATTCTGTATTCTATCAACAGTGCCACGTGCAGAGGTTATTAGCCAAAACTAAATCATAGATGAAGGAGTTTGTCAGTTTATATTCAATTCATATTTTCTGAATTGGACTACAGCTGGCGTCACGTCCGGTATTTGCTGATTGTTTATTTCACTGACAATCTGTGCGCAGTTTGGATCCTATGTAGCCAGGTCCGCGAGATTTGGGCAGTTTTGTCATTGTTTATGCAAGAAACATTTAATAAAGACACTTGTTGAATGACTAAAGTCCATCAGTGTTGCTCTGTGAGTGAAAACCACAGACATATGATTAAACCTTTATAACATAAAAGTAGCACATTCTTTTGTTCTTTATTTTGCTGTTGTTTTTGTTTTATTCTTCTTCATCATTTATTGTTACTTTGCCCTATGTTCCTTTGTTTATGATTTGCTACCTTGTAAATATTAAATGTAATGTTACTATTTTTATTTTGGGTGGGCGCTTATAAGCCTTTGGCTTCAGCCCACTCCCTTTGGGCAGGTTAACTGCTCAAACAAATAAATAAACTAAAAAACTAAACTAAACTAAATATACTTTTCAAAAACGTATGGAGTATGACTTAAAAAATAAAATGCGATATATCATTCCTTTACAGAGAAACATTTGGTAAATGTCTAATACCCACATTACTTGTCATATTCAAGGCCTGGTTATTTAATGCCTAGATGCATACTAATGCTCTTTGGAAACACTGAAACAAAAAACAGAAAACGTCAAAAAAAATTGTTAAAAAAACAAAACACGCAGAGACCCCAAAAATCTCTTTGGATAGTGAGGCCATGAACTGTCACTAAATCCTCTGAAGTGAAGGTGATGAAATGACTGGGAGCTCATGAAGCGTGTTCTTGTATCAGAGCTGATTTCAGATGGAGCTCAGGTGAGTGACTGAACAGGCTGCAGCTGCTGTGGACTGAAGGCTCCGCCCAACAAGGTGGGACAGCAAATACTCACAAGAGGGAGGGCCCGCGGTACAGTATTCACATGAAATAGACGGGTGCATACCTATGTTCCCCGGGTGCGATTTTTTTTTTCGTAGGTGAGTTGGTACTTCAACCAATCACAAGTCATGAGAGTGAAACGTCATACATATATCCTAGCCACTAACCTTAAGGATAGTGGGCTGGTGCCTAATCTTCATCAATAGAAGTGGGGTAACATACGTACCGGGGAACATAGGGCTGACCCCGAATAGACTCTGAGATGGAATTTTATAGATTCAATTAATTCCCATGAAATCTGTTAAGGGTGAAGGTACAAGGTATTGTTATTAGTCCACACTAACATTTATTAAAAATAGTATAAAAAGTGGAAAAAAGACAACTCCTTTACATTCACCTATATATGGCTGTGTCTGGTTTCACGATTGTGCTAGAAAGGCAAGGCGAGTTTAAAGTATATAAATAGTTGTGGGCCGTTATCGGCCTTAATGTGAGACTCTTATCGGGCGAAAAAAAATATCACCGTTAATCTATTCTCAAAGTTGGCTTGGGAGTAGAGACCTGCACGGGAATGGATTTCAATAATGTTCCCGCCCGCTCTCAGGCCTCACGCGGGGTGTCCTCCCTGGCCGCCCGGGGGAGTCTCACAGGTCCCGACCTTCTTTTTCACCGTCTATGATCCTGACAAGTCCTGAGGCCAGCGCAGAGCGTGTACCAGAACACAGCGCGCCATGTGCCAACACTGGAGCACCCTGCGTAAAGGCTCTTCAAACGCTTTCCGCTTTAAACACACGATTTATCCATTTAGCAAACGTAAAATACAACACGTAGGTCAGAGCTGGAAGAGAGAGAGCAAACATGGCTCTTTTTAGCAGGTTATTAGGGAGTTGGCGACAGACAGCTGACCTTCCCAGTTCTTACGATGGCTTCTTTCGTAAGTCCAACAAACTTTAGAGCAATCTCCCTGTCTGCCACAGGCCATATGCTGTGTTCAGACCAAACGCCTCCAAAGCATCATGTTTACATTTAAAATATATGGGGGACGCGCCTCGGGGAGTGTCAAGAGATTCCGCAGTGCGTCCCGCGCCTCCTATGCAGCGCATTTTGGAGCTTTTCGCGCTGCGGATGCTGCGCATTTTGAAATTTCAAGCTTTGGCGCGCCTCCCGTGCCTCCAACGCGGCAGACGCTAGAGTTGGGAAATGTTGAACTTTTTGGCGAAATTCCCGAGCGTCGACCAATCAGGAGCTTTCTCCAACAGTGACGTACGTTGTAGCTGAGCGGCCACCGGGGCAGAAGCTATGCCTCGGCCCGCAGATGTAAACAACTCATGGAGGATTAGCTTCACTGTGAACAGGAGCTACAGCAGCTCTGGGACTTTTACAAAGACACACATCAGTGTTTCATTTACCTAAACACCCAGGATTAAAAGCGGCGACAAGAAAACTTATTTGAGTGGCTGGATCTGCGCTGGGAATGTGTTTGGGCCTTGATGATGCACAGAGCATTCCCAAAGCTGCTACAAGCTAAATCTACAATCGATGTGAAAACGAGAAATATGCACGAATGAAGTCTATTAAGCCCCATCTACATAAAGCAACCGTGTAACAATGATCACACACTGAGCCAGGTTTGTTGATTTTTAAGTTTATTGCTCACATTTTATCTACAACGGGCCGTAGTCCCCGAGCTAGCTGCGCATAGAAATAATTATACTATGCTAGCCAACAGATAGCTCGCATGAAAACAAGTACTAATAACGTCAATAAAGCCCTTAACAGCCTTTATGATGGTCACACACTGAGCTGGGCTTGACACAGATCCATAGGACATGGCAGGAGCAAAGAGGGAGACTAGTCCGAACAATTGTAGTTTTCAGGCAAGAGCTGCGTCCAAGATGGCTACGAACGCACTCTGAGCTGACAAGCACAAGCGTCCAACTACGAGCTTGAGGCGCGTTTTTGACGCACGAGAGGCGTTCGGTCTGAACACCGCCATAGAGTCGTCTGTGTCACTGCAGAAGTGTAAAGAGCCTGTGTTTTCCTCCGCGGCGCGCATCACCTCATCATAGAAATGTAATGAAGCTTTGTTTCAAAGCGGTGTGCGTTGGCTTTAATGGTTTATCCAAAGCGCAGTGCATGAACTGAGGGATGTTTTGACAAGTATTGAATTTACCTGCACCAGGAGATAACCGTGGGTTTGATTGTAGTTCAGCTGTAAGTCCGGTTGGTCAGTGCGGGGCAAAAGGTGCAGCAGCGTGGGGGTCGATGCATCATCCTGGTGTTCACTGGTGCTGATGCGTAAAAGGCTGCGCTCGTGTCCACGCAGTTGTCTCCTCTTGTCTTGCCCATAAATACTTGGGGACTCCTGCCACAACTGTTCCATGCGACAGATTTTTTTCTTTAGCAGGCCATATTGTGCAGAAGAGGAGATCTAGTTTGTCACCAGAAAATGTGAACAAGCTGGTGTGGAGATATTTTTATATAATGTGGAAGTATTTCTATATTTTGTTATGTTAGACTTTAGTGATTTTTATATAGCTGTGTGGTGTAATGAGTATGTGTTTTGTTGCAGCTGATAATGAAGCTCTCTGCCTTTTTTACATATAGGTGTGACATTCCTCAGGGGGGGGGGGTTTAAGGCCCTTTGTCTCTACAGTTTGAAGCTCTGGGGGCAGGGTTCAAAGGTGGAGAGTTTGAGCAAGACGCTCTGAGTAGCTCTGAGTACATCATGGAGTCAGATTACAGACAGGAAGGATGAGCCAGGACCTTCTGATTGGCTTGTTATTTCATGCATATTTAGGCCCGAGCGCCATCAGGGCTGGCGAAGGGGCTCTTGTAATCGTATAGAGTAAAAACTAAAACTAAAACTTTGGGGGAGTGCGCTCCGCGTTAGTGTCAAACATGCACTAACGCACTCCTCTCCTCGTGCACGTTTCGTGCACGTGCACATGTATCAGAAAACGAACATTGTAATTGTACAGAGCCCATCTTTCTTTCTTTCTTTCTTTTTCTTTCTTTCTTTCTTTCTTTCTTTCTTTCTTTCTTTCTTTCTTTCTTTCTTTCGCACCGTCGTAATTTTCACCCAGTGAACATCGACGAAAAGTCACAAATTTTGGCCCAAAATTCAAACCTGATCCGACGCAACTTTTGACTATTTCCAAATTTTGAATTTCAAAATAGTGGCGCGGTAGCGCCACCTCAGTTTTTTTTTAACATTGCGAGATAGGACTTGGCCAAAAATGAAGTTTGTCGTAGAATCCTAAAAATCGGTACAGACGTGCATCATGACAAGTTGAGCAAAAAATATTATTACGGCAACGCCGTCCGCCATATTGGGTGTCGGCCATTTTGGATGAAAGCCCGCGAAGCGGGAATCCGCCTTTATTTTTCACTTTGTACAAAATCTATCTCCTCCTAGAGCGTTTATCGGAACAAGCTAATTTTGGGTGGAAAATAATCTTGAGAAGTAGAACTTTAAAAGTTATCCAAATTACTTTTCTAAGTTTTACGGTTTTTATGCGGCGAAGCCGCAAACTTTACGAAGTATTTTGAGATTTTTCGCAAACAAAAAATGGCTCCCATTCGCACATATGAAGCCCGATTTCGCTCATTTTGTTATCAGTTGTTAAAGTCTCAGTCCTAAACACTTTCATTTGGCAAAATTCAAATTGGGCGCGATAGCGCCCCCTATAGGAATTATATGGAGAGTACAAATTTTAGTTTTACGAAAATTAAAATAATTTGGCACAAAATTCTATTTGGTCGTTCCGATCAGAAAAGTCAATCACACCCATGCCATATTTTCACGGTGTTGCCGTAGCGATGACCAGAACGTCCCATTTTATTCTGATGGAAAAATGTTAAACTCCATAATTCAGCGAGAAGTGAGGAACCAAAGGTTATCCAACGTACTTGGATAACCTTTGTGGATGTTCTGCGGCACAGCCGCAGCCCTAAGTAAAATGTAAAAATATGCTTCAGTTTGCAGATATAGTGTGATACAAATTCATACTCATTTTTCTCTGTATAATGTCAAAATTGAGCGCGGAGTGCGCGTTAGCGCATTCCAAAAATCCTAAAATCCTAAGACCCTTGGGAAAAAACAAACAAACATAAAGGCAGTAGCAATACCATAATTTTAGATTGAGGGAGACAAAAGGGCGCGAAACGCCCCCTTGCTTTAGGCAGGGCGGTCGGCGAGGGCCGATAATTGCCGCTTGCGGCTATATTCATTGATTGTTTTGTGATATATATGTTCTCTGAGCATAGGGGGAGGCTGCGTTCGAACCGCCCGATGTAAGCCAGTGTGTGTGTTTTAGGGACAGAGTAGCGGATCAGATGAATTGTGTTAGAATTGTATCGCTCAGGGAATAAACTTTTGATTGATTTTAATTAACCAAGCCTTTGTAGTCTTTTTCATCCATTTAAGAACACAACACTGGTCAGCCTGAGTGACTGGTGGAAGAAGGAGAAATAGAGCTTGGACTGATTGACACAAAGCTACTGACTGTAAACAGTTCATCACGACCTCTTATGTAGGCCTACAGTTCAAAATTCATGTTTAACTGAATAAACAGTTAGTAAACACAAGTGCATCTTATTGAACATGAATTATTTTCATCACCATTTATCGTAGAAGAACAGCTTTCTCAAGCAGTTTATGATGCATTTTGGAAACAGGAGATGAGCCCCTGGTCTAATGCACCACCTGGCTTGAGAAACTCGTTCTCAAAGACTTACTTTTAGTCATTTTTGGGTAGCATACATATTCTGAATGCTTTCGACAGAATTCAAACAAGCCATTTTAATCTAGATTAAAAAATTAATCTATGCCCACCACTAGTTCCAAATGATTATGCATATTGTATTTCAGTATCATGAAGGTTAAAAAAAAAAAAAAGTTTTTCAATGAAACTCATGGATGGTATTGTGTCTCAGGCTCTTTGAATCACTGACATCAATCTCAGACGCCTGGGATAATTAGTTTTCAGGCAAGTCCAGTTAAGGGAAAAACTGCTGAAGAAGGACATTCACCATTATTAAGCAGACCATCATTTTCAAGCAATATGGGAAAGAAAAAGGATCTCTCTGCTCCTGAAAAGCGTGAAATAGTTGAAAACAGGTATTTAAAGCAGCTGGTGCTTCTGGAGTCTCCCAAACATCAAGGTGTAGGACCCTCCAGAGGCTGCAGTTGTGCATAAACCTTCTGTCTGGCCTCCCCTAAACTGTTCATTGAAGCTGACGAGCAGAAACGGCTGCAGTGGCTCAGAAATACATGAAGACTCATTTTCAAACAGTCTAGTTCACTGATGAGTGCCGTGTAACCCTGGATGGTCAGATGGATGGAGTAGTGGATGGTTAGTGAATGGCCACCATGTCCCAACAAGGCTGCGATGTCAGTAAGGAGGGGGCAGAGTCATGTTTTGGTCTGGAATCATGGGGAGAGAGCTGGTCGGCCTCTTTAGGCTCCCTGAAGGTGTGAAAATTACCTCTGAAAAATATGTGGAGTTTCTGACTGACCACTTTCTTCCATGGTTCAAAAAGAAGAGCCGTGCTTTCCCTAACAAAATCATCTTCATGCATGACAATGCACCATGTCATGCTGTAAAGAATACCTCTGCATCGTTGGCTGCTATGGGCATAAAAGGAGAGAAACTCATGATGTGGACCCCATCCTCACCTGACCTCAACCCTATTGAGAACCTTTGGAGCCTCAAGCAAAACATATATGAGGGTGGGAGGCAGTTTTCATCCAAACAGCAGCTCTGGGAGGCTATTCTGACACCCTGCTAAAAAAAATCCAATCAGAAACTCTCCAAAAAACTCACAAGTTTAATGAAGTATTTTGAGGCTGCTATTAAATAAGGGTCCTATATTCATCAACCCTACAAGAATTTATCTAGGGAAGAACAATCTGCTTTAAATTATTTGAAAAAGGATGACAGTATTGTCATAAAACAAGCCGATAAAGGCGGGGCTACTGTAGTGATGAACAAAGTGGACTATAATGGAATGTAATAATAATAATAATAATAATAATCTCTTGGATTTGTATAGCACTTTTCAAGATACCCAGAGCGCTTCACAGCTCATTATTCATTCACTCCATACTTGGTGGTGGTAAGCTACTGTTGTAGCCACAGCTGTCCTAGGGTAGACTGACGGAAGCGAGGCAACCAGTCTGTGCCATCGGCCCCTCCGACCACCACCTACCACTCACTTACTCATTACATTCGCTAGGCTTCCAGGTGTTACCAAACGGTCTCCCATCCGAGTACTAACCAGGCCCTTCCCTGCTTAGCTTCCAAGATCTGATGGGATTGGGCATAGCAAAGGCGGTATGTAATAGACAATTGTCGGATAATATGTTCTATGTCATAGATATTATGTTTTTCATATAATCTATGAAAAACATCCATATGATCCAACTAAGGCTTTTAAGGACTCTATTCATGAAGCATTAAGACATTGGTTACAGAATGGTGAGATTTCTGAAAATGAGTATAACTTTCTAAAAGTGGACTCCCCCATTATTCCAACCTTCTATACATTACCAAAAATACACAAGAATCTTGAAAATCCACCAGGCCGACCTATTGTAGCTAGCATAGGCTCTCTTACATCCAATTTGTCTATCTTTATTGATAGCATTATTCGACCTGCAGCTGAGGTTTTTTTTGCCATCTTTTGTAAAGGACACGGGTGGACATGGTAAATATGATTGAATCTATTGACTTTATTTCAAGTGAAGATGAATGGTATTTAGTATCCTTTGATATCAATTCTATGTATACATCTATACCTCAGGAAGAGGGGATTGAGGCTGTTAAACATTATGCCTCTCAATTTGATTTTGAAAATCCATCTATTCATGCTATTTTAGACATGATAAAGATCATTCTTAAGCACAACTATTGGATTTTTCACTCTTTCAAGACACATTCTATATTCAGAAACATGGAGTACCTATGGGTAGCCCTTTCTCACCATCATTCTGTAATTTGTACGTGGGTCTGTTTGAGGAGAACTGGATCTATAACCATAATGAGTTTAAAGAAAATATATATCTCTGGAAAAGATATCTGGATGATATATTCTACTTGTTCAAAGGATCTAAACTTAAACCTTTTTGACATATTTGAATTCCCGCTCTCCATTTTTATCATTTTCCATGGATCACCACCACCAACGTTTTTTTGGATCTATGGATTAGGGAACCGGCTTTACACTTTGTACAAGAAACCCACAGCTCGTAATTCTTTACTTCGGGCTGACTCAAATCATCCATTACCATTAAAAACAGTCTTCCATACAGCCAGTTTTGTAGACTAAAAAGAATATGTTAAAAAGAAGAAGACTTTGAAAAAAATTTGAACACTATGATGTCAAACTTTGAACAAAGGGGTTACAAAAAATCTCTTAATGATGCTACCACCAAAGTAAAATGTACACCAAGGTTGGACCTTCTTAGGGCCAATCCAACAAAAAAAGTCAAGTAATCGTCCAATATTTTCTACTGTCTACTCAAAGGGCTCAGAGAAATTTAAGAACATTTTAATAAAACATTGGCATATCTTACAATCTGACCCGCTTTTAAGTTATACCTTCAATAAGCACCCCCTCGTGGTTTATAAAAGAGGTAGGAACATCAGAGATGAATTGGTGCCAGCGTTGCCAGGTGTACGATAATTATGGTATTTGTACGATAATTTTGCCATATGTACGATCAATAATGTCTAATGTACAATAATTTGGCCAAATGTATATTTTGCAACTGCCGGAGACAGAGTTTTTTTTATTTTTTTTTTTTAAACCCCGTGCTTTGCTGGGAGTGAGAGGATATGAAGGGAGTGACGTTTATGTGTATGTTTCAGAACAAGGAGCATGATTGGTGGGATGCTCAGTTGCGCCCGCCCCATGATTCTGATGTTGCTCATGCTCAGTGAGTCAGTGCTAGCTAGTGGTGTGTGTGTGTGCTGGTCAAGCGAGCTGTGGCGAGAAGTGTGAGTAACGGAATAGAAAGTGAGTGAAGGGAAAGAAAATGAATGTCGCTGGGGATGATGATGATGAGTGCCACAAAACTCTAAGAACCCATAGGACACGATCTCCAGAGTGATTTTATTTGACTATAGCTCTTGTCATTTTGTTTTCGACATTTGTACGATAATTTCTTTCAAAATACGATAATTTTGAGTCTCTGGTGCGATAATCCTACATTTCCCACCTGGCAACGCTGATTGGTGCACTCATACCTTCCTTCCTCTATAACCACATCTACAATATAGCCATCTTAGCTCCTATACCTGATGGTAACCGCCGTTGTAGGGCCTGTAGTCAATGCAACTACACATACCGCTGTAGCAGCTTTAAACATCCCCATACAGGTAAAAATATACCCATCAGAGGGATCATATCTTGCAATACCAAATCTGTAATTTATCTGATTACTTGTCCTTGGAAAAAGTGGAAAGCCTATGTGGGTAAAACAAGTAGAGCCCTAAAAACATGTATCGCAGAACACAGAAGTACGATAAGGTGCAAAAACTTGGACTATCCTGTGGCAGCTCATTTTGTTGAATTTAACCATCCCATATCATCATTAAGATATACTGTATTGGGATTGAACAGGTAAAACTGCCCCCTAGAGGTGTTAACTTGGAACTCAAAAGTGTCAATAAGTGGTTCAAACAAAATAAATTATCCTTAAATCTGAGTAAAAGCAAAATTATGATATTCGGCAACCGTAATTCCAATGCTCAGGAAGCAATTCAGATAGAGGGTGTTGTTATAGAGCGAGTGCATGAAATCAAATTCCTTGGAGTTATTATAGATGATAAAATGACTTAGAAATCTCACATTAAATATATAACTACTAAAATTTCTAGAAGTATTTCAGTAATAGCAAAAGCAAAGCACATTTTAAACGTCAAAGCTCTACATATCTTATACTGTTCTCTGATTTTGCCCTATTTATATTATTGCACTGTGGTTTGCGGTAGTACTTATAAAAACACAGTAAAACCAATAGTAATGCTGCAAAAAAGAGCTATCCGATTAATTCATAAAGTTGGGTTTTTGGACCACACAAACTCATTATTTTTAAAATCAAAGATCATGAAGTTTTGTGACATTGTTGAGTTCCAAACTGTACAGATGTTATACAAAGCAAGATACAAACTGTTACCGGGCCAAATACAAAGAAGGTTCCAAGAACGTACTGGTCGTTACAAATTACGTGATGAATTGAACTTTAGGATTCAGAAACATAGCTCAACTTTGAAAAGCTTTAGTCCGACAGTTAATGGGGTACAATTGTGGAACAAAATGGAGATGGAGATGAAACGATGTCCAAACATCAACCTGTTCAAATATAAATACAAACAAAAGACCTTTGAAAAGTACAGAGAAGAAGAAACACGTTGCCACAAGGGGGAGTTGTAGGATCAATTTGCAATTGCATTCTATTAACTAAGACAGTGTTGTTGCTCTGAACGGTTGTCATTCTATTGCTCTAAATTACAAATTGAGAATTAGGATAAGCGAGTTATGGATCTGCTGAGAGGGACCCTCCCAACGGGCTCATAAACCTCGTCTTTTAACGCACCACTAAGCATAGGAACATCATCTACAAATACAGCCAGTTAGGGCAGCTGGGTGGGGTTTGTTGATGGGGAGTTACTGCCCTCTTCAATGGACCCGCTCTACACGCTGGCTTTTTAACGCACTACAGTATGTAGGGCTTACATATTACATAATCCATTGAACACACACAACAACAAAAACAAAAACAAACAAAAAACTGAATGAAGGAAATGACAACTGGGAAGTTGCAAGATCACGGATAATATAATATGTATATTAATATGCCTTTTGAACACAGAACTAGTGCCTTTTGAAATTGTTTACTGTGTTTGGCAGTGGTAACCATCTGTAACCTTCTGTAAAGAAAGAGGGAAAAAAAACAAAAAAAGGATGTGTGTATGCATACATGTGTATAAATAACTTAATGATCGCCTTTTTCACTTGCTTTGTATTAGTCATCGCGTACATGAAATGAGACAGTTGTTGTAGTTGTGTTTCCTTTCAGTTGTGTTTCCTTTCCGTTAAATTCTGTTAACTTATTTTTATACAGACATTTCTAGAGGTGCTTTGTGGGTGTGGTCCGTGTTGAAACGACCGCTCTGGTGGGTTGTAGGTTCTCTTTTGCCGGTGGGGCAGTATGATGTTGCTTAATGTAGGATTGATATTGTAAATATAACAGGCAAAGTTGGGTCACGGAGGGGTACGTTGTGTGTGTGCATGCTGTGTTCCTGCTCTTGTGTCTTGTGCCTTGTGTCATGCTCCCTGTGCTAGTGTGATTTGATCAATTGTTTTTATTTCAATGATGTCGGGGGTGGGCGCTTATAAGCTTTTGCTTCAGCCCACTCCTTTTGAGCAGAATTTTTAACTGCTCAAATAAACTAATAAACTAAACTAAACTAGAAAACTTGGATCTCCTCCTTTCAAGGAGGGAACACTATGGGATCCACCATCTAAAGACTTTTGCTGCATCCGAAACCATCAAATTGTAGCCTCTAAGTACTAACACTAGCAACTAATCCTTAACCTTTCATGGGGTCAACTGTTAGATCTCTATGCAGTTAGTGAACTAGAGCTTCAGCAGCATTTGCCCAATTCCACCGTCCTTACCCAGGGGAAGGGGAAGTGACATCACCAACAGCTGTTTTTCTTCAGTGCAGGCCAAACAAAAGCGCATACCGCCACCTACTGTATATTGTCCAACAATAACATAGTGTCCAAATAAAGACATTCAAGGTGAAAAAAAAGAGAAACATCCAAATGATCCTTCACATTTCCCTTTATTTTATCTCAACAGCTGTTTCATAAAGCTACAGTATGCAAATTAGCCATGTGGCTTAAGTTTCTACTAAATGAAAACAAAAGCACAAACTGCCTTCATTTAGGACATTTACTGAGGAGGCTCTTTAAAACCATGTGACTTGTGCAGAATCGTATTTTTTTAAATTATTTTTATTATTAAATGTGCACCTGTCAATCAACAGTGGTTGCGCATGAATCACTCGAGGGTGGGGGCGAGGGGGTGGGGAGATTAGCGCAGTGGTTTATGGGATGGCACATAGCTCCTAATCGCCAGTAAGTTAGCATCAGAGGTCCCTATGCTAAAGTGGCTATGATAGTTAGCATACAGGCCACTTTCCCTAACTCCTTCCTAACCCAATTCGGACGCATCTTATCATGGCGGACGCTGACGCACATCCGGTTTGGCGTAAGACCTCTTACCAATTTACTGGTTTCGGATGGAGCATTGGACTCCTCATGGACTAAATATTGACTTTGATCTCAAATGCTTCTTATAATACTGTAGGCTATATGTGACCAGTCACAGGAATGAAAGACACAAGTCGATTTTGGGGATTTTGAGATTTTCACAGATTATTAAAGTGTAGTCTCCAAGCTTTCCAACGATGTGTAACACATGGAAATCTGATCATATTTGGAGGCGTAGCGGTGATTTGAAGTTAACAACTCCAAAAAGCCCAAAGGGCTGAAAAAGCTCTCCAAAGTTTTGGGCCATTCTCACCTCTCTGCTGTTGGGAGTGACAATAGGGCTCATTTATTTCTGTATATATATTTCTGTCCCCTCCTGGAACCGCCACCTTAACGTGGTGAAGGGGTTTGAGCACCCGAATGATCCTGGGGGCTCTGTTGTCGGGGCTTCGTGCCCCTGGTAGGGTCTCCCATGGCAAACAGGTCCTAGGTGACGGGTCAGACAAAGAGCGGTTCAGAAGCCCCTTATGAGAGACCAACAGGCCCGGTTAGAACCATGAGGCCGTCCTTCTGTGGACCCACCACCTGCAGGAGGAGCCATAGGGGCTGGTGCAATGTGATTTGGGCAGCTCCAACAGCTGCCCCCACGACCCGGTAACGGACAAGTGGAAGAAAATGGATGGATGGAGGGATGGATGGATGGATATATTTCTTATATTTGTATATATTTTAACTGTTTTTGTTTTTGTAGAAATGGCCTTTCTGCCTCCTGATTGATGGGTACCACCCACACTTTGGAGAAGATCTAAGCCACCTGGGCTGGTCCACTCCACATACACTTTGGTTCAAAGAAGAAAAAAGAAAGATCTGATGAAGGCTAATGCCGAAACGTAATCATTAAAATTTGGATGTCGACTTATGAGTGTGCGATGTTGTTTTTTGATTTATCAAGGAACTAAGCACGATACTGTAGGTGGCAGCATGCACCGTAGTTTGGCTAGCAGCCCGCCATTAAACTGGAAGAAGAATTAGGAACTAAGCACTGCTGTTTGGGCTTGTGCAAATCGGACTCTAGATATCCAGACCGGTTGCAGGTGGGAATGTTTTTTTAAAATCTCATTTCCAAAGCCCGATAAGATTCACGACAACGTGACACAATTGGAAGAGAATGACGAGCCGATACGAACAACGCTCTCAGATGTGGAGTTATCTAGGAAGCAACAACGATGGAAACGAAAGGCCCAGCTGAATGATCAGCATGCACACCCAAACAAAGGGCAAAAAAGGCTTTCAACACATCTAAGCCACGGAGAAGGCTCATCATTACGAGATCCTGCGGCTCTGCTAAGTGACAACAGAATCGTCACCTGAATGTAAGTCAGCACACATGCACGCATGTGCAGTTTGTTTGGCAAAAGGCTGAACACTCAAAACTTTGATCACAGATCATAAAATGGGATGCATATCAGTGCTTTGAGTAGTTTTTGAAGAGATTATGATCAAAAAAGATGATTTTGTAAAAATAAATGTGCATTTGTCTGGTGTTTATAGAATGTCAGTTGTTTGTGTAACTTTTACAGCTTTGCTCTGCTCTATTGTACTTTACTTTCACTGTCAAAATGCACTGAACATTCAATCATTTGATAAAAATTCATGAATTAAGATGTAAACTCTGCTTTGAGCATTTTTTTTTTTTTTGATGAAAATAGAGGACTTTCCTGAAATATGAGCGTGAGAATCACAGTTTGGCTATATTTCAAAACTGGGTTATGTCACTGGTTTTTGGGTCCTAAAACTATGAAAAAATATGTGAATTAAAAATTTGGTAAATATGCGTGTAGAGGAGGCCCTGTGGAGTGTACATCTAAAACTGTTATGGATTTAGAGTTAAAATGAAGTTGGTATAAAAGGCTGAAGACAAAAATATAGCTGGATTCACACACATGGAGGACACTGCCATTGAAATGAAATGAACTGCTGCTGTTTTTGGGATTTAGGCCCTATAACTATTGTAAAAAATATGTGAATTCAAAATCTGGTGAATGTGCATGTCATAGAGGTCATCTGGGATGGATACATAATAATGGTTTCATATCTGAAGCACAAATGAAGTCGGTACGAAAGGTCAAAGACAGAAAAACATGCAGGATTGGCTCATGTTTTTTGAAATGAATGGGATTTTGCCGGGGTCATAAATGACCCCAAGTGACCACAATTCAAAAATTGCAACACTAAATTTTGATTATTTCCACTTGGAAACTGACCAGATAGTCCGAGTTATCCTCAGAATTCGTTTTTGATATTTTATGACTGTTGTTTGTTCAGGATTTGGCGTTTTTTTTTTTTACATAACCAAGGCCTACAAAAAAAAAATTAAACACAAACATTTTGTATCAGTCCATTAGTCTGAAGTTACACCAAAGCTAGAACCCACATGTATTGAAAACATATATTTTATGACTGAAATATTAGAGAAACAAATTGGGGTCATAAATGACCACAAAGGTGATGAAATGACTGGGAGCTCATGATGCTTGTTCTTGTATCAGAGCTGATTTCAGATGGAGCTCAGGTGAGTGACTGAACAGGCTGCAGCTGCTGTGGACTGAAGGCTCCGCCGAAGAAGGTGGGACAGCAAAACACTCACAAGAGGGAGGGCCCGCAGTAATAGAGTCTGAGATAGAATTTTATAGACTCACATAGGCCCTGTCCATACGAAGTCAAGCTGAGGACCAAACGCAAAGATATTTTATCAATCCAGTGTATCGTCCATACGAGCCCGGCGTTTTGGGGGTCGGTAAACAAACATTTTCCAAACTAGGTCCCAGAGTGGAAAGATCTCAAAACACCGTTTACGTGGCGCCGTTGTTACAACGTTGCCGCAACTTTTACTAAAACGATGACATCATAGCACCAGAGTGGTGTCTGTTATCCATAATCTACTGACCTTACTCATGGATCTATGCTGGTTTTACTCCGCTCCTCTTTGCTCCACTTCAGTCCGCAAGCCACAGATGTCAAGTAGAAAAACACGGCCGAGTCGGTCTGTGTTTTTGGACTGACAGTCAAAGTCCGGTCACTGACAGATTTGGATTATTAAGGGGAATGGAAACGAAAGGGCCGACAGGGCGAGGATGTCAGTCCTGCGTGTCGAGACCGTCCTGACAAAGACAGCGGTAAGAAGTCAGTAACTTAAGCGATTCTGTTTGTCGCCCTATAAAATGGTCTTAAAATGAACTCTATTATTCAGACTGAAGGTGCGTTCAGACCGAACGTGCGTCCACGCTCCTTCAGCCTCTAGTTGGACGCCAAACATTGCCGCTTCACACTCGCGAGAAACGCCTGTTTGCGGCGCGTGAAGTTTTGCAAGCGTCATAATTAGGAGGCGTGTCATACAACTCAGGCCGAGCGCAAACCGCGATGATCAACTTCTCCTCCATGCTGCAGGTCAGGGGCGCAACTACCCCCCCTCCCACACACAAACACACACATGGCTCTTTGATGGTTGTTTCTTTTTTTTTAAAAGAAAATAAATACCCTCTGAATTGACTTTATTTTAACGAAAATGTAACTATTTCACACAATATAACATCGATATTTCCCTCTATGGAGTTTGTTATCACAAAAAAACAATCACACGGCCCGATTAAGCTTCTGTTGCTTCATTCACGTAACTTTTCCTCCTCTCCCTCTCTCTCCCTCGCGCAAGAGGGGAGAAAACGCAAGCTTCAACGTGATCTCCTCTGTAGCCGTGTTTATTATTTCATTAGGACTTTTATTTCTCAAACTTGTTGCCTTATGCTCACTTTGAGCTCCTCGTGGGGAGTGGAGATGACAGTCCCTCTGCACTCCTCTCTGCCCCACTCCAGCAGTGACTTTTGTTTCGCAAAATAAGCATGCACAACTAAAGTGACGCCCCTCCCCCAAAGAGGAATTAAAAAAAACACTTCACCACCGCGAACCTGTTCATATCGTTCACTGTAAAGACTCGTTCAAAAGAGCCGGATCGTTCATGACCGACACATCACTATTGGCGCCCCTATGAAAGGCATATATTGCGTATGCTCTTTTTGTGCCACTGCTGCAGGTAACAGGTGACGCTTGTGCTCACTATTTGAGCCCAGTCCCTGATTGGTTAACAAGGCGTAAATGAACGCACGTGTAGATTGTGATTACTTGAGTGCATGAAGCAGTGGGCGGGGCATCCCTGCTCTGTACTGCGCTGTTCTCACTGGTGTTGACGCGCGTTAATCCTCATCTGCTCACATTTGGAACGCTTCATACGCGCGGACATCTTTGCTTACATTTCGACGCGCGTCGAAGCACGTCTACATAGGGTTAACATGGAAGTTGGTGGCGTGTCAGCGTTTGGTCTGTACGCACCATAAGTCATGGCTGCGCGCAGACCAGGGCCAGAGCAGTGTGAGCTAAGCTAAGGGAGACAGAAGGGTGAGGAGGACAGTTGCCTGGGTTCTGGACACAGTACCTCTATGGGAGGAGCATTGGAACATGGACAGCCCAGTGGATTATTGTTATTTAAGATATTTTAGATATGGACTAAGCAATGACTTGGACAAACTAGCTGTTTTAAGTGTAGGCTAGCACCTTTGCATTATTTATTTGTATTTGTGCTAATCATAAGTGCAGAGCCTTGTGATAGACTTTAGAGGATGATGTACTGTAGGACAATCTTATTAGGTCCACATCAGTGTAATTTTTTTTTATGTTGCTGTATTATTGGTACTAGTTACACTGGGGGTTGCCCTTTTATCTTGGTTGAGCACCTGCCCCTCAAAATGTCCACACTAATAAGACTCTCCACACTCTGCTTTCACATTATTATTTTTTATTCCTCAGTGACTGCTAAAGAAATGTATTTGTATATTCATTTCAAAATGTATTACTGTTGGGGCTGGTAACCAACAAAACACAATAATTAATAAAGGAAAGCGAGACAAGACAAATTCTCATTTTACTTGCAAGGAGAGACAGACAGAGATTAAGACTCAGTTCCAAACGAAGCTGGGGCCAAACCTCCCTTGTCCGCTCTGAGTTCTCTGGATGCCTACCCTTGTGTTTTATTCAGTTTTCACGTCCCTAGTATACAATGTATTGCTCTGGTCTAAGGGAAGGGGGTTGCATACCAGAGCAATAAATAACAATTTGCAAGCACACAGTATTTTACACAGTATTCATTTTTCTCATCCTTGAGACAGTCCCGGTTTTGGACACACACACGGCTGCTCAATGTTTTTGTTTATAAACCAAAATCTGTAACTCAAAGCAGAAGCATTAGTAACATCTTTCCAGTCAGCAGAGTATGACGTGTAAGACAAGCAAAATATAGAGAATAGCAATATTTATCCAACATTTCCCTCCTGTTTATCGATATTTTGATTTTCCGCCACCAACCTCTTCCAGAGGATTTTCAGCTGAGGCTTCATAGTTACCGATTACTCCAGGGGGTCAGCTATGTCGGAGACATAGTCCCCGTCATCATTGCTATCAATGTCATCGTAATACTCCGGCTCTCTTCCCCAGAGGTTTCCAGCGTCACCAAGGATATCCTCCGGTAGGGGCAGGCTGGGCAACTGTCGGTTGAGCGCTGCTGCATATACATAGTCATTGTGGCTTTGGCTTACCCCTCGCTTTATCACATCCATGTAATCTTCTTTGGCTCCCTTTGCTTGGCTCAGTGCTATATACTCTTGGTCACGTGTCTTGATGAGGACATATCCACCTGTTACTCCAAACACTCGGCCCACCAAGAGCTTAATACAGGGACCTAGACAAGCCAGGAATACACAGAACAGTATCAAAAGTATAATGACTGGCATTACCCACTTCAGGATAACCTGCCACCACGATCCTCCTGTGAGCCAGGCCCACAGCCCTGAGGTGACGAGGTCATGGTCATGTTCTTGAGCAGCTGCCAACTTGCGAAGATTCCCAATGGCGGTGGCTACTACCCCGTCCTCTGCTGTGTTGTCAGGGATAAAGGTGCAGCATGACTCACCCACCATCGCACAGACTCCTCCTTGGGGTGCGGTGAGTAGGTCCAGGACAAAACGGTCCTGCATCTCCATTTGCCGGAGTGCCACCACCTCTTCTTTGAGTCCTGTCAATGCTGCCATGGTGTAATTAATAAAAGCAGACAGTCTAAAATGCAGAGTTTCGATCATGAGGAGGGACTTGCCCATTCCAATATTTGGGAACAAGGAATACAGTACTTTCTGGCCAGTGTTCCATAATTTATGGTCATCGGGGACATCTTTACCCCATACTGGATCGTGTGGTGCGTACTTGCCAGAGTCTGTGTCCCTTGGGTGTCGGCGGGGTCGCAATGCCCCCTCGGAGATTACGAAAGTCTCACCACCTGCTCGAACTGGTGCACAGATCCCTTTCCAGTTGGCCGGCAGGGTAATGTACAGGGCATTGCTACACATCCAGTAAATGTCTATTTGGGCTATGCATCCCATTTCGTCTGGTGCCATAAACCAAGGTGTGCAATTTGCAGCTCTATGTTTTCCCGTACCAGTGGTTGTCCCATTGCTGTAGTTTCCGGGACATGGCGTTAGAATCCTTTTACATCTAGCTTCTGGAATGCTGCCCATTTCAATGGGATTTAGTCCCAGGGTTCTGTTGTTAGCATAACACACTGGGAACTGCCCTTTTGGAAATGGCAAACCTTGTCCATATAATGGGGTTGAATAATTTAGAGTCAGGAATTTAGTAAAGTTCCTTCCTGTATACGTATGTAGGACTGGAAAAATGTCTTTACATAATGCTTTTGCCACTGTCATCGCATCCGGAGTTTTGGTAGGAAACAATTCTGTCCATCCGGTAAAGCCATCTATTACCACTAGCAGATATTTCATACTTTCACTTTTGTTCAGTTGTATAAAATCCATCTGTAATTCTTGGGTATGTGAGTGGAGGAAATTTCCCTCGTATAGGCCGAATGTTCCCCTGTGCGTTAAATTTTGCACATGTCAGACATTGCTTACAACATTTTTTGAGTAGTTTATAAATCCATAAGTAGTGTAACTAGTATGTACCAGTGATATCATCCCTCCTGTTGAGACATGAGAAGATCCATGGCTCAAAAGTGCTACATATCGGTACAGGTTCTTTTTTTTTTTTCTTTTTTTTGCGAGGATGGCTTTCCCATTTGGAGCAACATAGATTTCTATGGTATTATTTTCATATTACAGTAATCTTTATAAAAACTCTATAACTATACACAGCTCTCAGCCCATGTTGGTGTTTCCTCTATAGCAGTGATTCCCAAAGTGGGGTCCGGGGCCCCCTGGTGGGCCTCAGAGACACTACAGGGGGGGCCCCCAAAGCTTGTCTACAAAACAACTACATTGAAAAAAAATTCATTTTAAAAGGTAAATACATTTATTTGGAGAAACGTAATAGTTTGAACCAGTATTTAGCTTTACCATCATTGCTAGATGTTGCTCTTTATGTAATCTTAGCTATAAAATAATAGAAAATTCCTTAGAATAGAGTACATTTTATGATTTGGGGGGCCCAGAGAGATTTTCGTATCGATAAGGGGGCCGCGATGTCCCGGACTTTGGGAATGGCTGCTCTATAGGTTTACTTGTTTGACTGTGAAGTTCAGACCAAATGTGCATATGCACAGTAAAGGTACACTGCCGGGGTCTGTATCTAGGCTGTAGATAATATTGCAACAGTTAATTTTTGCAATTCCTGCATAATACATTTTCAATTACTAACAGTGACTTTTACATAAATTATAATCTAGTAGAACACATCTAATAGGCCTGTGTTTTGCTTAAAACAAGAGGAATCAAATCAGCATTTAAGGCTACGTTCACTGCCTACACTCAACAATCATAGTTATTTACTGAGAAAACTTCTCTTTGGCTTCCAAAGTATAGGGCCGAAACAACTAATCGATTAATCGACGACCAATCGACTACCGAAACAGTCGACAACTATTTCAGCAATCGATTAATCGTTTTCTGGTTCACACAGACTCAAATAGAGCAAAAGTGACATGAAAATGTAATATTTTTAATGAAAACCTACTTTGTTTTTATAGTTAGGGTCTGTAGTGTTTTGAACATTGTAAATTTCATCAATATCTGTCTGTGTCTCATCCAATCAGAATGCAGAATTAGCACCAAGAGCCTCCAACAAACTTTTATTTTAAGTTTACGTCATCAATACGTCCTCAAGCGGTGCCACTCTAGCTTTTTGTGATTAAAAAATGAAAAAATAAATTTTTTCTACACAATTCACAGCTAAGCGATTACTCGATTAATCGTAAAAATAATCGATAGATTAATCGATTACAAAATAATTGTTAGTTGCAGCCCTATTCCAAAGCCCTACAGAAACTACAGATCCTCCAAAACTATACAACTCTCCAAATCCAGACACTTACACACACCACCTAGCCACACATGCATCATCTTTTCCAAATCATATCTCTCCACTTCCAAAAGAAAAATAAAACCTCTCATTAGTACTTTAAGTACGGACATATGAGTCTATAACCAAAAGCAATGTCTTTTTATTTTATTTTATTTAACCTGTTACATTTTATCTATTTCTATTAGTATGCATGTTATCGTTTATTATATTATCTATATATTCTATTATCATTATCATTATCCTCTAGAAGTTAGAAGTTATTCTTAAGATTGTATTTGTTTTATATTTATTATTGATGATTTTCCTTAGGCCTATCACTGACATTATTTCTATATCTTAACTCTAAATGCTTGCAATACAATCGTATAGTCTACTATTATCATGTAATCTTTCATTCATACACCAACGTGCGCAGACACTCGAGGCAAGGTGGGTGGAGTGTCTTGCTCATGGACGCATCTGTGCCTCTGCCTCCCTTCTCCTTATCAGCCTTTCGCTTCCTGCACTCTCTCACTCACACACCAACATAGACACTGGAGGCGAAGGGGGGGGGGGGGGTTTTGCAATTTTGTAATGTGTTGAGTATTCAGTCTCCCTGAAAATCTGTATTTCTTTATCCATAATTTTAGACTTTTGCTCGCCCCGGGGCATTCCTGTTCTATCATTTTGTAGTCTTTAGACAATGGTTTTGACGTTTTTTTATTACTATTTCCCATTTTAGCCCAGCGTTTTGACCTAGGGTCGTCTATTGCTGGAGTTTTATGAATATGTAAACGGACAGTGAAATCAATGTTCAGTATTTCTCACTTCGACCTCCGAGGGGGGTGGAGAAATCTTGTCTATTACATCTGAACACAGTCACTGTATTTCCCCGTTTACTTAATATGTGCAAACTTATTATCGGAAGTTTACACCAATCATTCATTCATTCACACTTTCATTCGCAATCTATTTTATGTCGACTCTTGTAATTTTAAACTCTTCCTCGAGTTTTCTGGGTTACAATCCCCTACAGTAATTTGAAACTCCCCAAGGAATCTGTTGGGTTACACTCCCCTGTCCTGTTTAACTAGTATTATTTAGGACCTTCTTTACGGCGTGATCCTCATTCACATCCCGTTTTAAAAATAAGACATACTCACGTCCTATTTTCTTTGTATTGTCTCACTCCTTCGGTATCCCGTCAGTCCCCGGACTCCTGGAGATGAGATAAAGGCAGCTCCCGGAAAGGGTTTCAGTTGCGGTGGCCACCGTCTTACTGGTTTCAGATCGCCTCCAGGAGACCTGGGACCTCTTGGGATCCGGCTCGAAGTGACCAAATGTTGGGGCTGGTAACCAACAAAACACAATAATTAATAAAGGAAAAGCGAGACAAGACAAATTCTCATTTTACTTGCAAGGAGAGACAGACAGAGATTAAGACTCAGTTCCAAACGAAGCTGGGGCCAAACCTCCCTTGTCCGCTCTGAGTTCTCTGGATGCCTACCCTTGTGTTTTATTCAGTTTTCACGTCCCT